>CM070026.1:22215203-23415203 GCA_036247105.1 Cirrhinus mrigala
TTCACTCCACAACAAATCTTTTAAATTTAACAGTATTCAGAAAAGAACAAGAATGAAAAATATAAGAAGCTAGACTATATAAACAACAAGCCAAAAATAATTAATTTAGGCTAAAGCGAAACTGAAACCAACGTTTCTCTCATACGACACAAATTCAAATGCTTCTGTATTGGAGATTTGAATGCCGAAATATTATTTATATGTAAACCTCGTTTTTGTACTTCACTCACATTCCAATATCCATATAAATCTAATTATTTTGCATAACATCACAGCAGTATGGTGATAACAGCACAGATTATTTACAATGAACAGTGTATTTTTTCCATATGTTTGGCTGACTGTATTTTATTATGACAGAGGTCTTCAACCCTGCTCCTGAGTACCCACTATCCTGGAGAGTTTACCTCCAAACTTAATCAAACACACCTAAAGCAGTTAATCAAGCTTTTTAGGATTGCTTGAAAATACACATGCAGGTGTGCTGAAGGAGGTTGGAAATAAAGTGTGCATGACAGTGGGTCCCCAGAAGCAGGGTGGAAGACCGCTGTATTATGATAATGAAATGTGTGTGCATGTGCCACGCCAGCGCAATCACTTGAATTTTTTCCTTCTAACAGTGGAAACAACTACTCCTTCTAGTTATACAGATAATCGAAACTGTAAATGGTTTGCTTTTATTTGTGTAAATTTACAGTAAAAACAAACTTTGTGCTTTTGTAAAATAAAGAAAAATAGAATGCCGCTTTCAGCTGTCTATGAACCGAAACTCTGTATACTAGCTACTTGTTACAGTTTTTTCTTTCTTTTTGTAAATTAAGTAAAAATATTTATCGTATAGACTTAGGCCTATTCATTCTTTATATATAGCCTAGCTTTATTATGTTTTTCTCTGCTCGCAGAAGCGCTGCAGGTGCGTGATGTGATGATGTGACCATGTGATTTCTCAGGTTCTGTTGTTTGCTGCTTTTTGCACAAATTTTGGTATTTTTAACAGGTCACAGACACTTATCCTTTCTAATTTAATTCAATTCTAATTTAAAATAATTTTGTCGGTTAATAACGGTTAATAATCGGTCAACGAGCGTCAGCTGTCGATTAGGAAAAATGACCGAAATGAACATCCCTACTACCCACAGTGCTATGGTTGCCAACACAAATTTTAGCAAAATTTGGGGGCAAAATTCCCATTGACTTTAGTGTAGCAATGTATGAAGCACAGTTCACAAAGAAGGCACTTTCAAACCAAGCATCTGTGACCAGCCTGAACCTGTAGTGAAATCTGGGTGGATTTCTATTGAAATGTCTAGATTTCACCAGCACAACAAAAGTAAATATGACAGCAGCTATCGTTTTGGTCTTTGCTCACTTTTCACTTTTTAAGACATTTATGTTGGATTTAAAAATCCAACAAATCTATTTGTGCTTTCTAAATAGATTGAATTTAAGAAATGCTAATCTAGTTTTGATTTTACAGTTTGCTGATTTTAGCAATTGTTTTTGCAAATACATGTGAACAAATGTGAACATTGCTCTATGAAAAAGTTATATGAACATTTCGATGCACTAATGTGTTATGGACCTTAAATGCCATTTACCTACTTTCACTGAATGCAAGAGCAAAGCTTCAGAGGACAGTTGAAACATTTGTTTTTTATCAGTTAACGGTGTGATATGTTTCTAAGCATGATTCATTGGAAGACAGACCTTGTTTGTAGAAGCTGCTTTTTATACAAATTGCATCTCAGGGTTTAGCTTCAAAATGATCAGTATTGTTCATAGTAAACTGTGACTGTACTTTGTCATACTTCAGAACTTTATTATTTTAATTATAGAAATTATTTTGTTATTTCATATTTTCATTATTTTTATCTTACTGTCCTGTGTTCTCCCTCACTTTGCTTGAGATGAGGAATGTAATGTAGAAGAGTTCAACATAGTATCATCTGCTAAAAAATGCCTGCAAAGTCTTGACTTGAGGGTTTGATTTTTTTTATAATACAGCTATTTTTCTCTCCATATACTTAACAGATTTTATAGTCAGTGCATTTACTTTAATCCTCAAGTTTATGAATTTATTGCGTGTTTATGGACCAAAGAGGCAGAGATAGTAGATTCTTGCTAGTCATGTGTGGTTGTCATAGCAACATGTTTGTCCAAAGAATGTCATATATTAATAAATATGACATTGTGTCTAAATTATACCTGTTTCATTAAAATAATTACAGTGGCTATAAATATTGGTGATTTAAGTAGGTACTAAATGTCCTGTGCTGTTCACCTCTCATTCTCTAATGAGAAGAATCTACTCATGGAAATGGTGGGAAATATTTTCCAGGTTAGTGGGTGTGAGGCAGGCGTCTCTCATTCGCTGTGACAGAGGGGAGGAGGCCCTGGACAAGCTGTGCACTGCCAGCCCTTACTAAAAGAAAAAAAAAAAGAAAAAGTCAAATAAATATATAGCTAACAGTCTATTGTTCAGTCTGAAGTTCTCATTGTACAAAAAGGCAATTTTGTGTGTTATTCATTCACTTATGGCCCCTACTGGACATATTCGCATTAACACCTTTTTGTTTTTGTGTATATTGGAGTACTACCGTCAACACAAGCATATTTCACAAATTAATCTCCATTGTGATTAGAACAGTCCAAGCAGGCCTACTTCACACATCCTACACAACAAATTCACCCACTCATTTATTATGGTACATGCATTCTGCATTGTACTCTTCTGCCCACTGTACCTAACAGTGATTAAAAAGGAGGCTTTTTAACACTTACCACGTAATCAAAAGCCACTGAAAAAACTTGCCAGGGGGCCACGTTGTACCCTACTTGTGCATGTGAGGTCTGGGTTATCAGTGCTGGCACACATAGTACACAAATAGAAATGATCTCTTGTGGACAGGGCCAGCTGGACACTGCACTTTGACCCGGCTCTGATACCCAGCTAAGTACAAATACACATGCCAACACTGACACAAACACACAGACACCTATTTCAGAACAAACCTTAGAGGACAGATCTAAAGATTTTAATGGCACCTTAAACACACTGGGACAATTATTGAATGTATGAGAAAATGCAACAGCTGAAACTTTGAGCAAAACCCTTCTGTTTAAAATCAAGCATAATTTGGAATACTTATCTGACAGCACAAATACCATGGAAATGATCATGCAGCTAAACTATTAATATTGTTAACATGATTTATGATACAAGTGCTCACAGCAAAGACCTATCAAAATCATTACAGCTGAGGGTTTCCTGAAGCAAGGGCTCCCACTTCTGTTGAACTTGGGGAAATACATCTTGGCTAGAGTAGAGTCTCTAGAGTACATCCATGTAAACACTGTCTCTAAAACCTTTAGAGCACCTGCTTATCTTTTGCTTATCTAGTTGACTGACAAATAAAAGGTTGTTTATGACAACTTCCCATTAACATTAACGATGCATTATTATTTAAAAATATAGAAAATAAAATAATGACAAAAAATGATCGTTAATAGATTATTAATCTTTGTATGTAAATGCTTTAGGCCATAAAAACTGCATCTATATAACACAGAAATGATAAAAATGGTTTAAAATAGTATTAGATGAAGTATACTTTAGCATGTCACAATACTGACACTGCTGAAATGTCATGTCAGCTACCCAGTCAAGTACCACCATCATATCTCAACCCAGAGACAATGTGACCCTGGATCAGAAAAAGCAGTCGTAAGTAGCAATAGCCAACAATACAATGTCGATTTTTCTTTTAAGTTCAAAATTCATTAGGATATTAAGTAAAGATCATGTTCCATGAAGATATTTTGTAAATTTCCTACCATAAAAATATCAAAACTTAATTTCTGATTAGTAATACGCATTGCTAAAAACTTCATTTGGACAACTTTAAATGGATTTTCTAAGTATTTTGATTTATTTTTTGCACCCTCAGATTCCAGATTTTCAAATGGTTGTATCTCGGCCAAATATTTCTCTTATACCAAACCATACATCAGTGGAAAGCTTATTTATTCAGATTTCAGATAATGTATAAATCTCAACTTCAAAAAATGGACCATTATGATTTTTTTTTTTTTTTTGTGGTCTAGGGTCCCATAAGGCCAGAGGCATTAGCAAACTCTTTTTTTTAAAAAAAAGTGCTACAGGCATTTTTATGTAATAGTGCACAGAAAATGTACCTAAAACCTTACAGATATCACTGAACTAGAACAAAACAAGAGCAAAACAACATCCACAACTGAATAAACTACATTTTTAAGAAACACTGAAGGCCAGTGTACTGTGTGTAGCAGGTTATCTTCTTATTTAATGCTCATTTCATATTATGGTATCTCTGTATCATGTATCAAGGCATAGTATCTGTGTAAAAGTCAATATAGTCAGATCTCTGAGCGGCTTTACATATTATATAAATGTTATATTATATATTTGGCTAATCAAAAAAGCGCTGTCTTCTAACGTTACCTCTCTGTCATTTTGACCGTTTGGGTTTGTCGACACTTCAACAACCACCTGCACATGGAAAAAAGAAAACACAGCTGGTGTAGTCACAAAATATTTAGACATTTTAATTATGAAAAAAAAAAAAAAGAAAAAAAAACTATTTTGTTACTTACCTTAGTGTAATCAAAGGCTCTGCATGTTTATCCAAACTGACAGGATCCGGAGAGACAGTTTGACTCTTACTCTTAAATTGATTACGGCATCAGGCCTTTGTAATTATTCCCAAGTTTCTCTAGGATGCTTTGTAAGTGTCCAGAAAATGGTTTTATACTATCAGTTTCACAAAAGTTTCTGAGATAAGACGGCCACAGTGGCGGCGGTGATTTTGATTCATCCTAATGACTCGATAGTTTTGAATCGATTCACCACAAAGACTCGTTTATGCAAGTTATACATCAGTACGCCAGTAGGTGGTGATAAAGTGCTATGAGTGAATCGCTAAATCATTATACACTCTCTCAAATGATTCAAAGCATCAAAATATACATTATAGAGCGTGACCAGGCATGAAAATGGGTCAGGGGTGAAAAAGGTGAGAAGGGTGCTCGAGGGGTGATGTGGCCTCTGATGAGGCCGGGAGGTGGGGGGACTCCCACAGAATAAATATTACGGCCTCATTAGGGGACATGCTGTAACTTAACTTATTTATTCTTCCATCATGATTGACAGCCAAGTTTTTGTTTGTTTGTTTTTTTGGGCAAAGAAATCAACCTAATAAGTGTTTTCTACCATTATCGAAAAAACATACCATCAACCACAAATGCTATTTGCTATTGCAGACAGAGCATGCCAGAAAAAAACATGTTTGATAAAAGTTTCCCTTTGCCAATTTTACAGTAGCCAAATAAGTTGAAAGGAATAATAAGCCAAGCACAGGTTCTGAAAAAATACTGTATTGACATTTGTCTAAAGACATATGAAATAGAGCTGCATCGTTCTGCCCTAACACACTCATACTGCAAAAATAATGTTTGTATTAGTGTTAACGATACTTTAGCATTAAATGTAACTTACTCTCTTAAGGGTACGTTCACATGAAGCGTCTAAAAACGCATGGAAAACGCGAGGCGCGTCGCTTCCTCCACCAATTTCAGAGCGCTTGTGCGCTCGCGCTTCTGTGGCGTCTGCTGTTACTAGGCAACCATAAAGGCGCTGTCAGTTACAAAAACATTTCTGCTTTGGATTTTAAACTGCGCGGCTCCATTGAAAATAAATAGCTTGCGCTTGCAAAACGCGCTGCATGTGAACGGCGACTATAGCCTCGTTCAGAAGCCTTGTTCAGACTGTCAGCCCAAATCGGTTTTTGTCCATATCTAGATGGAATCGAATTTGAATAACTGACTGTCCACACAGTCATATCGCAACTGTTCAAATAAGCGCTCTTTCGTTTTACGGAATGTGCGTTGGTTTCTATGGCAATGCCGTTGCGTTGTTATGCCAACGCTAAAATCAACAATAACAGCATTACGGTTTGCAATATAGATGCTGTCTTGTGATATGACAACGTTGCGTCGCGTTTGATTATATTTCGTCTTCTAAAGCAGCGGCAGAAACGCAGGAAGCTGGAATGTGCGATTTTATTCTGTGCTGCCGTCTCCGCTGGTTTCAAAACTCAAAGAGGTGCGTATACTAGCTGTATATTGTCCTTTCCCACTTGATTTGCAGTTCGCAACAACACAAGCTTGTTTCTGCAAAGACGTTTGTTATGTTTTCCACAAAAACGTCTGACGTGTTTACGTTTTACGTGGCTTAAAAACGTGAAAAAGCAGAAATCCGATTTGAATAGGATTCCAAACCACATACGAATGTAGCTCGAAACGGATTTGACCAAATCAGATTTCATGTAGTTCGTTGCTGTTCAGACTACCTAAATATGATCGGATTTCAATCGGATTTGCATACAAATCGGATATGGGCTGACAGTCTGAACGAGGCTTATGCCTTTGGTGACATACACACCACGAAATTAAATTGTGGATCTCTCCCCTGTCGTCTGTCCCGCAGGAAGAAATGGCGCCCTGGATATCAGTGGATGGCGCGCACGGTCTACGAACGCGGGACACTCAGCTTTCACGATTTGAAATGGCTCAAATCCACTTTATATTAAGTTTTAATTAATCAATAAATACCATCCAAGACCCCTCCCCCCACCTCCTCAAAAAGAATTTCTCATCGGATCTACACGATTCACGTGGGTCACCTGTTTTGGCTTCAAAACGGCGAATTTCGCCGAAAGGTGAGGGATTTTCATGTCTGAGCGTGACTTTTATTATACCTTGCTCGCTCTTTCCCTAACGTCCCGAAACATATCACTGACCAACTCATTCAGTAAACTGGGCGTGTTCGTTCAGTAGTTTGAATCAATGAAATGCACCTTCATAGCCTGCACTCCTAAGCTATGTTCAGTCTTTTGAAGGCCGGAAAACAGCCACGAGTTTCAAGTTCCAGTGAATGAAACAAATGAATCAGTTCAGTTAAAGGCACAATATGTAAGATTTTTTGATTAAAATATCCACTAGAACAGTTTTACATATTTTACTGTCTTTTGTACTTAAGTTATTTCAAATGTTTCCCAGAATGTTTAAATCCAGAGAAATAAGCAATTTTAACTAGCGTAACGGAGCGTGCCATTGCGTCGCCTGACAATGACGTCATTAACCCTCGATTTTCCGGTTTTATTTTGTAGGAAACATGGAAACCCCAAAGACACTTTAATATGTTAAGTATTTTTTAGTCAGGTGACGAACGCACAGAGTAACATTATAAGGAACTTTCAAAACACTTGAATGTATCTAGTAGTGGTGGCGAGATGAAGCCTCATGAAGTATTGGAGCTTTTCAGCCAAGTGGTTCACAAAAGGGTTCATTTCTCGAGGCTTAATTTGTTCACAATACCACCTGGTGGCCAAAGAGTGTAAAACAAGCAGGTACATTACAGATGACCTGATATGATCTGTGATACACTGTATTTTGCGCCAGTTAAGGCTTAGAAATAACGGTAGAGGAAAAAATAGACTAATCCACATAGACTAATCTATGTATATGAATATAATGTGTATTTTCTGGTGGTATATAATGATTGTATAACATATCATAACTGTGTAATAAGCGTATTGGCTTGAAATGAATAGGGCTATCAAATGTGTGTAAATCAAGTCTTTGCTCATAATAGGCAGGAGGGGCAATATTTAGTCTAAAACTGGAAAGTGGCTGGATTTAACCGCAAAGGACTGTGAATTTGCAAGATTCTAACCGCTTTGTGAACCATTAAGGCGGAGTCGAGGCACTGGCCGTCATCAATGACGTCATTGCTCTAAAGCGATACAACCCTCGATACGCGCTTCACTGAAAGCTTCCAGGATTTCTCGACACACGCTCCGGAGATTCGGCACATAATATAACATCACTAGTATCTAGCATGATAAAACAGCACTGTTTTACCTCACATACGGTCGACCGTGGCATAATCAAAGCTCCGCTGCTTTCGAGCCATGTATCGTGCTCGTCCTTCATTAGCAATCACTCCAGCGACCTTGTTTCGCTTCCACGATTTTCAGCCCACCCTCCTTCTACAGTGACCTTAATAAGTCTTTATTACATTAGCTCATCCATGAACATGATTTCTGCCGGAGTCCCGACGGATTGCATCGGCTGTGGGGATGAAGACTACAACTCCCATGATTCCACTGTCACTCACAGAGTCATCAAACTACGTCTTTGGTTCTTTTCTTTGTTTTGAATATGCGCCCTCTAGTGGCTCAAACTTACATATTGTGCATATAAGTGAATAAAAGATTCCAGAGATGTTCTTATTATACTTTGAATGTTTGAAATCAATAGTAAACACTATTATAATCGATATATAAAATAACTGCTATTAACATTGGAGCTTAAAACTGCCATATAAATTAAGTCACCCTACAGACATAACCATAAGAACATATAAGAAACACACAGCACATATGAAGGGTTTCTACAAACAACAACAACTGCTTGTTATAATGCTTTTATTTTGAGAGCTTTCCCAGTAAAGGTGCAGTTAATTTGTAATGTTAGCCATTTCATTCAGTTTTGGTATCCAAAAGAGTCACTCCAGCTTTCCTTTTGTAACATTTAAAGGAGAAGTCCACTTCCAGAACAGCAATTTACAAATAATGTACTCGCCCCCTTGTCATCCAAGATGTTCATGTCTTTCTTTCCTCAGTCATAAAGAAATTGTGTTTTTTGAGGAAAACATTTTAGGATTTTTCTCCATATCTGGGGCACCATATCAGTCCATTATATGGAGAAAAATCCTGAAATGTTTTCCTCAAAAAATATAATTTCTTTACGAATGAAGAAAGACACGAACATCTTGGATGACAAGGGGGTGAGTACATTGTTGTTCTGGAAGTGGACTTCTCCTTTAAGTATTAGATGCTTTAATATTTGCCAGCTGTTAGATGCCAAAAAAACAAAAATATATCTGCTCTTTTTTTTTCCTGAGATTCGTACATGGAATGCAATCATCAAAAATAATACTGTACAATAAATTAAACAATATAAAAATCCACATTGAACACAAAAACAAGTACATACACCTATATACTTAACTGGCAAGTTTAAATGGGAAGTGTTAAATTCTGTGAGAGCTTGTAGCTATAGCATCTACTTAGTCATGTATTAACCAATCATTTCACTTTACCAGTATTGTTCAACAAAAATGTCCCATCAGACTGACCTGTAATGAATGCAAGGGGACCGTTCTTCAATTAAAACACACTACAGGAACCTTACGGATAGGTGTTGATCTGTGGAGCAGCATGTTAAGGATTTAGAAAAATGAAATGTACAAACTCATGTTTTCACATTCATTAATTTTTTTTGTCCTGTTGTCTAACTGGTTTTTCTCATATGCTGTCTGACAGCTTGACTGATCATGAGTATCTTTTTACCTCCAAAATAATTAGTTTAGTTTATTAATACTGTCTTGTCGATTTGTTTTAGCTTGTGATCCTGTTGTGAGTATGGTGTAATGTACTCTTTCGCAGTCAAGCACTTGTGAACTTTAAATAGCTTAGCTGTAACTAGCAAGGTATTGTTTGATATCCCAGTAGTTTTATATTATACACTGTTAGGCAATCCAGGATGGGATAAATCTGTACTGCTGCTAAAAAAAAAACATCATTACAGTTTACATTTTCATGTGAACTATTACTTCAAGTGTTCTTAGCCACATTGTGTACCAAATAGGAACTTAAGGGGCCAATTTTATGCAATGACTGAACACACTGACAAGGCAAAGAAATGTTTAACATCCACATCAAACATTTCAGATGAACAGTGTGCTGCATTTGACATCTTGCAGGCAAGATCATTGTACGACATCTTATATGTACAATATAAAAAGATCCTTTCAAAAAAGATTAGCATTCAAATTCTGGCACAGAGTTGCAGCAGGTTTCTGGAACCAGAGGAGGAAGCGAGTGATGATGAGATGATGAGATGTGACTGGTGTTTTGAGTTGTTTACGGAGATTACAGCTACAGCTTCTAGGCTTAAAGCAGTAATCCTTGGCACGTTGAAGGTTTGGCACTTTGTTGTGATCCTCACTCGCCTCCGTAGTGTAGTTTGAATGTGTTCATGTGTGAACAGGTGTTGATGTGTGAGTCTGAGATCACTCAGGTTCCAAGTGTACAGGAGTAGTGCCTAAAAATCAGACTTCCACAGCATGTCATTCTGCAATACCACAATTATTTCACCCCTCCATTCGGACAATCCAACAATATCCCTGTAATTCCAATCTTGCATCATCTCACCAGGAAATGACTATAACCAACTCAAATTTCATAAACATGAACAAAATCATTTTGCCACTATTGTTGGTTCCTTAAATAATTATTCAGACCCTTCTGTGCTCCTCTTGAGAGTGTCTTGAAGGGCCGTCCCGTTAAAAACTGGGCTTGAACACCCAATTTTAACCTGGGAATGTTGACTCTACCTCCTGACCGGACATAGACATCAAGCTTATGAGATATTTGCCATGCTTACACCTCCATGGCAGTTACTCAGGGCTGAACCAACCAGATGTTGGCATCTTCTTGCCCCATGTCCTCTTCTTCCTCGTCTTCCTCTTCCTCCTCCAAAGGCTCATGGGTTCTGAGGGCAAGCTCACGGAGAAAGTCAGGTTCATGAGCAGATTTCTGAGAGGCGGACTTGAGGCCGATCTTCTTCTTGGTGAGATGGAACTGGTCACGAATGAAGTTGTAAAAGTCATATTCGTACTTCATCCTTTGGTAAAGCACCTGCAGGGCCTCTATTGTGGGCATGTGCTTCTTTACTGTGCCTGTAAGGTTCCCCATCTTCCAGAATGCTGAAGAAAAAACAGATTTACAAAACGATGAGTCACAGAGAAAGTTCAAGACAGCTAAACAATAATTTAACACATGCTTCACTTGAAGCTGTGATGTGAAACAGTATTTTTCTTCATCTGAATCTCTGCATGCTCATTCATTTGTTTTCATATTTGCATTAGCATTCACATTTATTTATTTATTTATTAATCTAATTGCTCACATGTGAATTCAAAGTCATTAAATAAAACACACTTGGACTCTTGTAGATGGTTAGGACATCACTGAAGTAGTGAGGTAGGAGTCTCTCCAGCAGGAGCAATACGTCCTCCAGCTCTTCCAGAATTCCCACAAGAAGAAAGTTCTCTATAACGTTTTGTTTGGCTCTTTCCACAGCCCAAACACCTGGCTCCCTGAGGCGGACCAAAAAAAATTATTTGACAGCCAATTATTTGACAAGAAAACATTCAAAGGTTTCAGCTTGCTTAACTGAAGACATTTTAATAACATTTATTAGTGAAAACAGCACAAGATCTTAAATGGATAGTCCACACAAAAATTAAAATTCTGTCACATAAGGAAAAGTAAATGATGACATTTTACAATTCACTTTTATTGTACTGGTAGTCAAAAGAAACCAAAACTGCTTGGTTACCATAATTACTTCAAAAGAATTAAGAAAAAATAAATGAAGACAATTCGTCACCTTAGAATTCTAAGGTTCTATCTGACATTTTCTTTGTAAATTGAGTTATTCACATATTCTTATTCGGTAACAACTTATTTACATTATTTGATGTTTCTTTTGTAAGCCGTGTACATTTTCTGCCTTTTTTTAGAAAACAAAATGCTCAATGTCTCAAAAGCGCTTAGAATTCTAAGGCGACGAATTTAGATTTTTGGGTGAACTATCCCTTTAAGCCTGGAAAGCACAGAATAGGGAAAATCTGCATGATTACAAAACAGCTGTTTAACTCTATAATCATCACAGATAATAAGCATGCATATATTTATAATAAATTATAAAATACAAATAAGAAAAATATTTGCAAAATTTCAAATAAATGCCATTAACAGTGTTGAAGAGTAACTAATTACATGTAACAGAATTACATAATTTAATTGCAAAGTAAACGTAACCGTAATCTGTTACAGTTACTAAGAAAAAACAATTAAATTACAGTTACTTATGAAAATGTTAACAATTACAAAGGGGGTTACATCTAAATATTTTCACACACACTAGTGTTGCCAAGTCCGCGTTTTTTGTTTTTCATGTCAGTGGGTTGAAGTGACCCCAACAATGTAATATTTAGCCCCCTGAATGCTAATTTTACCAGGGTAATCCCGCCAAAAAATATGGATTTACCGGTCCCCACCATGTCAAAAATTTCAGGTTTTACTATCCTTGTGGGGATATTTGGTCCCCACAATGTAGCAAAAACAAGTACACACACACACACACACACACACACACACATTTAATTGATTTCATTGATTGCTTTCCCAAATTACACTAACTGCTCTAAAATATGAGACACTGATGTTTCACGAGGTTAGGACGCAGAATAGGACACACATGCTTATTCGATAACTCTTTTATTTCCAATTTTTCTTTTTTTTTTTTTTAAAGATTAACTTTTTTTCCCCCAAGGCACTGTTAGATGCCAGTGTTTCCTGACATCCTGTCATAGTTATGCAATAATTTGATTACAAAAACAGTATCATAGCTATTAAATTATTTCTTGTTATGATTTTAAGTCTGTATTTAACCTCCGAATGATCTCAAAGTTAAAAGATGTTAAAAGATGTTTGATTTTGTGGTGGCTGTGCTTTAAAATCTTAATTTAAGTAATGAAGGATTTTGAAAGTCTGACAGTAATCAGTGTTGAGTACTACTGTAATGTTAACCTTGCCTGGTTTAAATGTTTGAAAATGATAAAGTTGAACCCATTAATTAGAAATGTAGAAAAGTAATCAGAAAGTAATTAAATGTAATCAGTTACATTAATAAAGTAACTGAAATAGTTACACTACTTATTACATTTTAAATATGGTGACTTGTACACCTATTACATTTCCAAAGTAGCCTTCCCAACCTTCCAAACACAGTGTTTGCTTTTACTTTGAAAGCGTTGAAAGAATGATGAATCGTAATTACCTGCACTGAGGGTGTTGTCCACAAAAGTATGGAACGATGTAGAAGAGACGTGGGTTAGAGCACTCTGGGTAGTTCTCCATGATGCAAACATTAATGTCCTGAGGTGGAGAAACGGGGAAATGAGTCATACAGGCAGATGCTACAGCCAAAAAGAAAGCAGCACACTGAACTGACAAACTGAGCAAAAACTTCAAAATGTGCTTGTAAATCATAGACGCACACATTTTCAATGGATTATATACTCTAATACCGTACAGCCCGATTCAAAGTACCACCAATCTCTTCTAGTGAACACAAGAGGGCACCACTTACACAAGCAATGCACCACAGTCTTCTGTCATAATGGTTATCTTTTATCAACACTTCCAAAACGCAAACAATTTCTAACCTGGACCCAAAGCATTAACAGAAATGTGTTATCACGTTATCTTATCAAAAAGCTTTAATTACACTGGGGAAGATTAGATGGAAAAATATGTAATGGCAATCCACCCACACTTAAAACACAACAGGGGTGGCCTATGAAACCCAGTGTATTTCAATTCCATTTTTATGTAACAAAAAGAAACAATAATAGTCAAAGAAGGCCAGAGATGAAAACACATCAGCTCTCACTTTCACTTGTCTAATTACAAAGACTACAATCCATATGAGTCCTCAGAGAACAACATGGACAAGAGTAAACAGATTATTTGTAAAAAAAAAAAAAAAAGGAAAAAGGAAAGATTTGAAAGATGACAACAATATGCAATTTCTTCAAATCAACAACGCAGCCAACAATGCTATAATGACACTCGTTGAACTGATTACATGCTGAAAAGAGCATGGTCTTGGAAAAGAGGGCGATTTGTCAAGTTAACAGCCTTGTCTTTAACTTGTGCACAGGAGAGGTTAAGAAAAGACCACATAGCCATGAGGCTCCAGACTCCATGCACTCCTTCCCTTTCATGAGCCCCAGGTGGGTCCCTAAGAGCTGGGGGAAATCACATGCAAGCTGTGAAGGCCAGTCATGCTGGCAGGTAGAAAAACATACTCAGAGTTATTTCAGCATTAATCGCTCATAGTAGAATGCCTTTTACACATGCCAAGTATGAGTCAATATGTGAACATTATTTCTCTGGCCTTTATTAAGCCCTAATCCAGGAAACGAAAAGGTCCTCTAAAGTTTGCTGTTTTTCAGTGCATCTTCTCGAAGATTAAAAAAATCGTCTTGGATTACCTTCACATCCTGACCATTAAAAGCATGAATGTTTTTGAATTATCAGTCAGTTTTGATTATTTATGTTTCTGATGGTTTCTCCAGTTTTGACTGACCTTTTGAGACCTTTTGAAATGGTGGGTGAATTATACTTAAACTGCTCATTTTAAGCTGGTTTTCACTTAGATAGTTTTTGAACACGAGTCAACTGGCATATTTTTTTTACAGTCCCCCTCCCAAATTCTGTAGTTTCACTTAACAAAACACTCACTCTGCATTCCGAATGTTTGAGTGCTTTATTTTTTCTTATTTTACTAAACAATTTAAACTGTGGACTTAATGTGGTCACATATTAAAAGGCAATTTATAAAATATATGTGCAGGATACATTTCACTCCTACATCAAAGAACCATTATGATAAAGTTTTGGATTTTGGGTGAATTCATACTGTTCAACTTAAAGGGATAGTTCACCAAAAAAATGTAAATTCTGTCATTAATTACTCACTCTCATGACGTTCCGAAACCAATAAGACGTTTGTTCATCTTCAGTACACAAATTAAGATATTTTTGATGAAATCAGAGAGCTTTCTGACACAGCATAGACAGAACTACCACGTTCGAGGCCCAGAAAGGTAGTAAGGACTTCGATAAAATAGTCATGTGACATCAGTGTGTTCACATGGTTCATAGTTCAACCGTAGTTTTATGAAGCTACGAGAATACTTTTTGTGTGCTAAGGCCAGAAAGCTTTCATCAAAAATATCTTAATTTGTGTTCAGAAGATGAACGAGGGTCTTACGCGTTTGAAAAAACATGAGGGTGAGTAATTCAGGGTTCGTACAGATACTGTAAATAAAATTCTAGGACTTTCAAGGACTTTTCAAGCACTGTTTTTCAAGGACTTCAATCAGTGATCTCATTTATGGTTTCGATCTAAAATCATCGTGATATGATTCAAGAACCTGCTCTGAAGTTCCGATCTAAATAAAATGATTTGTGATACGCACTCCAAAGTGAATCAATCTGAATCCAATTATTTTGTGGTTCCAGCTTAAATGACTCACTTGATTTGGGTCATCTGTTCCTCTTTTTGCGCCTTCAGCCATGTTTACACAATACTGCCAGTACTACTGGGTTAAGCTCAATAATTTTAAGACATTAACTGAAATAGCTGAAAAAAGTGATGTTTTTTTGTGTAAATTTTGCATGAAAGGATATGTGCTTATTTCATAGATACATTGTATTTCAATAATTCAAGGACTTTTCAAGTACCTCTTCAGGAATATTTCTATTTCAAGGTTTTTTCAGCTCTTAAATTTTAAAAAGTCAAATTCAAGTACTTCATTTTTGGGTGAACCATCCCTTTAAAACAGTATTAATTGCAATGTGTTTTCCCATTATAGAAAATTATTTTCTTTTTCCATTATGGTAAAGAGCATGTAAATGCTTAAAGGATTAGTTCACTTCCTGAACAAAAATGTACAGATAATGAAAATGCACTCACCCCCTTGTCATCCAAGATGTTCATGTCTTTAAGGAAAACATTTCAGGATTTCTTTCCATGTAACTGACTTCTACGGTGCCCCCAAATTTGAACTTCCAAAATGCAGTTTAAAAGCAGCTTCAAAGGGCTCTAAGTGATCCCAACTGAGGAATAAGGGCCTTATCTAGCGAAACTATCAGTTATTACAATTTATATACTTTTTATATACTTTTTAACCTCGTCAAACTCTGTGTGTACTTTTTTTTTTCCGGTCATGAGAGTTAGGGTACGTCTAAAAATTCCCATCTCCTTTTCTCCTCCAACTTCAAAATCAGCCTACACTGCTGTTTTTACCATTTTTTGTAAGGGGTGTTTGATCTTCTGTCATGACTGGAAAAAAACAGTTCACACAGAGCTAGACGAGACAAGCATATGAGGTTAAAAAGTATATAAATTGTAATTAAAAAAAATAAATAAACTGATCGTTTCGCTAGATAAGACCCTTTTTCCTTGGCTAGAGCCCTTTGAGGCTGCATTTAAACTGCATTTTGGAAATTTAAATTTGGGGACACCGTAGAAGTCCACTACATGGAGAGAAATCCTGATATCCTATTTTTTTCCCTCAAAAAAACAATTTCTTTACAACTGAAGAAAGAAAGACATGAACATCTTGGATGACAAGGGGATAAGTACATTATCTATAATTTTTTTTGTTTCTGGAAGTGAACCTTTTTTTTTTTTTTAAATGTAATTTTTTTTTCAAAAATGTATAATGGTTATAAAATCGGCATCACACTTAATTTCAATAAATAAAAATTACGATTTTGGGGGGGAAATATGACCAGGACATGTTCTTATGATGCGATATACAGGTAAAAATCTAAAAATAAGTAAAGTAATTATAAAGACTGATGCACGGATTGGGATGTTTGCTTAAAAACATTCATTATCTGTAGATAAGACAGTATTCCACATTTACATTTCACATTCAGTTAGACCTAAACGCACAGCATTCTGGGGAAAATGCAGCTATTCACTCTATCCAACTTCATCTCTACTCTATCTTACTTCTTCCTTCACCGAAAGTTACAAGTAACTGCGATTGTGAACTAGAGCAAAAAGAGCAGATTGCTGTTTTTAACTTGCTTTCGCTGTACTATAAACGTGTTCATTTGTTGACAATATCAAGCTGATGCATTGGCGATTCCTTCAAAGCAGTGGAGCTCCAGGAGGGCCAGTTCCTTTAACAATACTCACTCTGTGTCTATCTGAATAGAGCCTAAAAGCCAAGAGCGCATCAATGTCCTTTCATCCGCATCCCCACTCCGCCCCAACGGAGACAGATACAAACTCAGATGGATATGCACTTTGAACGCACACAAGTGCTGAAACACAAACAGGTTATGTTCCATTTGGGCTTCCGTTGACTTTTTGGAATATAAAAAGAGAAAGGATTTAAGTACAAAAAGCCAGATGGCTAAAAGGGCAAATGTCTGCAGAGAACAAAAGGAACAGAAATGTCATCCTCTAACAGATTACCAATTAAGCAGCAACTCAGAGAACAACCTACTCAGTCCCTGAAGAGATAATGATGCCTTAAAACTGTGCCAGACTTTTAAAACCAACAATTAAAAACAAGTTCAATGAGGAGGAAGATGCTGTTCGGTGGAGGGAAGAAAAGAAAGAAAGCCTGTTTGTATATATATGAAATTACTTATAAAGTTACAGCAAATGGCTAGTGTGCTTCTGGCAACCATCCCTAGCAGTAAAAGCGGGCGGTCTTTCACACACAGTCTCTTTCTCCCTCTAAGAGGACCCAGCTCAGGTGACACACTTATTTGGCCTTGTGTTCTTGATTCAGTCCCAAGGTGGCCATTTCGCCAAGCACCTAGGAACACAGCCATCGCAATTTACCCCTAAACTACCTCCAGATGGACGTCACCATGCAACATGGTCTTTGCCTGATGTTAAACAAAGCATTTTTCTGTCTAGAAAAAGCTACAAAAAAAGAAGAATGCAAATAATAATGGTTATTGCATAAATAGTTTAGTTGTAATAAGACTGATTGAGCAAAGCAGAAGTGAGACGAGACGTTAAAGAGACAAGATGAGACGATAGGATATGACAGGAGACAAGAAGTCAGTCTGCTACAAAACTGAGAACCTGGATGAGTTCCACTAATAGGGGCAATTTCCTGTCTATGCATGTGCGCGCACACACGGTACGGCTTTAATGTTTTTAGTCATTAGTAAACATGGGCAGTATTTGAGTCTACAGCTTTGAAGGCCTGCCAGCATACCCCACACAAAAACAGTGGTTTTTTTTTTTTGTAATGACCTCACAGAACAACAGTTTGTGGGTGCAAGGACACATCAGACTGATTAAAAGTGACAGTAAAGATACAAATAAATGCTGGTAAATGCTGATTTTTTTTTTCAACAATGATGATAATAAGAAATATTTTTGAGCACCAAATCAGCATTTTAAAATGATTTCTGAAGGATCATGTGACACTGAAGACTGGAGTAATGATGTTGAAAATTCAGCTTTGCCATCACAGGAATAAATTACATTTTAAAATTCAGATGAAAAAAAACAGGTTTTAAGATCATGATATCAAATGTGTCTAAACCAGCTTGTAAAATTCAAGTCATGCCAGGTGAGAAAGTCCCCCTTCCCATATGCATGGTCATTCTCTAATGCTCTGACATGCACTTTATGAACTCACTTCACATGCTTTAAACTAACAGGATGACTTAGCAATACCCAATTCCAGCTGTTATGAAAATGTGTTTGAAAATGTGTTTGTAAATGTGTCTGTGTGGGTGTGCACATCCATGCAGATTGCGGGAAATTCCTCAGTATGTCATCGATTACAATAGTTAAATTAAATTCAAAACGAAAGTTCAAAAATGAAACTTCAATAGCATGTCATGTGAAGACCCAGGCCTGTCAGCTATTACAGACACATAAATCAAGCAAACAGATATGTTTAGTGTGAGAAAGATCACAAGCCAGAGTAATCCTAAACTACAGACAACACAGCTGTGGTTAACCAGGCCTCCAGGAGGAGAGGGGATCGTAAAAGGTGGTTATGTTCTATACGGTGAAGGTCTGATTATATTTACAGTAGTCTCTCATTAGCTAAGATAAGTTCAATTCCCATGGTAACAGAACTGCAACTGTGTGTTATTTTGAGCTGTGTCATGTGTTCCTTTAAGATTACAAATCATAAAGATGCTCACAAAGCTGCATTTTTAGCAGCCATTACTCCAGTCAGAAATCATTCTGATATGCTCATTTGCTTCTCAAGAAACATGTCCTATATGTTATATGTTACATGTGTTGAAACCAGGTGTGCTGCTTAATTTTTTGTAATTATTTTAAAATATTTTTAATTAAATAACAATAAAATAATCTTACTGACCCTAAATGTTTAAAAGAGTATATATAAATAAATAAATACACTACCAGTCAAAATTTTTTAAACAGTAATATTGTTAATGTTTTTTAATAAGTCTCTTCTGCTCACCAAGCCTGCATTTTTTGAATCAAAACTACAGCAAAGACAGTTTTTTGAAATATTTTTACTATTTAAAATAACTGTTTTCTATTTGAATATATTTTAAAATGTAATTTATTCCTGTGATTTCAAAGCTGAATTTTTAGGATCATTACTCCAGTCACATGATCCTTCAGAAATCTTTCTAATATTCTGATTTGCTGCTCAATAAAAAAAACCAAAAAAAAACACTATTATTATTATTATTATTTTTATTATTGTTGTTATTATTATTACTATTATTATTATTATTATTATTATGTTGAAAACAGCTGAGTAAAATTTTTCAGGTTTCTTTGATAAATAAATAAAAAATTCAGAAGTGTTTATTTGAAATAGAAATCTTTTGTGACATTATAAATGTCTTTATCATCAATTTTTGATCAATTTAAAACATCCTGGCAAAATAAAAGTATTAATTTCTATAATTCCTAAGCTTTTTTTTCCAGATAAATGCTAATCTTTGGATCATTCCATTCATCAAAGAATCCTGAAAAACTGTACTCTGTACTTCAAGAAAAAATGTTTCTTGAACAGCTAATCAGCATATTAGAATGATTTCTGAAGCATCACGTGACACTTAAGACTGGAGTAATGATAATTAAAATATAGATTTGATCACAGAAATAAATTACATTTTAAAATATATTCAAACAGAAAGTAGTTATTTTAGATAGTAAAAATATTTCACAATATTACTGCTTTTGCTGTATTTTTGATTCAATAAATGCAGGCTTGGTGAGCAGAAGAAACTTACATTAAAAATCCAAAAACTTAAAAACTTTTGACTGGTAGTTTAAAGAAAGAAAGAAAAAGAAAGATGGCCATCAATGGAGAAAGATGCTTATCCAGATAACCAGATGCTGTAGTAACACCATCTACCAGCAGGGTAGCTAACTAAACCATGCTAACTAACCAAACCTTGACCCCTACTAGAAATATAATGTCTCTCTCTCATTCTTAAACAGAGCAAAGGATGAGTTAACAGACAAAGAGGCCTGGACTGAATTAACCAGTAACTTGAAGAAAAAAAATCCCAGTTAATGTTCCAGATTAATATGTGTCTGGGAAACTGGCCATTTATGTTTTATATATAACAGATATGAGCCGTAACTCTGTCACAATCCTTAGTCGACTGATGTAATTCTTCCTGCAGTGCCAAGTTTTCATGTGATTGTCTTGAGTTTCAGCATACATGTTTTTTCCCCCCAAATCTAAATCAGAGGTTGGAGCATTTAGAATGCAGCTGAGTTCACAGAATAAAAAGCAAGCATGACTGATCAATTCCTGAACATTCTGCTCACATTGTCTGAGCTAATTTCCAAACATACAGCCAGACTCTTATATTCTTTGACAAACAATCACTGTGCAATAAATTCTTTTTTTAGAGGAAGTCCCAAAGTCAAGCCACTTGACAGTCACTCTGGTATTTATGCAAACTTGTATGCATGTAAGCATAGCTCCTATCTGTCTGAATAGCTAAATTACTAGTGAGAGTAACTGCTGCATCCCTATAGGAACCCACACAGACATAACTGAAAATATAAGAAAATAATAAAGAAAAAGGAATTAGGAGAAAGGGGAGGGATTTAGAAACAGCCTCTGACCAGATATCTCTCATCATCTTTCATCTGGGGTGTGCGGACCAAGTGATTCTGCTCTCCTCTCCAGTCCCCAAAACGACGAAAAAAGTAATTAGAGAGGAAACGGTTAATGGGATCCCTGATTATGTTTATGTAGACAGGTTGTTCTATCCTAAATCTGAGAAAGAAAAAGACAAAAAGGATGAGCATGAATTGTTCACTAATTTGTCTGTACTTTTATCTTGATCAGATATATTCAGATAAATAATTCCTAATTTGCTTACCTTGTGAAATTAAGAAAGTGAACATGCCTGGTGTACAAAAAAGGCTGCGGAATAGTGCTAATGTTTCTCATCAAATCCACCTGGCAAAAAAAGTCAACACAAATAATCAAAACACATGTTACATAACTGTTCATGAACAACTCTTCATCCAAAAACACTGACAATTGAACAAAACAAAATAGCAATGGGGTACAACAAGTTACAACTGCAGAGTGGCAATTCAAATAGTTCTGGAAATAACACAATTATTTTTTACAAATGTATACTGTATGCTGCATGAAACGCAATTACTGTATACATTATTCCTGTCAAACAAATAAATAAAACACAGATAAACTGAGACATAATTAGACATACAGTTGAGCTCAAAAGTTCACTTACGCCTTGCAGAATCTGCACTTTACCAAAATAAGAAGGATCATACAAAATGCATGTTATTTTTTTATTTAGTACTGACCTGAACAAGATATTTCACATAATAGATGTTTACATATAGTCCACAAGAAAAAATAATAGTTGAATTTATAAAAATTAACCTGTTTAAAAGTTTGCATACGCTTGATTCTTAATACGGTGTTGTTCCCTGAATGATCCACAGCTGTGTTTTTTTGTTTAGTGATAGATGTTCATAAGTCCCTCATATGTTCTGAACAGTTAAACTGCCTGCTGTTCTTCAGAGAAATCCTTCAGGTCCCACAAATTATTTGCTTTTTCATTTTTGGGTATTTGAACCCTTTCCAACAATGACTGTATGATTTTGAGATCCATCTTTTCACACTAAGGGCAACTGAGGGACTCGTGTGCAACTATTACAGAAGGTTCAAACGCTCACTGAAACACACTGCATTAAGATGCCAGGGGTGTAAACTTTTGAACCAAATGAAGTTGTGTGCATTTTTCTTATTTTGCCTAAATATATATATATTTTCATTTAGTACTGCCCTTCAGAAGCTACAGAAGATAGTTACATGTTTACCAGAAGACAAAATAAGTGAAATTTACCCTGATATTCAAATTCAAAAAGTTTTCACCTCCCCGGCTTTTAATGCATTGTGTTTCCTTCTGAAGCATCAATAAGTGTCTGTAATAGTTGCATATGAGTCCCTCAGTTGTCCTCAATGTGAAAAGATTGATCTTACACTGTCAGAAAATAGGTACAGTTCTGTCACTGGGGCGGTACCCTAAGGTACCAAAAGTAGAAAGGTACATCTTTGTACCTTACCTACCCCTAATTAGTACATATTAGTACCTTAAAGGTACATTTTAGTACTTTGAAAGTACATATTTGGTACCTTAAAGGCACATATTAGTATTTTAAAAGTACATATTTGTAACTTTTCATTTGTGTACTTTAGGGTACCGCCCCAGTGACAGAACTGTACCTTTTTTTCTGAGTGTATAATCATACAGTCATTGTTGTAAAGGGTTCAGATATACAAAAATGCTGAAAAACCAAAGAAATTGTGGGACCTGGAGGATTTTTCTGAACTGACAGCAGGCAGTTTAACTGTTCAGGACTCATGAACAACGATCACTAAAAAAAAACAACAACTGTGAATCATTCCGGTAAAAACAATATTAAGAATCAAGTGTATCTAAACTTTTGAACGACGTCATTTTTATAAATTCAACTATTATTTTCTCCTGTGGACTGTAAATGTCTTTTATGTGAAATATCTTATTCAGGTCAGTGTTACATAAAAAATAGCATGCATTTTGTAATGATCCCTCTTATTTTGGTAAATAACATTTAGCAGATTCTGCAAGGTGTATGTAATTTTTTGACCTCAACTGTAACTAATTAAATATAGTGTACAGCATATGAGAACAACCACATCACACATGTGCTACACTTTTTTTTCAGTTGCTACAAAACAACAGTTCTTCAGACAGAACGGTGGATCCGTTTCAAAAATTAAACCATGACTGCAAAAACATTGCAAACAGACCTCATCTCTCCGTTTCAGAATCACACACACCAAGGAAACATTCCTCAAGTGGATGGTGCGTGGTGCAGTGGAAAGTTATTAGGTCATCTGATGAGGCTGACTTTTCATTACCTTAATGTTTCCTAATGAGGGCCAGCTGGGGCCCCAGTCAGCTCTGATAGAGCCCATGTGTCCTTAAATGCATGTTACAGTCTCTAAAAACATACACACACATGGATAAGGAGACTTAACAATCTCTTTAACAGATCAGCATATGAAGAGCAGGATGGCGTAATGTTGGTCTGATGTGCCAGGACAGTGTGTAGAGTGCAGCTTCCTGTAGAGCTCAACAATAGATTCCAGAAGTTTCCAGTTTGGAAAAGACCACCCTCAGAATTGAGATTTCAAAACCTAAACCTCTTTATGCCCCTCCCTCTCTTGAGCCACAACTCCATCAAACGACTAACCACACTGTAACAAGAGCTTTGCTCAAGCTTCAGTCCTTTATCAAACGCCAAGCACACAAAGTGTGCAAAAAAAGGTAGTGACATCATTTAATGAGATCATTTCCTGCTCTGTAAATGGCTATATGGGCACACAGATGACCATACACTGTACTAAGTAATGATAAAAAAAAAAAGGTGTTGGTAGAACTACACCATAAGTAACACCTCAGCTTGCGTAAACAGTCAGTGGTTTGGTACGTTGAGACTAATTAAAAATATCTTATTGGAATGACACGATGGAACTTTGCCATTTGTGTTCCAAGAGGAGAAAGTCAGTCATACAGGTATGTTGCAATAACATGAGAGTGAGTAAATTATATTAATTGGCAGGAGACAGACTTTCAATTCTGTGCGAACTATCAATTTAATAACTAAACCTTGTTCTACACAAATCACATAACAATGTGAGCATTATGATTGTTTAATGGAGAGATTCATTTGTTCTCATCTCATTGAAGGGCGGTTAAAAACAGACTGAACGTTCCCTCTATACACACAAATAAACTTTCTTCTCTAAATGAGAGTTTTATTACCCATATCCTGCAGTGAAATTTGCATTCATTTAGGAGACTGTGCAGATGCACCAAGACCACAAATAGGTAATTATTCACAATCACAGCTGTCAGCCAGAGAAAACAAGGACTGGAAATGCACTTAATGCACACAAGGAAATTTATGCTAATTATGGACAATGCCAATGGGATAATTTTCCAAGAAAGGTTTATTAGATGATTAAACTTGATTGTTGTATCAATGATCCAATCAAAACAAGATGTTAAATACTTGTTTTATTAAGTAATTGAATCAGTTTATTAAGAAAAATACACCATCAATGAAAAGTTTTCACTGGAGAAATCAATTATATGGACTCCATTTTAGCTGGAAGCTTGGTATGAAGTTAAAAATGTTTTAATAATTGATTTGCTTATTACAAACATGCAACTTACATAATGGCCTGGATCGTGTGAATTAGGGATGTCATGATTTCTTGATTCGATTACTCAATTATAAAAAGATCTTCGATTGGATTTTGCCCATTCCAGCAAAATACGGGATGTAGCACATTCTACGGACGAGAATCTGTTAAAAGCATTGTTAGACCATTTTCTAAGGCTACACGAAATATTAAAACCGCATAAAAATCATAATAAAGCACAGCACTAAAGTAAATTCACACACATATGTGTGTTGCGGTTTTAGTGTAGATTACAGGTAATGCTGCTCCACACAAACAATCATCATTCACATGTGCAGACCTTCTCAAACTTCATCTCTGCATATGCTGTGAGTTGCTTATGACGTTCATCTGGGAGCAATGTACGCCACTGTATCAGATTTAGGAGGTAAATCATTTATAAACCTATGCCAACACAGGCGAATATCATTATTTTCTAAATATGCTCACTGTTTATCGCGACTTTAGAATAAAAGTTTAAACCCTCACTCTGAGCTTGCATGTTCTTGTTCACATGTTCTTGTTCAAGAAATGAACGTGGAAATTTAGCGTTTCCATCATAAAGAAGTGGCCAAATATTAAAGATTAAGTGGATATTTGAATGAAATGTTTAGTCAATAATAAACAAGGATTCAATCGTGTTGTAAAGTGCCCACTGGCGCTCTCTGTCGGCATTTGTTATAATGCATAATGTACATTAATTCTATTGTATAGCCTATAATACTTTATGTATTTTAACAGTTTGTTCAATAAAACCATATGATTACTTGCTTTTGGTACTTTGAACCAACTGTTATTGCCTCATTACTATTATATATATATATCTATATGTATACAAGTCATTTTAAAATCTATTGTCCACTTAAATCTATTTTTATTGTCACAAAAAATGATCTGAATTACTCGAATTAATCATCAGAATAATCGACCGATTACTCAATTACCAAAATAATCCTGACAGCCCTAGTGTGAAGTACTTGTAGATTATTATGTTTTTATCAGCTGTTCAGACTCTCATTCTGACAGCACCCATTCACTGCAGAGGATAGATTTTCTAAAAATATTATTCAGTGTTCCACAGGAGAGAGTCACACAAGTTTGGAATGACAGAACATTCTAAAAATATAACACACCAAGCTTCACTTTCATTGGCTGTTATCCACTCGCTCTCTATCTGTCTGGACACACACCAGCGTTTAGGAGAGTTTTTGATGGCAATGAAACCTGTATGTGTTTTGAGCTTACCACTGTAAACACACAGATTTAATATTAGCTTTGAGTATTTACCGTCATCTAACCAGTTTACCCCCTAAAACCTATGAATAATGTATCACTCACAAAATCATCTTATTCAAGAAGGTTCCATAATGTCCAGAGAGAATTATGAGTGTACTCCAGGATATGGATAGATTTCCCATCAAAAAGTTGTTCATTTTCACATTAGTCACTTTTATTTCACTCTCTCACTCAACAAATGTATATGAGTGTTATTTAATTAGCTTATTTATTTTAGCTTTTCATAGGCTGAGTTTAGCAGTGTAGAGGTGTGATGGCTTGACTCGACCCAAACAGGATGACAGAATATTTTCTTTTCCTCTCCACAAGGGAGGAAAGTGTGTATTTTTCTCCACAATGAGTGCCATTCGGATGTGTTTCATTGCCGCTGGCATTCAGCGAGCATTTCCCTTGGCAAACACCTTTATTTAATCACATCAGCAAGTTTTCATCAGAGTATGCATTTTATCTTGCTATATAATTTCTCAGAAGTTGCCTCATACACACACACACACACACACACACACCTATCCACTGACCTGCTCATGCTTTGTGAGTCTGGTTTTGTTATGGATGTCAGAGGACACCAGGTTAAACTGGTGCTTTTCTGCCAGAATCCTCAGCAGCAGGACGACTGTCCGACTTCCACACTTGCCAACCCTGTTGTAGATCACCTGACTTGGGAATGGCAGCTCCTAGACACACAGACATTAAAATAGATGGTTATTAGGAAGAACAAAACACAAACAAAGAAGAAAAACAACAATATTAAAATTTTGGCCAGTTCTGACTGACATTTTTACACTGTGTTCAATTACTATTAGTGCTGGATATGCTGTTTCTGCCACTGAATTAAAAAAAAAAAAGAAAAAAAAAAAAGATTACCGTGACTTATATCTCACAATTCTGATTTAAACTCACAATTACAAGGTAAAAGGTCAGAATTGTGTTATATAAACTTGCAATTCTAAGAAAAAAGGTGGAATTACGTGATATAATCTCACAACTGTGAGAAATAAAGTGAGAATTGCAAGATAAAAACTCACAATTCTGAATTTTTTCTTGCAATAGTGAGTTTATATCTCACAATTCAGAATTTTTTTCAAGTTATAAAGTTCAATTTTGAGTGGGTAAAAAAGCCTGATATGTTCTCAGAATTGCTAACTCACAAAAAAAGTCACAATTGTGAGATATAAACTTGCAGATCTGAGAAAAAAAGTTTATATCACACAATTCTGACCTTTTTTCTAAGAATTTATAACTCAGAATTGCGACTTTTTTCTCAGAATTGCAAGTTTATATCATGCAATTATGAGAAAAAAAGTCAGATTTGTGAATTTATATCTCGCAATTCTGACTTTATAACTTGCAATTGCAAGTCACAATTGTGAGTTAGTATCATAATTATGAGAAAAAAGTCACAACTGCGAGATGTAAACTGTCAGTTTGGGGGGGGGGGGGGGGGGGGGGTCAGAATTGTGATAAAAAGTCACAATCACCTTTTCTTATATTTTATTCAGTAACAGAAACTGGCTTCCATGAGAGAAAGAAAGAAAGAAAGAAAGAAAGAAAGAAAGAAAGAAAGAAAGAAAGAAAGAAAGAAAAAGAAACTTCTTTGCAACTCTGAATAAATTCCAAAATAGATATTCCAAATATTCCAAAATTTCAACCAACTGCAAACTTGAGGAAGGTCTGTAACAAGTATGTTTAATATCTCTGAATAATAAGACTTCCTGTATATACTAAAGTATATTTAAAGGAACAGTCCATCAGAAATTTAAATTCCAAACATATATAAATTTCTTTCTTCTGCTGAACATAAAAAATATATATTTTATATTAATCAGTTGTTTGTCCCCTTTGAGCTCCATAGTATTTTTTACTTACTATGGATAGGGACCAGCCACTGTTTGGTTATTCACTTTCTTCAAAATACCTTCTATTATGCTCAGCAGAAGAAAGAAATGCATACAGGTTTAAAACAAATTGAGAGTAAGTAAATGATGACAGAATTTTCTTTTTGGAAGAACTATTCCTTCAAGTAAGTCATTTATATAGTCAAGTCACCTTTTCTTCTAAAGCACTTTATACAATACAGATTGTGCCAAAGCACCTTCACAGTGATTAATCAGTAGTAGAATCAATTATGGAAACTTAACCGTGGAGATAGTTCATATTCTGCTGTAAAGCAGTATTAAAAGACAATAATATCATTATATATCTCAAGTCAGTTCAGTATTGCTTCAGTTCAGAGAGGGCTGATTATTAATCACTTCTTTATAATGGATGGTTGGACTTTATTGGACTTCTATTGGACTACTGAATATTAACACCCATTCACTGCCATTCTAAAGCTTGGAAGAGCCAGGACATGTTTTTTTTAATAAAACTCCAACTGTATTTGTCTGAAAGAACATCAGAAAGTCATATACACCTAGGATGTCTTGAGGGTGAGTAAATAATGAAGTAATTTTAATTTTTGGGTTAACTATCCCTTTAAGCATAATCATGCAATTTTTGCCTGATGCTCATTTCTCCTGAAAGCATACAGGACAGGAACAATCCCCCCTGGAATAACCTGAGGTTAAGTGTCCCACTCAACAACACAATAGTGATACTGTAGCTCAGGTGTGGGACTAAATGCCACCAGTTTCCAGCCCAGATCTTTATTCACTACTCCACACTACTAGAATGATTCTTCAAGAGAGAGTCAGAGGAAATTTGTACATTCCTAGATGAACATTCAGTGTGGAAGGAGGAACGGAATTCCCTGTAGGCCAGCATCCTAGATGAAACTGGGTTTTGGAGAGCTTCTTTATCCCCTGTGTGTGTGTGTGTTTGTGTGTGGGTGTGTGTGTGTGTAAAATGCTCCTCAGAGAAAACATTTGTGTCAAAAGCAGTGTGACAGAATGTTTTGTGTTTATGTTTGAATGTGTGAAAAGGTTTTTATCTTAACTATAAGTCACTCTTGCTTTTATTCAGGTCTGTAAACACTAGCTAAACAAGACTCCCTCATGCCTTTCATTATTTGCTCTCTCTCAGTATCACACTCCATAGTGTGGAACAGCGCTCTCCCAAAACAACAAATACGGTTCAAGTTCACAAAGAATGCTCTCTTTTTTTTTTAGCCTCGCACACAAACACACACACACACACACACACACACACACACACACACACACACACACACACACACACACACACACTAAGAGGCCTTGTGTGAGCCCAGCTGCCTTGCTAATTCTCCCCCATCCCGTTTTCCTTCAGTCAATCTCCATTTCCCTCCCTTTCTGGACATTTATTCCTTTCTCACTGTTCTTCCCCTTGAGTAATATTAAGATAATCACACTTCTGCATTTCATCCCTCAGCTCATTATTACTCTGAGGAAATGTCCATCTGTATACGCCTTCCTTCTCTTCTGCTGCTAAATAAATGCTTCCTCCAGATTGTTCTGTTTTAGCAGCCATTTATAGATGCATTACATCTACACTCAGAACTTTGAGGTCAGTAAGAGTTTTTTTGTACAGCAAGAATGCAATGAATTTATCAAAATTGAAAGTAAAGACCCTTACACTGTTAAAACCTTTAAAATGACCTCAGACTTTTGAATGGTTGTCGATTTATACATTTAGCAGACACTTTTACCTAAAACAATTCACAATGCATTTGATTTTCTATTCAACAGTATGTAATCAGGCACACAAATGAAAGATGTGATTTACCACTTGTAAACACTTGTACATTTGTATAGTAATAAAACTTGAATCTGACATACTTTGCTATTGCTTTTTTTATGTTTGCATGCACCCTATAATAAATATGTGGAGCTCTTTATTTCTGTAAACGTCTCTGCATAGATTGTGTGCTTATAGACTAGATAGATTGTTTTTCCACAGCTGTGAGATGTAAAAACTAGTTGTTATCATTGCTGGCTTGGGGTCTTTCAGTAACTGCAGGGGTTTCAGCTACCAAAGACTTTCCCAAACTATACAAATCTACACTAAACATTATTACCTAGGAAAATAGTGAAGATTTATACAGACAGGTACATCTTTTTATAGTGAACAAAAGTGGTCCTAATAGAAAGAGGATGATTTATACACATGCACACATTGAACTGGACTTTGATTACATTACTTTCACATTCAGGAAGTCATATTTTCCAAAATGTTTTACTCTGAGCTGTAAAATTTTATATATATATTTTTATATATACACGTCAACCACATTCTTGTGCACATCTGTCTCTAGGGCAAGGCATCTTTTAAATTTTATGTTAATATCACTTGTGAGGTGATTCTGTAACCCAGTTACATTTTCTTGGTTAAACAAACATTACTTAGACTATCATAACAAGAAAATTATTAATTTTTTTAATATTTTTACATTAACAATGTAATCAATATTCTATTTATTAAAGCCAAGTATGAATGTCATCAATGTAGTGTTTTAAGCATTTTACATTTATTCCAAAATAATAACTTTTACTTACTTTAAAAAAAAAAAAGTCTTCCCATTAATGCCATTATATTATTTATTCAGACTGATTCACAAACACAGACCGTGCATGAACACAAGAGGTGGGATTTATTGTATGAACCAATCACAGCTAACCATAACTAGTCATATCCAATCATATCGCAATGGAGGCATTGCCTTCTCTTAAGTGACTTTACCACATTCATTCTCAATTACCCCCCACCAAACCCACGTACACTTTAGGGGGTCTGTTAAAACTCAATGAGCTCACGGGAGGCGAGAGAGTCGCAGACTCCCAATGTAATTTTACCTGCTGGTTTTGCTGTTGGACAATGTTTCTTTGGAAAAACGAGTGATTTATACACTTTTTAATGCTACATTTTGTAATATTGGTATTGTTTTATTTTTGTACTACGAATTTTGTTTTACACTGTCAGACACTGTACCTCCCTTGCCTCCTCAAAGGAAACGCCCCAAGCAAATGAGGCTAAAGCAAACATAGTTTATCTCTTATTAAATCATATCAAGCTTAAACACTATAATTGAATATGGCTCTGTTTGAGTCTCTCAGTCTGGACAGCTGCTGATGCACACAGTCTCATCTTTGTCCGTCTTTGTGGCTCAGAGTCAAAAATGAGCTTCAGTCTTACACAGACCAGTGAAAAAACTCTTTTGTCTTCTCATTTTATATATATATATATATATATATATATATATATATATATATATATATATATATATATATATACACACACACACACACACACACACATGCAGTCAAAAATATTGGCACCCTTGCAATTATGTCAGAAAATGCAACACTTCTCTCAGAAAATTGTTCCAATTGCAAATGTTTTGGTATTCACTTGCTTATTGTTTTTGTTTGCACTGCAACAACACAAAAAAAAGAGAAGAAAAGTCTTGATCAAATTTCACACAGAACTCATAAATGGACTGGACAAAATTATTGGCACCTTGTCAAAATTGTAAGAAATAATTGCTTTTAAAGCATGTGATGCTCCTGTAATTTGTATTCAGACACACCTGTGGCAAGTAACAGGTGTGGGCAATATACTAATCACACTTGCAACCAGTTAAAATGGAGAAAAGTTGACTCAACCTTTGTTGTGTGTCACACTGAGCATGGAGAAAAGAAAGAAGTGTAAAGAGTTGTCTGTGGATTTGAGAGAAAGTCCATCTCCAGAGATCTTAATGTTCCTGTGTCCACTGAGTGGAAGACCATCAAGAGGTTTACAGCCCATGGCACTGTAGCTATCCTCCTTGGACATGGACGGAAGAGCCAAATTAATGAAAAATTACAAAGAAGGATTGTTTGAACGGTGGATAAAGAACCCTGATTAACTTCCAAACGAATTCAAGCTGATCTGCAGACACAGGATCCAACAGTGTCAGCTCGCACTATCCATCACCATCTGAATGAAAAGGGGCGCGCTATGGTAGGAGACCCAAAAGGATACAAAGGCATAAAAAAGCAATACTGGAGTTTGCCAAAACTTATGTGACAAAACCACAATCCTTCTGGGAGAATGTACTGTGGACAGATGAGACAAAAGTAGAGCTTTTTGGTAAAGGACATCATCCGGCACCGTTTACAGAAAAAGAAATGAGGCCTTCAAAGAAAAGAACACAGTTCCTACAGTCAAACATGATGGAGGCTCCAAGATGTTTTGGGGTTGCTCTGCTGCTTCTGGCACTGGATGCCTTTACTGTGTGAGCAATATCATGAAATCTCATGATTACCAAAGAATTTTGGGGCGCAACGTAGTGGCCAGTGTCAGAAAAGCGGCATTTCCACCAGAGGTCATGGATCTTCCAGCAGGACAATGACCCGCAACACACTTCAAAAAGCACTCAGAAATGGTCACAAACAAAGCACTGAAGAGTTCTGAAATGGCCAGCAATGAGTCCAGATCTGAATCTCATAGAACACTTGTGGAGAGATCTCAAAACAGCAGTTCGGAGAAGGCATCCTTCAAATCTGAATGAACTGGAGCAGATTGCAAAAGAAGAGTGGTCCAAAATTCCAGTAGAGAGGTGTAAGAAACTCATTCATGGTTACAGGAAACGATTGATTTCGGTTATTTTTTTTTTCAAAGGGGGTGCTACCAAATATTAAGTTAAGGGTGCCAATAATTTTGTCCAGTGCATTTTTTGGGTTCTGTGTGGAATCGTATCAGATTTTACTTTTCTTCCCTGTTTTTTTGTGTAGCTCCAATGCAAACAAAAAAATAAACATGTAAGTACCAAAAACATTTGCAACTGCAACAATTTTCTGAGAGAAGGGTTGCATTTTCTGACAGAATTGCAAGAGTGCCAATATTTTTGGCATGACTTGTATATAAACTACACATCTTTATGTAAATAAATCACATTGAAGGCAACCATCATTAATGAAATACTGAATGAGTAAACAGCCATTCAACATTACAGTAAAATATGTGCCATCATTTAACATTTCTCTATACAACAGATCCTATAAAATAACATACTAAACATACTACAAAACTTTCCCTTTGACATTGGTAAACCCTTTCTAAAACACAATTCGCGACAGGATAATTATCAGAATTTGTTTTAACAAACCAGATGGTTTATTTACAGTACCGCTCTCTTGAGGCAGGATATTATATAAACTGTAAATAAATGATGTTTGTACAGTTTACATTTGTACAAAGCTAATGCTAAAATTCACAAGAGTATTTTTATGGGTGGACCCCCCTCTCCTGCTCTCTTCTGGACTCTTCTGTCATATGCGAGTGTACAACACAGATCTCAGTGGTGTCAATGAATCACTCCAGCATTCCAGAGTCTCTGAATCATTTGAACATTTCATAAAAGAGACAAAAACAAAGAGATGGAAAATAGCACTTGCAGCGCAAAGAAATGAGATTATCCTCCAGAGTTATTTTTAACCACAAAACACTGATTATAACGCTTATTACAATCACAGATATAAATGATTTCAAATCTACAGGGAATTTAAATCATGCGATTTTGGTTTTGCACATGTAACAAGTGTTTTAAGACTCTTGTCTTAAAACAACTGTGTCCTCTTACACATATAATGACTCGTTTTTCAACAAGTCTCTATAAAAACCATAGACAGACCACAGTGATGGCTTCAACCCTACTATTATGAAACAGTTCCATCGTTCATCCTCTGAGTAAACCCAGCTGAAACTTTCACTGGGTTTAACCTCTTTTGCAGAGTGTGTGTAATGAGACTTCTCTTAAACCAAGCTGGTTCTTTCCACTCATTCTATTTCACTCTCTCATTCTAATCCGTTTATCAGCAAACAGAGCTGCCGTACCTCCACAGGAAGTGCTGATAAGATGAGCTGTCATGAGTGTGTGTTGAGTTAACTCTTTGTTGACCATGACAATTTTAAACATAAAAACACTAAAATACAGTTGAAGTTAAAAGTTTACATACACCTTGCAGAATCTGCTAAGTTAATTATTAATTTTTTTTATAGGAAACACAATGCATTAAGAGCAGGAGGGTGAAAACTGAACAGAATGAAGATGTGTACATTTTTCTTATTTTCCCTAAATATCTTTTCTTTTTTTTTTGTTTTTATGTAGTACTGCCCTTCAGGAGCTACAGAAGATACTTGCATGTTTCCCAGAAGACAAAATAAGGCAAATTTACCCTGATCTTCAAATTCAAAAAGTTTTCACCCCCTGGCTCTTAATGCATCGTGTTTCCTTCTGAAGCATCAGTGAGCATTTGAACCTTCTGTAATAGTTGCATATGAGAAATATGCATAAAATAAAAGAAATATTTTGCAAAAATTGCACATTTTTACCAGGCAGTGATGTAAACTAAAGTCTACTTGCTATTAATAAAACTCCCACAATATGTACCACTCAAACTTCCTCTTTCATTAGCAAACACATCAACACAGGAAATAAAACTGCATTCCTCAAACCATTTCATGAGACTGTTAAATGTGAATGTGTGACTGTGTGTGTGTGTGAGACCTTACATTCACTGTCAAAAGGAAATGAGTCTACAATGAACACCAAGTCTTGAAATTATTTCTTCTAGTGTGAGAATGCCAAAATAACAGGACAATTGCAGACAGGGATGTTTTGTGCAGTACATTATGAATTGAAGGGAAACAAGAGAGAGGATCAATGGTTCGATATTGCAAAAAACAACTTACCCTCGGTGTAGGAGGCCCGTGGTCGTCAACAAAAGTGGATTCTCCTGTAAAGAAAATTGAGTGTCAGAGTGAGCTGCTTATTTAAAACATCTGTTATTTAGTAAATCATAAGCTTAGAAAGCAATGTAGACAAAACAAAATGTTTTAGTGCATTCAATGAAAAATTGTATTTTGAAATAAAGCAGATTTAGCATCTGAGATGTATCAGCATTGAAAACCAGCATGGGAGCCAGATGACATCCACTATGAGGAAATGGTTTGTGTGTTTCTGTGGGTGTTTTGAGAGAAAAACGCTCTCTTAATGCAACACCGTCTGTGGTACAGTAGTGGCAAAAAAGGAGGAGACATTCTTTCATCTCAAACAAGGGTCTTCTTTTTAACCTCCACTCCAGATGGCAGGCTGGATTCAGTGCTGTTCTTCCTGTGTTAAAGGGACAGTTCACCCAGAAATTAAAATTCTGTGATCAATTACTCACCCTCAAGTTGTTCCAAATCAGTATGGGTTTCTTTTTTCTGTTGAACATGAAAGAAGATATTTTGAAGAATGTCAGCAACCAAACATTTTTTGGTCCCCATTGACTTCCATAGCATAAAAAAAGAAAATAAACTAGGGCTGTCAAATGATTCAATCGCATACATAATAAAAGTTTGAGTTTGCCTAATATACGTGTGTGTACTGTGTGTAATTATTATGTATATATAAATACACACAAATTAATGTATATATTTAAGATAAATATGTTATTTATGTACTAAATATGTTTATTCATATATAAATTATATCAAAATTATAATAAATACATATACTTGTAAATATTTCCTAAATATATGCATGAATGTGTTTGTATTTACATATACACATAATAATCACACACAGTACACACGCATATATCAGGCAAACTCAAACTCTTTTATTTTGTATGCGATTAATCGCAATTATTCGTTTAACAAGCCCAAAAATAAATACTATGCAAGTCAATGGGTACCAAAAACTGTTTCGTTACTAACATTCTTCAAAACATCATCTTTTACGTTCAGCAGAAGAAAGAAAATCCTACAGGTTTGGAGCAACTTAAGGGTGAGTGAATGATGACAGAATTTTCACTTCTGGGTGAACTATCCATTCAAAGGGAAAGTTCATCCAAGACATAATAAGTCATCATTTACTCACCCTCATGTTTTTTCTCAAAACCTGTATGACTCACTTTCTTTGAAACACAAAATCAAATATTTATAGCAGAACGTGAAAGCTGCTCTGTTCCATGCAATGAAAGTGAACAGCGACCACAGCTGTCAAGCTAGATTTTTAGTGAATTATAAACTACACTTTGGTCATGCAGCTTTCGAAGACTTTAAAGATTATAGTGCATAAGTCATATGGACTTGGATTTTATGGTCCTCTTTCACCTCTTCAGAGCTGGTCTCCATTCACTTTCATTGTGTTGAATAGCAGCTCAGACAGCTAAACATTTCCTTTCATGTTTCTTGCAAGTAAGACAGTCATACAAGTTTGAAATGATATGAGGGTGAGTAACTTATAACAGTATTTTCATTTGCACATTAAGGTGCACTGCTCCTTTAATGCTATCTGTTGTGCACTGGCTGTGTCTGTCTGCTGAATAAATAACTCATCCAGCAACACAGAGCTGCTATACTTCTCAGTCTATCTTCAACTTTCTCAGATGAGGGTGAGTAAAAGAATCAGATATGCATAGACAAAGATCGATGCGTTCTCATCCTCCAAGCAAGAAGTCATAAATCATGAATATTTTAGCACAGATAAATCACAATCGAACGGAAGGTGACATGCAGAGCACAAACTACTGAACAACATACTATTCCAGACCAATGGTGTCAGCAATGTAACATCTTTCAGTATGTGCCGCACTATTTATATTGTAAAAATGCTCTCCTGAGGCATAATTCTCATAAGTTTGCAATTGGTAAGTCACTGAAGCTCAATAAGGCTGCATTCATTTGATCAAAAATGCAGTAAAATATTGTGAAATACTGTTATAATCTAAAATAAGTTTTAATGTATTTTATTATATTTTAAAATGTAATTTATTCCTGTCAATATTTTTGCGAAAACCAGAATACATTTTTTCAGGATTCTTTGTTAATTGAAATACAAGTTTTGTAATGTTACAAAATATCTCTACTGTTTGATGCCAAAACCTTGACCCCAAATTGAGGTCAAGGGGATCTAAAAGAGATCTCATATCACATATCTCAGTATCTCTGTAATGCATTATACAACTTCATGTTCCTGTTTTAGTGGCTGCTGTCAGCACTGAGATCTTGTTAATGGAGCCATATGGCTTCTAAACATGCACACTATGTGTACACTATACTCATGTGGACTCATATGCTGCTGAGTGACACACAAGACATGAAGAAGTTGATTCAGTCCACTTTTGCACAGTCTATTCTGTGGAACATCACAAGCAATTTAATGGAAAATATATCTGAAATGCAGAAAAGAAGATTATTACATCTTTTAATGCATTTTAAAGGGTTATTATGGTAAATGTGGTCTAGATCACCTTTTTTTTTTTAGGATTCTGGTGGTTAATCACATTTTTTTCCAGACTGTTTCTTTATATTAATCAGAATAGATGAAACAGTTGCAGAACCATTGCATTTTAATCATGATCTAAACAAACATGCTGTATATACAGTAGCATGATCAGTTTTTATGTAAATTAGATTGTATAATTAAAAAATTAGAAGCAAAAACAGAACGGTCTGTCATTAGCTACATAAAACATCTGAACGAAACAAAAATAGCAGACTAAATGAGAACGCAAATCCACTCACCGACAGCAGGTGGCGCTTATGGAACAGCAGCAATAAATCATCAGCATTTTTTTAGTTACTGCCATGGGTGCCGATTTATGTTTCTGCCGGTGGGTGCTCAATCCTAAATCTGACCCGACCCAACGGCATTTAGGCTATTTTTCGACAGAACCTGAAATGTAAACGGCATTGACCTATGTACAGCCTGCAGCCCTGCAGTCAGTCAGGAAAAGTCCTGCTACAGTATTTTTTCCTCTTTATGTTTGTCTTCAGTGTCTGTGGTTTCTGTTAATAACCATTGACAGTTGGTTTATTTGCCCATTTAAATAATTAATTATTCGTTATTAATAGTTTTAAAAGTTTTCCAACCATTAGTCAGAAGTGTATGCAGCTAACAAGGATCTTCTCTCAACTAACGATGCTTTGTACATCGCATAGACACGTTTTTTAAAATTCATACCGTTTAAACCAGTAATTCACCCAGCACTATATACAAAATGTAAAGATAAAAATGTTTTTCAGCATTTCAGTGTAAAACAGATTTTTCTACTGAAGTCCATTCTATACGGCTGTTAAAATTGCTCATTTAGGCCTCAGAATGACCTTGTCCTAAAATGTACTTGTCACTACTATCAGGATTACGCAGTTTGTGGGGGGCTTGCTCAATTATCCACTGAAAGCCCCAGTGCCCTGCTTACCCCCCACGACGGCACCCTCTGTCCAGGCTTTGGTCTGCACCTCACTTCATCTGATACTGGACCTTCATAACCCCTCAGAGCCAATTAGCAACTCCACTAACTACCTGTCCCAGCTACAGTCCTCTAGGGGTCAGATTCCCAGACTCCATGAGAGTCATTCAGGTCGCCAGGCTTGGAAATAATTGGAGACCAAAGCAGTAGAAATGCAAAATGTAAACAGAGGACTTCTGCAATGATTAGAGCGGGCCAGCTGGATTAAACAGACAGTGGGTGAAGACTGGAAAGAAATCAAACAGTGGTGCATTTCTGTCAAATTTGTTCATGGGTTGTTTAGAAGCCGATTCAAAGTTTGCTTTGGTTATGAAAGGACCATTAATAACCTATAATTAAGACACAAAAAGTCATAATGACATTGATGGAAAAAGCCACTAACTTGGCATACTCACAAACCCTAAAGCAGGAACATTCAAAAATATAATCAACCGTTCACGTAAAAGTAGCCTTTTTTGGCTCTCATAAAGCAAAACATTCCGTAAAACGGAGAGAATATTTTCTCGACACATCTGGCTTGGCTCAGGAATGCTGTTGTTTGTGTCGGAATTCCATAAAAGTATGCCTTCGGCATGTGATGTTTAATTTGAGTTATGAAATTGGTGACTCTGTAAAGTATGGTTTAGAGATGAGGAGAGCCAGAAATACTCCAGAGACGAAGCTGGAAGCCGTACAGGGTAGACGTCTCGGTTGTGAGGTACTGTGAAACACAAAAGCCGCTGGTTATTTTCATCCAGTCTCAGTTTCAGATCACATCCTGTAATAATCTGTGACTGCAGGTAGAACATTCTTGAGACAATTGAGCACTGAAGGACATTCTGAATGTGAAGATTAAAGAAAAAAACATCTGGCTCTGGCTCAACATTCTTGTGAACTCAAAGACTGATTCGATCCGATTTTAGGGAACAAGCAAGCCAACCAACCAAAGCAAACAATGTCAGCATGAACCTGTTGTCGACTGATGGCCCTCAATGAAATAAATGTGTAATATATATTTTCTTTATTCAAATGTGCATGCAGCAAATTTTCACATAATCATATTGTCATACTAATAGATTGCCCTCACAACTGTATAGAAATTGGGAAAAATTATTAAAATCTTATTACATAAAGTGCTCTGATGTTCATATTAAAATACTGAAAAATGAAAAAAAAAAAAAAAGTCTTCACCGAAATTTTATTTTGACGGGTTGCCGTAAATACCTTGAAATTTCTGTGTGTATATGATATGACGATAGTTTTACTCAAATTAAACAGTAAAATGCTCATGAAGTGACTCTCAGAGCAGTTCTGGAGATGTTGTTCATGCATTATGTCTTCATTTAGTGAGACGGCAGATGCTACTATCACCACAAGTGTCAAGTGCGCTTCAGTACGAGTAAACAAAACCGCGCATCTGTGCTATTCATTAACACAGAGACGCACAGAATCCATATTTACATAGTCCTTTTGCAGCTTAATATTTACAAATATTAGTCCATATCATGATTTGATTGATGTAATGACCTACTTTAAATAATTCATCCAAACCTGCGTTAAACTGTAAATTCCATTTTTATGACTGGATTCCACGATTACATCCGCGTTTTCTTCATCTCCGAAATTATAGGGCCACTGTCAATTGATTTTATGAAGATACGGGGACACAATTTTTTGTTTCAGAAAGCTGTCGGATTTCATCAAAAATCTTAATTTGTGTTCCAAATATGAACAACAGTCTTACAGGTTTGGAAAGACATAAGGGTGAGTAATTAACGACAGAATTTTCATTTTTGGGTGAACTATCTCTTTAAGTCAGACCCCATTAGAATCAGAATCAAAAACTTTTTGCTTGCAATTGAATGGAATTAAAGGAGAAGTCCACTTCCAAAACAAAGATTTACATATAATGTACTCACCCCCTTGTCATCCAAGATGTTCATGTCTTTCTTTCTTCAGTGATAAAGAAATTATGATTTTTGAGGAAAACTTTTCAGCGTTTTTCTCCATATAGTGGACTTCTATGGTGCCCTGAGTTTGACTTCCAAAATGCAGTTTAAATGCGGCTTCAAACGATCCCAAATGCAGTTGTAAACGATCCCAGCCGAGGAAGAAGGGTCTTATCTAGCGAAACGATTGGTTATTTATATAAAAATAATACAATTTATATACTTTTTAATGTCAAACACTTGTCTTGTCTTACTCTGCCTGGACAGTTTTTTTCCGGTTGATTACAGTTAGGGTATGTCGAAAAACTCCCATCTCATGTTCTCCCTCAACTACAAAATTGTCCTATATCGCTGTTTTACCTTTTTTGTTAAGGGTGTTTGATCTTCTTTGCATGTTCACTTTGCAAAGACTGGGTCGGTACTTCTGCAGTGATGTAGGATGATTTTGAAATGATTTTTGACGTTGAGAGGGAAAATATGATCTGAGTTTCGAGACATACCCTAACTGTCTTGAGCCAGAATACACAGAGTTCAGGCAGAGCAAGACAAGACGAGCGTTTGAGATTAAAAAGTATTTAAATTGTTTTTCTTTTTAATGAAAATAACCAATCATTTCGCTAGATAAGACCCTTCTTCCTCGACTGGGATCATTTACAACCGCATTTGGGATCGTTTGAAGCTGCATTTAAACTGCATTTTGAAAGTTCAAACTCAGGGCACCATAGCAGTCTGTTATATGGAGAAAAATCCTGAAATGTTTTCCTCAAAAAACATACTTTCTTTACGACTGAAGAAAGAAAGACATGGACATCTTGGATGACAAGTACATTATCTGTAAATTTTTGTTCTGGAAGTGGACTTCTCCTTTAAAACTACTTTCATTTAAATAACCAATGTTACATAAATCCTATTTTTTCAATGAAAAGTTGCTCTTAAACTCATCAAAACTTTTATATAGCTGATGTATCCAAATATGAGTGTGAACAAGCTGGAAAATGTCTTGAAAAACAGTTAAATAATATAAACAAGAATCATCATAGTGATCTGATTATTAATGGGACGCAACTGTTTCCATCTCAAATTAGCTCAGGTTGAGTGGTTTACTTGCTTCAGTCCATTACTGCCAGAACGCGTTTGAACTACGACCTTACAAAAGTCTCAACTGCTCTCATTGTCTTACGCTTGCACCGTACTCACTGAAGTAAGTGCTTTAGTGGGTGTTTGACAGAGAGGCTGACAGCACACTTATGCACTCTCACACTCCTGCTGGTGTGTAGGCAGCACTAACACTACTGAGACAAGAACATATGGCTGAGGGTTAGAGGGTCCTAAAATAATGACATCAGTTTGGTTAAACACACCCTGTTTAAATAACATCAGAGACTTATTTTTTTATTTCAGACACCATCATATTCCACTCCCCCCATGGCATGAAGCAGTGTGCATGTTTCTTATTCTGTGTGGCGACATGAGTGCTTCTAGCCATACTGTATGTGGTCGGGCTTCACTCAACCCTTTGATTTAGTATGTAGGAGTGGCCCGACATTAAGCCCATCAGTCTAATGACAGTGAGGGGTTTAAGAGTCTCCACCCAGGACTGTTATTCTATAGGTCTGACCCTGTTACTACCTGCCAAATGTGGTGGACATCTGCTTTCCTTTTTTATAAATAATTGCTACGTTTTGTTGTTTTAGGAACCATCACCGAGTGAGGTCTTAGTCCTTGAAGGAGTCTAGAAAGCTGTGTCAGGATTTATAAGGTGGCTTGTGTCTAATGTTAGCAATGGGTATGACTGATTCAAGCTCTTGTGATTCATTTGTAAGGCTTTGATTCAAAAGTACACCACACATTTAAGCCACACAGAACATCTCTACGTAGTGTTCAGTGCTCCCCACGCACTGATCTTTATAGGTCACTGCACTTGAGTCACCCTGATTAGGCATTTGTGCAGTTGTGCAGCATTTTTGTGGAAACCTTTGTACATTTTTTTTTAGGATTTTTTAAAATATAAAGTTAATGGAAATCTGTTACAAATGTAAACGTCTTTCCTGTCACTTTATACTGTCGCTTTTAATAAGCAGCACAACACTGATAATAATAAAATTCTTAAGCACAAAATGTGCATATTAGAACGATTTCTGAAGGATCATGTGACACTGAAGACTGGAGAAATGGCTAAAAATTCAGCTTTGCCAGCTTTGCTTTGCCATCACAGGAATAAATTACATTTTAAATTACATTAAAATTAAAATAAAAACATTCACCTTCTTTCAGACAAATACAATCAGTATATATGTATGTATATTTATATTAAAAATGTCCTGGCTTATCCAAGTTTTATAATGGCAGTGAATGACTGTTGATTTTTTAAAAGTCCAATAAAGTGCATTTATCCATCATAAAAAGTACTCCAGAGAGTTAAAACAAAAAAGGCCTTCTGAAGTGATTGGCTTTGTAAAAAATATCCAGTTAGCAAAATCTAGATATTACAGTTTAAAAAGTTTTAAATTTGGATATTATTCTTACACAAATGCATCGATTTTCTTTAGAAGGCCTTAATTAACCCCCTGGAGCCATGTGAAGCACTTTTTATGATGGGTGGATGGACTTTATTAGACTTCAAAATTTCAACACCCATTCAAAGCCATTATAAAGCTTGGACGAGCCAGTATATTTTTCAATATAACTCTGATTGTATTCGTTTGAAAGAAGAAAGCCATATGCACCTAGGGTGGCTTGAGAGTGAGTAAATTATGGGGTAATTTTCATTTCGGGGTGAACTCTCCCTTTAATAAATTTTGTCTTGGTGGAAACTCCTAAATTTAAAGATAATGACTGTTGCAACCAAAATAAGCATAATTTGGATTATGTGCAGTACGCATGTCTCTTTTCTGTAACCCATGGTCATGATAAATATCAAACAACTGTATCTCATAAAAGCGGAGGTAAAACAAAGTTACAAACATCTAGATCTAAACCACCGCTAATCAGAATCAGAACGAGTTCAAAAGGAAATGTTGTACAACAAAGAATAAGATCTTTTTCAAGTTCATGATGTTAAATCTACTCTGTTTGCTTTTACGTAAAACACAAAATCCAAACATATTATCAAAAGCAATAAGTACAACCAGAAAGAAATGGGTGGCTCAGTATAAAGTTACATTTCTCAGATGCTTCATGAAAAATTCATCCAGTGAGGGGAACAGAAAGTAGGCAGGGGTCAGCACAAATTCATGTTGTTCCTGCATGTGGTTTTCATGTGCATTATTTCCTGTGAATTGGCTGTACTGTACATACCTCTGCTCACCTGCTCTGGCCCTAGCCTTGCACTACAGGATGTGTGCAGCGCTGTGGCCACATAAACTGACCTATGCTCTTTCCCATACTTGCCTACAAAAGAAGTCACATAAAACCACCATTTACAACTAAACCACTAATCACGGACTTTAGGATTTGCTTAAGTGCAATCTAGGAATATCAAAAACTCTTCTTTTCTGAACATCCAAGTGACTTTTTCAGCTTACTGGAATATGTTTTGTGCTATTATGCAAGACATCTAATACATATTGTATTTGCAAGTAGCTAACATCTTAAATTACAGATTATCTATTTATATGGCAAACGAAATCAAGGCCTTGTCTATGCAAACGTCATGCTTTACTGTACAGTAATGCTAAATGCATGAAATGAAACCACAAATGTGAAATTTTACTACATTTTGTATTGTGACAAACCTACGCTTTCGCTCGTGTCGCTTTTGAAATCGGACTTCCCCTTCATGGTCATCCCCAGAGGTGCCATTCAAAAGAAAAAATTTTAACAGACCCCTGAGAATACAGGACTGAAGCTTGAAACCCTTTAGTCTGCTGCTAATGATAGGAAATATACCAAATAAACTACATAAAGGAAAATCCCATTCAGAGTTTTTCTGCAGATTTCCTCTAAAGCAGATGTTTGTTGTTTTTATGACTTTGCAAAATAGCAACATTTGTAGCAAGCCTTGAATCCACACACTGTCATATGTTTTTCTCATCAGTGGCGCCCACACAAAACTCTTTTTTGGGGTCGGCCAAGTGCATCTAAGCACCTGGGATAAAACAGGAAGAGCCTGTCTTCTTGAATGTGACCTTTGACCTCTAATGCACATCTACAGCTAACATATAATCAGAAAGCTAATATAAAATAACTCATTTAATCAGCAAGACAGTATTTTAAAAGCACAGGTGCAACTCAAGGTTACTACCAAAAAAAAAAAAAAATCAGTGTGTGAAACCCAAATACACTCTGACAGGAGACTCAATGACATTAACACAAATAGCCGACACACATGCTAGTGCACTTACGCACATGCATGTGGCTTACTAAGTAAAACCCAAAGGAAATGACCATGGGATTTGAGTAAGTGCTGGAGTATACCGAGTGCCAATGGTTGTAAGTAAGTTTCCTCAACTGTGAATGAAATGGATCCATCACCATAGACTCACAGTCTCTTCTACCAGGGCTCCTGTGTATTGTACAGCCGTACACATGTACAAAACAAGGCTAAGAGAAAATCAGTAGCAAGCATAATGAAAACATAACACATTATGGCAGAAGAAGCTGAAGGGTCTTTACTAAGCAAAAAGACAAACAGAAACCCAGCTGGGTTCTTAACGCAGAGGTATTTTCATTTCAGCAAGTCTACTGACAGTAAAAGCGAGGGTGTGTCTTTAAATGTGTCTTTAAATACGTCTCCTTATGGCCAATGTAGTCACAACTTACAATACACTGCCACACACGGAGTGACGCTTGGTCACAATGGTGAGTTGTCTAATAGTAAGCTAAATTACTTCTTACAGGGGACATTGGATGCAAAAGGCAAAAGGGAGAAGTTCACAAAAATTTACAGATAATTTACTCACCCCATTGTCATCCAAGATGTTCATGTCCGTTTTTCTTCAGTCGATAAGAAATTATGTTTCTTGAGGAAACAGTGTTTACAAAGTGAACATGCAAAGAAGATCAAACGCCAATGCAGGTGTTTTAGTTGGATATAAAAGTAAACATAAAAGTCTTCATTTTCTCCCCACATGAGAGGCACTGAGGAAGCAGTGGATTAGTTTTGTTTTTGACTGTAACGTACCACTGAATACACAAAAAATGGAAGCATGCACCAAAACGGGTCGCTAAACAGAGCTGTTTTTGACAAGGTAGAAGGGTATTATTTTACACAAACACTGAGGAATTTTAACCAAACTACTTTGCAGACATTTCATGAAGACCCTAAAGAATCATTCCAACTTGTGTAAAATGGACATCCAATGTCCCCTTTAAAATGCAACGACATGTCTTATGTAAACATCTCCTGAGAAACGCATCCATTCATGTTCAGGTGCACAGCCCTAGTCTACTTTTCAGAGCTTCCCACAGTTTCTGGAGGCATGGCAGCCCCATATGGAATTGGCCATACATGTGCTGGAATCTGTGCATGTCAAACAGCCATCAGCACATTAAAAAACTCACTGGAGTGCCGACAAAAACACGAAGAGGCCATTCATACATCAAGTAAACCTGTCAGCACTTGAAATTGTGATGTGATCCTGCAGGTCAACTGGGGTAGTTGCTCCTTTGCGTAATGCATATTTTTAACCCGGTATTGAACCCAGCATTGAGTTTGGATGGCTTTACTTGCAAATTAACCTCTGATTGCTTGGAAATTGTAACGGTATGGGATTCATAAGACAGCGGCAATGGCTTCAGTCTCAATTTCCTGGTACTCAACACATGATGCAGTTCCAAGTCTAGCTGACAAGATCCTGAAGATGGAGAGAGCGGGACACAGGAGCTCTGCCTCATTGTCATGACGAATGAGTCTTCGCTCATGAAGCCAGGCCACATGTGGAGGTGATCTGAATCTCTGTCACGTGCAGCCCAAAATCTAAGTGCTTAGATGAGCTCTGAAACATTAATTTTCCATATCTTAATTATGTCCTGTTGTCATTAACATATTGCATAATTATGCATAATTATGCAAAATGATGTTTAACCGCAGCACTTGTTATAAAGGAGCTACTGCTGCGTCTGACACATCTGTATCCGTTTAGGTGGAAAATTCTGTGTTTGTTGTCTATGGAGCAGATCGAAATTGTGTTTAACATTGGTTTTGCTAGTATAGATTTATCATCATATGGGGAATGTTCTACCCTGTGGCTGTAATGGCCTGTGGAGAGACTGTGAATGATTCAAATCCTTTTACAATAAGGCGCAGTTGCGGTTCAGAGGATGTGAGGTGTGCCATGGGATACATATATTCGGCATGTATGAATTGCTGCCTATATTTTGAATTACGGTTGTCCTCTGTAACTTATTGTGCACAGGATGTGCTATGATGTTACACAGGGTTTAGCAGAAGTCTCTGACTGACATTTTTCAAAAATACTTCTGAAAAAGCAGTTTGTGCTTATAAGAGTATTTGTCCAGAAGAGATGGGTATGAAATACTGTCTGGAAATACCATGTTCAGGTCTTAAAATGACAGTTCAGTATGTGTCACTGCAGCTGGTGTGCTCTACTTTTTGTCTGAGCTTGTGTTTTCATTACAATTTACTGCAAAAGACTGCATATTTCTGATATATAATGTTGAAATACCAACATACTAAAGTACCAAATTCTGTTTTGCACCTTTATAATATACTGACAACCACCAAAATACAGGTGGTGATGATAAAGCCACATTAATCAAAGTTCATGGTAGCTTTGCCACAAGCTGCGGTAAATGCTAATATATAGAAAGTGCACACAGTGTCAAATACAAAACACTATCATGGTAACCATGACACTAAAATAATGCAGTAAACATTCTTTTACCATTAAAATTACAATTAATTTTTACAGTGTGGTTATAAACCATAAAATAAATCTATTTATAAGCTTATTTGTATCTGATAGATTTTGGTGCATCCTTTAAAAAAATGTTCACAGTGTCTTCAAGAACCAAAACAGAGAGTCTGCAGTTCATTTAGGAAACAAGATGCTATCTTAGAAGAAATGTAAACTTATGCACCCTTCACTGAAACACACTGGTTAATGTGTGTATAGTACATAAACATAAAACAAAAGTTTACACATAATTACATGGTGCAATATGGCCTGGCTTTGACTTGGTGTACTCAAACCTCTCTAGTACGTAAATAACATTTAACGAAACTATGAGTTCTGCTTCAAAAAACGCACTCGTACATAACCAAACCCAGTGTCATTGCACTCTAGAGTGGCCTACAAAACAGACAGGGGATTTGATTGAAAGCCACATATACAGGCCAACAGGAGTAAACAGGAAATGCATGTGATGAAGTAACCCGCTCTTGAGTATGCTTTCTCTCTTACTGTCTTCCTCTCATACAGACATACACTTTCACACAGACAGCCACACACCATTCCCTCCAGCTCTAAATAACATAGGCTGCACATGTGCAGCACATGTGTATGTTTTCCAGCTCACTCTGCAATAGCAAACATCTCAGAATGAGTGAATAAAAAAGGGCAACAACTAATGGAATATTCCATAGTGAAGGACAAGCAGACCCTCAGATATATATTAGAAATGATTAAGACAAGTATTTACTTAAATCCTCTATGAGCTCTAAACTAAACAAACCAAATCCATCTTAAATGTGTGGATGAGAACAGGAAACGTGAAAATTGGATGCACTTCCTGCTAAGTGTTTTTCCCATCAATCCCTCTTAGCCAAGCACTGAACTGCAAGAGCATAAACAGTAATAGTAATTTTAACATTATAATCAAGTAGAATGTGTGAAGAACTTGAACTTTATTAAAAATTGTTATTATTAAACATATTAAAATATTGTTTTTATTAAATTCCATATAAAATAATTATATTATATTATATAAGAAGTCATGAAGCTCAATAACATGCACAGTTTTAAAAAAAAAAAAACTGTGGGCAGATACATAATCAAAGTCAGTCAGTCTTATTTAAGCATCAACTTGGTCTCAAGACAATTCAGAAATTGTTGACATAAAGAAAGAATATAGAGATTTTTTTTTTTAATTATACAGATAGCAAAACTCTCTGAAAATCTCTCTGATTTTAAAATAAATATTTGAGCCCTTTTTGAAATATCTGAATTTTGTGAACAGTATTTGGTTTCTTTGCATATCTGAACATAGGTTGGAGCTAAGTTTAAGAAACTGTTCAGATCTCTTCTGAAACTCTAGAGGAAAAACGTGCAAGATTGTTGGGGTCTTGTTTCTGGAAAGAAAAGAAAAATACTAACAGGACACTTAAAAGTCTTTCTCTTTTCTATGAGCATGATATGGAATCCAAAAGTAACATTTGGAAAAACCAAAAAAAAAAAAAAACACTTTCAAAGAAAAATGACAACTAAGCTCAAAAGTGGTGACACTTCTTCAATAGTGGCTGTACTCCTGGAAACCATGACACTAAAAAAATACAACTTCCTCTTCAACTTTCCAGAGAGAATTGCATCATTACAAAAGATATCCAGTGTTATACCAGGGACTTCCTCAAACCATCTGAGTGTAAGTGCTGCTTACAACAACTAAGGGAACTCTGAGATTATCTGCCATCTTGTTACATAGTACTACAATACTGTATATCTACAAACAATTGTAGCATTTTGTCTCTGTATTGTAGTTGGAAATATACTACACTTCACAATTCTGAGGCGAATTCTAAAATGCTCTGCAAGAATGTCTTTAATAGAAATTAAAAGTGCTTCGCTCAGCTCCAGATGTTCTAGTGCAAGCTACAGGGCTGTTTTATGTGGGAATAACTCTCTCTAGGAAAAAAAAAAAAAAAACGAGACTAAAGGCACATATACTGTGCTTGTGGAAAGCTGTTTTTAGGAATGCCAAAGAGTAAAATGAGGAAACAGTTAATTAGAGGCAATAAGTAAAAGAAATTAAGAAACTACACCACTAGTTTGCTAAAAACACAGAGGTTTATAATGCAATGACATTTATTATGCCACAACTTTTAGCTTCCTAACTATAACATCATGCAATGCCATGTTACATGTTATTTCAAGTGAGTTTCATTTAAAACTAAATTTGCAAGGAGATACACAAAAACAATGCACAGTGCTTTTACCATAGTCTCTCTCATTAGATGACAAGTCTAAAAACTCAACTCACCTAAAGGAATTAAATGTCATCATTAACATAATATGACTATAATTTCATTATACTGAAGCTGTAGTACTGAAGTATGAAAACTGCATCAAGACTTTTCATCACTCTGCAGTTACTAACATCACTACTTAAAGGAGACCTATTTTTATCAATATGTATTATACGTCTCAGGTGTCCCCAGAATGTGCCTGTGAAGTTTCAGCTCAAAATACCCCACAGATTATTTATTATATAATTTTCAAAAAGGCCTATTTTGAGTCTTTTCATGCATGTTTCTTTAAATGCAAATGAGCTGCTGCTCCCCGCCCCCCTTTTCCAGAATAGGGCTTCGCCTTTACAGCTCTTACCTCAGATACTCTGTATAAAAACATCTGTTTGGTTTAGATTATCATGTCTATTGTGCTGAAATCATGTGTTTTAATGCCATATCAGTTTAAACTTCTGATATAGGGTTTTCTGAGCACACACATCCGAAGCATGCGCACAGAAAGCGGCTGTCACATGGCATGTAAACTAAGTTCTCTTTCATGTCTTATTGCGCTTAAACTCAATCTTTTGCCATGGCGTTAGAACTGGTACAACGCTGTCGCTTGTGAAAACAAAATGACGGAAACTTGTCGATTAAGGAGTGCTAATGTTATAATAAGATCCCTTTACCACGTCACCGGGGGAGCAAAATCTGACTCGTTGTTTTTTTTTTTTCACATGCTTGCAGAAAAAGGCTTACTAAAACAAAGTTACTGGGTTGATGTTTTTCACATTTTCTTGGTTGGTAGATGCACTGGGGATACAATTATAGCACTTAAAGATGGAAAAAGTCAGATTTTCATGATATGTCACCTTTAACTAAAGTGGAACAGAAAGCACTAGAATTCTGTCAAGTTTCATGACACTGATGTTGTACTACATTTAGATTTTCATTACTCTTCAGTTATTAGAACTAAAGCATCATTACTCAATACTTTTTCTTACAAACCATTTTAAAGTTAACCAACTTATGATGGTAAATCTAAAATCACCAATGACAGGAAATGTAAAGTCATCAGCAAAAAAAAAAAGCTTACTGTATGCACTTTCTATTGTATCATTACACAACATCTAGCACAGCTGGGAAATGAAGAACTTCCTTTAAGGCAGTCCAAAGGAACTGTTGACCCAAAAATGAAAATTCTGCAGATTTCACCTGACACACAACAAAGACATCATTGACGTTCAAGTGTTTGTCACCAAATACAAAGTTATCATAGCATTTTGAATACACACACACAAACATACGCACACACACAATTTAAAATAACAGGTCTCCACTGTAATACATCTATATAACATTAATGAAACTACTTTTGAAATTACTTTCATGAATAAAAAGTAAAGAAAAGCTTTTGTAACATTGGAAATGCCTTTACTGTCACTTTTAATCACTTAAATGTGTTTCAATTAAAATCTAATTAAATTTAAAAATGTTATTTTCTTGAAAAAATAAAATACAAATTAAAAAAAAAAAAATCACATACTCTAATCTATTGAATGTTACTATGTAGTAGAATATAGTAAGCTGTGTTAACTATTTCAGTTAAGCTTTTTTCCTGGTCATTGTAGGGAAAAGAGCACTGCCAACATTCTTCACTCAGACTGAGAATTTACTGATGTTCTATAGGAGAATTTCTTGAAGGAGAAGGGAAGGAGAGCAGAAAGACAGAAATAACCAGAAAGAGGGAGAGAAGCCAGTGCCGGAACATGGATCAGGGAAATCTGGCTTGTCACATTACAGTGATGAATAATGTGGTTCTGGTGCATGAGAAGACGGAGGATAAAACGTGTTGGTATCCATCACAATATGTACCAATCATTTCATTCTTTCCACAAAATATGGTGTAATGGAAACAGGTCCTGTACAATCTAGTGAATTCCTGTGATGAGACAAGAAATATATTAGTTTGTGTTTTTCTCTAAAAATCCAGCAAATTTAAGTCACAGCCTCATTGCCGTCTATCCTTTATTACTAAGAAAAGAGAGGTACAGGAAATGAAGGGATCAAGTGTAAAATACACTATTTATTCACATTAATATATGTGCAATATCCTTTCAAACCATTTTCGTCTGTAACACAGGATTCTGCTTGGCTCAGCATGTGTGTATGTTGACGTCTGTGTACAGTCAGGCTAAGAAGCCAAAGGTGTTTACCTGGCCCCAGGATGGCGCAGTATTCAGTGTTCATTCATGTCTGCACATTTGAGGTGGTTTAAAGGCTCAAGAGAAACGTCTGGGCTACAGACCAAGTCCTCCTCTCATGCCAACTGACTGTCCCCCTGGAGCTGCAGTGGTCTGGCTGAGGAGATATGACCACTTAAACAGGAGTTTCCGGTCAGTCTAGGTCATCTGCTTTCTATAATGTTTTAGCAAGAAGATTTGTTCCACAGTTGGATGTTTCATACACAATCTTAAGCGTCTAACAGTGTTTGGTCAGGTTCAAAGCAAACTAACGCAAACCTTCACATGTTGCATGGAAGCTATGCTGTGGTTATGGATCAGAAGTCACAGTACAGCTGCACTGGAAAGACTTCAGCATTGAATATCTCACTTTTCCGAGCCGTTTGAGATGGAAAGATATTTCAAAAAGGACATTCGTATCAGAATTCATGTTTAGTGTCTGGGCTGAAAAGCTCTCTGGTTTCACCAGACACATTCTCTCCCTAAAACACTTGTGCTGGGGGACGAATCACTGAACAGACTGTACTCCGCTGCCAGGAATGTCAGGAATGGTTTGTGAAAAAACACACGCTAAGCAACACAGAAACAGACTGCAACAAACACACACTCTCATATGCATGCTCACACATACACAACTGCTCAACTCAGATATGCCAAAGAATTTACACTAACGTATATAGCATATCACGCACTCAGATGCTATCTATTCAAACCCCCTTTTTTGGGTTGGGTGGTGTTGGGTATAAATAGTGGAGTGGTGTTACGGTGAAGGGCAAGAGGCCACAGAGCTCCACCCAACTAGTCTTTTAAAAATACATGCTCTTTCTCTCTCTCTGTAACCAGGGTGTGAATAACGGGAGGATTTGGGGGGTCCCCCTAAAGAAGGCATGATCTCAATAAAACATGGCAAAAGACAATGTTTGGGGTCACAGAAAGGAGTCTTCAAGCTCGAGGGGGGCCGCCCCTGAAATGGATCATACCATAAATACACTCTACAATTGCACTTATTCAAGGATTTTTTTTTTATTATTATTTTTTTTATTTTGCATGCATGGAGTAATATAATATGCAAAATGTGTTTAAAATGCAAAATAACATTTGCCCTCTTTCATGCTGTTAAACTGAATGCACAAGTGGTTTATCTGTCAATCAACTGCATGTGAAAGTTGCGCTCATTACTATAATAGTAGGTTGTGTCACTTTTGTGTTTTGGAATTGGACACAAAAAAGAAAAAAAAAAAAGGTTTATTTATTTATCATAAATGAAAAAAAAAGACCCCTAAATTTTCAGCATAGCTTTAAGCATTTTTAAATGTTTGGTATATATAACATATACAGTTTAAATTTGGTGAAATGTAATCTAGTCCTTCCTGAATTGCTTTTAGTTATTTTTGTCAACCCTTAAATGCGCAGTTTACCCATAAATTAACATTCTGTCATCATTTATTCACCTTCAGATCCTTCTGTATGACTTTCTTTTTTCGAGTACAAAATTAGATATTTCGAAGAATCTTAATGTAGGTCTTTGACATAAAATTACGGTTCAGAGTGACCACAATTGTTAAGCTCCAAAAATTCACCATAAAAGTGGCCATATGAATCATGACCACATGCATTATATTCTAGGCTTCTGAACTCACACAGTAGCGTTGTTTGAGAAATGGACTGAAATTTAAGCTGTCATTCAATGATCTTTCCCTCCTGTGAACTGTTAACTTGAGAACTGCTATGATACATTGAGTTACTGAGCTGAGCAAAACCTTTAGGCTGATCTGTATACCAGATGAAATTGTTTACTGAAAAGAACCTGCTAAAAAGAATAATTTGATAACTGTATTATCAGTGAATTTCAGTGTTATCACTGATAATCAGTGAATGATGAGTTAAATTCTGTTCTTAAAGTGATAGTTCACCCAAAAATGAAAATTTGATGTTTGTCTACTTACCCCCAGGGCATCCAAGATGTAGGTGACTTTGTTTCTTCAGTAGAACAAGATTTTGAACTCAAACCGTTGCAGTCATATAATGGCAGTCAATGGGATCCACGGCTTTGAGAGTCAAAAAACATACACCGACAAAACCAAATTAAACCCTGCAGCTCGTGACGATACATTGGGGTTTTAAGACATGAAACAATCAGTCTGTGCAAGAAACTGAAAAGTATTTATATAATTTTTTTACAACAGCCAGTCAACGTGCCCTGGCATAGTAGACGCAGGCACAGAAGCGATCGTACCCACAATCTCTGCACTGTGTAAACAATAAGTGACGTATACGCGCGACAGATCGCTCTGTCCTCAATGTATCGTCATGAGCTCTGTCCTCAATGTATCGTCCTCAATGTATCGTCCATTACATCTTGGATGCCCTGTGGGTAAGCAGATAAACATAAAATTTTCATTTTTGGGTGAACTACCCCTTTAAAGGAGAAGTCCACTTCCAGAGCAACAGACTTTTACAGACAATTTACTCACCCTCTTGTCATCCAAGATGTTCATGTCTTTCTTTCTTCAGTCATAAAGAAACTGTGTTTTTTGAGGAAAACATTTCAGGATTTTTCTCCATATAATGGACTGATATTTGTGCCCCTAATTTGAACTTCCAAAATGCAGTTTAAATGCGGCTTCAAACGATCCTAAATGCGATTGTAAACGATCCCAGAGAAAGAAGAGGAAGAAGGGTCTTATCTAGTGAAACGATCAGTTATTTTCATTCAAAAAAAAAATTACAATTTAAATACTTTTTAATCTCAAACGCTCCTCTTGTCTTACTCTCCCTGAACTCTGTGTATTCTAGCTCAAAACAGTTAAGGAATGTCGAAAAACTCTGATCGTATTTTCTCCCTCAACTTCAAAAATAATTTCCAATCATAACCAATCATTTCGCTAGATAAGACCCTTCTTCCTCGGCTGGGATCAATTACAACAACATTTGGGATCGTTTAAAGCCGTTGTTGTTCTGGAAGTGGACTTCTCCTTTAAAGTCTGTTCTTCACACAAAGCTATCAAATGATTTCAGGAGACAAAGACATGTGTTTTTATTTTATGGTGCTGTTTTGTCTTTTTGGAGCTCTACAAAAATGGCTGCTATGAGTTGTCATTGTATGGTGATATCATATATGCATAAAAATGCACTACTGTTCAAAAATTTTGGGTTAATATGATTTGTAAAAGAAATTAATACTTTTATTTAGCAATGGTACAATAAGTTAGTCAAAATTAACAGTAAATACATTTAGAACATTTGTGCCCAATGAATGGCTGGTGTCCTGCAGAGTTTAGCTCCATTAGACACACCTGAACCAGCTAATCAAGCTCTTACTAGGCATACTAGAAACCTCCTCAAAAATAATAATCAACTGTTTTCAATATTGACAGTATAGGAAGAAATGTTTCTGTAGTACAGTACAAAAATATTTCAATAGTAAGACATGTTTGTCTGTTTTTTGTTTTTTTATTGTATTTTTATTTTATTTTTTTTTTTAAATAAGACTTATGGTTCTAGTGGAGCCAGGGGTACAGCTACAGCACAGCTAGATTTTGGCTCTTTGTCACCTCACGTCAAAACATTTGTTTGAAATTTAGATGTGTTTATTAACTGCTCTCTAAAGCTGGACAAACAGATAAATTCTGTTGCAAAGTCAAGGTTCTTTCACTCACATAATCTAGTGAAGATGAAATCATGTTTGACGTTTAAACGCCTTGAAACTGCAATCCATGCTTTGATATCATCAAAACTTGACTATTGCAATGCGTTATATAAGGGAATTAGTCAGTCATCTATTTCTCATTTGCAATAAGTTCAAAAGTGTGCTGCTAGACTCTTAATGAGTTTTAAAAAAACATGAACATATTTTTCTAGTTTCCCTGCATTGGCTTCCAGTTTATTACAGGATTGAATTTAAACTTCTGTTATCCATGTATAAATTCTCGCACCAACCTATCTCTCCAATCTGCTAATTGATCTCCTAATTGGTCAACTTATGTTGTTTAAATTGTGCAATATAAATAAATTTGCCATCGCCATTGCCATTCTTGAGCTCCAGATTAGCCTATTACAATGATTTCTGAAGCATCATGTGACACTGGAATAATGGCTTCTAAAAATTCAGCTTTGCCATCACAAGAATAAATTTAATTTTAAAATATATTAAAATGGAGAACAATTATTTTAAATCCTAATAATATTTCACAATTTTAACATTTTTACTGTATTTTTGATCAAACAAATGTAGACTTGGTGAGCATAAGAGACTCTATTCAAACATCTTACCAAACCACAAAATTTCGAACAGTATGTTCCTTTTATGTCTCACAGAACAAAATTACAGGGTTTGGATTGACATAAGGGTGAATAAATGCCAGAATTTTCATTTTTGGAGGATGAACTATCCCTTTAAGCATGCACTTGTGTCTTCTTACCTTAGGCTTCTTTTTCCCTTTCTTCTTTTTCTTCCATCATTTCACCTACTCTTCCTTGATCCACCTTGTCATTTTCCATTTCTCTGCCTTTAATGTCATCTCTCCTTTGCATGTCTAACGGTAATTATACATTAGTCGCGACTGAAAAGTGACAGGCCAGTCATTTCTCCAGAAGATTGTTTAAAAAAAATGCTACATTCCCTTGTATACGCAGCATAAAGAACTACAATGTAGGGTAAAGTGGGTCCAAAATGCAGACTAGCAAATGTCAACCTGAAAAACAAGAAAGGGTCAACTAAAAATACCTCAAAATTATTGAACTCGAGCCTCGAGTCTCTCCCTCTCAGGAGCTCAGTGAAAGCTCCTATTGTCTTCAGTAAACTGGACTCTACTTTTCTTGGATGGACTGACGCTTCCTACAGACACTCAAAACCAAAGGCTCTTCAAAAGTTCTTTGCAGCCCTCCAGATTCAGCAAAGACATCTTGTCTTATTTGTTTTAGTAGATATTATATTACATTAGCTATTATATAATTTGTAGGTCAAGACTGTGTACTTAATAGCTTTCAGTCAGTCTTTATAAAGAAAACAAATAGGATTTTGCATAATATTAAGCCGAAACACAAAATGTAACCACACATTTTCTGTAGCCTATATATTTGCACAGCCTGCGCTAAAAACACACTGTACATCTGTTCTTAGACGTAAATGTTACTACACGATCCAGGAAACTTTTTTTTTTTTTTCACAGTAAACTACTGCTAAAAAAAACTCCACAAGACAACATGCAGGCACAAGTGAAGTGAAGTCATTCATTCAAATCTGACTTGCATAATCTCGATCTAATATAAAACATCTGAAACTTGGATACAAAAAGAGGAAGAGCCTTCCAACTGATACTAGAAGTTCAGGCAGAGACACATCTGTCCTGATGTTTGCAGTTTCAGGGAAAGAGTCACAGTAGGTCAAAACAGGAAGCGTAATTCATAACTAGTAACAGAAAACTTCTCTGCAACCGTGATGACGTTTTAATAATCAACAGTTAACACTTTCAGATTTTGTCAGCACATACCGGTAAGACTAGAAAACCACTTCCCCTATAAATATACAGTTATCAGCTTCTTCTAGGAGCCCTACATCTGCTAGTTCAGCAGATCTAATGCAAAAACATGCCTTACAAAGACAACTTGATCTCATGACAAAAACATACCTGTGGGAACTTTTATTGCAAGATGCAAAATATGTACCACTATGTGCATTTCATGACATATTCGATGTGAAATATCCACTGAGGGGCACTAAAAGAGTGTTCGTTTTTTTTTTTTTTTTCCAGAAACAGATGAACATGGTACATGGTACGTTGTGACATTGGTTTTGTATGCGTTACTGCATTTTTGACTAAATGTCCATTGAGTGGCGCTATAATTCTAATGCTCTGTGACATTTTAAAGTAACGTTCCATCTGCACCACACCTAAACCTACCAGATAGTATGAACAAAAGCGAATGTGACGTCAAAACGTAATCGCAAGAATGCCACTTAAGCTTATTTTTCGATCTCTGGTCTTTCAGCCTTTTCATTGTAAGTCATGTTTTTCACAGGATTCGTACCCAAGGATTCCGCATCCTAAGTCCAATTACATGCGGACTGAGCTACCAAAGAAGCTTGTTATGTCTGGAAAGTGGAGCTGTAATCATAACTGTGTATGAAAATGATTGCAAGGGCTCGCTGTTTTACTACCCCTAGTGTTCATTTCTGTTGGAAATTGCAGGTAGTACAACAAATAAAATGATAATTGTATTTTGCAAAATATACATAAATGTGTAAACATAACCACACAAACCGCTAAAACTGTTCTGAATATCTATAATAGGTAATCACATATTTAGTTTGATTGTTAGTGTGATATTGCTTTTATATTGTATCTTAATACAACTTAATATCAATAAGTTAACATCAACTATCTTGTATATAAAACATTTTTAAACAAATTATGGCCAGTTAGTTCATAAATTCAAAAACGAACGGACTAAAGCTGCCTTATTTGCTCCCTCTTTTTTTCATATTGTATTTCTAGTGTATGTTCCTGTTACTATTTCATTTTTTTCACCTTACCACAAGATCAGCATATTATCTTAAACGACCTGTTTAAAAGCTCCAAACTTCCCATGACCCAGGTCAGATGAATGCAAGATGAAGAGGCCAACAGCAGTAAGAATCTCTCCAGAGATCTGAGACCTGAGGGTCAGAACGAATTGGATCACAGCCGCTCCACTCCCTGCCTCCTGTACCTTTCTGGGCTGAAGTTCATTCTCTGTCCAAAATCTCTTTTTCTTGGAACAGAAAGCTACTTTTTTTTCCTGACGCCAAGTTCATTTTGGACCAAAGCACAGAGGATGTTCAAGTCCAGCCGCTGTATACAACAGGACTGTACTGGACCTGAAAGCAGGATTACAACTTAATGAGCAGGTTTATATAGGCCCCGAGTACACTGGCAGTCCGTCAAATATGACTTACTCTCATTTAGCATCGAACACAGCATACCTCTGGATCGTTACCAGAACTTATGGATGTAGTCGATGAAGAAAGAAAACCTTCATTTGATCCAATTTCTTCCCCCTCCAAATCATACCTTTGTCTGAGGTTTGGCCACCACACATAAAACCAATGACCAACTGCGTAAGAAAACATCTGAATCAGCGAAAGCTAAAGAATATTTTACAAAGTATGCAGTAACCACAAAAGCACATATTTGGGTCCAATTCTGCTCTAATTGCACTGTTTGCACTACTTTTTAATTGATTTTTACACATAGGCATGCACGTGACGTGCACGTGAAGGATCGTGATTGGATTTGCGGTGAAAAAAAAATACAAAAATTAAGTAGGAAATATACCAATAAGCTTTGACCTAAAGTATAAAATCCTGCAAAACGAAACAAACAATAAAAAAAACTACTAAACAGCAGTCACCAAAATTTCTCCACTAGGCATACATCCAACCCAATGCAAGTAATATAACATTACAAGTCCAGTTGAAACTAAAGCTGTTGCTTCCAGAGGGAAACAAACAAGCATGAAGAAAACACAATAAAATAAAAGCTATATTTGAAAAGCCAAAAACAGTGCAGACCGGCCCACATTCTTTGCTACTTGACTTGGCACAACATCGGATATGGAGTCATAAACAAGGACTTATCTTACTTGGCGTTTTTACAGCCCAAATAAAAAAAAACAAAAGCCCTGATAAGTCCAAACAGCCTGCGGTCCTAGAGATGAGACTGGCCGTGGGTGGTTTGGGATCTGGGACCTCTCTTTTATCTCTAACCGCTGTGTTAGGGAGGACAGAGTAATGCTTAATTGTGAAGTTATTACAGCCTGTAAAAGAGTCTTTATGGAGATGTTGTCAAAACTATTTATGGAGGGGGAGCATAACTATGTTGAAGTCACAGCTCATATATGTCTGGTGATAGACAATAACTTTTACATTTAAACTGTAGCACGGCGCTGAACCAAAACCCAATGGCACTCCACCAGAGCATCAACACGGACCATTAAAAATCATATGAAAGGTGGAGAAATACGCAGAGAGAATGTAAAGTGTATGACTTGGATCAAGCAGAAGAAAACAGTGGAAAAAGCAGACACGCGTTTGGAAGAGAACATATAAACACCAAAGAAACAAAAATGTTCTCATTATGGCACGATTTCCTTACACCTGGAAATATCCGTCACCCCTTTCCTTCAGGCATTTCATTTATTTCTAAGTTAATACTGTCTGATTTGCCTAATTCCTATGTTCATTAATCACATCTGGGTTCTTGTACATTCATACCAGAAGTCCAAAAATAACTTTCACACAAAAAATTCCATATACTACAAACACTTTCGAACACAGTTTTTGATTTTTGTAGACATCTTGTCAACTATTTAAGCATGCACACATACAAACAAGGTAAAATTACACTAGTTTACTGCAGAAATGACAGCCTCTCATGACACAGATCAAACATGAAGAAGCTCATTTTTATGCAATAAAACTGAATGGCAACAAGTTGACAATCCCCAAAAAGGACAAAAACACCGCAAAAGTATCATACAAGTGGTCAGTATCACTTATTTGCTGTATTCAAAGTCTTATTAAATCTAGTGGAAAACTGATAGAAAACTATTTTTGGTAATAAATAGATCTGAAGTACAGTAAATGATGACAGAATGTTCAATTTAGGATGAAGCGTTTCTTAAAGCTTGCCGTAATTGCTATGATATTAAATTAATAGAGCTGTTCCTCTAGAACTTCTAATGGGTTTTCAGAAAAGCAGTTTTTGATTTATGGGTGGAATATGGTCTGTGGTTAATATTAATTGAAGATCCTATACCACAAGTATGTAAGTTTATGTGCTTGACGAATTGGACAACCACTGTAGCCCTCATGTGACTTGATTGTGACTTACACTTTTAAAACAAGACAGTGGCTTTTAAATTCATGTTTGAGGTATGACTATACAATATGTAACTTGTTTTGCAGAACAGAAGCAAGTCTCTTTAAAAAAAATGTTAACCACATAGGAAAAAAAAAAACAGAAATTGCTGTTTTTAAAATTCCTCATGAAATATCCAATGGAACAGGTTTTAGGACTACAGACTGAACAGCTCTAGTACATGATTTAAGTGCATTGACATGAAAAGATGAGGTGAGCAGTGATACTTCAAAGCATGCTAAAATGTGGAGTGATTTCAGATTCATTAAATGAGGAACACAAAAGATTCAGAGGTGAAAGACATTCACACAGAACTTCTAAATGTGAGAAGGCGGCAAGATTATCTTTGATAAAATGTGAGATATTTTGTGGTGTTTACTATTCTGCATCTGCTGTGGTGAATGTTTTATGTAATCAAAATTGCACAATATCAGAGTAACGTGCAAAAATAAACAGCTATGCTGTCTATCCCTGAGTCATCTTATAAGACACACTCTTCAAAGAATGAAAGAGGAGGTCACCTATTTCAAATAATATCAAGAACAGCACTTTCACAGAATTAAAGACAAGACTGAATTGGCAGAGCAAAGCTGTACATAAAATATTGCAATCAACACAACTTAATGAGACACATATCAGTTCAAAAAAGGACAAATTTTTGGTGCGTGTTTCGCTGACGCATCTGTGACCAGGATAGCAAGTCTCCAGAGCCATGGTATCCAGAGTAATGTCGGCACACCACTACAAAGTACAAACCACATCCAACAAGTGTAGTTGTTGACGCAAGAGGAAGCTGTCTGAAATGGACGTACTAACCCGGACTGTATCCAAAAAACATAAAACCACATTTGCCCAACTCACAACAGAATTAAACATGCACACTGACTCTCCGACTTCCACCGAAATTGTTCTTCGGGAGCTACACAGGGTCAATATTCATAGCCAAACCTTCGGTACTTATGCCAAAGCCAAATGCTGGTTTCAGTGGTGCCAGCAGCGCAAATCTGGGACAATGTGACACATGTGTTGTTCTCTAATGAGTCCACCTTCACTTTCCCACATCCGGGAGAGTTACTGTATGGAGAAGCCAACTGGGACAGCTGCGTGCCCAGACGGGGGTGGATCAGTGATGGTTTGGGCAGCAATACCATGCCATTTCCTATTGTGCTAAATGTCCAACCCCTGTATATGAACAATGTTAACGGTGCTGTCCTGAACATACTGACGGAAATAGCCACTGACGAAACCCAAGGACTTACACAGACATGTCGTTAAAAGCCAAGGTTAACAGCTGATGTACACTCTTTAAAGCCAAACAAGCAAGAGTTTGTGTTTTTGGGGGGGTTTTTGTAAAGAAATTAATAGTTTTATCCAGCATGGACACATGACATTCTTTAAAATAATCAGTCAAACAGTGAAGACATTTCATTTCATTAAAATGTTTTTATTTCAAATGTAAACTTTCATTAAAGAATCCTGAACAAAATGTATCAGTTTCCACAAAAATATGAATCAACTGTTGAGCACCACATCAGCATATTCAGCTTTGCCATCATAGAAATAAATTACATTTTACATGGTTATTTTAAATTGTAAGACAATTACATAATATTATTTTTTTTATGTATTTTTATCAAATAAATGCAACCTCTGTGAGCTACAGTAACTTCTTTCAAAAAATTTTTTTAAAAAATCTTACCAGACCCTTTGGTTTGGAATAGATTTGCTTTTTATTTTACAGGAAATTAGGGGTGAGAAACTGAGTCAACTGCTCTTGCATATCCTGAGCATGTCCACAAGCTTTTTCAAACTTATCTGATCCTCTAGTCCAGGGGTGGCGAACTCCCTTCCTGGAGAGCCGCAGCCCTGCAGAGCTCCAACACTAATTAAAACTCACCTGCCTGTAGCTTTCTAGTAACCCTTCAGACCTTGATTAGCTTGTTCAGGTGCGTTTGAGTAAAGTTGAAGCAAAACTCTGCAGGGCTGCGGCTCTCCAGGACCGACGTTCGCCACCCCTGCTCTAGTCAATGGACACTTGGGACATCAACAATGAAAGATAAGTGTTTTCTCCTCATTTTAAATAATCATTTTGCATTAGTAAATATAATTTCATTATTTGCATTTAGCATAGAACAATAAAAAAACAGTGAACAAGGTGAACATGTGGTGTGCAGTGAATGACGGCAATGATTGAACCAAATAAGCTGGCACTGTGGAAAAACTGAAAAAAAACAAGTTGCCACTGACATATCTTGGCCTACATAAAACATGAAAGCGGCGTGCACACATGACACAGACACGTACACATTGCCCAAGAAGCGCAGAGTGGTTACACACAACGGGTCGGGCATGGCTGCCCTATCTGCCCAGCATATATTTAAGGTTACTATTTTAGAGCGGGTACTTCTGTTCTTTCACAAGCAGTAAATTAGTAAAACAGAGCTGGCTTGCAAGCTGTAATGCAGGGCAGACAGTCCTTTCAAACAAGATATAGTGATCTGCCAGAGCACTTGATTTTCATAACCATTTTACTGAGCAATTAGACGTATCTGAAGCTGGCTAACATAAAACACCTTTGCCTGGCTTCCTTAAATAGCACTAACAAAGAAAGACAAGCTCAAATGGAAATACTTGTTGGAAGGCAGCTCGTGGATTATGTTCTCAGGATGAAGCTGGAAAGATCTGACGATGACATAACTTGTGGAATGTTCTCCATCTTGTGGTGGAAAAGATTCAATATTGCATCAGTGAGCAGATCAACAACTCAAGTCCAAACTGTAAAATTTGGCACTTAAAATATGCCCTTCAAAGACAAAAACAGAAAATCACAGAAGAGGAAACTGTTGACAAGAAACAGATGGCATAAAAAAAGATCTTAAGTCTCTGGGGTCCAGGAATGACAACAGAGGTAAGGAATGAATTTCCACTCCAAACAAGCAAGTTTTCAGGAATGCTTTTCAATTGCTGTGCTAATGTCACTGGTAAATGTGCCCCACCCAGAGTACCACTGACTGAGCCACCCACATGTTTGCGCCCATGCCAGCTGTGCCCTCATCAACCTTTTCCAAGAAAAACATTTGGGTAAAAGGCACAAGCTTCTTAGTTCAAAACACTGTGGTGATCTGGCAACCTTAAAAATTGATGTATTATCATCATTAATACAACTTCCCCGCAACATCTGGTTCGAGTGAGAGAATCAGTTTGAAATGTGTTTTTACAGATTTGCAAGATGTTCTTCTCAGAGAAGGAGTCTGTGCAGATGTGAAATACCACACCTAGCATATCCCCCTCACCCAAAAGATCCTCCACTGACAGACCACTGCCAAAATATGTGACTGTCCTCTCCGAACTCAACACAGCAACAGCAGGAGCAATACCTGAGCTGAGCTCCAAAAGACATACTGAAGAGAGCTGTACAGAATTACAACACTGCTTCTTCTGTTTCAAATGTCATCAGTGAGTCACTGTGATACACACTACATCACATTTTCCAAATTTAAAATCACTAATGGCTAGAATTGGTGTTCAAATTGGACAGTTTTGCCAATATACAGTATAATAACAGTAAAACGTTTCCAATACTGAGAAATTAGGGTGTAGCTGCTTTCATTTGAAACAACTGGAGAATAACTCCTAATGACTTTGGGGCTTTATTAATCATTAGGTGCTGTAATTGAACTAATTGTGTAATTTTGTAGGCTGGGAAAAATGGTGCAAACCACAATTGCAAACACAAAGTATTGTCTACTTTATGTTTGCAGTTGTGGTTTACCCTCTTTCTCTAACTGTGAAATTACAAAATTAGTTCAATAACTAAAAGGTATTAGACTATTAAGTTAACTGAGATGTTGTTTTTCCACACATACTTCAGCTGATTCAGCTGATCTGCATCACATTTCCATGCTTTTTAACTCTGACTTAACCCAGATTGGAAAAAAAGTGCTTGTGGCAACATTTCTGCAAAATGACATTACATTGCCTCTTGCAAGTTTCACAACATTTTCACAGGGAAATGTCCAGTGATCAGCACTAAAAGTGCATTTAGTTTGAAACAGAATACATATCGCAACACTTCGGAAATTAAGGGTGTTCACACTTGTAGTTTGGTTCGTTTGGTTAATTTAGTTCAGACCAAAAAGGAAAATTATACATTTGGTCCTGGTCCGAATAGAGTTCATACTGGCATTTTTAACAGTGAAGCTAAAGGCACAGTGATAAATTCACAACCAGAAAAAAAGCGAAAGGTGTGTTTGACTTAAAGCAGCACCGAGCAGACCAAACAGTGAATGGGGACTTTGATATCATACACCCGGGCACCGCTTTAAGTCGAATGCACCTAATGCCGTCTGCTCGACTAAGCATGCTCATTGTTGTGTGTATATAATTTTATTTTCACCACCTGCAAGCTCACAAAGAGCTCATAAAAGACACTTTACCTCCTTGCTGCTCCACGTTTGCCCTCTGCTCATTTTGTTTTGGATACACCACTTGTTCCCCTCGTGAAATCATGTCGCATAGCATCACATCTTGTCATTACTTCCTGTTTTTGGTTTGTTTAGAAGTATTTGGTCTGTGTTGCATTCATATTTCATTCGAACCGCACCAGAGTTCATTTGGAAGTGGACCGAGACCCATCTTTTTAGCGGATGCATCGCAATTCTCTCTGGAATCAATTCTGAGCTTAGTTTTTAACACCAGATGGTGGTCTAATCTAGTTTTTAAAGTGCACACTCAAATACTCACGAAGAAGAGCGCTGAAGAGCATCATGTAATTCATGTTATTGCACCTCAGCTCAGAATGTAATGTAATGTAAACACAGCACACTGTGAACACCCTGAGCATTCTGGATCACAAGTGCAATGCCGGGCTAGGTGGGCTATCAAGCAAGTTTATTACATCAGCAAAGCCATAAATATAGAGCTGGTTATGTAATTCAAATCTCAAAATGTATTACCTTACAAATCACGCCTATGGTACAAGTGTTTTAAGCAGGGCTTGTACAAGGTGCTTAAAGTGCTTGAATTTGACTTTTTGAAATTGAAGGCCTGGAAAACCCTTGAAAACAGCAATATTCCTGAAGAGATCCTAAAAAAGTGCTTGAATTATTGAAACACAATGTATCTATTAAAGGATGCCCATTTTCCACAAGTTGATATGATTCTTTAGGGTCTTAATGAGAAGTCTCTAATATACTTTGATTAAAAAGTCTCAATGGTTTTGTAAAACAACACCCTTTTTACCTTGCCAAAATCAGCTCTGCAAAAATTATCTCATTCTAAGGGGTTGTTCCTTTAAATGCAAATGAGCTCTGCTCACCGCATCCCTCTCTTCTCTCTGTGGAAAGCTAAACTTCCTAACTACGACGTTATGAGGAAAGGCGATCGCAAAGATTCATAAAAAAACGCTTATACTCACTTCTGCTGTAAGTGAAGCTGGATCATGAATGATTCGCGCGAACATAGACGGATATATGTAGATCGGGAGGTGCATTCCCTTCACACACAAACATAATCTACTGCATGTTCAGGGGCTCAGATGTCGTGAGTAAATGACGACCACTATGTTCATTATTACATCCAGCAACACAACACCTCAATCGCTCAAGATATTCTTGTCTAACTGCTCTGGCATCAAAACATGGAAAGTTACTGGACTGTGACAACTGGTCTAAGGTAAGAGCTCATGTCAATCAACTATGGTGGGAGTGGCCTCTGTCGGTGTGCCGACAGGCATCTGAGAACAGCTCGATTTGAAAAAGGGGATATTATTTTTACAGATTCATTAAAAACCACTGCATGGATTTTTATCATTATAGGATAAATTGGTACATACACTGCCAACACACATTAATGTTCAAACAACATGAAAAAGTGAACTTAGCATCCGATGGCCCCTTTAAATATGAGCTTAATTTTTTAAAAATACGCACATATAGTTTCACGCAAGATTCACATAATTAAAAAAAAAAAACTTTTTTTTTTTTTTTTGCCTATTTCAGTTAATGTCATAAAACTATCGAGCTAAACCAGTGGTGAGCCAAATCAACTGAGTGAGTCATTTAAGCTGGAGCCACTCTGATTGATTCAAACTTTTCATTTCAAGCATTTCACTAGCAAAAACCAGATCAAATTAAAAGAGCCATTCATTTTCAAATTTCATAGCTTGCAATGAGTTTAAAAAGCATTTAAAAACCATTGCATTACAACATGATTCACTATTTCGAAGTGCTTCAATCGGTTCACGAATCATTTGATTCAGATCACGAATTATTTGATTTTGATGAAGACTTCGGAGCGGGTTCGGCAATCAGTTTACTTAGACCTGAACTTTGTGTATCATTAATCATTTGATTTGCGACTTCAGAGTGGAATCTTGAATCATTCTGAGAACTCTGAGTCCTGATCTGAAATGAATTATTCAGATTTGGACTCTGGAGCGTGGATTGCGAATCATTTGAGTCAGATCGGAATTTTGCATATTGCGAATCAACGGATTTAGATCAGAACCTCAAGTCACGTATAGCAAATAATTTGACTTAGATTGGAACTTCGCGTATCACAAATCATTTGCTTCAGATCCGGGCTTCAGTGCAGGTTCTTAAATCATTCCACAAAATGAATAATTTGTGATTTGAACTTCGTGTTTCGAGTGTATTATTATTTAATAAATTATTTGATTCAGAACAGAACTTCGGAACAATTTCGCTAATCTTTTTTTTCTAATTTTTTTCTTAAACAATAGAAAACAACAAACCATAAGTGAGATCTCTGATTGAAGTCCTTGAAAATCAAAAAAGTGATGCTTGAAAAGTCCTTGAAAGTCCTGGAATTTTATTTTACAGCATCTGTACGAACCCTGTTTAAGGTCATAACAGTAATGTGCAAGGAAACCACACAAAAACACGTCTCTATTAATTAATGATCTGCCCCAGTAATCATAATTTGTTTTGAAAGGAATACAAGTTGTTGGTGTTTACCACCACTAATGATCATTTCAGATGGAAACTGCAGTGAATCGTACTTTTCCAATGAGCCTAAGTTGATACTGTCAGTGATTTGAGACTCTCACATCGTAACACTTGACTTCACATTTGGCTTTATGTTTGGCTTTGTTTGAAACCGAATGCACTAAATGAGCCTATGGACGTAGCTTTCACATAAAATATTGCATTTACACATTTCATACAAAAAAGGAATGTATAAAGAAAAAGAAAGAAGCCAGTGTATGTGAAGCAGAGAGAAAATGATGGAGCTCTGATCTTACAAAGACTGTTTGTCCTAGTCCAACATTCAGGAAACCACTTCGGCAAGCAAACCTCCCTCTGTCTATGTGCATATTTCACTGAAAGTTCAAATGTCAAATCATAGATCCACATTGTCTGCTGTCCAGTCCTTTCAGAGTCTATAAACCTCTTTCTGTTTTTCCACTCTCATAGGATACTATTCAGTAATGTGGGATTTTAATACTCAATAAACAAGTCGGCAATCTGACAACCGTACGCCCACCAACAACTTACGCTGTTTACATTAAATGCCCAGCAAAATATGACTGACAGCTCAGCGCACTCATTTCCTGCTGCAAAAGTTCCCACCTGCGCCCCTCTGGAGGAGTTGGCCTGCGAGTTTAAGAGAGTCACCATGTAAATCTGTCAGCCGGGGGAGAGTGAGACGAATAAATGAAATAAAAATTAGAATCAATCCCTCGTTTCTTTAGCTGGCTGCAGAAAGCAGGCTGTATAAGAGCAAAAAAAGCTGGGACCTGCCAAAAATCACAAGTACATGAGTAAAGCTCGGGAGAGACTGACATCTAAATGGGGATTACATGCTTGTTTGTGCGCCTGCTTTTATATAACACTGCTCTCACTTCTTATGATTGCGATTATGAACCACAAAAACTGTGAAGCAGAAGTGTTTCTATGGGGATTCTCTGTGAGATTAATGTGTGCAGAGTTTTTATCTGTGCACAGAGCAGTTGAACTCCCTTGTCTTCACATGTGTAATTGTTCCAATGTGACTGTCATATGCATCTGGCTAAACTCTAAAGTGCTGCTCAGCTCTTATTTCATTTTTTTTTTTCCTCTAAATGGGTCCAGTAAATCGGTCAAGACATGCTCTTGAACACACAGACTCTCATACTCCCAAACAAACAGCAGAAATACCAGCTAATGACAGTGGAAACATTCGGAAAGAGAGACATTCAACTGAATAAAGTAAAAAAGGGACGAGAGATGGACTCCTGCTCAAGGTTACAATTAAAGTGAACATGAAATTGTCCCTATTTGCTTTAATGCACACAATGCCAATGGAGGAAAAAAGTTCCCCACCGAACACAAATTTTCCAGGTTTCCAAGTTTTCACAAGCGCAGAATCTACCGATCAAAAACACAGGTGAGCAAGATGCAGAAACGAGCAATCTCATAATGCATGTTCAGATATTCATTCAACAAAATATTCTGGGATCCACAACATTTTAGTGAAAATTATGAAAAATGTTGACGCTGGTTAGCAACTTTTTTCAAAAACGCTGGCGGGAAAATAATTTAAAAAAAAAAACAACTTCCTGGATACTTTAACTAATGTGGTTACTTTGGCCATGCAAGATATTAGATGACATGTTTGTTAACCAAAAAAAAAAAAAAAATCCTTTTTAGCAAATTTTTATTCAATCTTCTGCCAAGCTCCCAAGAATCCACTCCATATTTTTGCTTGTTAAATATCTTGCCTTAATCTTTTTTAAGTAATTTTTTCTCTTTTTTTTTAATTTATTTATTTAAATGTTACATTTATATGATTTAATAAATTATTAGCTTTTGTTTTCATAAACTCATAAACCCCCTGCAGTTCCCTCTTGGACCCCCAGGGGTTTGCGAACCTTGGAAAACACAAGGAATTGTTGTTGAGAAAAGAGAGAGGGAATGGAACTGGGACACAATGCAGGCCAGATTCAAATCCACATCTCCCACATAAGCTCATTGTTAGACCACACCTCTGACAGATAGAAGCATTTTGATGAATCCCTTTTGAGTTTCTCCCACCTTTAAGGTCACATCAGTGCAAAGAGTCTACAGTAATACTGTTCACGAGTGGCGATCTTTACGACCAGGACGGCTTATAAACCTACAATAAATCAATAAAGTTCAACTTCAAGTTCATCTCTTGAAGAGTGTGCATGCGTGTCTGTGGTGGCCTTCCAACATTCCACTCTAATCCATACTAACCAGAGATAATTTAGTAAGCAGTTAGTTTGTTCAATCATAAAACCCTCTCAGCAGCATTTTGGGTTGTATGTGTGTGATTTTATAGTCCCGAAGGTCTGAAAGTCAAGGCAACATAACAAATTATGATTAATGCCACAAACACACCCAGTGTTTCTGTGACCCTCTATTACTCACACAGAACTGCCTGATCTGCCCAATCTGTCATAGACACTCCTCAGACAGAAACACAAACATGTGCCAGCCACAATTTACAAGCATCATAGCAAAGGTCATCCCTCTTTCAGTTTGCCATAGGATTCCAATGATTCTACTTAATATACAATACTGTTAAAAAGTTTGGAGCTAGTATTTTATGTTTTGTTTTTGAAAGTAGTCTCTTATGCTCAGCAAGGCTCCATTTTTTTGATCAGATAGACAATACAAACAGCAATATTGTGAAATAATACAATGCAATTCATTCCTGACGCTGAATTTTCAGCAGCCATTAATCCAGTCTTCAGTGTCACATGATCCTTCAGAAATCATTCTAATATGCTGATTAGGTGCTCAAGATACATTAGTCAATCCTTGCTGAATAAAGGTATTCATTTCTTGCAATAAAAAAAAAAAAACTACTGCCCCCAAACAGCACTATAGTGTATAAAAACACATGCACAAACACTACACTTCAACTTCTGAAAACCTGAAAACCACAGATCATAAACAACTGAAACAACGCCAAAGTGAAAACTAGTTGAAAGGTAAAGGTGTACCACTGGAGTGGAAAGACTGATTGCCGTTTTGAACTTCTTCACACTAGTCGAGCTACATAACAGCGATGCACTTGAGCACTGTCCAAGAGAGTGACTTAACACACGCGTGTTCGGTTAGTGTACACACACCAAATCACAGTCCAGCCAAAAGTAACACCTGCTCTTAAAGTAAACAGGACAGATGCTCATCCTCCTGCTTCAAAAGAAAGAGAGAGACTCAGTGACCCCCACTAATACACTGCATAGCAGTCCTCTCTCTCTCTGGTCTGGAGTTTAAGACCTGATATTTCACTAACACCTACTAACTACCATCAATCCGGAACAACATTGTCAAACAAATTACAAGCACAACAAAAAACAATTACAACAAGTTTGGGGTCAGTACACTTTATTTAGCAAGGATGCATTAAAGGAGAAGTTCATTTTCAGAACAAATATTTACAGATAATGTACTCACCCCCTTGTCATCCAAGATGCTCATGTCTTTCTTCCTTCAGTCGTAAAGAAATTGTTTTTTGAGGAAAACATTTCAGGATTTTTCTCCATATAGTGGACTTCCAAGGTTGAACGTCCAAAATGCAGTTTAAATGCAGCTTCAAACAATCCCAGCCGAGGAAGAAGGGTCTTATCTAGTGAAATGATCGGTTAGTTTCTAAAAAAAATTGACCATGTATATACTTTATAACCTCAAATGCTTGTCTTGTTTGCGCTTGTTCAAGACAGTTAGGGTATGTCGAAAACCTCCAATCTCGTTTTCTTCCCCAACTTCAAAATTGTTCTAAATCGCTGTAGAAGTACCGACCCAGTGTTTACAAAGTGAACATGCAAAGAAGATCAAACACAATTTACAAAAAAAGGAAAAACAGTGATGTGGGACGATTTTGAAGTTGGAAGAGAAAATGAGATGGGAGTTTTTCGACATACCCTAACTGTCATGAACCGGAATACACAAAGTTCATGCAGAGCTAGACAAGACAAGACAAGCATTTGAGGTTAAAAAGTATATAAATTGAAATTTTTTTTGTATAACTGATTGTTTCGCTAGATAAGACCCTTCTTCCTTGGCTGGGATCGTGTAGAGCCCTTTGAAGCTGCATTTTAACTGCATTTTGGACGTTCAAAATCAGGGGCACCATAGAAGTCCACTATATGGAGAGAAATGCTGAAATGTTTTCCACAAAAAACATAATTTCTTTACACCTGAAGAAAGAAAGACATGAACATCTTGGATGACAAAGGGGTGAGTAAATTATCTGCACATTTTTGTTCTGGAAGTGAATTTTAAATTTATCAAAAGTCCAAGTAAAGACATGTATAATGTTTCAAATAAACGCTTCTCTTTTGAAATATTAAGCAAATTTTCAACATTGATAAGCGGACAATTTAGCTTTTTCATCACAGGAATAAATTCAATTTTAAATTTTAAAAGTATTCTAAAAATATTCCACAATATTATGGTTTTACTGTAATTTTGAACAAATAAATGCAGACTTGGTGAGCATAAGAGACATGCAGACAAACTGCGTCCACACTGCCAAGACCGACCAAATTTTTGACAAAATACACAGACATCCGGGAAAGTTGATCATGAAATTAGATGCACCACACATTTAATAATGCACGAAACAATGAAACTGTGTCTTATGAAGGGAACACTAATAAGGACTGTGCCAGCATGAGTCTTTCACCACAGTATGAGGGTCAGTGAGTGATCTGACTGGAGTCTGTGTCTCCATCACTAAACACAAGCTCATTATCACTGTTGTTTGGCACAGTTAGTCTTATTCTTCATTCTTTCTTAATGACTTGCTCAAGCAATATTACGTCTTCATCTACTACTGCATTATTTTGTTATGTTTTGCCTGAGCCATTTTTTATTTATTATCATTATGTGATTATTTGCACTGTTTTTCAATTATTTGTTTACAATTTCTCATTCTATGCACCTGCAAATGCTTTGGCAATACCACTGTGGAGTTTTTCATGCTAATGAAGCAAACTGAAAATAAAGATTGAAGAGAGAGTGTGTTTCTGTGGGCAAAACAAATATTACCATGTACATCAAGCAGAGAATAACAGACTGCAGTTTTCCGTTGCCTGGCTTTATGAGTGCAGCACATCTCTGGCTGTCCATAGCTCATTTGTTCAGTCATTTCCCGCAGAATACGCTCCATCTGCTCTGCAAGTTTGCCATGCATATATGTGCAACGTGTCAATAGTTTGAGTTTCTGCACAGGCAGTGAGGAAGACAGCTGCTGTCCCCCATTTAACTTGATTCAGGAATGTAGATGTTTTACAGACTGCAGTGTAAAATATGCTGAAATAAGGAATTCAGATCTCTCTACATGCACATGTGGCCATAACATCACAAAGCTTCTGCTGTGGACAAGACTGGCTCTATGTAACGTGTTTTAAAGGAGTTTAGGTGCTGACTGGCAACCCGAGGGTGCTCCTGGTGAAGGTGTTGATGGTAAAGGGTGAGGCTTGAGCGGATGACAGATGAAAGCGGTTGAGAACCTACTTAACAGCCTCTTGGAAAAAGCTGAAGTGTACCTCAAGAATGCATCGCTGTATTTGCTTAACGGAAAAGTTCACCTTTAAAATGAAAACGTAGGCATCATTTACTGACTCTCTTGCTGTTACAATACTGTATGATTTTCTTTTCATCCATGGCACAAAAGTGAGATGTTAGACAGGAATAACATGAAGGGGAGTAAATGATGACAATGTACAGTTTTGGTTGAAATTCCAGTAAGATGTATTTTTGGTTCACTGCTCAGACAATAACTGACTGGTTTCCATCTTTCTATCTACTAAAACTTAACCCTGTAAAGCCTGAAATATTAGTCAGAGTCAGAACTTTTTTTTAATGGAAGTTTATTGAAATATCTAAATTGCATGTGTTTTATGGTTTGTATCATACTTGATACATGAGGCTTTTATGAACCATATACAGTATGTGACCCTGGAGCACAAAACCAGTCTTAAGTAGCAAGGGTATATTTATAGCAATAGTCAAAAATGCATTGTATGTGTCAAAATGATCGATTTTTCTTTTATGCCAAAAGTCATTAGGATATTAAGTAAAGATCATGTTCCATGAAGATATTTTGTAAATTTCCTACCATAAATATATCAAGTCTTAATTTTTGATTAGTAATATGCATTGCTAAGAACTTTATTTGGACAAGGTTATTTTCTCAATATTTTATTTTTTTTGCACCCTCAGATTACAGATTTTCAAATAGTTGATGATGTATCAAATAGTTCAGATGATGTATAAATCTCAATTTTAAAAAAAAATTACCCTTATGGCTAGTTTTGTGGTCCAGGGTCACATATAGTATGATATAGTGAGATTACAGAGATCACACTTGAGGAGTACAAAAACACATCAGTTTTACTTGAGGCCCAAAGTGAGTAAAAATATGCTTTTTATTACAATATTTTTTTTTTTAACAATATAGCGGAATACTTTAATTAAATGCATATTAATATCAGTTGTCACACTATAAATCCCAGTAATACGTCTTAGTAAGATTTAAAACAAAGCTCTTTAGTTTTGCTCTTTAATTGTTGCAAGTTTTTTTCTCCTCTGCAAAGATTTGATCATTTTGTTACAAAGGCCTTAGAAATTTGTGATACAGTAGCCTTTATAGTGTGTTAATATCCTGACAGATTATAGACGAATTGGCAGCTGGTCCATGTGCACATTACATCATTAAGATGCAATGACAGAGCACTGACCCCTTTCATAAACACACTCTGGCAGAATGAAAGCATGTACTGCTCATGGTAATGTTATTTTCAATTTCATACCAACACAATGACACAGACTGCTTTTTATGACAATACACAATGACCCATGTGCTCTACATCTCTCTTTAGCTCTCACAGCCCTCTGCACATTTACTTTGACAGCTCAGCATAAATAAACAGAAATAGCTGCATTTTTTTACACCAGTGATTTATTATTTTGTTCCAATGGAACATGGTATTAAACTGCCTATTGTAAACGTTTCAACAATAATTAACAAAACTGTTTTTAAACACAGTACATAAAAATGTCATTATAATTGGCTATGGCATGGTCTACAAATAGGCTATATTACCAAAACCTAAATCCAAACACACAGACCAAGACACAGAAAAACTAAAGTATCTAACCTCTAAATACCCTTCAGAAAAATATAATGCAAGTGTTAAACACACAGATTGTACATTAAGATATAAATAACACACAAGTTGATGCCTGTTGCATTAACATAGACACATCATGAATATGGGTTGGTTTACTCTGACAGAGAGATCATGATCTGTAATTTTAAAGAAAAATAAACAGTTCTTCATTCCATGTTATTAGAAGTTAAAGGAATTGTTGTCATCATGTACTCAAGCTTATGTTGTTCCAAACCTGCATGACTTTGTTCAAATGACAGTCACCCAGTCCCCATTCACTTTCATTTGTTGGGGGAAAAAGATGCTGTTAAAGTGAATGGTGACTGAAACGGTCTTCCTAACATCCTACTGTGTCCACACAGGTTTGTTAAAGGTCTGTGAGGGTGAGTATAAGATGACTTTTATTTTTGAGTAAACTGTCACATTAAACGAACTTCACGGATGTACATATCCCCCAAAAGCCTCACAACCCAAACCTTTTCTGACTTCGGGTCAGGACGCAAAAAAGCAAACCTGTCCAAACACGCCTAAACAAGAAAACGCGCAAAAACCTCAGGAAATCCAACATCTGCCTCGGCTACACACAACGGAAATGTTGGACACTTTGATGCCGTGACGAGACAGCAGTCGGTGCAAGTCTCCAAACACTGGGGAAAGCGATAGGAAGGAGAGCGGAATCTTACCGAGATACTGCCTGATCTCCAGCAGAACTTTAGGGGGTCCTCCGTTCAGCTGGTAAAACAGTGAGCCGAGACAGAAGAGCAGCAGTGTGGCCATGCAGAAACCATAATCGCGCAGAGAGAAGCGAAGCCCGAGAGCCGATAACCAGAATCCCTTCCTGCTGTTCCGATCCGTGCTGTGATTCGCGCTGTGATTGTTTAGACGGGGACTGCTACTGTAATTCTTCATCGTCTCCTCACATGGAAGCGCCGAGAATGGTCGTCACCCATCCGCCTCTTTAGATAACTTTTTAGTCAACATTTAAACAAAAACTGAAGTCACTGAAACACGCGTTCGGATGTTCGCCCCCAGCTTGGTCGTGTTTTCTCGTCTGCTCTGGCTGAGCTATTTTTGCGAATGAAGTTGGGAATCCATCCTCTGCTTTTTAGGGTTAGTGTCGGTGTCAGATTACTGAATGTGGAGGAAAAAGTTCAACCGTAGGATGGACTCATATTCACGCGGTGCCGTGTGCCGCTCAGCACCACCAGGCGGAAGACGCGTGAAAACGCGCTAAAGAATCAGCAGCGTCAGTACAGCCTATTAAGAAAAACTAATAAAACACACATTCAGCTGCAAAACCACTAATCACGTTAAAATCATAGAAAAATATTAATAAAAATACCTCTTAAATATAAAAGATCAACAAGAACTATCTGTCTACAGTTGAAGTCAAAAGTGTACGTACCTTGCAGAATCTGCAAAATGTTCATTATTTTTCGAAAATAAGAGGGCTTATGCAAACAGCATGTTATTTTTTAGTACTGACCTGAATAAGATATTTCATATAAAAGGCATTTACATATAGTCCACAATAGAAAATAATAGTTGAACTTATAAAAATGACCCCGTCCGAAAGTTTACATACACTGTGTTGATACCTGAATCATCCACAACTGTTTTTTTGTTTGTTTTTTATAGTGATAGTTATTTATGAGTCCCATGTTTGCCCTGAACAGTTAAACTGCCTGTTGTTCTTCAGAAAAATACTTTAGATCCCACAAATTCTGTGTAATTCTACAAATTTTTGTGTATTTGCACCCTTTTCAACAATGACTGTATGATTTTGAGATCTATCTTATGATACTGAATTATTATAGAAGGTTCAAATGCTCACTGATGCTCCAGAAGAAAAAATCATGCATTAAGAGCCAGAGGTGTAAACTTTTGAACAGAATGAAGATGTTTACCTTTTTTGCCTAAATATCATATATTTTTTTCATTTAGTATTGCCCTTTAGAAGCTACTGAAGATACTTACATGTTTCCCAGAAATTCAAGTAAAATTTACCCTGATCTTCAAATTCAAAAAGTTAGGGGTCCCTCAGTTGTCCTTAGTGTGAAAAGATGGATCTCAAAATCATAGTCATTGTTGGAAAGGGTTCAGATAAACAAAAATGCTGAAAAACCACAGAATCTTCAACATTAGGGAGTTTAACTGTTCAGGACAAACAAGGGACTCATGAGCAATTATCACTAAACAAACAAAAAAAACACAGCTGTGGATCATTCAGGTAACAACACAGTATTAAGAATCAAGTGAATGTAAACTTTTGAACAGGGCCATTTTTATAAATTCAACTATTATTTTATCTTGTGGACTATATGTAAACATCTTTTATGTGAACTGAATCTGAATCTTATTCAGGTCAGTACTAAATAAAAAACAACATGCATTTTGTGCGATCCCTTTTATTTTTGGTAAATAATTTTGCAGATTCTGCAAGGTGTATGAAAACTTTTGACTTTAACTGTATCTATCAGCTGTTTTTTAAGGGTAAAAACAGCTTTTGGGGCCGAAAAAAAGGGCAATAAAGACAAAAGCAAAGAAAAATTAATTAAACAAATATTCAGCCAAGAGTCAAGTTCATGACTAAGCAGTTTTTGAACTAGCAAAACTAAATTTGACTCTTTCAGGCCATGTAAGCGAGTAAGTGTTAGAATGATAAAAGCAGCCTGCCGCACAATGGTTTCATTTATAGTGCAACTCAATATCTTTTATTTCACTGGGGCATTCTAAATCAAATGAAATCATGGCTTTATTTAACTCACTGGGAATATAATCAGCCAAATCAGAGGTGAACAAGGGCAAAATTAGGCCTTCTCTTTAGCTTCAAGCTGTGTTTAATACTGGATATAGTTTCCTGAGGGTTTTGTAATTATTTTATCAAAGAATCAAAGTAAAAAAAGAATAGTTTGTCTTCTAATTTGTTGTTAAATTAGGATGTTTATACAGTACTGCTGATACTGAGAATTTACTTATACTGTAATAAATGATCTAAGAGTCACTTCAGGTTTTTGTTTTGTTTTGTTTTTTGTCATTCTGATGAAGATGAAGTTAAAAAAAAAAAAAAGAAAAAAAAATTTGATCAGTTGGGCTAACATAAATGTCAGTGTTTTGTATAAACACACCACTGAAAGGACACTAGTCTCAGACAGACTGAAAAATAATATACATTACAGTTAAGAAGTTTTTTCTTTCCTGAAGGAAATTAATAGTTTTATAAATGCTGTTCTTTTGAACGTTATATTCATAAAAAATGCAGTACTCTTTTCAACACTGATAATAATGTTTCTTGAGCACCAAATCAGCATATTAGAATGATTTCTGAAGGATAATTTGACACTGAAAACTAAAGCAATGGCTGAAAATACAGAGTAAGGGAGAGCAGTCAGTGTAGGATATTCTTTTTTTTATTACACCTCAAAGGAACAAATATTTTAAGACATTTTTGTTTGTAAATACACAAGCAAAACCTTTATAGACAATCATTAGCGAACTTAAACCAGATAAAATCATTTTTATACATATATTTTACAATGGTCACTGTAGCATGTCACTGACTAACTAGGTGAAAGAGTATTGCTCTATGATGTATAGTACAGCTAATAATTACATTTGATGTAAAAGCAAAAATAAGTTATTTAAATATCAATTACATATACAGAATGTGCAACCTCAGTTAATCATTTCATATATGTAATTAAGGACTCAGTTTTATATCATTTATGTTGAAATAATTAACTGGTCATGGTTAGTTCTGTAATTAATTAACAAGTGATTATAATTTTTTTTTTTTAAAAGATATTCAAACAGCCCACCTCAAACATCAACATCTGACCTGAAAACAAACTTTAAAAAAAAAAAAAAAAAATGTAAATGTGTTGATTTGCAATCTCATTTTGTCCACTATGGAATTAAAAAACAACTTTCTTTAATAAAGTGCATTTTTACAGTAACATTTCAGGAAATATATTTGCGATTTCAATCACATAAAAAGCCTCATTGTTATCAAAGCACTCAACTGATAGCAATTTCAAGGCATCCATTCTCATACAAAGGAATCTATCGATTCTCTACTGCTTCAAACGTCCATTAAAACCTTGAGCATTACGGCCTATAAATTGTGCTGTGTTAAGAATACAAAAGAATAAATGGCATGAGGGAGAAATACAATTCCAAAGCAAGCTTTCAAAAAAAAAAGCCTTTTTGTAAATGGAAAACCCAAAGATTTGTAGAAGTTTTCACCTCAGCTGCTTAATAAAAAACAGCTTGAGAGTGAATGTGGGAGAAACTCGCTTCATTGTGCTTGATTTTGAGTGATGTAATGCATTAAATCTGTGAGCTGTGATGACGTCAGCTAACGTAAATACTTCACGCTCAGTTTTCATTTAGAATCGAGTCTGCCAGATGTTGTCTGTGGTGAGAGACCAGACCAGAAATGTTATGTCCGTAACACCTTATTCTCCCTGAATCACACAAGTGGATGATATTTGCATTGTGTTCTGAATGACAAAAATAAATAACGCTTCATGGATCATTCTTCCCAATTCTGAACACTTTAAACTCACGGGTAAAGCACCAGAATGTGCGTATGTGACTAGTGTTAAAACACTCTTCTAAGTTAATCACTATCAGTTTTGATTTGATTTACTCGTATTTTAAGGCTAAGACTGTGTGCTTTCAAGAGCTCAAGGCTTTTTACGATTCAAAATGTCTTCAACACCCAGTCAAAGTGCAAGGCAATCTGGGACAAAATAAAAACAAACACCTGTACACATTTCACTCCAGCAAGCATATTACAGCTGTGTGATGCATCTGTTGCATCAGAGATGAGTACGATAAAGAGGTACACGATATGCAGGAGTATAATTTTCAAGATAACAGGCAACATAAATTGATACAGCTGATACAGTAATAAACTTTGATATGCCGCAACAGCCGAGTAAGTGATGCGTGTTGAATATTGTGTGTTTAGAAAACTGGGAAGATTAAATGTGCTGTGAATATACAATATTATAATAAGCGGATTATAAGGAGTGATGCTAAAATGCAACCTTGAAGAAAGAAACAAATTAAACAGTTTGTACAAACATAGTACATACTTGCTAAAACCGTGACCAACTATTGGCCTGGAATCAAAATGTGCATTGCTCTGAATATCCCCATATGGCAACATCATGCTTTTGGGAATGACTCATCTTTTCATATACATACTGTACGCTTTGAGAGATAAAGTAATATTATATTAACAAAACCTGCATGGAATGACATTGCTTTGGCCAGGTGACATACTCTTGATAGTTTTCCTTTACATTTTTTTTTTCGTTTTTCTCTAAATAAATCTCACACTTCCTGAAAAAGGGATTCTGAACAATCTTCAAATTCATACAAAAGCATAAATTCTCAGCAAAAAAAGTGTGCTTTCTTTCGACAGGCCAAAACTCGATGTTTCTATGGAAACATCTGTTGATAGGCCCACAATAACAGTCCTTGGAAGCCAGATCAGTCATTTCTGAAAATGCCAAGACATATAAGACAAAAAGGGTGGGAAAAAACTCGGCAGCTGTTGTCCAGGACTGTCCCTTCACCAGCAAAGTTTGATTCAATAAGTTCATAACAGCTCATGTTAGTATTATGACTGTCCTGAGCTGCTGGCTGTGACCAGTTGGGCTTCGCTGAGAAGAATACGTATGTGACGGTCCTCCTTCAAGCCCGCTTCCCTCGCTTTCGCCTCGTTTAAGAACGACACATGATCCAACGTGTCAAATCCGGCAGCCAATAGAGGGGCAGAATACATGGGCATTCCAATCGACACGAGCCAATCAGAGACAGAGCTCACGTGAACAGGAGAAACTGGCTTCCGACACATGTCAGTCAAACCTCCTGAGGGAATCTGTGAAAACGAGGGCTAAATGTCAGTGCTAATGCCGGAAAGTAAATAAGAGAATTATGATCTAATTTGACTCATGCAAGTGCTAAATCAAATGGAATCTGCTGAAGTAACTCACAGCCATGCGGTGCTCCTTGCGGAGTTGTTTAACTCTGATCTGATCCAGACTGGACGCCACGTCCTTCACTGGCTGCTGAAAGTCCTCTGAGTATCTCTGTACTAAGAGCTGAGGAATCCCACACCGGCCGTGCTGAGAAACGCAGAGAAAAATGAAAGATTAGCCAAGAAAATAAGATCTAGTGAAGTTTAAGCGATTGGAGAACATCTCTAGAGACCTAACAAGTCTTCAGGAGACACAAATTCAGTCATCAAAATATTTAAAATACGAGGAGAAATTTTCTTGTTTCAAGCTAAGCTGTGATTAGCGCCTAGCTAATGCGAGCGGCGCAACATTCGTCTCAGACTGTGGACTCTGAATAACAACAGAAATGATCAGATCATAAAGTTTATTTCATGTGGCTTTTTAATTGATTTTACGGTTGGTGGAGACCAAGCACACTTGGAAACGGAGGTTGACTCACAAACAAGCAAACTTTATGTGCCAATTACAGCATTACAAGGCGCGCGAGACTAAATTGTTTGTTTAATGTGAGATTCGGCGCTCTAATGCTAACATCGCTCTGTGTGGCGTAGCTAAGATCCAGTTTAATCATTTTCACCACGTCTTTGTTAGCACGCCAAATGGCCATCTTCTCTAAAATAGGCCAATGTGGCTTCATGATATTGCAAACCAGGCAGTTTTTTGTTGTTGTTAGCTCAACAAGCGCAATATTCGGCCATCTTTGTGAAATAATCAACAATCCAAGTACAAAGCTCACACAAGCCGAGTAATGTTTTGATGGAGCCAGTGTTTACACTCCTGAGGGAAATCAAACAATGAATAGCAGACAAGATGCGAGAGGAGAAAGTATTTCAGTTATATTACGCACACATCAGCTTTAACTTGTAAACATCTTGTTAACTGAGAGATTAATTCAAAATCTACTCAAAGAGAGTCAAACTCTTGTGCCCAAATCGGGGTACATCCGATAGGTTGTTGGTCCAGGCATAATAGGATTGGCTGCCAATAAAAAGCCCTAAAACTCCAGGCAGTCTGAAACCACAAACCGTTCCAGTGTTTTCATATTAAAGAGGGGACATTTTTCACCTCTTATTCACCTTTTTGCGTTGGATGATTTCAAAGAAGTGACTTGGAATCAGATTTGGTTTGTTGATGAACGTGGACATTACACACCGAGGACTCGAAGATGTACCAGATAAATTCCGCAACGAGTCCTCCAATCCTTTCCTATTGTTTTTGCTGCCATGATTGAAAGGACTTTTTAGGATACAGGATATGTGATAGTTGTGTCTGTGCTAAGCCGTGCATTTTAGCAATTTAAAATAGCCAAAGAAAAGAAAGTTGATTAATTGGACAAAGACTGCAACAAAGACCTACTGTATAGCTACTATAGGAATATCTTCTTATGTAGAATCTGATGAGTGGAAACTAGTGTTTGAATGAGCTCTGATTAAAATGTATGCTTCTTTCCATTTCTCCTGACACTTTCTAAAGAACTTCCAACAGTAAATGGAAGGAAAAATCCTCCCAGCCACGACTTTCCAGGGACAGTGGCATGGCTGAGTCAAGCCCCCTACTGTTAATCATTTTGCTTCTGTTTAGTCTGCTAACCTTTTTATAACTGCTATAGTGCCGCCATTTTCCACACCATTTTTACCATATGACGACATTCATGCAAACTTGCGGTCCCGTGAACATGAAGTCAATTAGGCTGTACTGAAGAGATCCCTGAAGAATTCTTCACTGCCCTGAAGAGTTTAGCTCCAACCAAATAAAAAAAACCTAAGCAAACCGATCAAGAGGGCTTTCGCACGGAATGAACCTTTTTTCGTAGGACCTATTAGCAGAAGTTCCTGCTTTTTAGCGTGTTCACACTACAGGAACACTCGCACTGAAAGAACACCTGAGCAACTGAGTTCTAAGAAGTCAGTTCTAAGTCAGTTTTAGGAACTAGACAGAATTGGCTGTTTTCGTGGTTGCATTCGCACTGGCAGCAAGAACTCTGAAGCGGCCGACAGCGCCGACATCTTTATTCGTGGCATTTACAAATGTCAACATTTACAAATGTGTGTCGTGGGTTTTGTGAAACGGAGATGGAATGTAAATGCAATTTACAAGTTTATAAGAGCATGAAAATCTGACTAAATCTTCTATGACGACTTGCAGTGTTACATATTATCAAGCATGAGGAAAGAACACAACACTGCAGACAACAGGTAGCTAAATGCCATTGTTATCGCTGTTTTCCATGTTTGTGGAGTAAACATTTTTACACGGCTTTTTAAAAATGCCGGGTAGGCGGTGTTTCGCATGCGTTTGGCCAATCAGCGTACACTTACATCACTGGTAGTTCCTATGGAACTGTTTTAGACGCTGCTCTGAAGTAGGAGCTAACTTAGTTTCCCAGAACGTTGTTCCTAGAACTAAAACCGTTCCTAGTTCCTGCGGTGCGAATGGCAAAAAGCGGGAACTTCCGCCAATAGTCCTAGGAACTATGAAATTGTTCAACACTGCAAGCTGTAATTTAGTCAGATTTCCGTGCTCTTTTATTCGCATAAATTTTGTGTTTAGATTTCATCTCCATTAACAAGAAATCCAAAGCACACAACAAAAACAGCTCCGATCATGGCGTCCTCCATTCACCAGTTGTTGACACTTGTAAATGGCACTAATACAGACGTTGCTGTTGGCCGCTTCAGAGTTCCTACTGCCGGTGCAAATGCAACCAGGAAAACAGCCTGAGAAACCTCTAGTTTCTAGAAATAAGCACATAGAACTACACATTGCCAAAGCGCCTAAGGTCTTCAAAGTTACTAGAGAACTACAGAAACGTTTGCTTGATCAGACTTTGAGCTAAACTGCAGGGCAGTGGCTCTTTAGGGCCAGATTTGAGGAACCCTGCCATATGGTGTCTTATTTGCAATTTTTTTGTTTGCAGTCATGGCCTAATTGTTAGAGAGTCAGACTTGTGTCGGCGCCGATAGCCTTGTGGGCAGCGCGCCTACATACACATTGTTCACAACTCACTTTTGTGCGTGTGCACTTGGATGGGCACAAATTCCGAGTATGGGACATCATATTTGGCCACACATCATGTTCTTTCCTTTTTCCTTTCAAAAGGTTCTCGAAGGAGTTTGTTAATTTTGTTAATGCTATGCACACTACTACTGCCTGAAAATTGTGGGAGGCAACAGCATTACTACTAGATTCATCTGACATGAAATCATGACTTACTTTATCAGAGTACGGCTCCTCGGTGAGGTCAATGCCTTCCGAGCGCATCCTGTCCTCCAGCAGAGTCTCCAGGTCAGTCATTTTGGCATGGGAGATCTTCCTGCTGAGGGCAACTTTAGCTCCGTGGATCTGAGGACATGCTGATTCAGGTAGGTCAGACAGCCAGGGTGGACTCAGAGCTGCTGGAGATTCTTCTGGTGATAATGGGGTTGATGGGGAACTCTCAGAAGGAGCGGTTGGGGTATATATGGGTTTTGGGGGTAGGGTTGGCGTATTTGGCACTGAGCCGGACAGCACTAGCGGAGGGTGGCGCAAACCATTCGGCAGACGTTCTTTGGACTTTTTAGCAGGCACAGGAGGTGGGACAGGTGGCTTTTTAGGGTGAGTCCGTGGAGCGGGGCTAGTTGGGGCAGAAACTGGTTGGCGGTTTGAGTTCTGAGCAGCAGGCAATGGAGCAACCGGGCTGAGAGGAAGCTGTGTGGGAACCGTAGGTCTCTGCAGCAAGCTTGTCTCTCTTCCAGCCTTATTGCTGCTCTGGTCCAGGTTTGTTTCTATAGGATCAACCTTCACTTCCTTGTTGTTGCTTTCCGGCCTGCCTTTCTCCTCACTGCCGCTCTGGTCCTTCCTCTGATCGAAGGCCTGCTCCCAGTGTATATCCCCCAGAGAATGTGAACGCTTCCAAGACTCAGGGGTTTCCTGGGGGCCGTCCAACTCCTCACAGCTTCGGCTGACCGGAATGCACGAGGTCTGTCCTGCTTTGGAGCCCTTCTTGAGGCCGAGGCTTCGCAGACTGAAGCCCTTTATGGGCCGGGGCAGAAAGGTCTTTGGGAACTTGCGTTCCTTCTTGGCCTGCTGCTGAAGAGCTTCAGTGGAGTGAGTCATGGGAAGAGTGGGATAGTCTGGAGACTTTACACCCCCACAATCAAACCCAGATGAACCACGGCTGTGGCGCGATGCCTTGCGGCTCTTACCTGAAACAGAGAGTCGTGCTTTCACATAAATTCATTAATCACATAAAATTTTTGCCTGATAGGCTTTAGATGGTGCCTTCTGGTTTGTTTTTGGGTCCTAAAAATAACCCTGATGGTCTCACACATGAACGTGCAGCTCTTCTACTTTATTACTGATGCATGCATGCATGATTGCACTATTAGTGGTGTGGTTCATGTATTATTGTGTAAGTGGAAAAGTTGCAATACTATATGCGAAATAAGAAAGTGCAAAAATTTGCACCTTTAGGTGCACAACAGCACTTGGACAGTATTCTTAAAGGTATCTTATTTAGTCTTTAAAGGGTGGATATTACTACCTTAAGGGTACATACAGCATCAGTATCTTTATGTACTGAAATACACCCTTCAGGAGTACAAAAGGAACAAAAGTGTATCTTTGAGGCTACTAGTCCAATGCCAAGCTAAAGCTACAATTTTTGCACAAAATTGTTTTCCAGATAATTTAGCTTATTGTTTTAGTTATAATAGCCTGAGTTAGTGTTGGTTAAATTGACTTGACATGTTGTACCAAAGCTGTTTAACTTGCTTATGTCTTGCTTATGTCTCAGTCCACAAAAGAAAGTCAGTGAGACAGATCTGGAACAACATGAAGTAAGTGTCATTTTAATTTTCTGTGAACTCTCTTTTAAACATGCAAAACAGAATGAGTATCTGCAACATAAGTAAAGGTATAAAAAGTACAAATCTTACTGAACAGGTTAATGCTTACATTGTTTAGGAGGTATATAGTTCATTACATATTTAGTTGTATCGAATTTTCAGGAATTAGTTAAGGGTTAGTTTTGAGTTAAAGGTTGGGTGAGTGTTAAGTGTGAGTGTTAAGACATAAAGTGAAGAAAACCACAAGTGCAGATTGTGTTTATTTCGAAAGCATCATTTTCTGCCAATTTTTCACATCCAGTATACTTAATATGCTGAGCATGGAGTTAGTGACAGTCAAACTATTTAAGAATCACAGAGGCACACTACTTGTATTACAAAACAGAGTTAATAAATAAGTGGAGGAACCTTAGGATAAATAAATGAAGGTCATAAATGATAATGACATGGTTGAGAAATGATGCAAGAATCTGGAAATGAAAGAAAGGAGCATTCAAGGATGCATTTAAAGTATTTTTCCTGGGCCATCAGATATACTTTAACAGAATCAATGACTCTAATGGTGATAAAGCAGTGCATGCTATAAAATATTGAATATATTAAGCTCTGTACTGTTGTTCTCAGAAGAAATTAATGGAAAGTAATCAGCACAGATAAAATAATACCAAGAGACGAAAACAGATGAAAAAAAGCAAGCAGACCAGAATGCTAGAGATCACAGAATGGATTTATTTTCCACTTTGGCAAATTGCACATATTTCTGATCCGTCCTAAACAATCATACTTCACACACACACACACACACACACTCATACACTAACATACACAACAGGAGGAGGGATCAGTCAGTGTTATAAGATGCCAGTAGGAGGTTAAGAAGACAACAGAAAAGAAAAAAACCTTAAACACTGAATTTCTTTGGAAACACAAATTGAGATGCTTTCTCTTGGATAAAATCTTTTAAAAACAGAAGATTAGCTCCTACTTTTACACAATCTACGTAAAATATCACTTTCCAAATGTATGCGATTCATCCACTACGTTTTGTATTTATAAAGTCTTTTCTTTTTTAGGCACATAAGAACTTGTGCAATATGACCACAACAAACACCACACACAAATATGGAGTGATATTTCTTGAAATGGCAAATTGAGTCTGAAATGCCACGGAAAACATTCTCAAAATTGTCCTGTTTAAGTCCTGCTGTGAGCACAAGCCTTGTATTTGTTTTTCTGAGTTTGTCTGTCTCTCTTTAGATTTGTCTGAGGCAGTGGATGTATTTTGATCAGTTAGCAAACGGCAAGAGATTTTTTATTTCTAACAGAATGAAAGAAAGCAGGAGTCTGGATAAGAGAGTTAAAATAAAGGAATAGTGATAGAGCGCCTCTAGAAGCAAAGCAGCAGATAGAGAACAGGGCACAGCGGATGTGACAGACAGACAGGCTTGGGTTAAATCCAGATGTGATGACAGGTTCTCACTGGCTGTTAGGACACAGAGTCATGGCAAAGAGAGAGACGCGTGGCCCAGAGGTGAGAGGATGGTGTCATGGCGTTGCTACACTAGGCTGGACATGGTGATGCGGTTGGTATGGAGATGCTAGACAAGCGCCTGGTTACCATTCTCTAGGTTTTCATTGCTTTCGTAGCAGCCAGAGTCCCGTGGGGAGTCGGCCATGAGGCCACGCCCCTCACAGAGAAGTTTCTCCTGAGAGCCAGAGAGGGCGCTGCGCTCCGGATCACTGCTACCTAGAACATACATACACACAGAATCAGAAAATGTATACATCAGCAATATCACACGAGTAGCAGTGGAATATAGCTATACATCAACACGGCTAAGAGTGTGATATTGCATTTATACAACAGTTCGACGGCATTAAGTGTGTAAATACATAAGAAACAACAACAAGTGTTTTTAAATACTTTCTTCCTCCACAAATTCAAATCTCAAATTTGAGCTCAAGTCTCCATTACTGATTTGAAAACATCAATTTAAAAACATTGAGTTGCTTCATTGAACCTGATACCTGCATGATACCTGCATCTGATACTGCTTTCATTCTTCAGCTCAATCACATATTCACAATAAAACATTAGTTTGAATGTCCACTGAGGACAGAGATATCTTTGTCGTACTATCCTTTCATCAGTTAAGGGTACATTCTTGCCTAAAACTGCATTCCGTGACACAAAAACACCATCATTTATAAAATTATTGCGGATTTGGGCATCCGCCATGACACGCGCTGTGAGAAATACCACAAGCGGAGTGATACAAACAGTGAAACGGCTTGTTCTGTTATCATTAGAACATTACATTCCTCTCAGCCAATCAGATTCGAGGACCAGAAAGAACTGTTGTATAAACTTATTTTAGAAATAAGTGATAAATGTACAAAGATAGTGAGGGTGCTCCTGAGTAATCTAAATAACTGCCACTTCTAATGGACGTTAATGTTGGTAAATGCTATGTCCATGTATTATTGACATTTATAAACAGTTCTTTCTGGTCCTCGAAACTGATTGGCGGATAAGAATGCGATATTAGAGTGATATCAGAACTCCAACAACCGTTTCACAGTTTGTAATCGTATCACGGTACTTCTTACAGTGAGTGTCATGGCAGATGCCCAAGTCCAGTACCATTTCATAAATATTACTGTTTTTGAGTCACAGAATGACTTTTAAGAGGTTTTCAGGTGAGAATGTACTGTTATGGTTCATGTGCTTCATATGCTGTTTGTTAGTAAAGATAAGGATTTGAGAATTTGCGTCAACGTTTTCGCACATGTGAGTGCCAGATCGTCATTGGCCGTTCTGCACTCATGAACCCACCCAGGAACTGCCTTATCTTGGCTAGATCTGTAATTTACCGCTGGCTCTGATGTCTCCGTAGTGCTTACATGTGAGATATAATCCATTATGGGTAAATCTTATGGTAGTCTTTGGTCTCATTAATCTATTATTTATTCCAGAGAAGATAGTTTTGCCAAAATCTCATGTTTATGTAAATTCAATGCTGTATATCAAAACGCTGCCTTTGAACTTTTAACTGAATTGCCTAGCAACTTTTATGATGGCTGTTGTTGTTGATGTTTATTAAATATTATTATTCAATAAATAATATTTTACATAAATAATAGTATTTAATAATAGTGTTTAGTATTGAGTTCAGGTGCGTGTTCATGATGGTGATTTTAGTTACACTGTTCTACCATTAGATGGCGACGAGACAAATGCACTGAGCAGCAAAATCACCCTTAACAGATCAAAGGATATTAATGTTACGACAAAGATAACTCTTTCCTCAGCAGATATTCAAACTAATGTTTATTGCGAATACGAGACAGATCTGATGAATGAATGCTGTATCAGATGCAGGTAATCACACTCGCCCAGTCCATCTCTCTCTCAATACTTAATACAGTGAGCTTTTAATACAGTAATGCAACAAACTTTGAATGAAGCAACTCAACGTTCCTTTGTTACTAGTTTTAAAGTGACATTTTCAAATTAGTAACAGAGGCTTGGGCTCAGCTGTTAAACTGTCAACTTTAGATTTGAATCCGTGGTGGAAGGAAGTAATTATGCACTAAAGAGGGCTTTAAAAACACTTAGTTGTTATTTTGTTTACGTATTTATACACCCGTGTCGAACTGTTGTATAAACACAATATCACACTCGTAGATGTGAGATATGGCTTTATATCAGCACGTTGTGATTACCTACAGCCGAATCACAGCCGTGCCGATACACAGCCATATTTCACATCGACTCAAATGATATTGCTTATTTGCTGTTTAGTACATTTAGTACATGGTGTATTTAGTGCATGTGTGTACTTACTGTCATAATCCTGCAGTAGTTCTACAGCGGTCATCAGTACGGCACGGTGTTGGGGGTCTTTAATGTTGAGCTCATCAAGATCTTCTTCCTCTAGTAGCTTAAATGTATCCAGGTCTTCATACCCATTAAACAAGAACGTGGGCATGTGCTCCTAAAATACACACACATACATTCACAGATTACACACCCTGTAGAGAAGAAACACTATGTAGGACCCCTTATAGCTAAAAATACCCCACTCCACCCTGGAAGTTCCTTTAGGGTGGCATTTATGTGTGGGAATGTTTCCAGACTTCAAAACTCTTTTGTGACGGCCAGCTATGATTATAGTCCATTAACACACTAAAACAATACAATGATGCTTAAAATGCATCCTCTGTGTCTACTGTGTGTAGCCGTAAGGAGTGTAATATAATGTTATTTAGAGATGTAATAATGCAGGAGCTTGTGGGAGGTCTGTAGGGTGTGTATGTCTCCGTCTTTAAATAAAAAACTTAACTGGCATGGGGAAATGACCTCATCCCACATTCTCATAGTTAATGCGGCTTTAACAAGAGCTGACCATCTTTTCACACTAGCATTCACTTTTTCATTTTCTCATCTCTCCACACCCTGTTCTTACATTCTGTCAGTAAAGATTAAAGATGAGCTGCACATTCAGATTTATGTTTAATGATTATAGATACACCAATCAAATTTTAAACCATGTACATATCGCAAAAATGGCTGTGTTTGGTCTATGTCTGACCTTCAGGTTGATTCTCTCCAGAAGCTCCTCGACTGAGCTGGGTTTGGGCGGCCTGCCCTTTCTCCTTCTCCGAACCGCTCGTTTCGGCTTCTCCTCTTCTTCAGCCAGCACATCCACGTAGATGAACTTAAACGTGCCCACTTTGTTATTGAGCAGACCCATCCATGTGCCCATGGGAGGCTTACTGATGATATCAATCACATCTCCTCTCTTGAAGGAGACAGAAATTTAGTGAGATCCAAAGAAAAATAACTTTAAAAAACACCCAGAAACTAATCTAAAACACGTTTTCAAATTTGTGAAATTAATTAAAAATAGCCATGTGAGTTTTAATGTCTCATATCTTCCTTCTCGCCTAATTAAAATGGTTTCAACTCAAATTAATATTTATTTATTTGCTAAGTAGCCATGTAATATGTTGTACCGTTTCATATTTAATCACAGTGGGTTCTAAAGGTCTAAAATTTAATTTAAAATATAACTAGTATTAAACACAAAATTATTTTTTAATGAACTGGATTAATTTCCGGTTTGTTTTCAGTACCTTGAGCTTGAGTGAGTCTGTATCATATGGACTCGGTGTGAAGTCAGTGTGAACTCTTGCTCTGCCGCAGAAAGGACCTCTGTACGGAGGCTCTTCATCGTCACCATCCTCGCTTCTAACACTCTCTCTGTTGCTGGCTGATGAATCTGTGGTGCTCACAGTCTGTCCACCTGTAAGAGGATCAACACCATTGTTACAAGAGGACTGGTTTCTTTCACCAGGCAAAAATCATTAGTCAGACTGACATGAGAAATCAAAATTGCCTTGACCTATATAAGACATATAAGGCATATAAGAGGTCTTTGTACCATTAAAACATCCTGCACATTTCATAACTTAAAACCTCCTCCAGCAGTCCATTATATGGAGAAAAATCCTAAAATGTTTTCCTCAAAAAACAATTTCTATACGACTGAATAAAGAAAGACATGAACATCTTGGATGACAAGGGGATGAGTACATTATCTGTCAATTTTTGTTCTGGAAATGGAGTTCTCCTTTAACGGCTTGACACTTGATCACGCTGAATGCGAGTGTGGCGTCGTGTCAAAAGCAAACAGAAATTTTTGTCTACACTGGATACAGTATACAGATGCGCATTTGCTTTCTAACACAGTCCACACGCTCGAGTTTGTCGTCAATAGGACAAATAAAGTGAAAGAACCTTTGCTTTGATGAGTTTGGTTTAAACAGCTTGTTTAAACGAGCTTTGTCTGCAATAGCGAGGGGGCACTGATACTGTTTCCTGCGCAATGACGTTTGCCAATCATAACAGTGGCTGATTACAGAGAAGCTTTAAAGGACCTGCCCCTTAAAAACAAGTTGTTTCAGACAAAGGGGTCAGAATGAGGGTTGAAAATAATCATTTTTTCCACATATTTATGTTGTTTTGTGGAAAAACTTCCACAAGATCTGAATGCAATCTTGCAGTGGATTGTATGAAAGAGTTTTGACTATGGCTGGACGTTTTTTCTGATTTTATCGATTAATTAGAATTTAATGTTTTGCCACAATTTTTTTTTTAGAAATCAAGTAATCGAGATTTTTTAATGGCAATACTGCCAAAAGTTAGAATTAGTAACTCTGACGATATGCCAATGGTAACTGTAAAGAGAAAAGAACAATCCAACCACATGGAGGCACACGTGATTAACCGCTCATGTGTTATGTGCTAATATCGCTAGGCGCTATTCACATAGGTTGTGTTTTTGTGTTGACAAGACGCGACAAGGGCAGTGGAATAGGAAAAATATACAAAAAGATGGGAGTGAAATTTTAACTTGAGCGCCGCAATTTTATAATGCCGTTTCATGCATGAGAACAGTCAAACACGTCCATGTTTACATAGAAAAAAACAACAGAAAAGCAGCACAATCGAATAAAAAAACCTGTGAACAGCTACTACTGTATGTCTGATATTTCATGTTTGCATCATGGTGACAGGCTGAAAGCTCCTGTTCATTGTTTTAACACAACATTTATAGTTAATAATAATCTACTGGTGTTATACCTCCAGCCAATGTGAATTTAAATTACCTTGGCTTTCGAGATTTTTTTAGAAAGCAGTTTCCTTGTATTATTTCTAAACATATTATATGTATAAGACAAGTTTGTACAAGATGTAGTTGTATTTCATGCATTTTTTCTGCAAAGATATTTAACAAGTGATTCGTTTAACATTTACATCATGTTGACAACTGCATGTGTGGTGCACTTGGTGTGGAGCAAAACAAGCATATGCACGCACACACGACAAACACTTACTCATTGAGCTCTGCCCACTTAGGGAGCTGCGCAGACTCTCCACAGACCCTCCTGCTTTGAGTTTGGGCTTCTCTAGAGAGTCTGTGTCTGGCTGAGGAGACTGAGGACAACTGGGAGTTCCATCTGGACTGGACTATACAGAGAAAAAAATATGAGAGAATTGAAAATGTATTAATTATAATTATATTATATTATAATATAAAGCCCACAAAAAGGACACTACTGTGAGATTCATCCTCTAGCATAGCAAAGTAATTGTACTAAGCTGCCACTAGGTGGCACTACAACATAATATATGATTACAGGGAGCAAAACCAGGTTTTGGCACAAAATTCTCTATGCACAGATGAGGTCAACACTGACTAACACACATACATAATCAGAGATTTACATTAAACATGCTAGACGCGTGTAGATGAGACGCGTCATATACATGGAAACTCTTACCTCAAATGTAACTAAAACCTAATGAGCTGCTTACAAAGGCAGAATTTTAATACAAACATATTTGAATACAGGCAGTGAGTGTGTATTCAACACTGCCAGGGAATATGGGTGTGTTTAATTGGACTGAGCTTGTATGCAAGCTCTAGGCTACATAAAGAGATGTTTGACCCTAGTTTGAAACACAGAAAGTGGGGCACACATGTGCTACTTCCCCCTGGAGTAAAAATAGGGTCTCACCTCCGAACAAGCCTGCTATATAGCACATAACTCAGCACGGTCAAAGCAAGCACATGGCATCTGTGTGTGTACCTGTTCAGAGAGAGACCCGGCGTATTTCTTGGACATGCGTTTCCTCATAGTCTCTTTTACAGACTTGACTTTCTTCCCTAGAGAGATACGGGACGTGGTGGGAGATTTCACAGCATCCCTGTACAGAGCCTCCTGCTCCTTTTGCCAGAGAGAGAAAGAGAGCGATTAAGCACACTGAAAGCCAGCTGATCAACACAATTGGATCACAAACACTGCAGCTGCATATGAGAGCTGAAATCAAGAGGAAGCGACAGAAAGAGCGCATGTGTACTCACACTAGGCTCGGCCGTGTTGACCACATGGAGGGAACGATTAGACAGGTCAAATCCTCCAAAGCTACACGTTCTCTGTGGAAAAAAGACATAATTACTGTGAATTGACAAGCAAATGAATATATTTGGAGAGAGTCATTTAAACGATTCTCAGAAAGTCTCAATGATTCATGCTGCTCTTTATAATGGAAACCACAAATTTGCCAAAAGAAAACAGCTCATGGTATGACCTGATTTCCTATTTAACTCAAAATAAAAACTTTCAGGAGTTGTTTAGAATTATGTAAATAAACCAATGCTTTCTTGGAAAACCTTGATGAATGAACTGAAAATTGATACTGAAAAAATAAAAAACAAATGTAAACTTACATCACTCAACTACAACTGATGCATTAAATTTAAAAGCTTTTCATTTCATGACATTTTGTTAAAACGTTCTATAAAAGCAGCATATATCCCATTCAAAATAAACAGATAAAGATCAAATGTTGTAGTATGAGAAGCTGTTGCACGTTCCATGGAATAACATCATGCACTTTAAAAGAAAACTCAATAAAAGAGATTAGCACATTCAAAAACAAAAATTCACTGGCATTTCCAGCCCAAAATGGATGAAAGAGTTCACTGATGAAGATCACGGTCATGTTCACATTCACTATGAATGACGACAAGGATCCGCAGACGACAGACTCTACAAAGCTGCAGAAGGAACTCCATATTATTTATTTTCTTCTTCGTCTACACTCTCCACCGTCTCTCAAGGACTGCGAGTTTCAATTATGCTCTGACACACACGACTGACTACAAGAGAACAGGTCAAGAAATGAAAGGAGAGAAGCTCAGAATGGGGAGAGATAAGACTTGAGGTATTATTACATTCTATTTCTTTTTTTTACACCTTTTGTAGATTATGAAATTTTGACTCCATGCTGCAGTAAAACGGACAACTGTAGAACTGATGGCTAACTGATAGTCTAAAGGATTTCTAGCATTAATAATTGCTCCAGAGATGGGTGAAGATTTTAGAAAAAAATTCATTTCATGACAGCACAGTTAATATTTCTACGATGACATTTTAGAGCCACGTTAAAAAATCTAAGATTACGAGATTAAAGTCGAAATATTATGAGAATAAAGTCAAAATTACTAGAATAAAGTCAAAATTACTAGAATAAAGTCAAAATATTTTGATAATTAAGTAAAAATACTTTTGACAAAGTCAAAATTATAAGAATAAAGTTAAAATGTTTTGAGAATAAAGTCAAATTGATGAGAATAGTCAAAATATTTTGAGAATAAAGTAAGAATTATGAGAATAAAGTCTAAATATTTCGAGAATAAGGTCAAAATTATAAGAATAAAGTCAAAATATTTCGAGAATAAAGTCAAAACATTTTGAGAATTAGGTCAAAATATTTCAACAATGTCAAAATTATGAGAATAAAGTCAAAATCTTTCGAGAATAAAGTCAAAATGTTTTGAGAATAAAGTCAAAATTATTAGAATTAATTCGCAGCAATTATTCCGAAGTCTCAGCTGTCAGTTTTATAGCGAAATACAAACAATATGTCTTACAATAATGTGTTTTTCACGCTCTTTAATGTGGTGTGACAGATCGCTGTATTCACCTAAGTTTAAGCAATAATTCTCGACTTCATTCTCGAAACATTTAGACTTTATTCTTGTAATATTTCGAATTTATTCTTGAAATATTACGTCTTTAATCTCGTAATCTTACATCTATATTTTTTTTAACATAGCACTAAAACGCCATCGTATATTTTAGTATCAGACTCTGTCTTGAAATATAACAAGCTGTTTATCTCTAAACTGCACCCGTCAGCAATTCTCTTCTGCAGCTTTGCAGCAGCCTGCTCCTCCAGTGCAGCAGGGGGCACTGTAGATCTGCTCTTTCCGGCTCACTCACAGACTTCTGCTGGATGCGCAAGAGCACGCGCTTGGTGCAGCGATCCATGCTGGATGCCCATTTCCTGTTCGCATCTCTTTCGTCTTCCAGGAGCCAACGCCTGTCTGCTTTGCTCAGCGTGACGGGCCTAACGAGCCCGGTCCAGTTCAAGTGGCCGTACAGGCTGCGTTCCACCACGTATGTGATATTGAGCTCACTAACCGCCGTCCTTCCCTTCAGACGCCTCGGTGGAAAGAGCCAGCTGCCCACTACTCCGCCCCCACAGCTCTTCCCCTTCTCCCTGGCCAACGGAAGCTCACGAGTGGGAGGGGAAGCGGGCAAGGTAGAAGAAGGAGCGATGGTTTTCTGCGCATTGCAGGAACGTTGGTAGAGCAGGTGCTTGGTGGAATATGCATAGTTTGGGTCAGGCTTGTTGCGCTGCCACATGGAGACGGGTGGCCGTTTGGTGTTGTTAATGTCATCTAAAGACACCAGAAGGGGGTGCGGCTTTGGGCGTGGCCTAGTGAGCCCGTAAAAAGCGTAGACGCTGTCTGTACTTACCCCGTGAGATAGAGATGACAAGGCCTTCCGCATCTCTCCGTCTGTAGCCGAGCGGGAGACTTTAGCATTGTCGTCTCCCAAACCCTCCAATTCGGAGAAAGAGGATCCACTACCCCCTACTACATCCAGTCCGGATCCAGCACTGCTCTTCCGCGGTGGGCGGATCAGGCCGTGGGGATGTGCGCCGGGGGTCTTCACTAACTTGTGAGCAGGTTTCCAGGCGTCAAGGCTACTGGTGGAGGGCGAGGTGGTCAGGCTGTCCGTGTCCCCATCCAGAGAGAGCTGCTCTTGGGCAAGAGAGGACAAAGAGGAGTCTGTGCACTGGGCCGGCTTCTTGTGGATTTCAGCATACAGTGCGTTTATGTCATCACATAAGGGAGCTCCATCCAGACTGAGGGAATCTGCAGAAAAGGGAAGTTCAAAAGAAAACCTGAAATATCTTTATCCATCTATTCCAAGCAATACTGTTTTATGAATTATTTAATAGCAGTGGAATGAAGTATGATAACTGATAAATAGCAGATAGGGCAGGGCAAGTTTTTAGATTTTATCGAATAATTTGAATTTAATACGTTTTGGCATGTTTTTATTTTTTAGAAATCAAGGAATCGTAAAGTTTTCGAATAGAAATATTACCAAACGTTAGAAATAGACACTTTGACAATATGCTGTGATAACAGTACAGAGAAAAGAGATCTAACCGCATTTCAGCACACGTGATTAACTGCTCACGTGTGACGCGCTCATATCGCTAGGTGCCATTCACACAGACTGTGCTTTTGTTTTGACAAAGATGCGCCGCGAGCAGTCGAATAGAAAAACATGCAAGAAGGTGGTAGTGAACTACTTTTAACTTGAGCACCGTGTATTTAGAATGCGGTTTCATGCATGAGACACGTAAAAACACGCGAGTGCAACAGGCAAAAGTGACCATGTTTACATAGAAAAAACAATGGAAAAGCAGCGTAGTTGAATAAACCTGTGAAGAACTACTACTGTATGTCCGATAAATATATATATTTATACATTTTGTGTCAGAAAATCAAAGATTTTATGTCAGTACGTTTTTGTCATGTTTTTGAAAGACGTCGGCGCTCACTAAGGCTGCATTTATTTAATCAAAAATACAATAAAAACAATACTATTGTGAAATTATTACAACTTTTCAGCAGTCTTTAGTGTCACATAAACCTTCAGAACTCATTGTAATATGCTGATTTAGTGCTCAAGAAACATTTCTTACTATTACCAATGTTTAAAACGTGTGCTGCTTGAAGTGTTTGTGGAAACGGTGATAGTTACTTTTTTTTAATTTTTCCATAAAACAGCATTTATTTGAAAGGAAAATCTTTTGCAACATTATAAATGTCTTTACGGTCACTTTTGATCAAATGAACGCATCCTTCCAGAACAAAACTACTATTTTCTTAAAATCCCACTGACCCCAAACTTTCAAACAGTTAGGTAAATTAAATATAAAACACAAAAAGCTAGTACTAATTGTGACCCTGGACCACGATAGGTCGCATGGGTATATTTGTAGCAACAGACAAAAATACATTGTATGGGTTAAATTACTGATTTTTCTTTTATGCCAAAAAATCATTAGGATATGTCTAAGTAAAGATCATGTTCCATGAAGATATTTTGTAAATTTCATATAGTAAATATATCCAAAATTAATTTTATTTAGTAATATGCATTGCTAAGAACTTCACCTGGACAACTTTAAAGGCGATTTCTCAATATTTAGATTTTTTTGCACCCTCAGATTCAGTTTTTTTTAAATAGTTGTATCTTAGCCAAATATTGCCCTATCTTAACAAACCATACATCAATGTGTGACCGGTTTTGTGACTGGTTCAGGGTCGCAATTGTTTTAAATGATGCATATGTACAGCATGAAAATGGATTCGATATTTGCTAAAAAGTGTTTAAAAGTGTTAATAAATCAAAATAAGTGTTACACTTCAATTTAAAAAATATTCTCACAACAATTTTAAAGTTTAAAGTTAATGTCATATGAACAATAGTCTACCTTGTGAGCCATGTCTTTTGCTGTCATCCACTTTGATGAGCTTCTTGCGAACACGTCGAGTCGAGTTGACCAGCTTGTGAAGCCTCTTGAATTTTACAGAGTCCTCCTGCTCATCATCTGACTGCTCCACAGACTAGAGAGAGAGAGAGAGAGAGAGAAAAAAAAAAATAAATAAAAAAAAATAACTCAACTTCAGTATTATATCACTTCCTATGAACAAAAAAATACTTCCTTTTTCACACAGACATAGACAAAAACAGAAAATGATGGCTTCAACTGGTATGAACAGATTATGACATGTTTAGGATAGGCTCTTGATATTAATAAGGACATGACTAATGCAGTATGGAGTTATGTGTTATGAATGTTTGAGTCCAGGAAAAACACTTAAGTCTTGTTTTTGAACATAACAGATGGGTATGAGTGAGCATTTGTGGTGGAATACATTCTTTTCTTAGTCCAAATGAAAAATTCTGATACGGACTATGCTGTTGAGATGATTTATGATGGGATCACTCTCTGAAACAAACATCTAACATAACCTGACCTCACAGTTCACACGTCATTTACGATACTGAAACCACTGATACACAAAGACAAAGCCTCTTGCAATTCGACAAAGCCTCTTGCAAATTGCAATTTTCAAAAGAGTCATTCCACTCCAAAAACATTTTGTTCACTGCAAACGTACACCGCATTATAGGATGACATGCTATTTTTTAACTAACAATATATAATCTGTGCTAACCACAGGCTGTTTTTAAACCATCAGGAGAGACTGAGCTGTTTTGACCAATATCAATGATTGGCAATTATATCTGTGTATCCCAACACACCACACACTTAAGTGTTCCACTAAGACGCTGAGGTTGAATATGATCTGTTACTGGAAATCTAAAGTTCAACCACATGCACACACAAAATCTCAATGGTTCACCATAAGCATTGAGTAATCATTCCTAACCATTCAAGTCCACAATGGCAATCATTCAAAAATAAGAGTTATTGTAACGATGGACAAGAAATATAGTCGGACACACAATAACACGGCGGAAACAGAGCAGAAACTCATTTACATAATAATCAAAAGCACCCATATGAAGAAAATTACATCTGAACAATCTTATTAAGGACTTAGGAGCTTCCAAATCCCATCGCCAACAAGTTTACTAATCGCATTTCAAACGAGTAAGAAAGGAAAGAAAGAAGAGAGAAAGGGAACACAAAAACAAGAATGCGTGCAAAATGTGTCCAGCTGTGCTCCTACCACATTAGATGTTAGCGGCCCATGCAAAAATCCCAACGCGACACCATCTCACACCAAGACGGATCCAAACTGTAAACAGTTTTTTGAAGGAAACTCTGCAATATCTGTAGGCAGGGGAGTGACTCTTGTGAGCTTGTGTGTCCGGAAACACTGCGAAGTCTGCCACATGACCCCTGAACATCCTTAATGGTCTTCAGAGGAGAAAAGGAATGCGGGCCAGAGAGAAGAAAGGCTGGCCTGGTTGCAGTCCATTCATATAGAGATACAGTACATCCTCTGTGACATCGGCTACTAACACTGATCCCAAATCAGCTCACTCCAGCGGAGCCGTGATGGGTCACTATATTGAATGCAGCTGACACTGATCTCATGGCAGGGGAACCCTGCGGACACACAGCAAGCTCTCAGTGTTCTGATTAATGTTAAACTGAGCTCAGATCAGTGGGATCCCAAGAGAGAGTTGTGCCCGTCGGTTTAACCGTTAGCAGACTAGGGCTGACCCATTTCCATTTATAAATAGGAGATCATCAACCCAGGGGCCAAGATTCCTACAGAGATCCATTTTCTCATTCAGACACTGAGATTCAATTTGCACATGCTGATGTGTGGCAGAGACGGGCAAGAGGAAATCTGTGTGTGAGTGTGTGTGTGTGTGTGTGTGTGTGTGTGTTTCAGAAACACCCTCAGGGGCTTAGAGATACAGGGTCTTTGTATGAATAAGATTTGCTTACCTCATTTCCTCTCCTTTTGCTATAACGGGTAAATCAGTACGAATCTCACGAACAAATGGGTCAATGGGTCATATTTCACCCCAATAAAAGAATTACAAGAAATTATATTTAGCAGAATAAAAAATAAAACCTTTTTTCTGTTCAGAGGATCACCTTCCATCACAATTAATTTTTTCAAATTCATTTTTAAAAACTCAATGTAAAGTGGAATATTTTAATTTCTAAAAAAAAATAAAATCAAGGCTGCATTTATTTTATCAAAAATCCAGAAAAAAAAACAGTAATATTGTGCAATAGTATTTCAATTTTAAATATCTGTTTTTTTATGTGACTATTTTAAAATGTAACTTATTTCCTGTGATGCAAACTGAATGACACTTCAGGTGTCACATGACCCTTCATCATTCTAATATGCTGATTTATTATCGGTTTTGAAAACAGTTGTGCTGCTTAATATTCTGTTGGAACGCAATACTTTTTTCTGGATTCTTTAAAAAATAAGTAAAAATAACATTTATTTAAAATACAAATCTTCTGTAACAATATAAACTATCATTTAAAAGTTTGTGTTCAGTACATTTTTATTTATTTATTTATTTTTAAGAAATTAATACTTTCACTCACCAAGGATGTGTTAAATTGATAAAAAGTGGCAGCGAAGACTTGTATTGTTAGAAATGACTTCTATTTTGAATAAATGCTGCTCTTTTGAACTTTTTATTCATCAAAGAATCCTGAAAAAGTATCACAGGTTCCAGCAAATTATTAAGCAGCACAACTGTTTCCAACATTGATAATAAAAGTAATAAATCAGCATATTAGAATGTCACATGATCCTTCAGAAATCAATGAAGACTGGAGTAATGGCCAATGAAAATTCAGCTTTGCATCACAGGAATAAATTATATTTTAAAATACACTAAAATAGAAAAATATTATTTTAAACTGCATTAATATTTCACAATATTACTGTTTTTTTTCTGTATTTTTGATCAAGTAAATGCAGCCTTGATGAGCATAAGGAAATTCTTTAAAAAAACAAAAAAACAAAATCTTTACATCTTACTGATCTCAAACATTTAAATTTTCTGATTATTTACATTGATTTTTTTTTTTCTTAATGTACATTAAAACAGTGCCACAATGGTTTTGACTTCCTTCAATTTAATCCTTTTTGACATGAAATGACACTGACCGCACACACAAACAAAGATGCACATAAAGCGTCGCAGCGGGGACGGGCAGTGACTCTTTCAGCGGACACAAGACTTTGCTGGGTGGAGTGAGTCATTTTGTAGCTTTAAGCGCTGAGCGAAGCAGTGCTATGGCTTGTTACCACTAAAAAGCAATGCAAAAACAGCTTAGCTGTTGACCATTAGAAAAAGAGGTGAATGTTTACTTCCAGAGGCTGGAAGCTGTTCAAAGTTTCCATGATAACTGTATGTGTATTTGTGTACAGGCAGATTATTTCTCCACAAGGGCAAACTAAATCCACTGTTACCAAACCTTTCAAAGCTTTATCCGAGAACCCCGTTCATGCACTGCTTGGGACGGCACAGGCACATACACAATCTACACAAAGCATGCTCTTGTAATGGTAACTAGAGCCAAAGTAGTGTGACATATCAAACTGATTTCAGTGTTGTTTTCAAAGCCGAAGAAAAGGCCAGGAGGCAGAAATGGCTACATATCAGTCTTCGGTCAAGACGCACATTATGACCTAATCACCAGGGGATGTTTAGTGTGCCAGCTCCTCATGCCAAGTAGAAATGACATCAACACTAGGGGTCTTACAGCAAGCCGCCAGTGCCAGATGCTCATTACAGCTGAGGCATTACAACAACTTAGTCTCCATTTAAACAAACACGACATATCAGCTTTCAGATCACTGCTTGTATTGATTTAGAATTTATGGTGCACTCAGTAAATTACTAATTTAAAAAGTTTAACCTCAACAGAAATGAACAGTACTGTGAAATTAAAGCCACATTCAGATCACATGACCAGCCTAATAATACTTACTGACTCCAATTTATACATTTTCACAGTGACATCAGAATCTAAAGCAAGAAGCTATATTTACGTCACTATGTATCATATAAATAAAAAAAAAAAAATACTAAGTGCACATTTAATGTAACGTACCTACAAACCTTTATGAGTCCTAAGGTTTCTAACAAATGAAAGTGTGTTTGGTGTGGTTACAGCAGGGAAGGAGATGAACTGGGTTGACGTAAGGACTACCACTGACTGAGTTTATAAACCACAATGTCACTAGTGTGGTCTGCAGAGATTTAACTCCATAGATGCACACACAAGACAGTCAGTACAGTGAGAGACATTACTAACACTTACTGCTGGGGGAAAATAAATTTTGATGTGACTGAATGAGGTTATGTTGTAACGCCCCTATATACACTCAGGTCTACAGTCTGGGTGGTTTAGTATAGTACTTACATTGCAGACGGAGGAGAGGTTAACAGTGGGACTGGATCCATCAGTCCACTCTGCTGTGTCTGTACTGCTGCTCAACTGTCTGTTCCTCTCATATTCCTTTAACTATGGAGAACAAGAGGTCAAAGAGAGCCGCCCCCTCGCCCTTACACTCACACACCCTATCTGTTACAGAAATAGAGTCAGAGAACACCCCATACAACCATCTATACACAGACACAAACACATAAAGCTTTCACCAGTCGCCAGCAAAATACATTAAAAAGACAGGAGACGGGGACACACAAAAACGTCATCTCCATTCAAACAGAGTTTTTTTTTTTTTTTGTTTAAGTATTAATTATTTGTATTTATATAAACTACCATTCAAAAGTTTGGGCTTCTGAATGTCAGAAAATTCTGTAAGGATCATGTGACACTGAAAACTGGAGTAATGGCTGCTAAAAATTCAGCTTTGCCATCACAGGAATAAATTACATTTTAAAATATATTTAAATAGATGTATCACAATATCACTGTTTTTATTTTTATTGAAAAAATGATTAGTGACCGTCTTTCAAAAACTATATTTCTGACTATAAAAAATAAATAAATAAATAAACACTACAGACCCCAAACTTTTGAACAGTTGTGTATTTATAGGCTTTCGTACATATTAATAACAAATTAGTTACTTGTATTTTTATAATTATTTTATTTATTCTATGTATATATAAATAATCTATTTAATATGTTTTCTCCATTTAGGGAACTTGCACTGCATTCCTTGTAGTGTCCACAAGAGGACGCAGCGTCGGGGAACCATCGTTACATGTATAACCTGAGAGTTTCTCCTTCTAGGGAACTTGTGCTATGTCCTTTAGTGAACATTATGGGAGGCAGCGTCTTGTTCCCTTTTGGGGAACCATGGTTACGTGCGTAACCAGAGATGTTCCCCTTCTAGGGAATTCGTGCAGCGTCCTCTAGCGGACACTATGGGAGGCAGCGTCTCGTTCCCTCTCGGGGAACCATGTTTATATGCGTGACCCGAGATGTTCATCTTCTAGGGAACTCACGCTGCATCCTCTAGCGGACACTATGGAGACGCAGCCCATCATTCCCTCTCGGGGAATCACGGTTACATGCGTAACCTGAGATGTTTCCCGTCTAGGGAACTCACACTGCGTACTCTAGCGGACACCGTGGGGACGCAGCATCTCGTTCCCTCTCGAGAAATCATAGTAGCATGTGTAACCCCAAACATTTTTTTTTTTTTAATTATTAAACTTAAGTTTTTAGGTTACAAATGTTTCTACCCACCCTTATGACCTTAATTTCTATTTTTTCCCACTGGTACAAAATGTCAAAGCTGCCGTTTTTCATACAATAAAAATGCATAATGGCTGATCATGAGTCCATTTTCATGCTACACTATGCACCATTAGACTTGCCTATCTAAAACTAATAAAAAAAAAGGTGCATGACGCCTTTGGACACACAAAGAGACGAAGAACATAGAACAAGTAAAGCAACATTAATTTAAAAAAAAAACAAAAAACAAAAAAACATTTGCATTTAAACATAAACACAAGAGGACAAACACGTTCATGCATGCTTACAGCATGTATGATGTCAACTATCCACAAAGGCTTAGCATTGATTCAAACTTTAGATGGTCAATCTTGACTGCTCATTACAGAGATAAATCAACTACCAGCCCAAAGGAGGAAAAACTGAAGCAGGAGAGACTTTAAAGAATATAGAAACCCCACTGGTTAAAGGAATCAATGTCAGCCTTGTGGAGAGAAGGAAGCCATATTCTACAATCATCCATTAGGTTGATTATTGGATGATAATTAATCATTATCATGTTCTCAAAACACAATGACAGAGGGAAAAAAAAAAAAAAAAAAAAAAAAAAAGAGACCTAGAATCACCCAAAACACCTAAGCAGTGGAAAAGGACATAGGAAATCTATCCAACCAATCCCAGCTAACCCTACGTCGAAAATTAGGCACCAAAGACCCTCCTTCATCTCAACAAATCATGATTTGCACTAAGAAAACTACTGCAGCTCTCAGATGCAGGGTCAGTACGCATGTATTTATATGTATGTGAGTGTGTGTATGTGCATGTGGAGGAAGCAAGGGGCATCAGTCTGGGTAAGTAAGGTTAGTACACATGAATGTAAGTCTAGAAAGCTCATCGGTTATTGCCCGGGGATAATGGGATGTATACCCGTGCCAGTGCCTCCTCCACTGTGATCATCTTCTCTTTCACCATCATCATCAGCTGGATCCGTTCTTCATCACTCATGGTGATCTCACTGGCCACATAGCCAATGTCCTCTCCTGGAGGGTCAAAGATGAGCAGTAAGAACAAGGGAAAGCACCTTCAGGCCAAGTTAGTCCATTCAGTGATCATCATATGTGACCCTGGACCACAAAACCAGTCGTAAGTAGCACAGGTATATTTGTAGCAAAAGCCAAAAATACATTGTATGGGTCAAAATGATCGATTTTTCTTTTATGCTAAAAATCATAAGGATATTAAGTAAAAATCATGTGCCATGAAGATATTTTGTAAATTTCCTACTGTAAATATATCAAAATTTAATTTCTGATTAGTAATATGCATTACTGGATGCATTATTCATTTGGACAACTTTAAAGGCAAACTTCTCAATATTCAGATTTTGTGCATCCTCAGATTCCAGATTTTCAAATATTGTCCTATCCTAACAAACCATACATCAATGGAAACTTTATTAATTCAGCTTTCAGATGTATAAATCAGTTTCAAAGAACAATTGACACTTACGACTGGTTTTGTGGTCCAAATTCACATGTTGTATCAGGATTAAGTTTTAAAAACATATTTTGGTGATGCCATAAATTAAATTTAATAATTAATTTTTGTAGGCAAAATAAAAAAAAGGTCCAGTTTTAGTCATTCTAGAGCAAACAAACAGTTTAAAAAATAAATAGGATATTTAAGTGAAAGATGGAACTACAGCTGCAATATTATTTGTCTTTATTTCTTTAATTCATATTTCTGAGTGGGATATCTCTTCTCTCATGTAGTGTCTCTGAGCAATAAAAACAAGTGAGCGAAGAGTTATGAAGGGAGGAAACATGAGAAAACGGAGTGAGCTTGTTTTTATTACCTTTTGACGTTTGCCTTGTGACCCCTTTCTGTGACTTTCGAAAGTTCTGCCAGAAGGATTTGTTTTTCTTCTTGTTGTCCCATTTTCCTGTATGTGAACAGAGGAGAAAGCCATCAGGGCCATCAAACTCATTAAGTTTTATATAAACATACACTCCAAAATGTCTAAATTTAATTCTTTACAAAAAGAACTGACTCTACATCTCTTATCTAACATCCACACGTCTGCCCATCTACAAAGCAGTTTTTTAGAGTTTACATTCCATTCTGGTTTAATACCAAATAATTCCAATGAAACTTCCTTAAAACCACCAAAAGATTATCATAATAATAGCTGAATAGTTTTGATAACGAAATACAAACCTGATCCATCTTCAGAGCTGGATTTGTGCAGGGGAATTCTGATTAAAAAAAAAAAAAAAGAAATAAAGAAAAGAACTGAATTAGGACGTTTAATAAAAAACTTTAACACCTCAGCACTGAACATTACATTTCTCACATCCGGTCTTATCTCCTATGAGTGGCGGCTGGATTTGTGTTAACCAAATGTAAAGAGATTTCTATGATTTAAGGCAGTAGAGGGCAGTGTGGTGCTGTTCACAGAGCATATGTCAGGCTCCTGAGGCTCACAGGGCACAGATGAGATGCTCTGGAGATGCAGCGAAACGAGACGAGGAAGACAGAAAGTGAGAGAGGGAGAAAAAGGGAACAAGAGCCACCACAGGACAGACACTAGCTGTTTATATTTCCACTTCGCTCCTCTGAGGCACAGTGCCCTTGGAAAATACCAAAATAACAAAAATCTGACACACACACACCAGCACTCATTTATGGAGTCTAAGGATAAACATACAGCACTAAGATTCCACAGATGATATATTGAGACTGACAAAACAAATTTGGCCTAATTACATCCTATTCTAATACAGACACATGACCTTTTAAAAGCTGTTTCTCTAAAATTCTTATGCTAATATATTTTCAGTGCATGTACACTGTCGTTCAACAATCTGGAGTCTGTGTTTTTGTCTCTTATATGCGCCAAAACTGCACTGATTTGATAAAAAAAATACAATAAAAACAGTAATATTGTGAAGTAATATTGCAATAAAAAAAAAAAAAAAAAAAACATGTTCTGCTTTAAAGGAAAAGTCCACTTACAGAACAACGATTTACAGATAATATACTCACCCCCTTGTCATCCAAGATGTTCATGTCTGTCTTTCTTCAGTCATAAAGAAATTATGTTTTTTGAGAAACATTTCAGGATTTTTCTCTATATAATGGACTGATACGGTGCCCCAAGTTTGAACTTCCAAAATGCTGTTTAAATGCAGAGTCAAACGTTCCCAAATGCGCTTGTAAACGATACCAGTCGAGGAAAAAGGGTCTTATCTAGCGAAACAATCGGTTATTTTCATAAAAATAATACAAATTATATACTTTTTAATGTCAAACGCTCATCTTGTCTTGCTCTCCCTGAACTCTGTGTATTCTGCCTCAAGACAGTTAGGGTATGTCGAAGAACTCAGATTATATTTTCTCCCTCAACTTTAAAGTTGTCCTATATTGCCGTTTTACCTTTTTTGTTAACGGTGTTTGATCTTCTTTGCATGTTTACTTTGCAAAGACTGGGTTGAAAGCGATGTAGGATGATTTTGAAATGATTCTTGAAGTTGAGAGAGAAAATATAATCAGAGTTTTTCGACATACCCTAACTGTCTTGAGGCAGAATACACAGAGTTCAGGGAGAGCAAGACAAGACGAGCGTTTGAGATTAAAAAGTATTTAAATTGTATTTTTTTTTAAATGAAAATAACCGATTGTTTCGCTAGATAAGACCCTTCTTCCTCAACTGGGATTGTGTAGAGCCCTTTGAAGCTGCACTGAAACTGCGATTTGGACCTTTACCCCATTGGCTTCCATAGAAGTCCACTATACGGAGAAAAATCTTGGAATGTTTTCTTCAAAAACCTTAATTTCAATGAAGAAAGAGATGAACATCTTGGATGACATGGGGGTGAATAAATTATCATGAAATTTTTACTCTGGAAGTGAACTAATTCTTCAATACATGTCAAAATGCAAAATTGCTCTGGCCTTCACATCACATTATCTGTCAGAAATCATTCAATACTGTTATTAACGTTGAAAACATTAATGTTGCTTAATATTTTTTGTAAACTTCAAAATGGCTCACATTAAAATAAAACCTACCATTAAAATAAAACTCTATTTTTTAGCCTTTTTTCATACGGAACAAGTGGACACAGCATCCTGACTCGGAAAAATGTCCAGTGTTTACATTCCCATTAGTCATGTGACATGGATCATGTTGACTTTGTCATACGGTTGGTTGTAAAATGCTGTGTGAAACTGGGCCATGTGTTAACTGCCAGTAAGAGGAAACATCTGAACTGCGCTGACTTTCAACAAAACCCAAAATACGGAGGAAGAAGAAAACATTCTATCTCAAACATGTGTTTGTTTTGCAGATGAGGACATGAACGCAAGCATGCAAGCGTATGTGTTGTGGGTTTCTCATTTGGGTGGTTGATTCTCGCTCATCCTTGGGTTAAGAAAACAATCTCAATCTAGTCTGCACTAAAGTAAACACTGACACAGGCATGTAAGCACCAACACTATACACTAACACACGCTTTCCTGCACCTGTGTGCTCCAGGTCTGGTTTTCTCCACAGGAAGACAGTGTTTTTACCAGTCACTTGTGCTTAAATCATTACGGTTGCGTGCGTGTATGCTTTTCATCTGCTGTCCATGTGTCCCAAATACATCCATGACATTCTCACTGCTATAGCTATCAGTATCCACACACACTCAAGAGAACATTGTGTGTGTGTTTAGCATCAGGTCAGATGTTACATGTCATTACAAGGACTGTGTAAAAGCGCTTGTGTTAAAAACACAGATTCCTGCATATTTCATGACATCCACTGCGCTCTGACCAAATAAAGACGTCAACGCTGCTCTGTGTGTTTGAGACATATGACGGAGGCCTCCTTGAATTATCATATCATTACGCTGCCATGGCAACACAAACTTTCTCTGTTTAACCTCTCATTCACCCCGCGCAGAATCCAAAAGGAGTCTCCTGCTTGTATGCTAACTGCATCCAATGCTAAAAAGGCCCTATTGAAGAGCAGCTCAGTAAATTAGGCTCCATTCAGGATTTCTGCTATTGACAGAGCCGTATGTGTGTGAGCACAGTGTGACCAGCATACAATAAAAGCGTGTTACAGTCCGTCAGTTTCTTTCTTTTCTCTCACAGGGTGTCTTGTGTCTTTACTGGTGTGTGTCTAGCAGAATATAAGCCCTGCTAGCTGCATTCCTTCACTGCGAGTAACTGTCATGTCCACTATCTCTGAAACGGAGGAATCCCTGGCTTGCTGAGATTGTTATTCAGAGAATGTGATGGAAGAATACTTCACACTGAAATATTTACTTTCTCTAGATGCTTCAACTGTGTCCTTCAATATAATATGAGGCATGTTTGGGATGGACAACAAGACGCATTAGAAATTGTCTGGGTTGAAAAATGTCTTTTAAGCATAGTAACAGACGCTAACTATATCTATGACGATTTTGTCAACTTGAAACAATTTTGGGCATCATCTGCTCTTCTCAGCCACTTAGAGGTCCAATTAAATACTCTGATTCAACCCACATTAGTGTTTTGACTCCCTCTCCAACTACATAATCCTCTGTTTGACCAATTTTAATAACTTGACAGAGACTAGCCTTCATATCGATAACTGACTGCCAAGAATAGGGCTGCAAGATGAATCAAAATAAAGTTGATTTAATAAATATATGCTGCAGGTTTCAGAGTTAGTTTTTTTCCCTCTAGTCGCAATAGTGCTTTTTTCCACAATTTGTGCAGTCCTATAAAAGAATATCCCATTAAGTGTGCTTGTTTACCTCGCAGGCACACCTATCAACCAAATTTGCTTGCAAAATTCAGTTTTGGGAATTTTGAGTCGTGAACATTTCAAGGAGTCATTTTATGGAATACGGTTGTAAATCTCCTTCACAACCCAAACAAATTGGTATGAACAAAGCCATACTTAGTTTCCAAAGTGTGAGATCAGTCATATTACTATGCCAACATGTTTTCACTATTGCATTAAGAGGAACACCATGTTGTTCTCATCAATGACGTATCACTACAGTGATGTATGTTCACTGTTCTTTTAGAGCTGGGAGTGGGCTAACTTCCTCTTTCCTCTAGTCAAACTGCTGATGAAGAGGAACACTGCTATCCAAGGGTGCACCTGGTATCCTACGATTGGTAGGTTTGCTTCCTTACACCTGGCTTTGGAGTCCAGAACACACATACGTTTGACCACAAAACACATATACAAAGAACGCCAAAGGAAGCGTCCGGGAAATGACCTTCACTAGAGGTCACGGAAAATGGAGCTTGAGGGATTTCCTTAAAGCCACACGCTCTCAAACACGTACATTTTCTCTGTGCCCTGTTACATTTCATACCACCTGACTATATTGAGGAAAGAGTATAACTCCTTAAAACGCAGGTTAAAAGCTACTTAAAGCTGATTTGGTATTTCTTATTATTAATCTTGAAAACAATTTTACACCACCAGTCAAAAGCTTTTAGACAGCAAGATTTTTAATGTTTTTTTTTTGTTGTTTTTTTTCTCTTCTGCTCACCAAGCCTGCATTTATTTGCTCCAAAATACAGCAAAAGCAGTAATATTGTGAAATACTTTTAATATTTAAAATAACTGTTTTCTATTTGTATACATTTTAAAATGTTATTTATTCCTGTGATCAAAGCTACATTTTCAGTATCATTACTCCAGTCTTCAGTGTCACATGATCCTTCAGAAATCATTCTAATATGCTGATTTGCTGTTCAAGAAACATTTATTATTATTGTTATTATTATTATCAATATTTAAAACAGTTGAAAAAACATTGAAAAAATTTTCCAAGGATCTTTATAGGAATTAATACTTTTATTTAGCAATTTTATTTATTTAGCTTTAAATTGATCAAAGTGATGATAAAGACATTTATAATGTTACAAAATATGTTTATTTCAGATAAATGCTGTGCTTCTGAACTTTCTATTTATCAAAGAAAATCTACTCAGCTTTTTGCAACATAATAATTTTTTTTTTTTTTTTTTTTTGAGCAGCAAATCAGAATATTAGAATGATTTCTGAAAGATCATGTGGCTGGAGTAATGATGCTAAAAATCAGCTTTGAAATCACAAGAATAAATTACATTTTTAAATATATTCAAATAGAAAACTTATTTTAAAGAGTAAAATATTTCAACATTTTTAAGTTTTTGCTGTTAAAAAAAAAAAAAAAAAAAACAACAACAACAACAACAACAACAACAACAACAACAACAACAACAACAACAACAACAACAACAAAAAAACCCACAACATTAAAAATCTTACTGTCCAAAAACTTTTGACTGGGTGTATGTAAAACTGTTATTATATTATAGCCTAATATTTTTGTGGATACGGTGATAAAGTCTTTTTTAGGGATCCTTTGATTAATAGAAAGTTAAAAAAAAACAAAAAAAAAAAAAACATTTGAAATAGAAACCTTGCAGTGTGTATTTGGAGGAAGACTAAACACACACACACACACACACACACACACACACACACACACACACATCTCTCACTGTCATCGGGTTCTCTGCTGTTCAGGATGAACAGCCTTTCTGGAGGCCAAGGCTTCTTCTAATCATACAGACAGGAAGTCTGGGTAGTCTGGCAAAGACTGTTTTGTCCGGTATGGCACTGTGCTGATAATGTCACAGACAATTCTGAAGAGTAGGATATGAAATAGGGCTACATAAAATCATACTGCGTTTATAACAAATATTATGATTACAATTTAAACTGCGATATGAAAAACATCTAATCTCACTAATGAAATGGAAGTGGCAACAGATCTTGGTTCTATCTATCGGCTCTTCATTGGATTTTGAGATGTGGGCGATGAACTTAAAAGTGACGGCAGTTAAACTTAAGCTTGCAGGAGTGGATTTAAAGAAAAAAGAAAGGATGAATTTCATTTCATGCCGACTTTAAAGGCACAGTTCATCATTCATTCACCTTCACGCCATTTCTTTCGTGCAACATAAAACATGACATTTTTTTTTTTTTTTAATGTTTTTCTTTTTTGGTCCATACAATGGAAGTCAATGGGCTACGATGTTATCTGGTCTCCAACATTCTGCAGAACATTTTTTTTTGTGTGTGCACGTGTTTGCCGCAGGCTTGGAACAACATAAAAGGTGAGAAAATTATGATCATTTTCATTTTTGGTTGAACTGCCTTTAAGTTCCACTACCATTCAAAAGTTTTAGACTGGCAAGATTTTTTATTTTCTTTTAAAGAAGTCTCATCTGCTCACCAAGACTGCATTTATTTGATCCAAAGTACAACAAAAACAATACAATTTTGAAAATGTTTACTATTTAAAATGACTGTTTTCTATTTGGATCCATTTTAAAATGGAATTTATTCCAGTGATCAAAGCTAAATTTTCAGGATCATTACTCCAGTCTTTACTGTCACATGATCCTTCAGAAATCATTCTAATGTCCTGATTTTTATTGTTTTTGCTGTACCTTGGATCAAACAAATGCAGGCTTGGTGAGCAGAAGAGACTTCTTTAAAAAAACATTACAAACCTAAAACTTTTGACTGGTAGAGTAGATCAGAGCATTCAAACAAACAGGTTAAAAGTTACATCAACTATAAAACAAAAAAACAAAATCAAATTGGCTTTGGTCAATCAAAGCCAGTTTCACAGCCATCACAAACTAGCATACCAGTCAAACCCAGCCACATGTGCAAAGGACCACAGAGACATATAAATGATGAAAGATGTGTCAGCTCCATATGTTTTACATTTATCTAAGCATACTACTTCTCTCCAGAGAGTGTGAATGACAGCAGCAGAATTGAATCTTTTCCATGGCACGTGGACTGCTCATTCCCACAGGAAAGACCATCAACACGGACAAGATGCATGGAGGCACAACGCTGTTTGAGCACTGACATCACATATTTAAAATCCTCATCTTCACAAAGACTGTAGCGTTCTGAAATTCACAACATGACTAATACATTTTAAATTAAGCAATCTGACCTTTGCCAGTTGTGTGGGCACAGATGACGTCATGTGTATCATGTTGAGGCTTATTTAGGCAATAATGCGAAATAAAGTTCATTTAGTCATCTTAACTAACACCCTTGTGTACTATACACTCACTGAGTCTCACTTAAGTTTGAATTTCTTTCTTCCTCTCTCTAATCAGTGAGTTTCATCTTAAACATCTAAGAACAATGGACGGAAGGAAGGAAGCCTGGAAGCACCAAGATGTGAAGAAGTAAAACGGAGGAATTCACACCCATTCATATACACACACACACACACACACACACAATTACGCTCAGGGGTAGATGGGGGATGGAGAGCAGACCTGATATGTGTGATCTTAGATCTGAGAGGTACGCAGTCGCATTTTAATCAGACAGCCTGGAAACTGTCCTTTAGGTTTGCGTAGACCATTAAACTGATTGTTTAGATATTTAAAACTACTCTGGGTCTGATTCTATAGTATTGTTTAGCTTTGCAAAAGTGTTCCCATGTCTTTTGAGACACATCCAGCTATTACACATTACTGAGTGCAGATCTGAGTGAGATTTTCTTACTTCCTCTCAGTCTCTGGAGTGGACACCTCACTGCTGATGCCAAACGATTCCTGTGTACACAGACAACACTGTGGTTAATTAGTGTAATTACACACACACACACACACACACACACACACACTGATTTTAATCACTGATTATACACAAATCTGTGTAATCTGAGCATGCAGTCAGCTGATTCATCACTGAAGCACTGTGAATTAAACTGTGCTATGTTGTAACAGTGAGTTATGGTGATGACTGCAGGTGTGCTAATGTCTGAAAACAGATATGCACTGCATTGTGGCTCAACTGACCTGGATGTCTGAGCGTAGCTGTGAAGAGTTAAAGCTGGTGTCTGCTTTTTCCTGAAAAACACACAAAAAAAGGGAGGGTTAGGAACAAGGACACACAAACACACACTGCCACTAATAAAGGGCCACACTCATATGCCAAGAGCTTGTCTCGTGATTAAGAAAGCCACACCCTCTGCCCCCTGCGCACAAATCACCTGAGGCACACTGAACTCGCCAGTCCTGTGCCGCAGCACAAAACAGCAAAAAATTAACACGTGGAATGAGCTAAACCTACTGGAAATACAGCACACATAAACCCTGGTACAAGCCAACAATGTCAATCAGCACCTTGCCATATAAGCAACATAGTCGAAATATAATACCAAAATAATCTGAGGACTGGAAAACACTGATATGCATCTTTATCTGGTTCGCTGAAATCTTTTTGATATCGTTTGGTCACAAATAAGTGTTTTTTTTTTCTCCTTTATACATGAACAAACATTTAATTCTGATTCATTTATTTCAGTTCTACAAGACAAAAAAAAAGTAAATAGCTCTTGAAATATTTAATCAGACATACATTGTATGCTGGATGGAAAAAAAAAAAAAAAAAAAAAATGTTGTCAACCGAGTTCAAATTCAAATATTTTTAGAGGGGTAATAAGCCTGTAAAACAAGAAGAACTTGCACTTCACAGGTAACCTCATTGTGTAGGAATCTTGCCACCCCAAGTTGTCTGTTTGCTTTTTTTTTTTTTTTTTTTTTTTTACTGCCCATGGTCTGGTCGGTGTCCCGTCCTAGTCGAGCTTAGGTTGAGCCGGTTGATAAATTATTATTTATTTTTTTTTTTTTAGCAACCCTGAAGGATTGTGTCTTGTCAGCAACTCTGAAACCCTCAGTGGAGGCTGATGGGAACATCTATTTTGTTACCAGTAAACACTATATCACTACTTGCACATTCTCACTGCTCACTTCTCAAAACCAAGACTTCTGCTTGCACCCTGACCTTCACACATCTGCGTTTGTGTTAAAGTGCACATCAGCAGTTTAAGGGCTTCTGTAAAACTCACTGTGTTGTGTGATTCAGAGATTTCTTGTTTAGTAAACAAACTTGACTTAAATCTCTTCTTGCTCTTTACAAGCAAATTATTTTTAATTTTGGTTCGTTTTTAACAAGAACTTATTTGTTAGAATTAAATAGACAATAATGAAGTTCTTTTATAATGATAGTACACTGAAGTACATTTTCTCTCCGGAAAATGCAGTGGCAACCTTAACATTTTAAGATTTAACATTGTAGATGGTCTATTGCAAAAGAGTTGTAAAAATCCTGAAAATCTTTCAGAGCTTATAATTTGTTAAATTACACATTAAAGGATTAGTTCACTTCCAGAACAGCAATTTACAGATAATGTACTCAACCCCTTGTCATCCAAGATGTTCATGTCTTTCTTTTTTCAGTTGTAAAGAAATTATGTTTGAGGAAAACATTTCAGGATTTCTCTCCATTTAATGGACTTCTATGGTGCCCCCAAATTTGAACTTCCAAAATGCAGTTTAAACGCAGCTTCAAAAGGCTCTAAACGATCCCAGCCGAGGAAGAAGGATCTTATCTAGCGAAACAATCGGTTATTTTTTCAAAAAAAAAAAAAAAAAAAAAAACTTTTTAACCTCAAACGCTCCTCTTGTCCAGCTCTGTTTTTTCTTCCCCGGTCATGACAGTTAGGGTGACAGTTATCTCATTTTCTCCTCCAACGTTAAAATTGTCCTACATCGCTATTTTACCTCTTTTTGTAAATAATGTTTCATCTTCTTTGCATATTCACTTTGTAAACCCTGATTTGGTACTTCTGCAGCAATGTAGGATGATTTTAAAGTTGGATGAGAAAATGAGATGGGACCCTAACTTTTTTTAGACCCATTAGTACCCTAACTGGCATGACCGGATAAAAAAACAGAGTTCACACAGAGCTAGACAAGACAAGTGTTTGAGGTTAAAAAGTACACAAATTGTAATTTAAAAAAATAAATAAATAACCGATCGTTTTGCTAGATAAGACCCTTTTTCCTCAGCTGGGATCATTTAGAGCCCTTTGAAGCTGCATTTAAACTGCATTTTGGAAGTTCAAATTTGGGGCCACCACAGATGTCCACTATATCTGACAACAGACATCTGTTTTCCTCCAAAAACATACATATTTTACGACTGAAAAAAGAAAGACATGAACATTTTGGATGACAAGGGGGTGAGTAAAAAATCTGTAAATTTTTGTTCTGGAAGTAAACTAATCCTTTAATGAATAAATCAGTATGTATAAAATTAAGTGTAATTTTGTGATTTTTTTTTTTTTCATTCATGTAAGCTATAGCTTCTGACCTTTAAATCAAAACATACTCATGATTTATGACATCAATTACTGCTTTATTTAAGCGGAAACACAGTCTAAATGTAATTTATTATACTTTCATTTTATTAGAAGTAGGCCAACAGCGCCCCCCTACGAAATTAAAACTCCTTACCGAAAGGCCATTAGGACCTGGGAGGCTGCCACTGCTGGCACTGCATTATTAAAACATTATTGGCCGATTCCAATAATATCGGGCATCCCTAGTTACTCACACGTGTGTTGTGTGACATTACTGGATGAGCAATGTCTTTTAGTTTCAATCTTTCTGAAAATCCTGATTCGAATTGTATTTTGTTTGTAAACCAATCCACGGTAAAAGTGAACAAAGGACCAAGTTCTTACTGATGCAACCTGGAACTTAATTAAAAAAGTTCATCCACTCTTTCCTAATGCTGGAATCAGATGGAAGGCAATGCAAAGACACCCACAACTTGGCACTATACAGTCTTGTTGTCTTTGGAGCCATCTTTATTGTTTTGTTTTTTTTTTTTTTGTGTGTGTAGATCTGCGTTTGCCTCTCTCGTTATTTACAATACATGTGGGAATCGGTGGGCAGGGCTAAACAGATCTTCTGCGGAGGCGTTTAGTCACACTGTTACGTCAAAGTAGCACATTCCACTACCTGCCGCTTTGGCAGACTGGCTTCAATATAAGCTGTTTTTAGACAAATGAGAATGAGTTCTGAAACTTACAGGATGCTTTTATAGTACAATGACCTCTTATATGTTAAAGGATCAAGGGACTTTAGTAAAAAGGAAGAATTAGCAAAGGCTCCTAAAAATAGTTATTAAATATCATTATGACAGAATGTTGATAGAGATTTACTATGTTTGGATGAAAAAGACCCTCTAACACAACCACCTGGATCTGATCACAAATAGCCCTTGGATATGTGTGGACGGTGGACAGCACAGTGGAAAATGTGTGTCCAGACCCTCAGTTATCACAGTAGTAATCTTCAAGCCTCTTTTCCTGCAAGCAAAGCATTTTCATTAGAGAGACGCACTGTTTTTAGGCCAGGGTAGCTGTTTGTGTGTGTTTTGTCTCTATGCCACTCCATCCGTCTGCTTTAGCGCTCAGTGGTGTGTTGGTAAAGTCCGGAAGCTTCTAAGTAGTAAATCAGACGTTGTGCTGTAAAAGTGGAGGAGCCATCCAGGACAGAAAGAAGAATTCACTCACTAACTCTCTCCCATACACACACACGGTGTGCCCACAGTCTAAGTTATTCCCACATGAACACACACTGGCCAAAGTAAACACACATACACTGGTCTGTGTTCTGTATCATCAGCAGCAGGGCATCAACTGCCCCATACCCACTGGGCACAAGCTCCCATTGGCCCACACTGAATCATCTGTACACACTGCTGCTGGCCGTGTCATCCAAAACACATATCCACACACAAAGAGATGCTCTGTGCCTGTTCGCACTCACTGACACAGACCCACAGACACACACTTACAGCCTTCAGAACAACTTGTGTAATAGTACAGATGTACACTAGACAGACACTGTACCTCTTGACATAGTTTAGTTCAGTGTGCGTCAATATTTATACCACTATATGGGAAATGTCTAAGTGTAGAGCTAAAAGACAACCACTTAATGACCGGCAATATGAAGTTCACTGTGAGATCCAGCAGCTGGAGGCTGATGAGCGACTGTGCGTCTGTGATTGTATGTGCATGACTGAATTTGGCGCTATGCATGCTAAAGATGAATTTGGCTTAATAGGCAGCACAACGTCACTACTGTATACACACACCCATATATACAGACCAACAGAGTGCACGCTCTCAAAAACGTGGTTACGAGATGTTGAAGCATGATAACACAGACACTCCCTAAACTAAAAATGAATCTGACAGAACATATTTAAGCCCTTTACAGATGTTAATCAATTCTGTCAAGCAGACATGGAGTGATTTAGAAGAGAGATGGATTGATTCCTATTAAAAGAGGTCTATCACAAGTGTAAATATGCAAACTTCTCCTTCAATATCAACACTAAACTATAGATTTTGGGGTAAAAAATTAAGAGATTTTTTTAAATCAAACTTTTCTCTCTTTTTGACTACATTTTAGCTTAGAACCATGCTAATACCAAACTCTACTGGAAACAACTAAGCAAAAGTAGAGCACCTTCTTAAACGAAACCTTTCAAATTAGTCACTTCCACAACACTTAGCATGCAGCCTTTAAGGTAGATAGATCATCGCAACGTTTTGGAACAGCTTTTTTGTCTGAAAAAGAGGTATAGAGACAGACAGAGATGTGGTGGGATGGCTGGAACACAGCAGCATTAGTGGGTTTAAACAAACTGAAGGAGGCTAATGAGGTGTTTCACACAAATTCATACAGAGTCTCAGTGTGCAGGGCAGGACACACACAGTCAGGCTGGCAGCGAAAACGCCTGAATGGGTGGATGCGGTTGGCTTATGGGAAAAGTCTTGGCTTCTACAGTTCAATCAGGAGAGAGACGTTTGGTTGAGTAACAGGTAGAGAAAGTGTCCTTGTAGAACCAGACCAACCATTTCTACTGCTGTAACACAAACAAAACACAAACATACACACTCACAGTTTGTAACGCTTTGTGGATACACTATTTCAGTATTCCAGCTGTGTGGTTTGTACCTGGAAATGCCAGTCAGAGGGAGGAAAATAAGCTGTTTCTCATGCTGAAGCAAACACTTTTAAAACAGGTACACTACCAGTCAAAAGTTTTTGAACAGTAAGATTTTTAATGTGTTTTTTTTGTTTTGTTTTTTTAAATAAGTCTCCACTGCTTACCAAGCCTGCATTTATTCGATCCAAAGTAGAGCAAAACCAGTACAACTTTAAAATATATTTTTACTATTAAAAAAAATATTTACTCTTTGAATATTTTTAAAAATGTAATATATTCCTGTGAATTCAAAGATGAATTTATAGCATCATTACTCCAGTTACACGATCGTTCAGAAATCACTCTAATATTCCGCTCAAACAAACATTCATTATTATGTTGAAAACAGCAGAGTAGAATTTTTTTCAAGAATAGAAGGTTCATAAGAACAGCATTTATCTGAAACAACATTATAAATGTCTTTATCATCACTTTTGATCAATTTAAATCATTCAAAGATCAATCTTAAAGTATTAATTTCTATACTTTCCCGAAAAAATGTACGCAACTGTTTTAAATATTGATAATAATAAAAAAAATGTTTCTCGAACAGAAAATCGGCATATTAGAATGATTTCTGAAGGATGTGACACTGAAGACTGGAGTAATGATGCTTAAAATGCTGCTTTGATCACAAGAATAAATTGCATTTTAAAATATATTCAAATAGAAAACAGTTATTTTAAACAGTAAAAACATATCAAAATTGTACTGTTTTTGCTTTACTTTGAATCAAATAAATGCAGGCTTGGTGAGCAGAAGAGGCTTCTTTAAAAAAACATTAAAAATCTTACTGTTCAGAAACTTTTGACTGGTAGTGTATGTACTGTATGTCAGTGTCAGGAAAGAACTGGGCAACACTGAACGTGTCACCTGCCGTTTGGTGTGCGTGAATGTGGGTTCCCCCTCAAACAAAGGTTCACTTCCATAACATGACCTACTTTCAGACCAACAGGAATTAAATCAAACTGCCACAACATGGCTTTGAGTAAACCACAAGCCTGAACCTGAGAAAAAGAGAGGGACAGAACAACTAAAAATCATTAAAGCAAAGGGTGTGACTAAAATGACTCTTAAGAGCAATTACAGAATCAACATGTTAAAGTAGAACTCTCCCAAACCATATCAACCTCAAGTGTTGTGGAGTAACTCACATTAGCAACGCTAACATGTTGGCTAGCTTTAGTAGTCAGTATAGTAGCTCAGCCACATGCATTTATATATAAATAATACATTTAAATATAAACTAATTAATAATTATAGTAATTTTTAATTATTTTTATAATTAAATTTGATTAAATGGCTTCAGTACAATTAACAACTTATTATTATTAGCTGGCAGTGTAGCTAACTACAGTTAAAGACAAAAGTTTACATACACCTTGCATAATCTGCAAAATGCTAATTATTTTACTAAAATAGGAGGGATCATACAAAATGCATGTTTTTTTTTTATTTATTACTGAGCTGAATAAGATATTTCACATAAAAGACATTTACATATAGTCCACAAGAGAAAATAGTTTTATTTAGAAAAATTACCCTGTTCAAAAGTTCACATATGCTTGATTCTTAATACTGATACTGTGTTGTTACCTAAATGATCCACAGCCTTTTTTTTTTTTCCTTCAGGTCCCACAAATTCTTCGGTTTTTCAGCATTTTTGTGTATTTGAACCCTTTCCAACAATGACTGTATGATTTTGAGATCCATCTTTTCACACTAAGGACAACTGAGGGACTCATATGCAACTATTACAGAAGGTTCAAACACTCACTGATGCTTCAAGAAGGAAAAACTATGCTTTAAAAGCCGGGGGGTGAAAACTTTCTGAATTTGAAGATCAGGGTAAATTTAACTTATTTTGTCTTATGAGAAACATGTAAGTATCTTCTGCAGCTTCTGAAGGGCATCACTAAATGAAAAAAATATGATATTTAGGCAAAATAAGAAAAATGTACACATCCTCGTGTTCAAAAGTTTTCACCTCTGGTTCTTAATGCATCACTTTTCCTTCTGAAGCATCAGTGAGCGTTTGAACCTTCCATAATAGTTGCATATGAGTCCCTCAGTTGTCCTTAGTGTGAAAAGATTGATTTTTAATCATAGTCATTGTTGGAAAGGGTTCAAATATACAAAAATGCTAAAAAAAAACCTAAAGAATCTTATGTGAAACCTATTAATCAGGTCAGTACTAAATAAAAAAATAACATGCATTTTGTACGATCCTTCTTATTTTGGTAAAATAATTAAAATGTGTGTATGTAAACTTTTGACTTCAACTGTGTTATCCAAAGGGTAACTAGACTGTTGCATGGCTTCTCAAGGTACGAAATAGTAATCTATCATCAAACAATATGATTAAAGTTTATGTTTAAAGTTTAAATCTACTCAAGAGAAGCTATTCAGGATGATGTTTTCTGTTATTATTTTGCCTTCAAAACTGATGCTCAAGCTAAAACCTATTAACACAAACTGCTTTCCACAGCCACATTGTATGGCTAATAGAGACTCTTTGTCTGGCAAATGGAATAAAGGAGAGTGTCTCTGTATGAACAGCTATAAAGAAAAATGGCAAAATAGCAGCCTGGCTAGTTTGTTCTATGTAAAATGGGGGGTTTATCTATTCAACACACTGAGTAGAGGATGTTTTCCTAACTCTTTGTCATCAGGGTAGCTCTTATAAAAGCACAGCGAGATAGAGAGGAAGAGTGCTGAGCAAATGTGGAAGCCCGAACCGGCCCTGTCAGCTCTCTGTGGAGATATCTGAGGAAATGAAACAGAAATCAAACCTCAAATCGGACTTGGGAATGTCTAGGGCATTTGAGAATGTCTCCAAATAAACCAGAGAATAGAAACAGAGAAGAGAAAGTAACAGACAGCTTCAAATAGTACACGGACTTCACCTCTGTCAGAAAGGAAGAGGTTGGCTGGCAGTGAAGGGGAAACCATGGGCCTCATTTGATGCTGTTCAGGATACAAGTCCTTCACTGTGGATTCCTGCATGTGCTCAGAGATTCATTCTGTCGAAGTATGAATAGACCACAACATTCGTGCCTCACTCACAATAGCCTTCAGTGTTGCCTCTGGTTAAACCGGTGACCTTTCCCCCCTTTTGGGTTGAGGGGAGAAAGCCAAGGGCCCATTGCCAGCTCGGCCTCTAAAACAGGGTTACGTGCCTTTGGGAGAGAGGTTAGCTGGGTGACAGTGTTTATGGAAATTAGTGCGCGGATATGAGGAGGAAGAAAAGGATGAGAAAGAGCAGAGAGAAGATTGAAGGACAACGAAAGGCAGTACTAGCATTTTGACTTCTCCGAAGCGCCAAAAAATTTCAAAGGTCACGTAAACGTCACGTCTCTCAAGGCAAAACTGAAATATCAAGCCATTAACGTGGCCTTTACCAATCAGGACGAGAATAATCACCTGTTACTGCCCTCAGACTGGACAGCTGACACTCCAGTTCTGTTTCACAACTTCTATTCTTTCCCAACGGATTTAGCCCAGACAGTGTCTAAAAAGAGCTGTTCAAATATGAAAAAAAAAAAATTGGAAGGACACGTTTTCAAAACCAAATGCAATACTAAACGAACCAGTTCAACCTGTGCAGACCTGCAGAGCCCCAAAACAAGCACGTCCTTCCTGCACTTGCACATGGAATGCAAAACACCTCCTAGAAAATTCCCACCATTATCCATATCATTCATTTTCCCATTAACTGAATCTCCCCACAGCCAGCAGCTACTCCAATGTCTCCATTTCCTTTTCATGATACTCCTGAGAATGGCACAAGAGCACCAACACTAAATACATAAAGAGATGACCTACTTGGCCCACTTGACACTTCCTTCAGCCCCATTAGCCTCAGACTAAAGCCTCCGTTGACAGTCAACACCCTCTACTCGGGATTTATCGCAACATGCTTTGATGCATATCACTGAAATATTCTGAATGGGGAGATCTATTTTTGCACTCAACTCACTGTGAGATCTTACTCCCACTGCATGGGCTTTATCTTGCCTTTGTTGGCGGCTATCTTAAGTCTGTGCTAATTAAAGGGGCAGAGATATGGTATTAAAGTAAAGATAAACTTAATAATAGATGAAGCACTCAATATTCATAAAGCGCTCTCTGAAAGAACACTAGCATGGAAGAGGCATGAATCAGGATTACTAAACAAACACAGCTGAGTCAGTGCTGATTTAGGTGGGACAGTACAGCCAAGGTTTTGTGCTGCACTTAGCCCCTTATTAAACAGCTTTAGCTTTAGTAGGGTTTACACAGGGCAGGGTGTGGAGCTGGATACTGGATTAGATGAGATGGATAAAACGGAGAATAGAACATATAAAGGAACAGTTCATCTAAAAATGATCTTTCTGTCATAGGTCAGAAAGTATAGAAGCCCAATGAATAAAAAAAATAAAAAAATAAAAAGGTAATTGCAACTTTTAACCTCACAATTTTTTTCTTTTCACAATTGCGATTAAATCTCGCAATTCTGACTTTTTTCTCAGACTTGAGATAATTTTGAGAAACAAATTCTGATTCTCAATTCTGATTTTTTCTCCAAATAACGAGTTTATAATTCGCAATTGTGACTTTTTTCCTCAGAACTGTGAGTTTACATCTTGCAGTTCTGACTTTAGAACACGCAACTGCGAGTGAGCTGTGAGATAAACTCAAGCAATTCTGAGAACATATAGCCTTTTTTTTCCCCCTCACTTTATAACTCGCAATTACAAATTTATATCTCACAATTCACAAGTCAGAATTGTGAGATATAAACTCACAATTGCAAGAAAAAAAAGTCAGAATTGCGAGATACAAACTTGCATTTGCGAGACAAAGCCAGAATTCCAAGTTTTTATCTCACAATTCTGACTTTTTTCTCAGAATTGCGTCATACAAACTCGTAATTCTGACTTTTTCTCAGACTTGTGAGATATAAACTTGCAATTTTGAGAAATAGAGTCAGAAATGCATGATATAAACAATTGTGCAATTGTGGCTTTATTTCTCAGAATTCCAACTTTATCTCTCAAAATTACAAGTTACAAAGTCAAAATTGTGAGATATAAACTCATGATACAAACTCTGTAACACAAACTCACAAATCTGACTTTTTTCCTCAATATTGCACGTTTATATCTTGCATTTGTGACTTTATTTCTCAGAATTCTGGCTTTACTTCTCAAAATCGTGAGTTACAATGTCAGAATTGTGAGATGTAAACTCGTGATACAAACTCCGTCATAAAAACTCACAATTCAGACTTTTTTCTCAGCCTTGTAAGACATAAACTCGCAATTTTGAGAAATGCAGTCAGAATTGCTAGATATAAACTGACTTTATTTCTCGGAATTCTGACTTTATTTCTAAAAATTGTGAATTATAAAGTTAAACATATATCAGTCTTTTTTTTTCCCCCGAAAAACTGGACTACAAGTTTACTTATTTTCTTACAAATGTGTGAGCTTATATCTCACAATTCTGAGGAAAAAAGGTCAGAATTGCACGTTTGTATCTGAAAAATAAATTAAAAAAATAAAATAGTTAAAGATCATTTGTTTTAAAGAAATTACATTTAAGTTAGTCATGACATGAGACTGAGTACATGTAAATACTGTAAGCTGTTCTGTGAGCTGTTTTGCAGTAAGGAATGTTAATTCTTAGCAGTAGCAGTGATTTATTGTAGTGATTCTGGACAGTGTTGTGCAGTGGAATTCTGTATCATTCATTCCAGAATTCAGAGTGAAAATCCATTAAAACAATTCAACACAACAGCGTACCTAATGTTCTCCAAACCTTGAGAATGATTGGTTCCTGTCTGAGGCCAGCACCACAGCTGAGTATGACTTTCAGAATGTTTTCTTTCTTTCTTTCTTTCTTTCTTTCTCTCAAAATCCCCTCACTGGACAGTGCCAATCCCAGCTGCATGTTATAACGAGTCCGGCGGTTTCTTAGCAACCCAGGGTGGCCCACTACCCTACATCCCTGAGAACACAGACGCTTTGAGACGCAGACGAGAAACGCAGAGCACTGACAGAACCGCAGACAATCCAAACACGTATGGAGAGAGGGCAGGGGGTGAACGCATTTGTCTTCATTTTGTAATTCTTTAAGACAAGCGTTTCCTTCTATTAGCTCATAGGTTTACAATGGCCATTCTGTAGCACCAAGTGATGAAAGAAATAAGCGAATTTTGTGATTAGCTGTGCTTGTGGTTCATTGTCCCTGGAACACAGATGGAAGGGAAACTATTGCGCTGGTTTATGACTAAACCAACTGTTAAAGCAATAACAAGTAGGCCATACAGTGCTTAATAGCTTTAGCATTCAATTTTCTCATTTACTAAGGCCAAACTCAAATGTGTATAAAACAGTATGTAGGTCAAAGAGTGAAATTTGTTTGCTAGCTTGTTTTACCCCACAATCACAAACTATAAATGAGATAAGAACTTTCAAGAATTGAAACTAATTGTTTTTTAGAAAACTAAACTTCTGCAGAAAATGTTTCAGTACACTGAAATTGTTAAAGGCATATTCAGCATTTTTTTTTTTTTATCTTGCAGTGGGCTGATATGACAGCCATATTTAGCTGATTGTGACTAAAGGGCTAAAACTTTTTCCACCTGACCCAAAAATGTGCTTCCACAGTGCTAATGACTACCAGATTAACTCATCTGGTTTAAATGCCAAGGCAGTAAACATGCCAAGATGAATTAAACCCATGGTGAAAGTATGTATAAACAATTCTTAAGAATTATCTGGTGGCGAGGCGATTTAATAAAATTGTTGGTCATTCTAGGAAACAAACACATCCACCGCTGTAGAAGTGCAAGTGTACAATTCAGGCTGAAGCGGTGTAAATTTTTTTGACAAATAATTTGTCAACAACATTTTTTCACAGACGAAAACTATGTCAATATCTGAGAGTAAGAGAAGAGCAAACATGAATCAATTTGACGCAGCAAAAGAGATCTCAGTTCAGTCAGGTTTTCTGAGCGCCTCTCGCACAAAACACAAGTACTCTTTCATGTCTCATGAATGGAGAAATACAAAAAAAAATGATGCCGAATTGTTCGTTTTGACGAGTATTCACGTAAACACACTTGGTTACATCTTAGGTAAACGTACAGTTGGGAGAATGTATCAGTACATTGCATCCGTTCATCCGGTTTTAAAGGGACAGCAGCCTAATTTAGTTGCTACTGGCTGTGGCATTAGCTGGGTTTCCATCCAAAGCTGTGAATTTAACTCATGCGCAAAATTAGAATATTGCATGAAACATTTGCGAATAAGCACTGTTTTCATCCAAAGAGTCAAAGAGAACAAAATCGTCACTTCCTGATAAACTGACACCATATATTACTAAGAAAAGTAGAAGAAACTACTGAATATAATAATTTTCATATATAATAAAATTACTTGCACCTCAGAGCGAGCAGACGAAACACAATAAATGTGATAATTTCTTTCGGAGGTGGATGCCTGCTGTTTGGGAATGCAGTTGTGTAAGACAGTTTTGGGAGGCAATTATACAGAAATACTTTGCTCAGGCATTTCAGAATGACCATAACATTTCAGGTGGTGTGGAACGAGATCAGTCCACTGGTTAGACGCGTTTTGCCGTCCCATGGTGCAAAGTCACGTGACTTTTTTGATGCGTATGGAGGAATTTATTCGGCAAATGTGTTTCCATCTCCCATTATTTGCATTAACCCTTTTCGCACAAGTCAAAAACCACCTCAAGCAAGCGTAAAAACTCGAAATGTTGCGTTTCCATTGTTTTACAAAAAAGGTAAAAACAGCGATATAGGATGATTTTGAAGTTGAGGGAGAACATGAGATGGGAGTTTTTCGACATATCCTAACTGTCACGAGCGTTTGAGATGAAAAAGTATAGAAATGTATTATTTTAATGAAAATAAACGATCATTTTGCTAGATAAGATCGTTCTTCCTCAGCTGGGATCATTTACAAACGCATTTGGGATCGTTTGAAGCCGCATTCAAACTGCATTTTGGAAGTTCAAAATCTTGACACCATATCAGTCCATTATATGGAGGAAAATCCTGAAATGTTCCCCTCAAAACATTTCTTTACAGCTGAAGAAAGAAAGATATGAACATCTTGGATATGACAAGGGGGTGAGTACATTATCTGTCAATTTTTGTTCTGGAAGTGAACTTCTCCCTTAATATCAAACCTATATAATGAGTTTGGTAATTTTAGAAAAATGCTTAATAAATGCATTACACTGTTACTAAACCTATTCAATTTTAGCCGACTAAATCTACTGTAGATTTAGTCAACTAAAATCTTATGAGATGTAGTCGACTAAAGCTAGACTAAAACTAAAAACAATTTAGATGACTAAAATACGAGTACAACTAAATGGTATTTTAGCCAAAAGACTATGACTAAAACCAAATCAAAATTTGCTGTCAAAATTAACACTGGGCTGAACTCACCATGTCTAGCTCTTGAGAGACTTGCCGCTTACGTAGTTCCTCCATCCGATCGCTGACGTCGCTGAAGTATGTATTGTAGTACTCCGAGTACTCTTGTGCCAGGTCATCTATATTACCCAGAGAGCCATCCTACACAAACAGAGATAGAAATGAGACAATCTTTGATGTATTTTTTTTGTATTTTAATCGGATGCTTTGCAAATAAATTCCATGACTCATTAATAAGCCTCCCTCCCTTCACAGTTTCAGAAACACAAACAAACATGTAGGAGAGCTTCATTAAAAACTTGTCACTGGCACACGCTTTTAATTAGGATCGCAATAACGGCGCCAGCCAAAAAGGACTTAACACATTTGGAACACACTGCACACATCTGCTGCAACGAAGCAAACAGTGACACACAAGCTGAACTAAACATCTAACCCTCACATTCCATTACTTTCAGTCCACACACGAAACTCTGGGCTGAGACCACAGGATTTTTGCTGGGCTTTTGTGAATTTGTGGGGTTATAATTTCCATGCTATTGGTTTACAGAGAAGTTGTCAGTTTGTTGAGATGGGTTTCTTGTGCCACGTGTATCGGCCAAGGATGGCCCAGTCTTATAAACCAGTCAGTAATGTTTCACATTGAATGCCATCATTTTCCAAATGAAACATTTATAAATTAAACAGTTTCTTTTTTTTGTAAAGAAAATATAACGTTTAATTTTTTTTTGGTGGGGCCAGAGTACTTTTACGAGGCAAGTAAGTATAAGTTTTTACGCCCTGGTGGCATTTTCTGTGCGGCACATATTTATAAACTCAACACGCACACACAAGTGCAGAAGGCCTCTGTCCAGCCCTTATGACCTTCTCTGACCTTTGCAGCTGTCTTGTTGTGAGTGTACATATTCAACCGTGGTGCTGCCTGGCTCTGACTTCAGTGTGAGCGAGTGTGGGTGTATCCTATTTTTCTACAAGCTTGTGACATACACGTAACAGCAAATGACCTCAGACTGCTGCAAAAAAGGCAGATACAATAAGAAGGTCCTTTTCTCAAAACTAGAGATTAGCTTCTTTCAACTTCTTTAGAAAACTATTAATACTCCAGCAACTGCAGGTGGCATAGTTTCTTTTCCTAAATGGAAGAGTTTGTTACATTTAAGAGTATGTTTGTTGTATCTAAATTCTAGGCTACGCTGGATCTCTCCTGCTGCTGTACTAGATGCCCTTTAAAGTCCTGTTAAATGAAAAGTCAAACACAAAGGACTTCTTCCTGCTTAGGACTATGCTGACAAACACATATATCCTGTCATTGTGTGTACGGGCCAGAGGTAGGAAGACCAGGGCCTCACACACACCCACTGGTAAAATTGTTGTATATTATTGACACGACGACAAAAATCACTTCAGGACATAAAACTCATGATAATGCTGTTGAGGTCTTTGAAAACTAATTTTTACAGTGTGGTTTTAATGTCTTATAAATAATATTCACAGGGGTTAAAGGTTTTCTTGCTCTTCACAAAATGTCTCTTAACCAATCCATTCCGACAAAACTCCAAACAGATGATCTCAGAATACTGAGACTCCCAATGGAACGCTGCTCTCTGAGAGAAATTCCAGCTTTTGCATTCCAATCTGCCGGCCTGCAGAGCACCTCCAGCTTTTAGACAAAACATGATGTGAATATGTGAGATTTGTTGTTAGATGCGCAACTGAAAAAAAAAAAAAAAGAAAGGAAAAAAAAAAAAAAAAAAACTGAGTCACATCCTCCTTCCACTAGGATACTTGATATAGAGAGATAGAACAGCTCGACTAAGACTAAATAAAAACTTTACAACAGCAGCTAGGCCACAGGCTTTTTTTTTTTCTGTTGCCATTACCCAAGCTTTTTCAAGTATACACTGTTGGTTGGGATGGTAATGACAGGCCAGATTCAGTTTTTCAACTCTGAGTGATGGGTGGAAGGGCCAAAACCTTCATCCAAGAACATATTCCAGTCTTAAACTGGTCTCACAACTTTAAATAATTTTATTATATAGAAAGCAACGACACAAACAAGCAGGAAATCAAGAAAAAAAATAAGGATGCACTGAGGAAACCACTTTTTTTTACATTTATAAGAATATAAAAACACATTTTAACTAACTCAAGCCTGCAATTTAGTAACGGCAACTAAGGAAAGAAGATATATATACAACTTAGAATATTGATAAGCATATTTCAATGCATATGGGCCATTCTACAGAATTGGTCCCAAAATTAGAGTTGGAAAAAACATTTTCAAAAAAAGTGTATGTATGCAAATTGTATAATATCCAAGGTACACATTTCTAGTAATTGTGCAGTTAATTCTCATTCGTATTTTCAGAAAGTTTTGGAATATTTGTTCTTTCCCCAAATTTTTCACTACTGAAACAAAGTAATAATAATTTAGTAAGAAAGGTTATAATGACCTATTAAGATTTTGCTTACATCTACATTGTAAACAGATTTTTTTTTGCTATTTTATTATCATTTTCTCAGAGATAAATTTTTAACAATATTTCAAGTATCATTTATAAGATCTGTTGCATTTTGAATAAAATTTTTCTTTGTAAAAGGCAAAAAGTTGATCATACTGATTTCAAACTTAAGGATTCATTAGTTTGAATACACACTGAACCAAAAACATAACATCTTAGTTGATAATTCAGTATACTTTATTTTTGACAAAACATCCCAGGTTTTGGTAGTGACATTCATGTTTTGGTAGCGACTACGTCACATTACAGAATTTTAATTTGCAAACTAAAAGACTACTAAAAAAAATGCATAACTGTACTAAAATTTGGTTTATTTGCCCCAAACTCAAATAAAACTCGATAAAAACTCAAAAAATAAATAAATAAATAAAAAACTAAGATGTCACTACCAAAACATCACCAAATGTAGTGACAATTTTAGATACTTTTGAACCCAGCTCAAAGATGCTAATCAGCACATGCTTAGCTAGCATAGTTCTGAACAGTTGTACACGTATAAAAACTAAATGTTATGGAAATGTTAAATATATTTTTTGATCATTAATGTAGGGTTGTAGTTAAAGCCAGTCTCAGCCAATGGACTAAAACATAAACTGTTTTGGTAGTGACATGAAAATGTGGGACACATTTTTTTACATAAAGTTTTGTAATTTACAATTACAATTACAGCAGTTTGGACCAATTCTGTAGAATGGCCCATTTATGTAATGTATATAAGGAACAGGCCATCCGTCTATCATCTATCTTCAGACTGAAACTGAGCAGCATAGAGCAGCAGTGGCCCTTGATCTGAATTAGTTCAGCTCCATCTGCATAGCACATGCCTCCCATATTCTTATTATCATTCCACACATTCCAGGCCTCCGGTGAGGTAATGCTGCAGTCCTTTACTTTAAAAGTGAGTGAGTGAGGGTCTGCTGCTTCCAGCTGGGCATTTAAATGATGGAATAATTCAAAGCTCATGCCTCATCTGTCTGTATCTGTAAGAGGATGTAGAGCACAGAAAATGCTTGCTTCTTTCTTGAAAATAGCTCCACATGAGCTGAGAGCTCTAAAACAGAAGACAGGGAATGCTTTCACGACATGAATCACAAATTGAGCACACAAACAGCACCACCCAAACTCTGCTGTCCAGCCCAAAAAGCCAAACACTTAAAAATCCCAAAGCTACATCTCTAGAGCTCCAGGGTAAACCATTTCCAAACACAAATTAATGCAAACCTCTTCAAGTCATCAGTATACTAACCTTAAACCAACACAGACTGTTGCCGTTTCACTATCCTACCTCAACCAGCAATGTGGATCCATCTGAACTACCTCTTTTCAAGATGGTTAACCACAAAAACCACATTTTGGGACTGGTACTTGTTTGACAAGAGGAACATGACATTTATTCGCTTGATGGGAAAAAGAAAAAGAAGGCATCGTTCAACCAAAAATATAGTCTTAGTATGTGCAAAAACAAATGAGATTTGAAAGCTACACCAAAGAGGAAGTCAACTACATTTTTGTTTGATGAACATGAAAAAAAGAAAGAAAAATGGTAAGCTACATGAGCACAGACTAAGCTCCTCAAACCTTGGCTCTCAGCAGGTGTAGTCAGCCAGCTCTTGTGTTTATGATTTCCAGCTGGAACAACATTCATAGACTGATATTTTTAATAATAATTCCTAAATTGTTTGTTCTTTTGGGTTGACCTCTGTTGATAAAGGGAAGTGAGATATCAGTCACTGTAGAACATAACAGAAGACTATACTTCAGTTCTGTAGCTCCTGAGTCTTTTTTTCTCTCACTACTGACTCCTCAAAAGTATACGACATCTAATTACAGTTCAGTTCTCCAGAATCTGCTAACTTCAACACTGCTTAAGGTCCTGAGCCACCCACAACATGGACCAAACTCAACATGTTGTGTAATAACATGCAGCATTCTTTCTCAAGAACGTCTGTTTCCAGGACACGGATAAGAAAGGAGAGGAACGGGTCACAATGACTGGAAGAGAGACAGATCCCACATTATGCAATCAAACATAAACGTTTTACAATAAAATGCACCAAATACGAGAAGCTGTCTGTATGGGAAACCAACCACAAATTCACACTTCCTTCAGATGAAACTGCATTTGTTCAGTAAAGCCACAAAGCTTTGATGTGGCCATTGTAACAAATATAATGTTATGTCTGGTATGAGGTCGAGAAAGAAAATCAAGAAAAGAAAAACTAAGGTTGAGGCTGACAGCAATGAACTCAAGCTAATCAATTAACCTACATTCCTTTTAGTTGCTCAGCCCACCTGCTCAGAAACACCATTATGGGACACAAAAGTACTTAGAGGGGAAAGGCGTATTTGATTACCCTTCTACACAGCTGAGAAAGAAAACATTACCTGACTTCAAGCCATTTGTAGATTCTTCCTACGACTTATGCCTGAGCTTTGCAAAAACAATGCAAGATCAGGATATTTCCCCTGCTGGCTCTTTTGCTGAGAGAGGAAGCAGGTTTTTTAGGTGAAACCTTTTATTCTTCGGTGGCCTAAAACAAAACTCAAATGCAGTCATATAGAGAATCCATTGTGAAATGAGTGAGCAGATCTGATAAGAGCCGTTCTTTTCACAACACTCAAATCAAAGGAAACACATTTCATTCTGAATGTAGCATGAAGACTACACAGCCATTAGAGTTTTGGACACAGTCCTGAATCTGATGCTTTTGCACTGTGACAAATGTGTTGACTAATTCCAGGAATTCATGAGAGGCATGCACTGCACATGGTGTTGAGAACATGCTCAACAAACTTCACAATTAAAAAAAAAAAAAAAAAAAAAAAATAGCAGTAGTATGAGTTTTAGTAAAAATCTGTACATAAGGTAGGGATTCACAAACATTGATCACAATGTAAAAAAATAAAATACTCTTTAGTAAACCCCCTGCAGTGTCCTCAAAAACTTTAGGGAAGATAGGGCATCCAATGTCACCACATAAAAAAAAAAAAAAAAAAAACTTTTCAAAGCCAAATAATCTAAGATTTAATAGTCTATTTGTATTTTATTTAATTTATTTTTAATTATTCCATTGCTAATCTATAGCAAACATGTAAATGTTAAATTTCGCAGTCCATAGGTTTTGTCACAAACATAATTTACTATGTATTTGGCGGTTGACGGATATGTTTTTCAGGGCAGATGCCGATACCAATTATTACAGATCAAGTGGACTGATAACCGATATTTTGAACCGATATACATGTCTGGTGTAAAAATGAAAATTAATTTCAAAATTAATAAAAACAAGGGCTCTGATGATAAATTCTTTTATCGGCAAATTGGTTTTGAAAGTGACGGATAACCACAAAATGCTTAATATTGGCACCGATAATCTGCCAACTCCTATGTATTGCACCACCTGATCTTATGACGAAAACGTACCTTTTCCGCAAGACGTGAAATACGTAACAATAAGTACATATCACTGCAGTTTCCAACAGAAATGAACTCTAGAGGCAATAAAACAATGTATAACTTAAGTGTTGTAATACCAACCTGATCTCATGACGAGACGCCATATACGTTTTGTGACATATTCGATGTGAAATGTCCACTGAGTGGCGCTAAAAGAGTGTTCCATTTTTAAGCACTTGTAATCATTTTCGTACACAGTTATGGCTACACCTCCATATGTTTCACTTTCCGGACATAACAAGCTTGCTCGGTAACTCAGCCGGGACAGAATTGGATTTAGGATGCGGAATGCTTGGGTACGAATCTCATAAAAAACATGACTCACTGAAAGATAAAAGACTGAAAAACAAGCTAAAACGGCATGCCTGCAATTACGTTTACTTTTGTTCATACTATCGGGTAGGTTTAGGTGTAGTGCAGATGGTACGTTATTTTAAAACATTACAGACCTTTAGATTTATAGCGCCACTCAGAGGACATTTCAAGTCAGAACTGCGGTAACACAAACCAATGTCACAAAACGTGTATCTCAGGGTTGCCAGGTTTTTGCAACAAAACTCACCCAATTGCTACTCAAAACTTGCCCAAAAGTAGCCCAATCCCATTTTGAGGGGGGTCCCCAGTAAAAACCGCATTCCAGGGGGTAAAATACAATTTTTTTTGGCAAGGATCCCCTGGCAAAATTTGCACTTCAGATGCTAAATATTACGTTATTAGGGTTGCTTCAACCCGCGAACATGAAACACAACCCGAGGCAACAATATGAAAGTAGCCCAATTCTGTGGGAAAACCGCAGACTTGGCAACACTGGTTCATCTGATCAGGGAAAAAAAGACCTGAACATTCTTTTAGCACCACTCAGTAGATATTTCACATAGAACATGTCACAAAATGTACATGGTGTCTTGCAAAAAAAGGCAACACAGGTAACTTTTCGTCATGAGATCAGGTTGGTATCACAACACCTAATTTATAAATCTCAAAACAGAAAGAAAGAAAGCAAGAAAGCAAGCAAGCAAGAAAGCAAGAAAGCAAGAAAGAAAGAAAAAAAAAAAAAAACCAGTTAGTTACAGACAGTTAAGGCTGAACAACATTTTTTCTTTCGTTTTTGCGTTGTTCAGTTGTTATTCTGTGTAAATGGAGATTGCATAATATGCCCTTATAGTTGCTGATTCTGGAATAATGAGTAACACAGCAAACCACAAAACAAGTTTAATGTGTCTTTCAGAAACAGAGAACATCACAAGTCTGCTTTTGTTTAGCACTTCTCATCATAAACGCTAATTCCCAGAGTGCCTAAACGTGTCCTGACACTAAGCACAAAATAAAACTTACACACTCAGAAAGCATGAGGCCTGTCTGCATTTTTTTTTTTAAAAAAAACGAATGTGTTAATAGCCTTGTACTCAAGACTAAAGGAGACCAAATGACTGGAAATGATTCGCACTCTTCAAAGTAATGTGGGGATGGGGAAGTCGCTTGACGTAGGTGTTGTGAGATGTAGGGCGCCGCCCTGGAGGGGAGAAGTGGACAAGAGTCGTATTTGAGTTGGAGAGGATGTGAGACAGAAGTTGGTCAGGGGGTCCTAACACACCCTCATTAGGGTGGCTTCCTCAGGATATCCACAGAGGGCTGATGGAAGCATAAGGAAGGAGGAAGGGAAGGACGGGAGGTGAAGAGCGGGAGAGAGAAATGCCTGTGGCGTGCAGGGTGGAGAATGTGTTAAATTGACTGGAATCAGAGGCGGGGAGCAACAGCTCATCCAAAATCAAGATCAGTCACTGTCAAGGTGCTTAAGTACTGCGGATACAGCCAGACACTCTCCCACACATTGTCTAATGTCAAATGGTGAAGCAAAACATATAATTACTAAATGCTGCTGCCTCATGCAGTGCCTATTTGGCTTTCTTCACAGTTGGCATTAAGATCATCGCTGTTTAAACTTGGTGGTAACATGCTTTACAAATACATAGTGTGCTACCACTTGCTGAAGTGCAAAAACTACTACTTTTATTTTAAAACTTCAAAAAAGTTGCTCCTATTTAAGAAATATTTGATAAGGCAAACAATTAAGATGTCAAAACTATATTTCACAGATCATTTTCTCTATAAAACATTCACAGCCACAACATAACACAAATCCAACAGATGGTTGAAATGAGGGTGACAAGCTGTTAATTGACTTTGAAGTGAATTTAGATGAGGGGAACCACATATAAATGGGGTTTACACACACAGACCACACTTCAATGACAGACAGACAGAGGTATTCTCATTAAGAGAGATCTATGAGCTTGGCAAGCACTATGGCAAACCTCAGACCTTTAATTCGTGACTCAGTAGCCGCCAGTTCTACAAAAGCGGTTTATCAATATTAGCATAAGATAGTAAATCTTAAACACGGTCTCAAATGTAGAGATTTATGCTTATACTTTTGCTTCAGAAAGCAAAAATGATCCTGTAACTTTAAAAATCTAGTTCACGCAATAATAAAACCTTACTTTTATAGACAGAGTGCCCACCAAAACAACATTTCATTCACTAGGAAGTTACATCTGAAAGGCTTGTAAAAGTTGAAAGTAAAACATCCCAGACTGTCTAATGGTCAGCCTAACTGAAACCACATCTAACCTTTTTTTCACGCAATCAAGCCATTTCCTATATTTAAAGGCGCTCTAGAGTGCTTGATTCTGATTGGTCAATTGTGGTGCATGTAAACTATATATTTGATCATTTTCCTTGAGAACCAATTTCCTACACAGCTGTGCTAGGTTCATCTCTTGGCACTCGGTGGTCTGTTTCTTCAATTTAAATTTATATCAATATTTCAAAATAATTGATTTATTAAATTGCCTTGTAATGAAAGATACAGTCATCTAGTCATTGTTGCAAAATAAAAACCTCTCTGACTCTTTATGATCCCTTACATGGCTATGAAAATGTCATTAGCAAAAATTGTTTTGTATACAGTTAGGCATTCACTTGCTTTTGCTCTAAACTATGAATCACTGCAGTGCAAATGCACAGATCTCTATTTATAAACAATCAAAACAACTGAAGCAAAGACAGAATTTAAATTCTCCAAACTATGGATGAATGCCACTAAAAAGAGATGTTTAAACCCAAAAGATTAAGGATTCAATTAAAGCTGGAAGGATCATAAACAATAGCTGCAGTTTGTTGTTGGGGGTTGGGTGAACCCAAGCTGAGAACACCTTCAGGTGCTACTTCGGCAACTTTTCCCGTGCAATTGCTTCATAAAAGTAATTTCTCAAACTGCTGCTTAGGCAACGTTGTTTAGTATTATACTGTGAACGTTCAAGTCAGATGAGTGGAAAGCAGGGCAGGGCTTTCTTCTAAGAGGAGGAGTATACATGACATATTCTACAGAAAGAAAAAACGACTCATCATTTTACAGTAACATCACAGGATAAAATACGCCTGAGGGAGGAAGGAAAGTGCATCTTTAAAGATATTAATCATTAATGTGTCAGTGTTATAGTCTATCTCATCAGATGGACTATAAACAATCTTTCCTCATTAAGAAATCTCACATTCCTAGACATTAAAGTAATACACACTTTTCAGATGCTTAATTAACACTGCAGCCATCAAGAGGCAAAGCCGTTGTAACTGGAAATGGGTGTCACACCTTTATCTTTTTCATCTGGGTGCTTAACAACAGGTATGTTAGGTCTCAGACAATAACTGTATGTAAATATCCACTTTAACCAATTTCCTACACAACAGCTGCAATTAAAGTTTCAATCAAAAACAAAAAGGACAGAGATCCCAGGAGTAGGCCTTGAGGACAATACAATGTAGGCATCACTAATTAAGCTAGTCTCAATGGAAACATGAACACTCAGAACTGATTCACAAATTGTAACTAACAGGACCAGTGAAAAGCGCAAATAATACAACAGAGACAGCCTTGGGAGAGAATACATATTACTAAGATCATTTTCCAAAGCCACAGTGGCCAAGAAAATGTTTTGATCCTGTAAAATAAACACTGAATATTGCATCAGAGGGAAACAAAATCTCCAAGATGTATAAAGCCCTCAAAATGTTACATTTTAGCTACATCTCTTAGCTAACCAGTTCAGAGAAAACACATGGATTTGTTTAATAATATACACACTAATAATATGGTAATATTGTTGCAATGCTCGTTTTGTGGCCCGACAGATTTCAGTGTTGACTACTTTGCGAACTTACACGTAACCCGAACCATTAATTTCGTTTCTAAATAGTTACTTTTGTGAAAACAGCTTAGTAATCCAGCTGGTCATTAGAATTATATTGAAACGACAAGGAAAAAACATTTAAAGTTCTGTGTTGTTTTTGAGTTACGTTGCGTATGTGACGCCACACGTGCGCCGGCTTTTAATAATAATAAACACTTCAGTTACATACCATGTGATACGATTCCCTGGAGATTTCTAAACTTCTCAACTGCCTCTCAACAGAAACACACCGAACCATAAAGTTTCAAGACTCCTGTTCACAGAGAGTTGTCCTGACGCTTCTGCGGGCTGCTTTAACATGCGCTTGGCATCAAAGCACAACCACTACACACACAATGAGCTCCAATAAATTAAGCCCCTTGGGTTGAAGGACTTTTCTCAAGTTGCCTTCCTGTGACACCCCTCCCCCAACTCCGAACTTACCAGCATCCCCATCACGTCCGACCAGAGCCGGGAGAAACTGTCCGATGATGCGGCGCTGACCGCCTGCGGCTCCTCGGGAGAAGACACTTGATCCTCCTCCATTGTCAAACACTGATGGATTTACAGCCTCAAATTTCAAGTTGATGAACGTTAATCCCAAAAACCATAAAACACGTCAAGAAGTCTTTTAAATCTGAGTTAGTATTTCGCTATTCCGTGGTGCGTGTTCAAAAGTTGTTGCAAAGTATTCCGTTAAAGTACAGAAATACATATTCAACAAGGTCGTTGATATGTTTTCCATTTGAATCCAGCAGAGCACACACCGTAGACAGAAACTTCAACTCAAGTATAGCCGGACAGATTTCAGCGATTCACTTGGCACTTCGTCGGTGCGAACCAACCCAAACTTTAGGGAGTTCTCTTTAGTGTGCGGTATAAAAACATTTAATCATTACAATACGTAAATAACATCGAAGCCAATCCCAGAGAAATAAACAACGTTCCGAAGTACCCACGACAGCACCATTCAGCAACAACACTAACGAAAACGCCCGAAGCGGATTTTTGCGCTTGAGTTCTCCAACCTCCCCCCTCTCAGGCACAATGGTTTACTCCGCCCAAACAACACACCGCTCTCGCGCTTCACTGCCACAAACGGGACAAACTGATCCTCACTAACTAACTTTACAAATCTATGACGACACAGAAACCTTTGGAAAAGGGCATCTCTCCTTTCGCTTTTCCAGCAATACTTTCCCCGCTATAAACAGACACAAAGGAACAAAGCGACATTTTGCTCACAATGCATTCAAAAACAAAAGCCCATGAGAAAATTATTTCAGAAGCATGACGTTATCCATTTTCTATTCATAACGCTTCAAAGCACGCCTGAAAGTTTTACACACAGCAGTGTACTCAACCTTTTTGACTTAAATCCCCACAATAAGGCTGAGGTACCCATTCACTAACATAAAAACAAGTTTTCCTTAACTCATATTATACTGGATATCATTTAGCATTATCAGAAATATGACCTAACTCACTTTTATTAAAATTAAAGTTTTGAAAGCAGCCTTTCAGATGAGTTAAACAAATGACACAAATAAATATGTTAGCTCAAACTAGCCTTTGGTCACAAAGTTTACTTAGTAGGTAAAACAAGACGGTAATTTCATCCTTGTGTAACATAATCTGTGACATAATTTTTCAAAATGATCTTGTAATGTGGCATCTGACCATTCTGAATGTCCTGGAGGTAAGATTTAAAGGCACAGCGGTTTCACTAATCTAACTAACCTCTGAGCTCCTTGCAATTTGAGCTGCAGTAAGCCAGACGACAGGACAGAAGTGAATAAATGTGTACGTTCAAAGCTGTGGATGCCTTGGATATTTCTCCTGTCACGCCTGTCTATTGCAAAAAAGTGGCTATGTCTGTTGATCTTCTCTCCTAGTTCTTCTTTGCTTCCCAGAGACACATTCTCTGAAACAGCAACAGCTGTCTAGTCTCGTGACAGATGCCAGAACAGGCTGAAAAAGAGATAGAGGGAAAGTGAGAGCGAGTCCCTCTTGTTCTGTGTGAGAATTCCTCCATTAGTCATACAGGGGCAGAGAGAAACCATCCATGCGCGCAGATCACACATAAACATCGGAGTAATACTGAGTATGCTTGATTCTCGATTAAAAAAAAAAACTGTGAACTGTAGAACTGAGTTCTACACAGTCTTTTGTAAGCACCAACTACATCATACTAACTTAAGTCACCTCTCACACACACAAAAACAAATAAACAGTTAAAGTCAAAAGTTTACATACACCTTGCAGAATCTGCTAAATGTTAATTTATGTTTTAAATGTTTTAGCAAAATAAAAGGGATCATACAAAATACATGTTATTTTTTATTTAGTACTGACTTGAATAAGATGTTTTGGTAACACTTTATTTTGATAGTCCACTTAAGACATTCTACTAACAGTAAGTAACTTTGCAACTGCATGTCAACTAGTCATTAGAGTATTAGTAGACTGTCTGCTTAACATCTTCTAATACTCTTCTAAACTTTGCAAGTATATGTCAACTTATTCTACTAACCCTAAACCTAACCAGTCTGCTCTGAGAGTTAGTAGACATGTAGTTGCAAATTAATGAGAATTAGTTGACATGTAGTTGCAAAGTTACTTATAGTTAGTAGAATGTCTAAAGTGGACTATCAAAATAAAGTGTAAACGATGTTTCATATAAAAGACATGTACATATAGTCTACAAGAGAAAATAATAATTGAATTTACAAAAATGACCCCATTCAAGTTTACATACACTTGATTCTTAATACTGAGTTGTAATGATCTGCAGCTGTGTTTTTTTTATCATTTTTTATTTGTGATAGTTGTTCAACAAGTCCCTTGTTTGTCCGCTGTTCTTCAGAAATTCTGTTTTTTCAGCATTTCTGCGTATTTGAACCCTTTCCAACAATGACTGTATGATTTTAAGATCCAGCTTTTCACAATGAGCACAACTGAGGGATATGCATCTATTACAGAAGGTTCAAATGCTCAGTGATGCTTCAGAAGGAAAAACAATGGATTAAGAGCCCAGGGTGTAAACTTCTGAACAGAAAGATGTGTACATTTTTTTTATTTTTATTTTGCCTAAATATCATATTTTTTTCATTTAGTACTGCCCTTCAGAAGCTACAGAAAATACTTACATGTCCCCCAGAAGACAAAATAAGCTAAATTTACCCTGAACTTCAAATTCAAAAAGTTTTCACCCCTCAGCTCTTGATGCATCATTTTTCCCTCTGAAGCATCAGTGAGCATTTGAACATTCTGTAATAGTTGCATATAATTTTTCCTCACTGTGAAAAGATGGATCTCAAAATTATACAGTCATTGTTGAAAAGGGTTCAAATACAAAAAATGCTGGAAAACCAAATAATTTGTGGGACCTAAAGGATTTTTCTGAAGAACACCAGGCAGTTTAACTGTTCAGGACAAACAAGGAACTTGTGAACAACTATCACTAAACAAGAAAAAAAAAACCTGTGGATCATTCAGGCAACAACACAGTATTAAGAATCAAGTGCATGTAAACTTTCAAACAGGGTCATTTTTATAAATTCAACTATTATTTTCTCCTGTGGACTATTTGTAAATGTCTTTTATGTGAAACATCTTATTCAGGTCAGTACTAAATAAAAAAATAACATGCATTTTGCAGATTCTACAAGGTGTATGTAAACTTTTGACTTCAACTGTATACACTTACTCAATGAAATTCATGTATATTGTAGCTAGAGGTAAAGGGGAACGACTTTCCCAGATAGGAACTCTAAAACAGCTGCTAAACAGGCTTAGTGTTTATAGCCTAAACATATAAAACACATGCTCGACTTTTTTTCAACCAACACACAATTACATTATCTTTAATGTTCACATACTTTTACACAGGTACATTATCTTTTTAAAATTCCTCTGAGGAATGCAGTCAGATCTGATATTCTGGAAGTGCTTTACCTGATGTCTTAGCACAATGTTTGCTTAAAAAGTGGCTGTCACTCAGTTTGGATCAGAGAGGACAAGGAAGAGGTCAAAGCGTCAAGTCACCGTGTGTTTGTAAGGGAGTTCCCTGCTGAGTAAACAGAGATCCCAACAGCACTGAATGGTAGAGCAAAGGTAAGGCTCTATTGTTGAGAAGGCATCCGGATTCAAACCCTAAACTAAAGGGCTGTAACCTACAGGGATTGGAAAACACTTCCAGACAATACTTCAAGAAACACTTAACTCAACGGCAGGCTGCAGGGGGCCAGCAGAGCATATAGATCTTAAGAAGGGAAAGTCAACACAGCTGCACCCGATTCACACCACCTATAAATATAACCAACATCAAATATGGGAAAGTGGCTCTATAGGCTAAAAACACGTGAGTCTGTCATTGTCTGCAGTGAGATCATAACAAATAGTCATTCCAGACATATTGAGCACACAAAATTGCTTTGACCTGTACGACAGGGCTTATCCCATGCAAACTATTGAAATCTTTCCTGCTCATCTCTCTCTCTGCACCTGTGGTGCTGATGGTGTTGTTGTTGTGTAAGACACACACAGTGGCTCTCTTGCAGGCTTGTGATTGGTATTCCAGTGATCCACATGCTCAGTGGCGGAACTACTGGGGCCAGTTTGGCCCGGCTCACTGGATCTGTTTATATTGAAAGTGCCAAAAGGCTGGCCACCTGCAGCCTGAGGCTCTGTAGACAGCAAAACATTCACTGTTCTGCTATGATAAGCCACTTTGACTAAAGTTATGAAGTATGGATATGTGCATTGAGCATAGGGTAACATTTACAGCTTTATCCACAGAGCCCACAGTGATGCTGGATGTTTTGGATCTGCTGAAACATTTGAAATAAAGACTATGATACACTGCCATTCATAAGTTCTAGGTCAAAATTAATATTTTTATTCAGAATGGGTGCATTAAATTCATCAAAAATGGCAGTAAAGGCATTTTTAATGTTATAAAAGAAATGATTTCTGAAGGATCATGTGACTGGAGTAATGGCTACTGAAAAGTCAGCTTGGCTATCACAGTAATTATATTTATTAAATTATATAATTTTAATATATAAAATTTATTAAATATATAATTATTTAAATTACAATAATACATATTTCACAATATTACTGTTTTGGTTGTATTTTTTATCAAATAAATACAGCCTTGTTGACTGATGAGCATATGAACTCCCATTCAAAATCCAAAAATTATACTTGAAAAAACATGAAATGAAAAAGTGGGTTACCTTCTCCTAATGTAATCTAACTAGGTAATTTACATGAAGGATATTTGGATGATAAAACACTTGCAGACATGACTAAAAGCAATAAACAGAGACAAAATGACCATACACATTTAATGACCTTCTGCAACAGGATATGAGCCATCACTTTAATTAAACTCAGCTTTATGAGTGTGTATTCATTAAATTTAATTTTTACTAACTAACTAAATAAATAAATAAATAAATAAATAACATGTCACATGTCATGTCATACAATCCTACATTTAAAAAAAAATCTTTACAGAAAAAAGGTACAAAAATTATTAAGGGATTCTGTTTAAACTGTAAATCAAATTGGAAGCAATAAGCATATTCAACAGTTTACAGAAATCCTGTAAAGTGTTTAATCCAGTAAATTTCACCCAATGACACACATCGCTGTCAGAGTTCAGGAAGGAGTCATGTTACCTCATGGTCATTCATAATATGGGCGACTTCTCAACAGCAGCCAGTACTAACTTCAAACAGAATACTCTTAGAAGTGGAGAAGTGTGTTTGTGTGTTTTCTGGTTCATGCTGGTAGTGGGAAGGCTTCACTCCAGTTTCACTGAACAACATACAGCTTCAGAAAACAAATGTGCTATGCTCTGTGTAAGAGAAGCATCTCAAGGCAAGATCTCAAGGCAAGATGAACATTCTGTTGTCTACAGATGTTTATCCTGATCGCGTCTTCATGGTTCATGCTGATGTTGCAAATACACAAAAAGTGAACACAGTAATCAGACCTTCATGTCCTACCCAGACATGAGGGATAAATGTAAAGAAGGTTAAAAAATGAAATGAAACCCTTATAATAACATATATATAACGAAGTGGTTATATCTCTGTGTGTGTGTTGTATACTTGCTTTTTTTAAATTATTGCCATTATATTGTTCATTCAGACTGATTTGCGAATACGTATGGGCACAAACACAAGACGCAAGAGGAATGACTTATTGCATGCCAATCACAGGCGATTTATTGCAAACAATCACAGGCAAACAAAACCAGTCAAATCCAATCATATCCTGATGGAGGCATCGCCTCCTCTCACATGACTTTCCCCCATTCATTCTCAATTACCCCCCACCAAACCAACAGCACGCTTTAGGGGGTCTGTTAAAACTCAATGGGCTCAGGTGAGGCGAGAAAGACGCCAATTCCCGCTGTAGCTTTACCTGCTGGTGTCGCTGTTGGACAATGTTTCTTTAGAAAAATGAGCAATTCATACACTTTTGAATGTTACATTAACACTGGCGTTGTTTTATTTTTTTTCTCATCCAATATTTCGAGGAGACACTTCCTCCCTTGCCTTCTTAGAGGGAACACCCTCTGATATATACATAGACTTGGTATGTCCCCTCAATTAACAATTCAGAGAAGTGTTTTCCTAAAACACTTGCTTTTGTCATTACATCTCTAAACTCTTTTGGCGGTGCAGGCACTGGAGGGTACAGAAATGCCAGGATCATTTATCCCTGTTTGGCTGTTTTGCTCATGACTGAGTAAACAGCTATTAGCTAGAGTGTTTCTTTCAGTTGCATTAGCCTGGCACACTGGAATTTAGCATTTGAGCCATCCAGTAACCAGTCGTCCATGTGCAATCGCATTCGTCTGGGGATTTGCTGCTTTAATCGTGGTATGGTTGCTAATCGGTATGGTGTGAAGAAAAACACAATGAGACAATCCACGCGCTTATTACACTGACAAAAAAACAGTGTGTGTTTTGTGGACATTCTGTGAACATCTGCAAAAATATTTTATAACAGACTGGCTTGTAGGCTGTAATTAAATTCATCAAATGACATAAATTTAATAGAATAACAAACCATAAATTAACAGTTTCTGACCTTTCTGAAGAGCAGTGGCATGCTGTCCACATAATGACACCATAACATTACTATGTGTCTGTTAAATCTTTTATCTTGGGATTCACTTCTTTCTGAGGAAACTTAAGACAAATAATCTGTCTTACACAACAATGTGCAGAGCCACCAGTGTGGCCAATGTAATCATAGTGTGAGCTATTCATTTCCACACAGAGCCCCCTGCTGGTTGATATCACAACTGCAGGCTAAATGTAAAAATTTGGAAAATCAGCAAGAACTATAGACAAAGTAGGACTACTAATATTAGTCCAGAATGAAGATGAAATCATTATGTCCTACTAATAATTTTGTTATGGTATTAAGATATAATAACAGTTGAGAAAACCGTGATACATTTACATTTGATGAATAAAAAGTTCAAAGGAACAGCGTTTAAAAAATGAAAAAAGTCATTTTAATCTACAGCAACAGTAATGCTGAACATGTCGACTTTGCCAGTAAGAAGCTGATAAGAAACACATCTGATGACTTCATCAGTGTGATCTTTTCACAGGGTTTCCCACAGCTAGTCACTCGAGAACTGCACAGACCCATAGCAATTAATAAAAGCCTGACAGAATCTTTCACATCCTCATGAAAGGCCCAGATGTGTGTAATCATCACAAGAACAAACAGCTGTTCTTCACACATAGGACTTAGTAGCATATAGCACGTAGCACAAACATCATTTTACAGTGTTTCAACTGCTATTTTTTCCCACTGAGCTGGTGTTAAAGGAATACTCTGTATTTGGTACAAGTTAGTGACAGCACTTCTAGAATAAAGGCCTGTTCACACCAAAGACAATAAATATGTGATGCTGGACCACAAAACCAGTTATAATCCATTATGAGCTGAATAAATAAACTTTCCACTGATGTATGGTTTGTTAGGATAGGGCAATTTTTGGCCTAATTTTGAAAATCTAGAAGGGTGCAAAAGATCTAAATATTGAGAATATCACCTTTAAGGTTGTTCAAATCAAGTTCTTGGCAATGCATTACTAATCAAAAATTAAGTTTTGATACATTTACAGTAAGAAATTTACAAAATATCTTAAAGGAACATGATCTTTACTTAATATCCTACTGATTTTTGGCATAAAAGAACAATCGATAATTTTGAACCCATACAATGTATTGTTGGCTATTGCTACAAATATACCCATGTTGATGACTTGTTTTGTGGTCCAGGGTTACATATAACAACTCCAGACGACAACTATAACAATAACGGGATAGAAGAATGATATTGTGTGAATCACTGTAAACTTTTTTCCAGCTGATGAATGATAAAAACATTGACAGCCAATCACAACCCATCATGCCTCAAAGAGCTATTAAACAGTCATAAAGTGTCTAAAAATAATCTAAAACGAGTTCTAGAATGCAGTTGTTACACCTGTAAATTACTGAACTGTGTGAATACAGAACAGGATCAAGCACAAATGGTGAACTAACAACCAAATTTAGCGTGTATCGGGCCATACTTTTTTTTTCTTTTTTTTCTTTCGTTTTTTAAAGCATTTCTGCTTGTAAATCCTCCAAAGATTGGCCTCATTCACTCGTGATGAGTCAGAATTATGTTTTGTGGTAATCAACATCATGCCACAAATGGTGTCAACTGAGCTTAAATCCAGATAATTCCTTTAAATCATTTTAAAAAATGTCAAATGCACACTAAGTATCAATGCCTGTCCTGAACATGCTATGCAGGGTTGCGCCACACCATCCTGGAAGAGAGGCCAGTCCACCAGATGCTGGTGTTTGTCTGTCTCAGCTTCCCACCCACAACAAACAGGCCTGTTGCCACAGCAACCAATCCACTGGAGAGTGAAGTTACATTCAAGAAAAATGTTGTACTGATTTGGAGCTTTACACACAGCCAATCTGTCACACCGACAGGCCTATTAATATTCATAAACATACACTTCTGCACAACATACGATCACAGTTTGAGGGGAACGCAGCTGACTTTCTGCACACAATAGAATGATGAAAAGATAAGGATAACACAAAAACAAACGTATAAATCCGTGGATATGTTTTTTTCTCTTTTGTTATGTTTAATGGCTGGATGTAAGTAGAATTCGAAAGCAGAAAGTAGACGATAGCAGTATTTTAGGCCCAAGCAATCTCCTAAGAACAACAAGCGACCACTTAGAGCAACTACGAATTTGACCGTCATCTCTTAATCCTCCTTTTCTACAGAGAAAATGAAGAGAGGAAGAGGAAAAGAAGCAGGCGAGGTGGGGAGACGCAGAATCAGCAGGCGAGAAATTGAGTTGACTACCTGCCAAACGCAAGCAGAGGGGCGGAGGACACAGGAGGGGTGGAGAGCAGGAGACCGCTGGCCTGAGGCGCTTGGCTCATTTTTGTTAGCGTGTCTACAGTGGAGCGGGGGGAGCGATGAGAGCTCGCTGTGGCCACCGGCCATTGACTGTCATAAAAACATGCCCGCTGCCGTCAGCGCTGATGCCAGAGATATAAACACTCTATGCTATGGGTACCTGTGTGTTTGAGTGTGGGTTGGACAGATCTGCTCTCGGCCTCAACCACAAGGGACAGACCACAGCTGATTACTATGGAAACAGAAATAATATTTCAGCCATGGGTTTTGCACAGTGAGGTTGATTACTCACTGACAAAGACTCGCTTGGACATGCTCTTTACCCTGAATTACATATAGGGTTTTTTGACAGGTTTTTAATGACAGATAGAACACTGGAATGATAGACAGAATGATGGATAGACAGAATGAGAGATAGACAGATTCTCTAAATTCAAATGATACAAAAGAATATACACTAACAGTCAAACGTTTTTGAACAGTAATATTTTTAATGTTTTTTTTTTTTTTTAAAAGAAGTCTCTTCTGCTCACCAAGCCTGCATTTATTTGATCTGAAGTAGAGCAACAACAAAATTTTGAAATATATTTACTATTTAAAATAACTGTTTTCTATTTGAATATATTTTAAAATGTAATTAATTCCTGTGATTTCAAAGCTGAATTTATAGGATCATTACTTCACTCACATGATCCTTCAGAAAGCATTCTAATATTTTGATTTGCTGCTCAAAAAACATTTATTATGTTGAAAACAGCTGAGTAGATTTTTTTTTAGGTTTCTTTGATGAATAGTAAGTTCAGATGAACAGCATTTATTTGAAACAGAACTATTTTTGTAACATCATAAACATATTTACCATCACTTTTGCTAAATAAAAGTATTAATTTCTATTATTTCTTTCCATTTAATTCCAAGCTTTTGAATAGTATAGTGTATAATGTTTTTTAAAAAGCTTTTTATTTCAGATAAATGCTGATCTTAGGATCTTTCAATTCATCAAAGAATAATAAAAAATGTTGAACAGCAAATCAGCATATTAGAATGATTTCTGAAGGATCATGAGACACTGGAGACTGGAGTAATGATGCTGAAAATTTAGGTTCGATCACAAAAATAAATCACATTTTAAAATATATTCAAACAGAAAGCAGTTATTTTAAATAGTAAAAATATTTCACAATATTACTGCTTTTGCTGTATTTTGGATCAAATAAATGCAGATAAATGAAGAGAATTCTTTAAAAAAAAACATTAAAAATCCCACTGTTCACTGGTAGTGTACATACAGATGGATATATAGATAATATTGTGTATTCATATTCAACCTCACAGTTTTCTATTTCTTTACTTTTAAACATATTGCTTTCTTTTATTTTCTCTTTAATTTAATTTACTTTACTGGAATGATTAATTCATTCAAGTTCTGAAGTTCAGTTTGCACTTGTAAGGAAAGAGCTCCCCCTGGGGTCACGAATGCAAATGCAGAGAAAACACCCCCATGCACACAGACATGGAGTGTTGAGAATGTGGTATATGTGTCGTTTTTTTCATTTTTCACCAAGAAAATCAACAGCTCTAAACACACAAAATGTCTTTACCAGGCTGGCAATAAAGTCTCTAGTTTACAGAACAAGAGTTTTACTGGTTACAACCATCATTTATAAAAATAAAATAAAACAGACACCACTCATATAAAACAAGTCATAGTTGTTATTTCTAATAACTTCACAGTCAGATTAAACAGGGGTCCTTAAGTTTGTGGTTAGGGAACATGAACGCTCAAATATGGGCTGCTGCAATGAAGTATTTGAGGTTAGAACTCAATCTCAAACACACATGCTTTTTTGCATTTGTCAAACTCATTGCCCTCAAACAAGGATGAATCTTTTACAAAACTTAGTTTGACTTTAATTTCTGATTGTATGATGAACAAACACACTGTTGTTCAAAAGTTTGCAATCAGTAAAGTTTTAGGTTTTTTAAAGAATTCTCTTATGCTCATCAAGGCTACATTTACTTGAACAAAAATACAGAAAAAACAGTAATATTGTGAAACATTTTTTGTGATATAATAGTGAGTTTTCTTCAGCCATCCAGTCTTCAGTGTTACATGATCATTCTAATATGCGGATTTATTTCTTTTATTATCAATGTTGGAAACAGTTGTGCTGCTTAATATTTTTTTTTGGAACCTGTGATTCCTTTTTCATTACTCTTTGATGAATAAAAAGTTTAAAAAGTACAGCATTTATTCAAAATAGAAATATTTTCTAGCATTATAATTATTTGCTATCACTTTTTATCAATGTAACATATCCTTGGTGAACAAGAGTTAAAAAAAAAAAAAAAAAAAAAAAAAAATGAAGAATGAAAATTTACTGACCACAAACTTTTAAAGGGGCAATGTGTAATATATAGGAGGATCTATTGACAGAAATTCAATATAATATACGCAACAATATTTTCAGAGGTGTGTAAAGACCTTACGTAATAAACTGTTATGTTTTTTACCTTAGAATGAGCAATTTCTAATTTCTATTCTATAATTTCTATCACCATGTTTCTACAGTAGACATAAAAGGCTCTACAGATTGTATTTCGTCACTATGTTGTTCTTGTGAATAAAACACTGAAACTGATGAAATATAAATATGGCGATGGAATATAATTCCTTAACTTCTTGGCTACTCTCTGCTGTCTCAGACCATGACATCCTCGTCCTGTATCGTCCACCGTAGCTTCTTTATGTGCAATTCGCAACCTCACCGCTAGGTGTTTTTTTTTTTTTACACACTACAAAATGTACACATGGAACCTTTAAATGGTAGTTTATATTGTTACAAAAGATTTCCATTTTAATTAAACTCTGTTCTTTTTAACTTTTTATTTGTGACCCTGGACCACAAAACCAGTCATAAGGGTCAATTTTTTTTTAAATTGAGATTTATACATCATCTGAAAGTTGAATAAATAAGCTTTCCACTGATGTATGGTTTGTCAGGATCGGACAATATTTGGAAATCTGTAATTTTATATGAAAATCTGGAATCTGAGGGTGCAAAAAATCTAAATACTGAGAAAATCACCATTAAAGTTGTCCAAATGAAGTTCTTAGCAATGCATATTATAAAAAAAAAAAAAAATTTTGATGTATTTACAGTAGGAAATTTACACTGTTTTCAAAACTGATAATAAATCTACATATTAGAGTGATTTCTGAAGAATGATTTGATTTTGATCAAATAAATGCAGCTTTAATGAGATTTAAAAAAAAAAAAAAAACATTAAAAATCTTACTGATCCCAAACTTTTGAACGACAGTGTATCTGACCACACATTCTACTTGAGAGGGAACAGGTAACTGTTACTGAATACGAAACTATTTATTAAACAAGGATGGCTTTAATCAAACTGTTGTAACTGCCATTATATCAAATTGATGCTTTGCAGCATTTTGCTTACTTGCGGTGACGCACTGCCTCTAATCTTATTACTTTTATCTTTGGCATTTCCTTTAATGAAAAGCTTAAAACTAAAATAACTTGAAAGGATATAATTGAAAAAGTTCAAACCAAATAAATTTGACTTTTAGCTTGATGCACTCAGCTATCATAGTGTAGGTGCAAAAAGCTGCTAATACAAAATCCAAAAATCCTCTGCCAATGCTCTTTTCCTGTTTGTGTGCTAGTTGGCATCATCAGAAAGCTCCTGCTCTATTTACTCAGGCAGACACCCTCTGAGCGTTTGATAATGCCTGGGGGAGAGACAGAGATGGGTTGGGCTTTGATTGCTTCTGGCTGCCTCTGAAAGCATGCGGTGCAGGGCAGTTCAAGAGATCACAATCTATTCCACAATAAATCATCCGAACAGCGCGCCAGCCAAGATCAACTCGAGACCTTTCTTATTAACTCATTGCCAATGCTGATGTCAACTATGGATCAGTTATGTTAAAGGTGAAGTATACATTTTTCCTATAATAAATACTTTCTCATATCCCAACTTAATAAGCTAAAACAAATCAAGTAAACCATCTGTAGGCTGATTTACCAGAACAGATTGGTAAATAGATATTTATAAGTTGATTTTGCTAAAGTTAGCATTTCAAAAAAGGTACACCGTGAACTGAATGACTTGACGTGTAAAGCGAACAGTAGCCAGGTGGTGAAAGTGAATGGTGTGTGTGTGTTTGGACTCCTGCTGCTGTGGGCAAGAAAAGAGGAAAACGAAAACAACTGTTTTAATGGGCTGTTTCAATCTCTGCTCCCAAAACACCTATTCCCCCTCAGGTAGTCTTCCTCTATTAATATACTACTGCGGCCAGACGCCAACAAACACACTCACACACTGCAACCCACTTAACTCGCCGCTGGGGGTGGAGGATGAAAGGGAAAAGAGTATCTAGGTGCAAGTCTGCTGGCACTGATCAGGATAGGCTTGACTTTACGAGTCCCATTATCCAGGTTTTTAATGTGGGACTGATATTCATAAACACATCAAACTCAGCAGGAGCTTTCAGACACACAATTAGACCTGGCTGTTACAGCAGGCAGCAAAATAACAATCATTAGTCCGCAGGGATGTAGATGCTGTGTCAACATCTCTGCAGCGACATGTGGGCCCACCTAAGAATGTTTTGTGTGTATGTGTGTGCGTGTGTATGTGGCGAAGCAACAAAGTATCTCTCTTTTTACTGGAAAAATCCATGTATCATCAAAACACCGCTCTGCCAGATTACACAAAGTCTAAACCCCTTCAAATAAACGAACACTGGTTGTTATGTCTTCAAGGTCTTAGCAGAAAAAGCTATCTTTCAACATTACTTTTATTTTGAGTCTCTCTGGCAGAACTAAAGAGAAGTGTGTGAGCTTATAGTATTGTGGCTGTCCTTATTTATTTTGTTGCAGTGTTTCCTGTATTGCTTATTTTGAACAGAAACAGTGTCCTCACAAAAAAAACTACCATAAAGTCCATACGACGCAGTCTGATTCACAAATGACTCTTATTTGAATCAGTATGACAAATCCTTTTCTGAATGAACTTACTGAATGCGTCAAAGTGGTTATTGGTTATCTGACTCACATGTCTAACTACAAGTTATCGTTATTTGAAGTAATGCCCATCTCAAAATTAAGTTCTGTGTAGGTTTACAAAACTTAAATTAGTATAATTACAGACCATCTGTTTATATGACAAGAAGTAGTTAAAGGGATAGTTCACCCAAAAATGAAAATCCTGTCATTAATTACTCATCCTCATGTTGTTCCAAAACCGTAAGACCTTTGTTCATCTTCAGAACTAAAATCTGAGCTTTTCTGCATAGACAGCAATGCAACTACCACATCAAGGCCCAGAAAGGTAGTAAGGACATCATTAAAATAATCCATGTGAAAATAGCCCATGCTACGAGAATACTTTTTGTGCACAAAGAAAACAAAAATAACAACTTCATTCAACAATTTCTTCTCTTCTGTGTCAGCCTCTGCTGCGCATTCACAAGAGTACGATAATACATACGTGTGGTGCTGCAGGAATTATTGAATAAAGTCGTTATTTTTGTTTTCTTTGCGCACAAAAAGTATTCACATAGTTTTTTTTTATGGCTCAACCACTGATGTCACACGGACTATTTTAACAATGTCTTTACTACACTTCTGGGTCTCGGATTTCATCAAAAATATCTTAATTTGTGTTCCAAAGATAAATGGGTTTGGAACAACATGACAGTGAGTAATTAATGACTGGAGTTTCTTTTTGGGTGAACTATTTCTTTAAAGATATACATCTGCAACATTTTTTGTAATACCTAGAATACCTATCAGTCTATGTATCTATGTATCTGTCTGTCAGTCAACTAGTTTGTCTGTTTATGTATCTGTATCTTTACAAAGTATTTCTTGTAATAAATATAGTATTTTAAACATTACAGACAGATACAAACAGATTGACTGAAATGTAGATGGACAGCCAGATTGACAGATAAATAAATAAATATACATACAGCTAGATAGATGGCAGGACAGTCAGAAAATGTGGCTGGCAGGCAGGCAGGGCGGTCTCTGTTGGAATCACTGAGATTCTGCATGGACCATTTAGAAGGCAAACCAGACTAGACCGAACCAGATATAAACCAGACACACCTGTGATGTGGACATACTCACAAACGCATATGCAAACACAGAGTGAGGAAAGAATCAGAACTGAGGAATAATACATCTGCTAACAATATGAACCTGACATGGCTCTCTTTATCCTCAGACATTTGCAAACAAATGGCCTATTCTGATATCTTTCCATATCTTGGAGTCTCAGCATAGCTATGGTATAAAAACACATTTAAAGGGTTCATCAGATGCCCATTTTCCACAAGTTGATAAAATTTCTTTAGGGTCCAAATGAAAAGTTAGGTTAAAATTTCTCAATGGTAGTGTAAAACAACACCCCTTTTACCTTGGCAAAATCAGCTCTTTTTACAGCAACCTATTTTTATTGCATGTCCCTTTAAATGCTAATGAGCTCTGCTCACCCCGCCTCTCTCTTCTGTGGGGTGACGAGCCGTCCTGTTTACTTTAGCCACGAAACTCGCTATCTAGCACATTATTAGGAAAGGCGATTTGCAAAGATTCATAAAAACCCTTATACTCACTTCTTCTATAGGTGAAAACAATGCTCACAGCTCACAGCTCATTCAGGGTGGGTCTAAGGTAAGACAGCTGTGTCAATCAACTATCGTGGGAGTGGCTTTGGTCTGTGTGACATCACACAGCCAAGAAGCTGAGAATGGCTTGATTTGAAAAAGGGGATATTATTTATAAGGATTAAAAAAGAGAACAAGGTCTGTCTGGCTTTCTCAATAGTGTGTATACTCGGAATGTCACAATTCTCAATATAATATCGAACCGTTCGGTACGGCATCGACGGTTCAATACACACTTGTGAATTGTGGTTTTTCAGTTTTAAATAACTTCCTTGTTTTATTTCTCTCTGAATTTGCTGTATGTGTGCCCGCGATTTCACGTGCTGAAATTTAAAAAAATTTGAGGCTTATATTTAAAAAAGCAACACACGCAGAGCATCTTCCATTCTAATGACATGCAATAATAAGCCTTTCTAAGCCTGCTGTCCAACAAAAGAGTTATAAAAACAAAAGTTATAAGAAACATTATAACTTGTTTTTAATTCACAACATTCAGTTTATCAATATTAGAGAAGCTGGAACGGAACGTCATCAGTGATACTTCTTTGATGCATATGTGGATTTTCTGCACGAAGGTGACCTCTGGCGTCCAGTATGAATGAAACCCATTCTATTTTGCGTAAAAATCGAAAAATAATACCTCTCTCAAAAGAAAAATTAAGCAGCCATATGCTAAACCACGCTTTTTCCAGTGTACAGAGGTCTCTGGGCATATTTTGTTAATCTGTTGCAAAAAAAAAAAAAAAAAAAAAAAAAAACGCACTGAAGTGGCAAGATATCAGAACCAAACTGAACCGAAAACTGTGGTTAAAAACCGAGGTACGTATTGAACCATGGACTAAATGTATTGTTGCATCCCTAGTGTATACGCATTTGTATGCAAAATTGTGTGTGGGTGTCTTCCTTGAGGACTTGACTGGCTGTAGAAGCCAGAAATAGCTTTGAAGAGATCAAACAAAGCTTGTTCTGATGACCACACAGTGCACCGCCTAGATTCCTTACTATTCCAATTGAAATTAATTTCTCCACTTCTGGCCTTTATCACACTTGCAACACTCTCAAAAATAAAAGTTCTTTATTGGCATCTGTGATTCTATTAAAGGGCAACTACTATGCAAACTCCACTTTTACATGGTGTTAAAACATAAATGTGAGTTGGCAGTGTGTAAACACAACCACCCCACAATGATAAAAATCCACCCGCTTCTTAATTTTTTAATCTCCCTTAAACCAAACTGGTCTCATTAGGCATGCGGTTTTGATTCTCAATGCATTGTGACATAACATTGTTTAGGCCCCGCCCACGACCGCTGACTTACAGTCCTGCATTGCCATAGTTTCCGCCCTCAGCAAGTTGTGTTTGATTTGTATGCTGTCCTCCATTTTCTCCGTGCTCGAGCAGCTGTGCAACAATGTCTTGTAACTAATCCTGGCGTAGGGGTGGGCAATATGGCAAAAATATCATATCACGATTTTTTTCAGAAATATCACGATTCACGATTTTATCACGATTCTTTGTCATGTTGGTTTTACTATTCTGCAAATTGTCTGAGCAGTACAGCCAAACTAATTTCCCTATTTTAAAAACAAAGCCTTTCAAGGTAACAAAGTATAAAATAAAAAAGAATAGCAGATATTTAAGCCAAAGTGAGTAAAGATAAAAATCTGTCATTATTTTATCTATGTTATTAAAAGATAAAAACAAAGAATACAAACAGTGCTTTATTTTTCATATACAGTAGGTGTATTTAGCAGTAGCATTCAAGAAACTGAATTAACAAATATAAAAAGTAAGTATAAAAACACTATATACTTATACACTATATATACACATCAATTGTACACTGATTAAAGCAAGTATTAAAGTTCTTCAGTCAAGAGCAGTGAGTGATTTTTCTCTTTGTGTTTTGTTTTAATAACAATTAAAAGAACAGTTCACCCAAAAATAAAAATTCTGTCCTCTGTCTGTCAATTCTGTCATAGTGTTTTATTTTAAAACCATCATTTACTCACTCTCAGGTTGTTTTAACCCTGAATGAGTTTCTTTTTTCTGTTGAACGTTGTCTATTTGATAACTTCTATTATTAAAATCAATGGGGACCAGCTACTGTTTGGTTATCCACATTCTTCAAAATATCTTATTTTGTGTTTAGCACAAGAAAGAAAGTAATACAGGTTTGGGACAACTTATAAGTGAGTAAACAATGACAGAATTCAAATTTTTGGGTGAACTATCCCTTTGATGATAAGCGGCAGTATGTTTAGTACTGCCCCTTTAAGAGCTGCACATCTAATATACAGGCAGGCATCCGTTTTTTTTCTCTCAGTTCAATTGTTTACTTTCACTTTAGACATAAGCTTCTATAAACTGTTTTTATATGTAAACCTTGTGTGCTTTGACAATAGTAGCGTAATCAGACGTGATACATAACGTGGTTCAGTAATTAGGCGTTATTTAACAGTATTTTAATGCGTGTTACAGTGCGCGCGTTACAGGTGTACGCGCAGTGGAAAAGCGCATGTCGGAACGGTACGCAAATGAAATGTTTAACCGGCAAGAGTAAGTGCAGTGTCCCGTGAGTGTAACCGCTAAGTTAACACTGAAGTGAATGTATGTCGCGTTGTACAGTATATTGAGACGGAGGCGCCAGCACTGCAGCTGAGAGAATAGCACAATACTACGATATTTCTCAAAAAGCAGATTGTGGAGACATTTTTATCAAAGATCAAAAATCGTCATATTGCACACCCCTATCCTGGTGTTGTGTGTTTAGATGTAAGACTGAACATAAGTCTTCACTTTCTCCCAACATTGCAACCACTGAGAATGCAGTGATTGTACTTTTGTTCTTGAAGTTAATGCTCAAAATCTACCTAAATATGTTTATTAGGGATGTAACGATATTAGCAATATCGTGATAGCAAAACTTGGTGGATTTATATCATAATAAGGTGGTTGTGTACACACACTGCCAACACACATTTATATTTAAACAACATGTAAAAGTGCGTTTTGCATCCGATGAGCCCTTAAAATTGCAATCATTGAACTGACACTGCATGCTGTGTCCTCCATTGTATTTTTATTGTAAAATCTGTTCAAATGATGTGTGATAACCTGACACAACATATTATATTCTGTCCACCCTCACAATTTGTGTATGAAGAAGGGATGTGTGGGTGTTGAGGTACTGGTACAGGCCTGTGTGTTTGACTGCCACTACATGACACTGTTGTGGCATGAGCTCATTACTGAACAGCATTTCTGTCAGTGAACAAAACAAAAGCCAGTCCTGCCTTTTATTCTACACGCACATGCTCACTCATATGGGCAGCATCAGAGCATTAGTGTGTGTGTGTGTGTGTTTGTGTGTGGTAAATGCTGTCAGTGTGTAAGAGAGTGGACAGCGGGAGAATGGGAGTGTCACACTTCATTGTCTTCACACGCACGTACAAGAGACGTGCCTATACAGCACTCATGCAACTAGTTTGTGATGGGATTGTATGAGCTCATGAATATTGATACACCACATTCACGCCATTTGATAAAAAAACAACACACAGATATTTTATGTAGGCACATTTGCATGAAGTCACACATACACACCCTTACATGCACAATTTCATGGCTCTGTGGTGTGCCACCACTGCAGAACAAAAAACACCCATGGACATCACTGATGTGGAATGAAGTGATATGATTGGCTTACAGTCCAATGACACACTCCAGAAGATACTCTCACTGCATTATAGCGAAGATAAAAAAGTCACTAATATGGCACCAAAGAATCCCAGCAACACAGACACACACTATGACATTTATAAGCTAGTGTGGTTTACTGCTGTTTCAGTTTCTGTAAAGCCTAATGTTCAGTTTGGATGAGGTCACCACACATCTGGAGTATGACACAGTTTTGAAACCCCATTCAGTGAACTAAAGCTTCTCTTTCCCAATGAACACTCAAGAAACACTCAATCTCTTTTTCTCTCCATACACGTTTACTAAGATATTTAAATGGGGTGATACTATGTTATTTAAATATCATAATGCCTATAATATTTACTTAACCCTTACATAAAATTTTCAGGAAGAAGAAAACATAAATGTACATACTCCAGGATCAGCAATTTTGTTTTTTTAAAAACGTTTTTGAAAAGTCGTTTAAGTTCGCCATGGCTGCATTATAATTTTTAATTAAAAATGGTGAAAAAAAATTTGTTTTTAAACATTGTGAAACATAGTGAACGTAGTCAAAGTGTCACACAATCCTTTAGAAATCATTCTTATTTGCTGATTTGGAGCTCAAAAACTGTCTTATTATCAATGCTGAAAATAGCTGTACTGCTTAATGTTTTTGTGAAAACCGTTAAAAATTTTTTTTTTTTTTCCAGAAACAGAAATTGTTTAAATCATTTGGAACGTCACAAACATCTTTACTGCCACTTTTGATCTATTTAATGCATCCTTGCTGATTAAAAGTATTAATTTGTCAAATTATATTATATATATACACACACACACTTTGCTGTTCAAAAGTTTAAGATCAGTAAGTTTTTTTTTTTTTTTTTTAAAAGGAGTCTTTTAGGCTCATCAAGGCTGCATTTATTTGGTCAAAAATGCAGAAAAACAGCAATATTGTAAAATATAATTACAATTTAAAATAATGTTTGTTTGTTTTTTATATGCTTTAAAATAAAATTTATTCCTGTGATGAAAAGTTGAATTTTCAGCATCATTACTCCAGTCTTCAGTGTCACATGATCCTTCAGAAACCATTCTAATATGCTGATTTATTATTATTATTATTATTATTATTATTATTATTATTATTATTATTATTGTTATTATTATCAGTGTTTGAAACTGTGCTGCTTAATATTTTTTGGAACCTGTGATATATATTTCCACATCCTTGCTATTAAAGATAAAGATAAAAAGATTTAAAAAAAAAATATATACAAATTTACTGAATCCAAATTTTCTTAAATTTCTTTTTTTACTTTAAATTCTTACGAAAGATTTCTATTTTAAATAAACGCTGTTCTTTTTACCTTTTTATTCATCAAGGAATCCTAAAAAAAGTGTCACATGTTTCAAAAAAAATATTAAGCAGAACAACTGTTTAAAACATTGAAATTGAATTCTGAAGGATCATGTGACACTGAAAATTGGAGTAGTGACGCTAGAAAATTCAGCTTTGCATCACAGGGATAAAAAATATTCTAATATGTATTTAAAAATAGAGTTGTTTTAACTGTAGTAATAGTTTACAATATTACTTTTTTTTCTGTATTTTTGATCAAATAAATGCAGCTGTAATGAGCATTATTTAAAACTTATTTAAAAAACATTAAAAACCTCACTGGTTTTGGGAAATTTTTGTTAGGTTTTAGCTCTCTTCTGGGTACAAACTTGCCCCCAAAATATGCTCAAATAGGTACATACTCGCACACTTTTCTCAAAAATAGCATCCCTAAAATAATCCATAAATATTGTCCACTCTTTCACTGTGTGTGTTACTGTGGTGTGTGTCATGTCTACAGCAGAGGAGGATGGGAGGCTTGATTATATGTTGTCTGCGACACACTCCTGTATTATTGGAAATGACATCATCAGGCTGATGTTTGGGTTAAAACAATATCTACAATGTATAATTTCCCACTAAAGCTATAAAAAAAAAAAAACTACAGCAGTGTAGGAAAATCACACAGGCACCCATGCAAGAGTCACCAAGAGTGGCCGTTAGCAGCGTGTTCTGGGCAGTTGCTGTGTGGTTTTTTGCCCAAGAAGAGTGCAGAGTGCAGCCCCAAAATATTTTTGGGCCTATAATACAACTCCGGAACCTACTTCAAAGTGTTCTGGTGGAGAAAATTGCAAGTCAAATGATTTAGAAAAGTAATAGCACACCTCTCCCTCAGCAAGCCACAAGATTTGAGATCTTTTATGTTAGAAACATTGTGGGATGAGTTGAATTGCAATACTTGGGATTAGAGATTTGTTATGGGAAATAATAATAGTGATGCTTGCTTTAGCAAAGCCCACTAATAAACACGCACATGACTCTGGAAGCGGACAGGCTGTCTGTGTACATTACGACAGCTTTGAAGACACAGATACAGGTAATCGGTAATGCAAACACAGATGCGCTTCTCCCTCAGGCCGTGTGCACATGTTCCTGCATGCAGAACAATAAATCCCAACATATTCAAAAGAGCAGACTTCACAATGGACCATAGCAGGGAACAGCCGGCGAGCAGGTACCGGCTACAATCGTCATGGCAACGCAGCTCCGATCAGGACGGGATGCCAGTTATGGTGATTTCACTGATGAAACTACTAGCGGTTGAGGCAAATCACTGTCATTCTCTCTTTATATAGTTTGTGGAGTATGTCTAACTTCTGTAAACTGTTCGATTCCTTTCTCCCTCCCTAAGTCTCTCCTTTCTATTTTCACCCTGAATTGATCCAGATGCTGTTGGACGTCTTCCAGACAGGAAGTCAAACACAAGAGGCTTTGTATACGTGTATGTGTGTGTGTGTGTGTGAATGCTTGTTAGTGAAATTTCATTGTCAGTGCAAGAGCTGTCGTCACAGCACAAACATAACTCATTGTCTAACTTCCTTTCCTGTTTGAATCCAAACTGCTGGGTTATCATGTGTGGCTAACTTCATTGTGTCCATTCCTGTGCCTTTGCTTCTGCTAGATGTTGCTGGGTGTCAACAGTGCAAATCAGATTCATATTTGTAAGGGTGGTTGCTTGTGTGGTCAACAACACTGTGTTTTTGGGCCCAGTCGGAGACGTTTGAATAAATTTAGTTGCATTTAATGAAATTAAATCAATATATGAAATAAGATTTTTGTCTGACTAACATCCATCCCTCTTTCATATATATACTATGGTTTATAAGTTTGGGGTTTGTAAGATTTTGTAATGGTTTTGAAAGAAGTCTCTTATGCTGACCAAGGCTGCATTTATCTGCTCAAAAATACAGTAAAAATTGTGATATTGTGAAATATTATTACAATATAAAAAAACTGTTTTCTATTTTAATATATTGTAAAATGTATTTTATTCCTGTGATGGTAAAGCTAAATTTTCAGCAGCCATTACTCCAAGACTGTTGTATTATCAATGCTGAAAACGGTTGTGCTGCTATATATATTTAAAATATTTATTCATTTATTTATTTAATATTTTCAGTGTTCTCTAAAAAAAGGTTCAAAAAAAGCAATTATTTAAATTAGATTTTTTAACAATATAAAAGTCTTTACTGACACTTTTGATCATTTTATATATATATATATATATATATATATATATATATATATATATATATATATATATATATATACACATAATTTTTTAAATAGCTTTTATATTTTGTCTTTTTTTTTGTTTTTTTACATTTTTTTCAGCTTTCTCTGATTAAAAAAAGGATTAAAAATATATATATTTTAATTATAATTTAATTATATATTTTAAATAATTGTTTAAATAGTTTTTATATTGTTAAAAATTATTTTATACATTTTTCTACGTTCTCTGATATATATATATATAAATTTAAATCACTTTTATATTTTTAAAAATTATTTTTATACATTTTTTCTGTGTTCTCTGATAAAAAAGAATTCAAAACAACAGCATTTATTTGGATTAGACCTTTTTTTTAAACAATATAAAAGCCTTTACTGACACTTTTAATCAATTTAATGCATCTTCTCAGAATAACGTTATTAAAAAACATTAATAATAATAATAATCATTTAAAAAAAAAATACACGGACCCCAAACTTTAGAATGCTAAAATGTACACAGCTGTCCGAAATAAAACTAGTGAGGTGTTGAATAGCATAACTGTCCTACAGAAATTGTTAAAAATAAAGTTCCTGGTTGAATACAACTATCACATAAAAATATTTGGACTTTTCCCTCTTTTTCTAAAAACAAAGGAACATGTTGACACGTTTTAACTTACAATGGAAGTCCATGGGACAGCCCCATAGGCTTCCACTGTAAGCATGCAACTGTCATTTATTTTGTTATGCATTTTTATTTTTTTTAACTAAACAATAAGAACAGAAATTGAAATGTTCTGTGGTAATAGATAACATGCCACAGACATTGTTTAAAGAGTTGAATTAGTATTTAACTTTGTATATTCCTTTAAGAACAGCCAGCCTCAGGCTAATGACAGAGAGCGATCACTACATCACTAAACGACATCATTTTGCTGCACTCATTACAACGTCCACTTAGACAAAACGCTAACAAACTGAAATACACTGCATTACACACAAGTGCATAACTCTCAAACTTTCTATGACACTCTATCATTTCCCACACTATGAACGTTAGCAACCTATTATTATATTTGCCAGAGTGCTACAACTCTACTTGAAGTGAATCTCTTGAGAATATTCAAACATTAATATTCAACACAATTACAGGCTGTAAAAGTTTCCACTGGAGTTTAAAAAGAACTCACCGCTATAATAGAGATCGGTGCTGAAATGTCACTCAGAATAGACAGGTCTCCCTCCTTCTTTCTTTGTCTTTCTTTATTTCTTTTTCTGTTCTATTGCTCTCTAAACCTCCCTCCTCTTTTCCAAGTTCCCTCCTCCCTCAGTACAGCTTCCTCCACGCCTGCTCTCTCTCTCTCTCTCTCTCTCTCTCTCTCTCTCTTAGGACGGTGGGGAATTAGAACAATGCATGGCAGAAGAGGAGAGCTGGAATCAGGGTAACCATTCTGTACATAAACCCCCACAGAATCATCTTCTCAGGTTAGAAACATCAGCATGTACTACACACAACAAACACAGTTCTCAGCAATGTGTCTTAAAGTCACAATAAATATGCACACACACACACAATCATCCATACAGACCACAGCTGTGGTCCCAATGGAGAGAGCGCAGCAGCGAAACATCTCTGGCTGAAGTGGAGAGTAACTGGGTTCAGTTGGGCTCTGTGCTGATTGGCTCCAGTGGGATGACTGGCGTTTCCTGTTACTGTTAACCACTGCCAGCATCCTCCCTCAAACTTTAGAACACAGCCCAAAGGCAAACACACACAGACACACACATCTTTCTTTTTCTTTCTCACTGAAGAACTCTCATGTATACATGACCCACATACAGAGAAGGGGAAGAGTGAAGGAAAGTATGAAATTTCATGCAGGAAAACCAGCAGTTGCTGGAGTGAGTCAGAGTACAGTTTATTCAATAAAAAGAAGGAGTGAACGAGTGAAATAAATAAATTAAAAAAGGAAAAAGCAAGCTTTTTCACTCCCCATAATTAGCAGTAGGCAAGCATTACAATTGCTTGTACCTAAGAATAGGGATTTTTCAATGTAATGTTCACTTGGTGGATATGTTAATGAGTAAAAAAAATAAATGCCATGGAATGGCACTGAAGGAAGGATCCGAGCCATTTATAAGAACCAGAATATCATTGACACTTGGGGATGCACACACACACACACACACACACACACCAGTCAAAAGTTTTTGAACAGTAAGATTTTTAATGGTTTTTTTTAAAGACGTCTCTTCTGCTCACCAAGCCTGCATTTATTTGATCCAAAGTACAGCAAAAACAGTAACATTTTGAAATATGTTTACTTTTTAAAATAACTGTTTTCTATTTGAATATATTTTAAAAAGGAATTTATTTCTGTGATTTCAAAGCTGAATTTTTAGCATCATTACTCCAGTCACATAATCTTTCTCAAAACATTTATTATTATTATTATTATTATGTTGAAAACAGCTAAAGATCAGCATTTATCTAAAAAAACAGAAATCTTTTGTAACATTATAAATGTCTTTATCAACCCTTTTGATCAATTTAAAGCATCCTTGCTAAATAAAAGTATTAATTTCTATCATTTCCATTATAGTCTATAATTTCTAAATAATTTCTATATATTTCTGTAATTTCTATTATAACCAATAATTATTATAATTATATAATTATTTTCTATAATTATATTGACTGCAAGCTTTTGAATGGTATAGTATATAATGTTACAAAAGCTCTTTATTTCAGATAAATGCAGATCTTTGGATCTTTTAATTCAAAGAATCCTGAAAAAATGTACTCAGCTGTTTTAAATATTGTTAATAAATAAATAAATAAATAAAAATAAAAATAATAATAAAAATAATACATTTTCTTGAACAGCAAATCAGCTTATTAGAAGATAGAAGTAGATCTAAAGGATCATGTGACACTGAAGACTGTAGTAATGATGCTGAAAATTTAGCTTTGATCACAGGAATAAATTACATTTTAAAATATATTCACATAGAAAGCTGTTATTTTAAATATTTCACAATATTACTGCTATTTTGGATCAAATAAGTGCAGGCTTGGTGAGCAGATGAGAGTTCTTTAAAAAAAAAAAAAACACTAAAAATCTTACTGTTTAAAAACTTTTGGCTGGTAGTGTATTTCAAAAAATAAATAAACTATATAGAATTTATTTGTGGCTTGCTGCATTTTATTTTCCCTTTGCTCTGGCCACCCACTATGATCTGCAAAACTGCCCTAAATACCAACAAAATGTCATGTCGAGGGTCAAAAAGATGAGACAGCTGATTGGTGGTTATTTCAAACATTTTAGATAATATGAGAGAATAATAATGTCTATCATGCAATCTTGGTCTTACCATGAGTGAAACCATTTAGGAAACAACATAAAATGTATAAAGTGGGGTAAAATGATCCAATAATGACCCAATTGACAGAATGAGCAGATTTGTAAAAGTACTTCAATCACATCTTATCTGCTTTTTTTACTGAAGCACATTTGCTTCTTCTGGACGATTTGAAGAAGCTCCAGTAAAACAGCCAGAAAAAAGCAAATGTTTTGTGTAATTGCAGGGAAAGAGAACAGCGGTTTCAAGTAATCGAGCCAAGAGAAAAGCTTGCTCTTTCAAGGAATGCTGAGAGTCATCCCATGAATTATGGGTAATAATAGCATTTCTGTGCTCTAGTTTAGATTTAAACCTCTGTTCCAGTCTGGTATTAAGATGCTCTCCAGTCAATCCTGGCTCCTCTGTGTCTACAGATCCAAATATCTCCAACAAAAACAACATGGAACAATACTGACATCAGCATCTAAACTGATGAGTGCTGTTGAACTATCAATTGGACGATGTACAGCTAGAATGCTCACAATAGGCTAGTCCAATCACATCATTGCAAACTAAATATCTGTCATGGTGCTAGATAACACTAATCAGACATATAAGCATATGAATACAGATCCAACACATCCAATACTATATGACCAATGAAAGTGGTGGATATTCCAGCACACATGCAAGCACAAAAATCATTCTATTGTTTTACATATTAATTCTAACCATACAATTTAAAAAAAGATATATTTATTATACATAAAAATCACATAAGGCTGTCCTCAGTTGTCCTCAAACTATTGCAGACATATACACAACGAAGCTCAAAGTCTATTCATTCAATACCCTGTGCTTTCAGTCCTCATTTGAACAAAAGCGCTCATCAAATTTAAACAAGCTTCTGTCCTACTTACTGCAATTTATATGTAAATGAGCGTGTGTGTGTGTTTGATCGGAAGACTGCGTCTAGGTTAGGTTTGACAAACTGTGTGTGTGTGGTAATTGTGTTCATTCTCCAGTGTGTACCTAAGTGTCTATGTGAGGGATATGTAAACACTAAAGTTAATGTATGCGTGTGTGAGTTCCCTGACTGAACCAACACAGTCCTCTCCACTCGTACTGTCTCTCTTTAACGACAAGCACTGATTGGCTTTTGTGTCTGACAGCAGGAGTGGTGCAGATGACTGAAAGATTGAAAGAGAGAAAGAAAGAGAGAGATGTAGCACTAGGTGGCAGCAGAGTATTATGAAAATGAGGACATTGAGTGAAATGAATAACTCAACACATATCCTAATATCATTCTGATCATGACATCAAACCAGCATTTAGACATTTCCTAAAGCTTCTTCTTGCTGCATTGTCATGTATATTATCAATTTAATACATACTGCAAAATGAATTTCCTTCTGCTGACATTTCGTACTACCACCAAAAAGTTTTTAACAGTACAGAAAATGTAATAGTAATACGTGTTAAATGACCTTGTACTGTGTCAGCCACCCGTGAACAATGATGAACTCTGTGGGGCTAAAGTGAATGTTTCAGACTCTTTGATCTCAGACGGCATTAGAGAGACAGAGCAAGATAAAATGAGATAAAGTGAGAGAGAGCGGGGGAAGAAGTATTGCCATCTGTCTCTACCTGTCTGTGATTACCAGAAGCAGGCAGACAGGAGAGATCTCTAGAGGGATGAGGCGATGGATAGAGGAAGAATTGGGAGGTAAAGGGTGAGAGCCAGGGGAAGAATAAAGGACTGGAATGAAGTGAGGGATGATTTAGAGGGGCGTGAGAGAGGGAGACTCTCTTGAGGATGAGTGTGAATGGTCTATCAGTCAGACTGGAGGCAGCCGGAGGAAGAGAGAGAAGGATGGAGCGTGAGAGAGAAGATATCAGTTAAACTTAAACTTAAAGTGTCTGGCTGAACCCCAAGTGTATTAACTGGCCAATATACTGTAGTATGCAAGAATAAGAACACCCTAAGCTATTTTACAGTCAAAATAATATGTCAACGATGTCCAGATGACATACTCTTTAAGGAGGAGTTTGTGACAGTTGTACTTTGACTCTTTTAGTTGTAGAAAAGAATGAACATGAGACTGAAGCCTCATACTGCTGTTCAAAACTTTGGGGTCACAAAGTTTTTATAAAGAAATTAGTACTTTTATTCAGCAAGGATGCATTAAATTGATAAAAAATGGCAATATAGACTCTGTTATGAAAGATTTCTATTTCAAATTAATCCTGTTCTTTTGAACTTTTTATTCAGTATTGATAATAATGAGTAGGGCCCTATGATTTCCACAATGCAAAAAAACGCAGCTGGAATGCCGGAATCCAATCATAAAAATGAAATTTACTGTATGACACGGAATGTCATGGAATTTGCCCACATTTGGATGAATAAGTCAAAAATAAGTCAGTACACTTAAATCAAAACGTGATATAGACTAGTGTCTGTGAATGTTAAGCTGCAAAAATACTAACCTGCATGTTCTGTGTGAACGAATGCCGCAGACGCACGGTTTTGTTTACTATACACATACTGAAACGCGAGTGACGCTGGCGATGTTTTCAGTCTCTGCCGCCTCAATATATGAGTCCATGAACATGTAAACAATATCTAGAACTGCTCCGAGAGTCACTTCATGAGCATTTTACCATTCATTTGAGAAACACTATTGCTATATCATATACAAACAGAAACTTGAAGATCTTCACAGCAACCTGTCAAAATAAAAGTTGGTTTAACTTGAAGAAACTGTGACAGAAATATATTACTTAATGTAATGATAGTACTTCTACTACTAATAAAATTAATAAAACATTATTTTTTAAGAAATATTTGCCAGAAAAAAATATTTACCAGAATTTATTTATCAGAAATGTAAATATACACAGTATTTCAGAAAATACATAAATAACTGAATAAAATGATATTAAATTAATTCTTTATAAAATCAATTAATTAGACATGCTATTGATTATTGAATTTTAATTTAAATTGAATTTAATGAAACCATTTAAATGGAAACCAGGAAATTAATGGGAAAAAAACAATTTGCTAAAAATAAAAATTAATTTGACAAAAAAAATAAAACATTTCATAGGGCCTTAAAAATGTAATTTTTTACTTTTATAGAATTGCTGTTAATGTGTGTAAGTTTCATGATTTCAATTAATCAGACAAGCTTTTTGATTAATATATATATTTTTTAATTTAACCATTAAAACGGAGTCTAGACAAATTAAAATGGAAAAAAATGTGGAACCCAGAAAAATGAAAACAGAAAAAATGTAATTCATTAAAAAATAAAAGAGAATTTGGGGAAAAAAAATATAATAGATTTCATCGGGGCCTAAATAAGAAACAATGAACTTGTTAAATCGGCTTGCAAATCACACCAAACGATTCATTCACAAATTGTAATGATCCGATTGCAGCTGTTCTTGAGTCGACAACTCACTGATTCAAATGATCCGTTTAGAGTGAGTCTCCACTGAACTGAAATTACACGTAAGAACCGGGAGATCTTGTGATCGCATGCGCAACTGATGCTGCGAAGTAAGTCACTAATGTCGGATTTTAGGATTAATTATTGTAACTGAAAATCATATTTAGGTCAAAACTGTCAGTTGTTTGTGAACTAAATCTGCTGTAAAAGGTGATCTATTTAAGCCCACTGAAATTTTGAGAAAATCACAGATATTTTGAGCAGTAGATTAAATTAATTACTTATTTACTTAAATCAGTGGTTCCCAACCACGTTCCTGGAGGCCCCCCAACACTGCACATTTTGCATCTCTCCTTTATCTGACACACCCATTTCAGGTCTTGAAGTCTCTACTAATGAGCTGATGATCTGAATCAGGTGTGTTTGATTATGGAGACATAGAAAACATGTAGTGTTGGGGGGCCTCCAGGAACATGGTTGGGAACCACTGACTTAAATTAAATGAAGTAGCCTATATAAAATTGCAAAATAAATATATAAATCTATCTGTTAGTACTTATTACTAAAGTACATAAAAAAAATCAAGTACGTTTGTACTTTTACTCAAGTAAAATTGCATAAGGAGTACTTTTACTTTTACTGGAGTAATATTTTATTATATGCATCTGTACTTTTACTCAAGTACTTCACTTGTGTCCACCACTGCTGAATGATCATGTGACATTAAAGTAGTTATTTTAATTCTAAAAATATTTTGCAATATTACTGTATTGCAATATTACTCAAATAAATGCAGCCTGGGTCAGAACAACCTACAAACTTAAAACTTAAAAAAAAAAAAACTTAAAAACATTAAAAACCTCAATCCTTTAGTGCAGTGTATTTTCTACCAGCTTAATATACAGAGACAACTATAAATAAACCATTTATAGGCTTATATCAAATCATGTGTTTGAGCAACACCACCAAACCAACACAGCAATAATGGTTTAACCAATGTTGTGCTGGTTTTGGGGCGGGACTATCTGTTCGGTCAACCAATGAAATGTGGAGGGGCATTCCTTAGAACCCGGCTTCAAAACCGTATCACTTTCCTACTATAAACCCAGTGACCTTATAATTTGAAAAAAAAAAAAAAAAAAAAAAAGTAAAAGGTCCAAAATCTTAGAAAGACAGAAAAGGAATGAAAAGTGATTCCAGATTTTATGACTCCACCTCAAAGAAATCAGAGCTGTGGAATGAGCAAACACACACACACTCGTCAATCTTATCTAGGTCCTTGAAAGTGACAGTTTTGTCAAAACCCAATTTCGAGTTGGATGATAAAAATAAATTCCATCAAATGAGTGTGGGTGTGTGTATGTGTAAGTGTGTGTGAAGAGCGGCTCAGCCTGTAATTGTAGGTGTTGTGTGTGTGTGTGTGTGTGTGTGTAATAAAATATGGATGCCATTGTTCAGCCGTGGTGGTGTTCTCCATGAGTGATTTTAATTACAGATGGAGGGATAAACTGGCCTGAAAGACTGGACTCTGGTGCACACACTCTCACACACACACACCCCACTAGCCAGCATGATGATGGATGACATGACATTAAAACGAGACAAGGCTAAAGCCTCTTTCAGGGTGAAAAAATGAATGGAAAGGTAAGCCTTAGGTTAAGAAAATAAAAAAGAAAACAATACCAATATAGAATTATTACATTCCCCTCACCATATAAAGGCATGAGGGCGTGTGTGCGCATGTTGGGTTTCTCTCCTAATTAATGAAACTCATGTTCGTTTTGAAAATGTTTTAGAATAAAGCCTCAAGCAACTCAGTGGCCCAGAAATTCCAATTAATAGAGTCTCTCTCTCCTTCTATTTTCCCTGTACTAACAGACCTGCTGTATTTCATTCAATGAGCAATGAAAACATCTACTAACACGGAAAGAAAACAAATGTATAATTCATGTACAGGTCTATACATGAAATACCAAACACACAAACACACAGCCAAATCTTCATTGAAATAGACCTATGGCAATACGTTAAATAAATGCAGCACCTCAGTGAGACTCAATCTTTTTGTTGGCTCCCATCAGGAAGCAAACTCAGCTCCAGATATGAAAGCAGGGCCTTTATTAGATGTGTGACACTGGAGCTGAGCATGACAGCCCTGTCAGTGGTAAAACCATTAGGCTGACTGACAGCGAAATGAGACTATATTTCAGAAGCACTTCATTTAAATCAAGTGTAGTCTATGGCCTACGGCTCCCACAATGCTTTGTGTCAGCAATTCCTAATGTACAAGGATATTACCAATCATAACTGTGGCCTTATTATAGTAGCCCAGGGAAAGCAGCGGATTCAGAAATGCAAAAAGAATGCATTTTCTTCAGCTTTCCCAACAAAACATGGTTTTAAGTGTATAAGTGACAGCATAAGTAACTGTATGCTGTATCAAAAAAAACAACTTACATTGGAGTTTATGTATTACTCTTCATATACTGACACAAACAAAAACATTTCCAATCATAGAAACAGTCAGTCTGTTTGTGTGTCTGTTAGAGCTTCTGTTTTTCTCACTTAATGAGCCCCTGCGGACAAACAAACGCACACACACACACACACACATACACACACACACACAAACTTGTATTCTGGCCATAATAAAAACCAGTGAACCGCTATCTTCCAGTCATCATTGCAACTTACAAAAGGTCAAATGCATTTCAGAACATAATGATGCATTAAAATGTGGAATCCAAGCAAAAGTATGAATGTGTCTCAGAATATAACAGATATCACACCTTTCAAAAGTTAGGGTTCAGCAAGTTTCGAATTGTGTATATATATAAGAAATTAGTACTGTTATTCAGCATGGATGCACTGAATTAATCAACAGTGTCAGTAAAGACACATTTATAATGTTAAAAAAGTTATTTTAAAAAAAAGCTGTTCTTTTGACCTTTCTACATGCAGCATATAGAGAAATGTTTCTTGAGCACCAAATCAGCATATAAGAATGATTTCCGAAGGATCGTGTGACACTGAGGACTGGACTGAAAATTCATCTTTACTATCACTGGAATAAACGTAAAAATATATTAAAGCTGAAAGCAGCGTTGAAAGGGCCCTCACACCCAGGGTCACCACCACCCGGTGGCTTTAGGAAAACAGTGAACGGTGGGCAATTTGCATTTAAAGTGGTGAATATAGGATGAATATGTCAAAGTCATTTATATGTGCCAAACTTCCTGCTATCAGGTGGTGGCGCTATGACTATAAATGGATATTGGCATATAAAATTTGGTACAGATTGAACATGGTATGTTTGAGTTAGTGCAAAGCATGACGTATCCTGTTGCCAACAGATGGCACTATGATTGTTAACTAAATATTGGCCTTTAGATGTCTTCAGGCCAGGACTTTTACCAAATATGAAGTTTGATGCAGATTAGACATTGCATGTTTAAGTTAGTGTAAAACAAGTCATTTCCTGTTGACGGCAAGTGGTGCTATGATTATAATAGAACACTGGCCTTTAGATTTGTTATTGAATGTGTGACGGACATGCCCCTTAACGAAAACTCAAGATCTTCACAATTTACCACTGCAAAGGCCTTTAGAGTAGACTGACTGAATATAATGTTGATGTCATTAAATCTCTATGAGGAGTCTGTTAGAGCGTAAAATGTGGCACTTCCTGTAGCCAGCAGGTGGCGCTATGGCTATAACTAAATATGGTCATGGGTATGTGTTCAGGACAGGACTCTTATCAACTGTGAATTATGGTGCAGATCGGGCATCGTATGCCTGAATTATAGCAACTTCGTGTTTTGTGGCGAAAAATCTAAGTTTGTCAGGCTGCCACGGACACGCTCTTCAACAAAAACTCAAGATCTTCGCAATTTAATGTCACAAAGGGCTTTAGATTACAGTGACCAAATTTGGTGTTGTTCTGTTTAAATCTCTACCGAATTTCGTACATGTATGAGAAACTCGAGCCATTTTGCCACACCCACTGAAACCTCTGCAACCCATATCAGATGTAAATTTTCACCACTTTTGGTGTGTGTGCAAAATTTCATGAGTTTTTGAGCATGTTCAGGCCCTCAAAAATGCAATTTATTTTTCAGAAGAAGAAGAAGAATCTAAGCAATTCCAATCAGGTCCTAATTAAAATAGAAACTTAATTTTAAATTGTAATGAAATGTCTTATTTTTTTCTCAAAAAAAAAAAAAAACACTTTTTAAAAAACATAAAAAAAGTTTGACCTTAAACTTCTGAATGGCAGAGTATGTGCCAGAGGTTCTGGATCCGGCTTTTTCAAACTGCACCCTGCTCTAATCCAACAAAAACACCTGTAATGAGGAAATTAAGTAAAACTGGGATAATCATCATGCTCTTGTAAATTTATCCTCAAGTGACAGCCTATTAATGTAGCATTCACAAGCCCATTAATCTTGATTTTGAGAAGCAGACAGAAGTCACTGGCTCCCCGCTGACTACATTATGTTTGTTTCATGTCTGCCTGAGTGATTATTTTAAACACTGCACCCTGTAATAACGTGACTGTAGGGAAGCACGGCGTAATGTGGACACTGTCACAATGCTGAGAGTTTCAGTTGAAGGTCAAGGCTCTGCACGAAATGTACCGCTAGAACAAATCAGTTCACATTTTTTCATCTGCATCCTTTATGGTTTCCAAACACGTGCACAATAGACACACAAACAACAAACACACATACATTCACACAAGGCATACCAACTGTTTGTATGCTCTAATTTTAGGTTTAAAATCCAATCATCAGATTTCTGTAGAAAGAATTTTAAAATGCTGAAATATGTTAAACGGAGCATGAATTATCTGATGCCTCTGCACAATCGAATCTGTGACCACCGTGCAAAATTACAACTTAAAGGGCAACAAATCACTGTCATCAAATAATTGGTGGGCATTATTCTTTGCAGCAGCAGTATGGAATTCAGAGTGAAATATCACATTAAACATCACAAATAGCAAACACACAATTTGCAGCAACAATAGTCCTTTGTTGGGCTCCAATTATAGCATTGGTGTGCATGCGTATGTGTGTGTGTCCAACACTGAGGCATTGATTGATATTTAAATTACCCACAATGCTTTTCTCACAGCTCGGATTATCACATACACAGTGCATACTTTACTTCTAACCTTTCTCTCGTCAAACTGAACCTCTTTAATCTCTGACTTCAAGCAATATACTTATAAGGTTGAGGTCAAAAGTTTACATACTACTTGCAGAATCTGAAAATTCAGTTGTTTTTTTTTGTTTGTTTGTGTATTTGAACCCTTTCCAGCAATGACTGTGTGATTTTGAGAGCCATCTTTTCACACTGAGGGACTCATATGCAACTATTACAGAAGGTTCAAACGCTCTCTGATGCTTTAGAAGGAAACGCAATGCATTAAGATACAGGGGTGTAAACTTTTGAACAGAATGAAGATGTGTACATTTTTCTTATTTTACCCAAAATATCATTTTTTTTTTTTCATTTAGTACTGCCCTGCAGAAGCCACGAAAGATACTCACATGTTTCCCAGAAGACAAAATAAGTTACATTTACCCTGATGTTCAAATTCAAAAAGTTTTCACCCCCTATCTCTCAATGCATTGTTTCCTTCTGAAGCATCAGTGAGTGTTTAAACCTTCTGTAATAGTTGCATAAATGTTAAAAGATATATTTTAAAATCATACAGTCATTGGGCCTCATTCATGAAACAGAAGCAGAACCAATTTTTGTGGAAATCATTCGCAAAGCCGTTCTAATGTAAATTTTTGCATTCATGAAAATGTTCATATTTTCAAAATGTTAGTTGGTACGAACGAAATGTACGCCTGCTCCCTACCACATGTAAAAGGTACGTAAAACATTCTGTGTTCCTTTTGGCAAACTGATGACAGAATTTTGATGCACTGCCATAATAAGTTCATTTGCCCTTGCCCTCTTTTTTTTTTTTTTTTTTGTTTTTTTGTAGCTATGTTGATAACTGTAAAACACAGCGCTCATCACTGTCACTATTTACCCAGCAGTAAATACAGGACGGGCGGGACAAATACCAACCAACCATCCTACTTGTACAACGACTGCCTACAACAATGAAGAACTAAATATTACTGGTTACTGCTTTTTTATATTAAGTAAAATTCTTTAAAATTAGATACTAGTAATACGTTGCCGACGTGCATAGCCTATTCCAAATCATAGCAACTAAAGCGTCTCAGCTGGAAAAACGCTGTCACCAAGGCGTTTTCAAGCGCCACCAGCTGGTCATTTTAAGAAGAGCGCCTGACATTTTTTCAACTGGCTAAAACTCCTTGGTGGACACGTTATTGAATATTTATTGTTAGGCATATGGCCTATTAGTCTTTTTTGCATTTATGCAATATACTGGAGTCAACCTGAGAAAGTAGACCAGAATATTCCACTGCGTTCCTGGACACGCAATTTGCGTAGCTGTAATTCATAGGCGGGGATTATGCTAATTGTGAATGAGCGTGCATTTACGAATGATTGGAATTCGTTAACATGCACGTTAAACTATCAAATTGGATGTTTACGAAGCATTTGTGAATCCGGAGGAGAGTTTTCTAGAAGGTCTGTTTTACGCACAAATTACTCAGAATTTACTCATATATTTACGCAAGTTTCATGAATGAGGCCCATTGTTGGAAAGGGTTCAAATACACAAAAATGCTGAAAAAACACAGAATTTGTGGGACCTGAGGTATTTTTCTGAAGAACAGTGGGCAGTTTAACTGTTCAGGACAAACAAGGGACTCATGAATAACTACCACTAAAAAACAAAACAAAAAAACACAGCTGTGGATCATTCAGGTAGCAGCACAGCATTAAGAATCAAGTGTATTTAAACTTCTAAACAGGGTTATTTTTATAAATCCAGCTATTATTTTCTCTTGTAGACTATATGTGAAATATCTTATTCAGTATGCAGTACTAAATCAAAAAATAACATGAATTTGTATGTTCCTTCTTATTTTGGTACAATAAATAACATTTTGCAGATTCTGCAACTGTATATACCGAATACTTCAACAAGCACTCCATTTTAGTCACATTTTAGATTTGCAAATGTATATTATACTTCATATGTGACGAGTGAACCTTTAATCAGTGAGTCTTCTCTGAACAAAAGGCAGATGTTCATTACCAATCACATGGAAAAAGGGTGGTTTGCTATGGGACACTTTCATAGTGTTATTTACCCTGTGGCGCATCTAATCATCTATGTTTATTACACCGTATCTCAAGCTAATGGCATTTGAAAGTGCTTATAGATTTCGGTTCGTTTAAGTAATTAGCCAGGGCTAGCACATGTCAGTTCTTATAGATGTGTGGCCTTCAGGCCTCCAGAGTACATAATCAATGACTGAAATATCTGAACAAATGTTAAAGGTACATTCATTGGGATTTACATCTTAATCAGCATTTTGTCTCATTTCCTATACAAATATCACACATCATTTAAACTAGAGAAAATTTACTTAAACTCTACTTGAGAAACAAAACTGCATAACATATGTTTATAATGTATTTTAATATGCATAATAAATGTTGATTATATTACATTAATGTGCATAAAATATTGCATAAAATAATAAAAATATATATTTTTTAATTTAATGGAAAGCAATGAACAGAAAAAAAATCATTGGTATTTAATAATTATACTGCATGAGTTTTCTTTTTCATCTCTAAAAGACACGGCTCATTTCAGAACTCCAAGGACAAAGTATAGAAGTCATCTCAACTTGTGTGTGTGTGTGTGTGTGTGTGTGTGAGAGAGAGAGAGAGAGTTCATTATAACAAAATATCAGCCAGGCTATAGGGCCTGTGTCTGGTTTTATCAGCAGATGAAGAGATAAAACCGATAAAGAGCATGGCTAGAGTGAATCATCCTTATAAAGCATGGGGTTGAATCACTGACCACTTCTAATATTTCTTTCAGTAACTTACAGTGTATGCATATGCTACCAAGAGGACACAGATATTGCTACTCTTGTTATATTACAGACAGACACACTCAGATATTGCTCTTGGGCATCTTAAAATTTCATTTATGTTGTTTTATGATTCTGAAAAGGTCATTTTGTGCTGTTTTCAATAGGATTTCTTGTTATTGCTCCAGATGGTGTCATTTTCCACAGCGCACTTTTGTTTTTCAGCATCTGCTGCTGGCTAGATGTGGACTTATTATTTAGCACTCTACAGTTCTTCATCATATGAGAAGGGTGTGATTACCTCTCTGAACCTGAAACTATCATGCGAGCTGTCATCTAGCTTGATTTATAATAAATGACTGTTCTTAAGCAAACAGTGTGATGGATTTTTCAGGTTTGAAAGAGAAGTTTCAGCTGAACTGGTCTGCCACCTTTAATGCTCTCTTACCATCACAGGCCCAGATTCACTTGCTGCTCAGAATGCAACATACACTGCTCATCCGCCATTTTAATAATATTCCTATTTAAATGCATGAACAATGTTTGGCTTCAGGCAGGTCAATGCAGTCTCTCCATCTCTCTAACTCTATACTGTATATATATAATCACTTACTGTCTTTTTGCTTTCCTTCTCACACACATTCACACTAATATGTAAATATAATTAAAAAAAATATGTCATATAACAATATTAAAGTGTTGGTTGCTTGTAAAAAAGTAAATGGAGTTCCTTTTGTTTCAACCTGGAAACTAAAAATCAAACACACTCTCTGATCAGTGTTTTGCCCAGGGCTCTGTCTCTTTCTGCAATTTCCTCGAAAGCGTTGGGAAATGTTGTGGAATAACAATTTCATACTATCTCGCCTATGTGAGTGTCTTTTTTCTTTTCTCTCTCAGTACTGCTGCTTTGGATGACAAACAGCTACTGGTCCCTTTCCAGTTGTGAAAAAGTGCCTTCCAGCACAAGATGCTCAAGACATCCTCAGCTTTAAGCCCGGTCTATCTAACAGGATTAAATGGATGGCTTCTGCAGCTGGAAGCTTAGAGAAAGAGGAAATGCTCTCGAGAACAAGAGAAGACAGAACAAAGCTTCAAATTTGTGAAAATAAGAAAACAACATCACTTTATATACACTATATATACTGTATATAATATAATAACATAAAATGTATATATAAAATTCTTCCTTAATATATACATACCAAAGAAAATGAGGCAGATTAGCATAAAATAAAAAAATAAGGCCAACTCAAAGAGAGAGAAGAAAGATGGTTTTGCTCTACTGGACACACATGCATTATTCATTCATTTTTCAGTCAGGCTGGATAAAGTCGTGGTCCTATAGCTCACACTTGGCTTGTCCTATAGCTTAGACTTCCACAGTCTGTGAAGCTTGCAAAATGACACTGCCAAACAAAAAGTGTGTGTGCGCAGCATGTTAAACCATTCGCTCTGCTTCATTTCTGCACAGTTTACATCTCTGTGGTTTCCTACAAGCATCCTTGAATGTTGACAATGCATACATAACAAAAGCAATGAATAACAGTGCAGAACGCAAACTATGAAGCCTATTAACTTGCATGTAGCAAAAAAAAAATTCCTTTAACATATTACCCTGACTAGAGATATTCTAACAGAATATACACTTCCAGTCAAAAGTTTTTGAACAGTAAGATTTTTAATGTTTTTTAAAGAAGTCTCTTCTGCTCACCAAGCCCGCATTTGTTTGATCCAAAATACAGCAGAAGCAGTAATACTGTGAAATATTTTTACCATTTAAAATAACTGCTTTCTATTTGAATAGATTTTAAAATGTAATTTATTTCTGTGATCAAAGCTAAATTTTCAGCATCATTACTCCAGTCTTCAGTGTCACATGACCCTTCAGAAATATTCTAATATGCTGATTTTAAAGGGGTCATCGGATGCCCATTTTCCACAAGTTGATATGATTCTTTAGGGTCTTAATGAAAAGTCTCTAATATACTTTGATTAAAAAGTCTCAATGGTTTTGTAAAACAACACCCTTTTTACCTTGCCAAAATCAGCTCTGCAAAACTCATCTCATTCTAAGGGGTTGTTCCTTTAAATGCAAATGAGCTCTGCTCGCCCCGCCCCTCTCTTCTCTCTGTGGAATGACAAGCTTGTTTATGTTAGCCGCTAAACTTCCTAACTACCACGTTATAAGGAAAGGCGATCGCAAAGATTCATACAAAAACGCTTTTACACACTTCTGCTGTAAGTGAAGCTGGATCACAAATGAATCGCATGAACATAGACGGATGTAGATCGGGAGGCGCATTCCATTCACAAACAAATCTACTGCATCTTCAGCGGCTCAGATGTCGGGAGTAAATGAGGACCACTGTTCATTATTATATCCAGCAACACAACACCTCAGTCGGAGATATTCTTGTCTAACTTACATCCCTGCTTTGGCATCGAAACAAGGAAAGTTACTGGACTGTGACAGCTGATTTGAGGTAAAACGCTCATGTCAATCAACTATCGTGGGAGCGGCCTCTGTTGGTGTGACGGCACACCGACAGGCATCTGAGAATGGCTCGATTTGAAAAAGGGGATATTATTTTTACAGATTAATTAAAAACCACTGCATGGATTTTTATCATTATAGGGTAGATTTGTACATACACTGCCAACACACATTAATGTTCAAACAACATGAAAAAGTGAAGTTTGCATCCGATGGCCCCTTTAAACCTTTTTTATTATTATCAATATTTAAAACAGTTGAGTACATTTTTTTCAGGATTCTTTGATGAATAGAAAAATCCAAAGATCAGCATTTATTTAAAATAAAATGCTTTTGTAACATTATACGCTATACCATTCAAAAGCTTGGAGGCAGTATACATATATTTTTCTATTTCACATAAATGCTGTTGTTCTGAACTTTCTATTCATCAAAGAAACCTGAAAAAATTCTACTCAGCTGTTTTCAACATAATAATAATAATAAAAAAAGTTGAGCAGCAAATCTGAATATTAGAGTGATTTCTAAAGGATTATGTGACTGGAGTAATGATGCTAAAATCCAACTATTTATTCACAGGAATAAATTACATTTTAAAATATATTCAAATAAAAAACAGTTATTTTAAATAGTAAAAATATTTCAAACTTTTACTGTTTTTGTTGTACTTTGGATCAAATAAATGCAGGCTTGGTGAGCAGAAGAGACTTCTTTAAAAACATTAAAGAATCGTACTGTCCAAAAACTTTTGAATGGTAGTTTATACTAATTAAAAAAGAAAAAAAAAAAAAAGATACTTAATATATGTTGCTTCTTCATAGCGCACACTGGTATGTGAGCACATGTTCAGACAGTAGATGTATGTTAGAGACGTGAAACACACATATGGTGCATCACTTCACCTTTAACCTCAAGTGTAACTGTCAAATCAGGCATATGGCCTCTAAAGAATAAAACAGCAGTGTGTGTCTGTATGTGAGAAGTGTTGATACCTGTGGAGTGAAGAATCGGGGTTGTGTGTGTGTGTGTAATTGTTTCCTAGCAGAGAAAGACATCCAAGGTCATTGTGACCCACAGCTTGAGCTCTGACACACTGTGTCTCAAATAGGACACAAGATCACAGAAGTCTACATGGTGAAAATCATAAATGTATCTTCACTGTTTGCTTGTCTTATACCAAAAGTCTGATGCTGTTGAAATATTTCAGATTCACACACTTTTTATTTCTCCAAATCTGTTCTGATGACAAAACAAACTCATCTACATCTTGAATAGCCTGAGGGTGAGTTATTTTTCAGCAAATATTCATTTTGGGTTAGGAAATAACTATTATTTCAATCATGCCTTGTTTGTCCTTAATGCCTGCGCATGCGCATACACACATCACACACCTCCTTCTGACATTTATGTCTCATTCAGTCCCCCCAAGGTGATATTTGGACAAATGTATGATCCTGACCCCTGTGAAGTGTCATCTAAAGAGTACGTTTTCTTATATCCCTCTGCCTTATGACAGACTAGTCACTGAAGATTTGTGTAGTGCTGCTGACATATCAAACTCATATATAGACATCCACATGTGTAGGATGACATGAAAAGGTCAGTCTAAAACATCACTGTCATCTCACGATCTTGGTTTCTGATTCTGAAGCTTCACACATTCATTAGCACACGCACGACTGAGCTTACATCGAGACATCAGAGCTGACTCCATCTCATATTAAATCAGAGGACGTTGCTCAAGCTCGCATGAAATGTACCATGACTTGCAAATTAGACACTTGGGGTCCATAAACGGTAGAGAAGCTGCCTACCATGCCTTCATATTCAGACTTTCTAATAAATGCTGTTATTTTGAACTTTCTGTTCATTAAAGAATCCATGCAATCTTCTCATTTAATGATTTTTAGAATTTAACATATCAATATATCGCAGCACAGATGCCCACAGATTTCTCACACACACACACACCGTCTGCTGTGTGTAGATTCATCATTACCATAGAAATTAATGTTACAGCAGGTGATACTGTGGCTCATGACAGGTGTATATGAGGACTAGTGTGTCAGCCTCTTCACATAAACATTTTGCAATTTACAAAGTTTACAATTCAAAGTTTTAACTAATGCCTTGGAAGCCTATGTGTTCAGTGAACATAGAGTACTTTGCTTAAAGGGGTCATCGAAAGCAAAACTCACTTATACATGTTATTTGAACATAAATGTGTGTTGGCAGAGTGTGTACACGACCACCCTATTATGATAAAAATCCACCCAGTGGTATTTTTGTAATCTTTATAAGAAATATCCCCTTTTTCAAATCAAGCATTCTCAGCTTCTTGTCGGTGTGACATCACACTGACAAAGGCCGCACCCACGATAGTTGATTGACATGACCGTCTTACCTTAGACCCGCCCTGACTGAGCTGTGAACAGTTTGACTTGACCGCCATTTTTTAACTCCGGTGCAGAGGAAGACAAGAATATCTCAGATTGAGCGATTGATGGTGTTCTGTTGTTGGATGTAATAATGATCATAGCAGTCATCATTTACTCTCGACATCTGAGCCGCTGAAGATGCAGAGGATTAACGTTACTTTCTTTTTAGAAGAAAATGCGTCTGGCTAACTACATAAATGCATTTATGTTTGCGCGAATCATTCGTAATGCAGCTTTACCTACAGCAGAAGTGAGTGTAAGGGTTTTTATGCATCTTTGCAAGTTGCCCTTCTTGATAATGTGCTAGTTTTGCAGCTAAATGCGGCTCATCACCCCACAGAAGAGAGGGGCGGGGTGAGCAGAGCTCATTAGCATTTAAAGGAACATGCAATAGAATGGCTCACTCTGAACAGGGCTGACTTTGCTAAGAAAAAAAGGGTGATTTTTTACACTACCACTGAGAAATTTTAACCAAAGTGTGTTTTAGACTTCTCATTAAGACCCTAAAGAATCATATCAGCTTGTGGAAAATGGGCATCCGCTGACCCCTTTAAAAAATAACTAAATAAATACAATCTGTTACAGTTTGTGTTATAATAATGAACATAAAAAAAACACTAAAGCATATAGACAAAGAGCGAGAGACCTTTCTACTAGATTGGCCAATGTTTTCTGCATTGACACAAAGCCAAAAGTGCTTGCTGAGAAAAATTCTTGAGTTTATCTCGGACAAGAGATGAAAGGAGCCTTAGGGTATCTCTCTACATCAAAAAAACAGACAGACAGACACACATACACACACACACATGCCCTGTCTAAAAGGAGAACAGAATAGTATGAGCTCTTTTCTGACATGTGCCCTTATATATAATCCAACATGTTCCCACTGCAGCATGGTATAGGGATGTGAGGAATGCAAATGAAAACAGCTGAATTTTAATCAATATTTCATTTCTGCCCGAAATCACCAAACCAGACCAAAGTGTGTTTCTTTATGCTCTGAAATGTGAAATTTCAGCACATTGAGGCCTATCTTTGATCTGGCTACACTACTGGTGTGGACTGAGACACTGAAGGCCTGACGTTAAAGGAATGGCACAGTGCTTGCTAAAATGCCACATGACAAGCAAGCCCAGAAATAAGCTGTGTGCAACACACAAACAAGCCCAAACAGAATGGTTAATCAAACAGAATCAGAAATAAGAGACCCAACCAGTCTTAAGTTGTGAGACACTAGAAGAATCTTCCAAAGATGAAATACTTTTACTACTCAGAAAGAACTGAGATGAGGAATACAGCAGGTCCTCCATTTCCTGTCCACAAGCATTGCATGAACATTTAGCTGTGGATTTGTATTGGAAAACAGCTCAAAATTGCTGAAAAAACTGTAAAGTTATAAAACTGATCTTCTATTTATTATCCTTGACAGGAATGATCACTGGCGCTGAAGTAATCGCTCCTTATTTGATATAAACATGCAATTTAGTCATTAGACATTAACAATCAAAAATGAACAATAGAAATTTTGCTCATTACCAAAATGTCAAGAAGCCCCTATCTTAAATCAAACAATTAGAGCAATTAAACCCCAGGAGCTGTCATAGGATAAATGCAGCAATTACCACACTATTTTTCTAGTCTAGAAAATCCTGATCTTTGAGCAATAAATTAAATAGATAATACATCTGAAAATGATGTGGGCAGATCATTCAATTCTATTATTTGCTTGAAGGAGAAGTTCACTCACCCCGTTGTCATCCAAGATGTTCATGCTGTTCTTTCTTCAGTCGTAAAGAAATTATGTTTTTTGAAGAAAACATTTCAGGAATTATCTCCATATGGTGGACATATCAATGGTGATCGCGAGTTTGAACGTCAGTTTAACAGTTTAAATGCACTTTGAAGGGCTCTAAATCCAATCTGAGGAATAAGGGTCTTATCTAGCGAAAAGACGTGTCATTTTCTACACAAAAAATGTAACATTTATATACTTTTAAACTTCAAATGCTCTGCTATGTGCATATGTACTCTGCGTAATCCGGGTAATACAGTTAGGGTATGTCAAAAAACTCCCATCTCAACTTCTCCTCCAACTTCAAAATCATCCTACTTTGCTGCAGAAGTACCAACCCAGTGTTTACAAAGTGAACATGCAAAGAAGGTCAAACGCCCTTTACAAAAAAAGTCAAAACAGCGATGTAGGATGATTTTAAAGTTAGAGGAAAAAATGAGATGGGAGTTTTTCTAACTCCCTAACTGTACTGACCCGGATTACACAAAGTACATATCCGCATCACAGAGCTAGACAAGACAAGCATTTGAGATTAAAAAGTATATAAATATTTTTTTTTTTTTTAGAAAATGACCACTCGGGCACCATAGAAGTCCACTATATGGACAAAAATCCTGAAATGTTTTCCTCAAAACACATAATTTCCTTACGACTGCAGAAAGAAAGGCATGAACATCTTGGATGACAATGGGTTGAGTACATTATGTAAATTTTTGTTCTGGAAGTGAACTGCTCCTTTAAGGTGTGATCATATCTGTTCAACAATAACATATATGCATTACAAAACTACCACAGGATTTCACTTGATGTTATAAATGTGTCTAAAGGATACAGGATACAGTAATTTTGAGGTTGAAATTTGAGATTTTAGAATTTGTTTCCTTCAAATTTATGTAATACCTGTAAATTCTACATCTTTTGTATTTCAGCTTATTTCATATACAACTTACTGTTGAGCCCTGAAATCTATGATTTCATTTAGACATTTTAAACAGGGTATTAGCACTGCCATCCATGCACAGACATTAGTTCTTTGAAGACAGGGCAAGTGGTTTCAAAAAGTCTATGTACAACGCTTCTAGAACATTCCTCTGCTGCCAACTGGCTATAAGATGTCTGGTATTTCAAAGAAATGCAGCAACCAGAAACAAGTCAAAGAAAATCTCAACATATGAATTTTGAGGCAGGAAAAAAAAGCAAACCTGTAATTTGCAATTTATCCTCCCCTAAATTTACCAACCAGTGTCTGTATGTGGTCTGTGCAGTGTTTAAATTCCACTTCAGCACTGACGTCTATCGCACTGTTCTAAGGCAAACGAGTGCATCTTGACAAGGTCGCGGGTTTAGTAACCGGTTAACCGAAGTTAGAGTGATGTTTGCCGCTGCCCGTCTAAGAGTGGCTGCTCCCCAGACCAAGAACTGACCACAGATCAGAGATAATCACAGGCTGCACTGGCCAAAGCCTCATAACCAGTGGAAAATTCTGTACTGGATCACACTGCATAGCAAGGGCTGATTTGATGAAGGGCAGTTTTATTAATTATGAGAAATACACCAAAATGTCACTATTAGAGAATGACTACTCCACTTTGGGTCATACCTAAAAACACAGCAGTTAGAAATGACACTAATTAGCTAATAAATATATTCTTGTTATGGCAGATAACCAATAAATTTTATACTACTTTGTCTTAATGAATTAAAAAATAAAATATATTATTTTAAATGCCACAAGTGACTTTTGGCATAACAGCAATACAATGTACAGCATGAAAAATGGATATTAATCTTGTGATTTTATGAAGATTACATAGAACAGCATTATTAAATGGTTAAATAGTGTCAAAAAACAAACAAAAAAATAGAACTAACATATTGCGCATCCCTAATAGCAGTAGCGCATATTTTCTGTTGGTTTTCTGTTGACAGGAAGAAAATTGGAACACAAAGCCCTGTAGCCATAACCAAACTTAGCCATGTGCACAGTTATAGATAAAATACTCACCAAACAGGTAAAAACAGGAAGGATGTAAGCTTCAAACTTACCTAAGAAAAGAAGATATAAGAAAATTGGAATAAATACATTAAAATGTAAACACCCCACCAAAGAATATTCATATAACCATTAGAAGCATAACAAGGATAAGCAATAACACAGCACAACAACGTTTACACACATTAATGAATGAATTAATGAGAAAAAAAAAGAGACTTCTAAAGCTTGCGTGACATTCAAAGTTGTTTAAGCCAGAAGAGATCAGTGCGATATACACTATGGCTTTCACTAAGTAATAGGACCCGAATGACAGATTGAGCTTCAAGAGGTTTATATAAAATAATACAAAACCCACATCCCAGATTATTTTGATGAACAACAGCTGAACAGAATAGCCCAAATGGCACTTGACCCAAAACAGTAGGAGCTCTTCATCTACCAGCTGACGGAAATTAATAAGCAGAGTCTATAATAACACATTTATATTCATAAACCCACATATATTCAGTTTAGACAGAACTACTGATGCTTGCATACAAAACAACACAGCTCGTTCCTGAATTTTCAACCACGGTCCTACAAACACACAATGTATTATTCATAAACCTATAGCATATAGTTTCTATATGTTTAATACAAAATTTTAAGCATTCAAAGATTAATTCACTCCAGAATTAAAATTTCCCGATAATTTACTTTCCCCTATGTCATCCAAGATCATGTATTTCTTACTTCAGTCAAAAAGAAAGTAAGTATTTGAGGAAAACATTCCAGGTTATTTCTCCATTAAGTGGACTTCAGTGGGGTTTAATGGATTGAAGGTCCAAATTGCAGTTTCAATGCAGCCTCAAAGGGCTCTCCTCGATCCCAGCTAAGGAATAAGGATCTTACCTAATGAAACGATCAGTCAGTTTCTAAAAAAAATAATACAAATTTACTTTTTAGCCAGAAATGCTCATTTTTGCACTAGCTCGACTTCATGCATTATGTAGTCACGTTGGAAAGGTCACGCATGACATAGGAAGAATACCGACCCAGTTTACAAAGTGAACGTGCAAAGAATGTCAAACACCGTTTACAAAAAAAAGGTCAGACAACAATGTTGGATGATTTTGAAGTTGGAGGAAAAAATGAGATGAGTTTTTTATCCTACCCTACCTTTTTGAACCAGAGTACAACAGACAAAGAACTAATCACGTCTGACCTTGCCAACACAATTACGTAATCTGTGAACTCGTAGACGCACATCAGAGTTAGCGCAAGACAAGCATTTGTGGTTATAAAGTATATCAATTTCATTTATTTTTTAGAAAATTACCAATCATTTCACTAGATAAGACCCTTATTCCTCAGCTGGGATCATGTAGACCCAATTGAAGCTGCGCTGAAACTGTAATTTGGATTTTCAACCCATTGTCTCCCATTATGGCTCCCACTATATGGAGAAAAATCCTGGAATGTTTTCCTCAAAAACCTTAATTTCTTTTCAACCGAAGAAAGAAAGACATGAACATTTTTGATGACATAGGGGTGAGTAAATTATCAGAAAACTTTAATTCAGGAGTGAACCCAGCGTAAGCTTTAGCAACAAGTGATGAAATTTGCAATTATCGAAGACATCAACACTCCTTTAATCTTGAGACTTGAATATCGACTTTGAATTAAAGCTTCTAGTATTGAAAAATATTAGTGTGGCAATCCTTGATCTGTTCATAACCATGTTTATACTTTCTTTCCTATTATATCATCTGCATTCATCTCCGTTGAACCATTCATTGGCCTTTTGAAGGATCGATACATTTGGAACAAAGGCTGCTGGAAATCAGCACACAGCAACATAAGAAATGTCACAGAGCTGTACTGAAAATATACAAACGCATATGCACATTATACCTTTGAAAGTCATTACATTGACAGATTGAAAGCTGTGGCGGTTTGTGGAGATGCAAGTAGGCATGTATGGGGGTTCACTGAAAAATATTTACAAATATCTCACCAATTTTTAACATTTGAATGCTACTGTAGTTTGTTAAGCTGCCTCCTAGAAGTTAGAGCACATTTCTTTGTACCATAATATACAGGGCCTACCTGTAAATATAAAATCACATGATCTTGAATAACAAATAAACCCTGGTTCCTTAGTTTATAAGGTTACACTAATACTGCATAATGATGTAGGTGACATTCACATCCCATTAAACAGCCATTGTCTTGGAATTATTCTATTAATAGCAAAATCGTGTGAAGAAATAAATAAATGAGGTATAAAAGGCCAGACTCTAACAGATTTAGGCCACAAGATAAGCTGGAATTACCAGGCAGGGTTTTCCTATTCTATTGCTTTAACAAGGCTTTTCAAGTAAGAGCTATTGAGATCTTCACAGCCTTGTGAGAAAGCACCAAGCTCTCAGCGAAGATGTCCTTCATTGTCCTCTATTCCTCAACCCAAATACAGAAGCAAATCACAATCCTCTCTGCTCCTTTTAATCAAGGTGGTAAAAATAAGACTATGAGCTGAATTCTCCATTAAGCCTCTTTTGTTTGGTTCTGAATAGCTTTTTCCATGTGCTGATTCTATTGTGCCCGTGAAGGCCGGTTCACATTGCCAGCAGCCGAGAGAATATTCACGGCCCTACGGTATATTGTGATCGACTCAGCCGTTCATTCAGCAGGTGTTCAAAGGAACTGATCAACAGTCACCTTCAAAAATGGCCTGCAGAGAAGATCTGTGCCCAGGAGATCACAGGGTTGAAAATAAACCCAGCTCTGATTCTTATTAACGGGTAATCGCTCATTTTCAGATGTCTTTTACGAGGTGTGAATTTTGTGTTTACAATGCAGACATACAGATGTGTGATGGGCTGCATAATTGGAGAGCATTCACGGTGCCAAAATAAAGCGGAGCGCAACAGTAGGAAAAAGAGGTGAAAGCCAAGGTTTTAGCCTTGTTAGAATTCCGACAGCAAGGTGCACTTCATTGGTCGCGACGATAATTCCACAGAGCTACTTCATGCATATTCTAATGCGAGACCTCTCTCACCCTCCACTGCATTACTGCAATAAGAATAAAATCTGGTGAAATCCCAAGAGAAGGATGACGAAAGAGAGAGATACATGAGGCAACAAACAGAGAAAGTAAGGATGCATAAATTAAAGGAAACGTTGATACAAATGAGAATTCTATTATCAAACACTTGTGTCGATTCAACAGTTATCTTTTTTTTCCCAAAATGAGATGTTGGATGGAATGTCTCAGTTGTTTTTTTCCATCATTGACAGTGGATGGTAACTGATAATTCCAAGCTCCCTAATATTTCTGGTGTTAATACTGTTGATGTTTGTACTCTATTAAAGAGGTTTATAGAGAAGATTTTAAGTAAATGACAATGACTTAATCTGACTTTTTCCATGTTTAAGTGCTATAATCAGGTCCCCAGTGCATCTACCAACCCAGAAAACGTGAAAAAGGACAACTTAGTAACTTTGTTTTGGTAAACCTTTGTCTGCAAGCATGTGCAAAAAAATTGTGTGTTAGATATGCTTCCTCCGTAACATAGAATTATACGTCTTATTATTATAATATTACTGCCCCTTAATCTGCATGTTTCCACCCACGGAGCCGTCATTTTGTTTTCGTAAGCGACAAAGGTGTACCAGTTCTAATGCTGTGGGAAAAGTTCGAGCAAAGCATGCTAACTGTTCTGGGATGCGCTTCCCAAAAGCATCGTTAGCTAACTATGGTGGTTCGGTCCACTGAACTCTATTAGTAACGACGGAACTTGCGACCATAGTTGGTTTTGGGAAACGCACCCCTGTTTTTGGCTGGCAGACAAGCACAGAACACTATTTAGAGTCCCAGCCTCAGAGGAGACAAGAGAGCAGTGGATTTATTGATTTATTATCATTATTAATATACTGTATATTACGGTGCTGCCACACAGATCTAATATAAACATGCAATTTCTTTCCCAGCTGTTTACCTTCACAGACATAACTGACTATTTTTGTAACTCATGTGTGTTTTTAACATAAACCTGTGTGTATTTGACAGTTTAAGTGCAATAAAACATGAAAGAGAACACATGCCGTGTGACAGCCGCTTTCTGTGCGTGTGCTTCGGATGTGTGCTATTAGAAAACCATATATAAGAAGTTTAAACTAATATGGTTTAAAATGCACAATTTCAGCACAATAGACATGATAATCAAAACCAAACAGATGTTTTTTGGCAGAGTTATAAGCTGTGAAGGCATAGACCTGTTTTGGAAATTGGGGCAGGATGCAGCAGCTCATTTGGATTTAAAGAGACATGCATGAAAACAGCATTGTTTCTGCTTCTACTCAAAAAAGGCATTTTCAAAATGATATAATAAATGATCTGTGGGGTATTTTGAGCTGAAACTTCACAGACACATTCCAGGGACACCTGCAACTCAATAGGTCTCCTTTAAAGGCATCATTGGATGTCTATTTTTCACAAGCTGATATGATTCATTAGGGTCTTAATGAAAAGTCTATAACATACTTTAGTTAAAATTTCTCAGTGGTAGTGTAAAAAACACCCTTGTCAAAATCAGCTCTGTTCAGAGCGAGCCGTTCTATTGGATGTTCCTTTAAATGCTAATGAGCTCTGCTCACCCCACCTCTCTCTTCTGTGGGGTGATGAGCCGGTCTGTATATATTTCTATATATTTCTGGGTGGATTTTTATCATAATAGGGTGGTTGTGTACACACACTGCCAACACATATTTATGTTCAAACAACATGTAAAAGTGAGTTTTGCATCCGATGAACCCTTTAAATTTGATAAGTATGTATCAGGCCCAACCACAGTTTCAGAGGATGTTCTGGGTTGTTTCAAAGTGGTTGTTTACTAGAAAGCACACTAATAAATACTAGATACCACTGTATGTGTATGAATAAAATTGAAATACACTCATAAACTGCAAAATCCTTTATAAACATGGAGCTAACTGAATTAAGATATTCATTTTATCATCTTTTTCATTGCTGTACCAGAATAAACAGATTCTGGTAAAGATGTTTCAATTGGAGCATGTCTCATGTCATGAGTGTGAGGTGTATTTGATCTGTAGAAGGTTCCAGTGAGCTCTCTGTCAGAGCTTAGCAAAACTCTTTCGGGCTTCTTACAGCCGTCAAACTCTCAGAATAAAAGTGATGCCTTTGAAAGGCGGTGAATCCATACCTGCTTCTCACAACCTAGACACACGCACACACTCCCAAATTTTAATAACAAAGCGCCATTCAAGCAGACTTGGCAGCAGCGGCAGAAGCAGAATTTTCCATTCAAAGACAAGACTGCAGATGTAATAGTTTCTGCACTGCTTTCAGTTTCTAATGCTGAAGTGCTATATGATTGTTAGACAGAATACCGTACTTTCTCAAATTCCCATAGTGCATTAAATATGCATGATTATAATACACAGTCAAAGCATGTAGGCAGTGCAATTGATTATATAATTAATAATTCATCACATGTAACAATAAAAAGGTAAACATCTCAATCACAATTTCATATTTTGACTCATTACGTCATTTAAATTTGAAAAGTTGAAACAGGACGTTGTTATACGAACAGAAAAACAGACTCAAATACAAAGGAGTTTGTAAATGGAGAAAGAATGAAATTGCTTATTATTCTCAAGCAGTAACCAAAAGAGCATGCATGCCAATATTTTCCGATGTGCCGTCTCCAGGCACAATAATAAATGCATCAATTCATTTTAATCTAGTGATTTTGACCTTATTTCTTCCCAGTACAATATATCTGACTAAATCAGCACGCTCAGTAATGCTTTTACATTAAAGTGCATTTAATTAGAAAGAAACTCCCCGAGGATCATTCCCTGTGCATAACCCAGCTAATACATATTTAATGGAAAAACTGCATGTCACTCTCTTAATGGGTTTTCAACAAACCTTGGATTCATGATATCATACAGAAACAGTCATTCAAACGGCTCTGCGTGTGTGTGCTGTCACGCAGGAACATATTTAAAGCTATTTAATAGAAATGAACAAGCAAAAATCTCTTTTTCTCAGTCTGAAAGTTATTTCTCAATCTTTCTGGTACATGCTCCAGTATAGAGGTGTTGAAATGAGCTATGAAATTCAGCAAATGACTTTGACCTTGGAAACACAGACCCACACGGTCTAAACAATTATGCACTTATTGTGCGTTATGTTTCAATTTCAGTTAAAAAACATCAATGTGGCTCTGTGATTCACTAATACCAACTGCCAGAAGAGAACTCAGCTTTGATTTCCTTGGTGAGAAATTCTCATTTCTATGAAACCAGTATTGCACAGCAGTATTAAATGTTAATACAGTAACATGGGAGACTCAATTACAATTTATGAACCTCCCATATAAACATCAATTAGACTGTCTGGTCTCATTTTTTCCTGAACCAAATGATGAGTGAGAGTTTGAATCAGCATCTCTGATAAAAACCTATTTGCTTCCCCTCAGCTGAACCCAAAACCCAAGAGGCATCAACGTACACAGAGATATGACGCTCATGAATAATTAACTATCCTAAATGAATAATCAGTATCACATAATGAGCACAGATAAATATTCATTATTTCCATGAGGGAAGGAAGTGATTGGAGACTGCACTGGTTTCTCAGGGGGTGTCCTACCAAAACAACATCAAAGGGAAAGTTTAACAGAAAGAAAAAAGAAGTCCTATAGTAAAACACAGCTATACCAGTGCACAACTGGATTGCTTTTATCAGTAATCCCTCTCTTGCACCCCTCCCTTTTTTCCCAGTCTCATTAGCTTGTAAAGCCTGTAGAAATATTGCGCTGAGACTGACCTATAAATCTGATATCGCTGAAATAGGATGATGCCTGTTTAAAATTATTACTCTACTTCTGCAAAAGAAAGAAAGACTTGTGTGACAGTGGTGTTGGGCATGCTTATAATTACTTCCTGGTGAGAGGTTGGCTAAAAAGATTTAATGGCCAACAGGTCGAAGAGATTCCAAACTGCTAGTTTGATGTTTAATTCTTTTGTACTGCTTAACATTTGCATTTTTGCCAATTGCGATAATTAATTTTCAGTACTGCTAGTATGTAGAATACCAAGCAATTTGTGCCCTCTATTAACACAGTAATTTGTTGGTGGTACACATTAAGATGATGGTGGGATTGGAATTCTGCTGAGCCTTCAACAGATGGCATTGGAGTATTAACTGAGCAACAACAAATAGCCTTAAATTAGCATCTGGGACAAAGGAATTGGCTGCGGTTTTACATGGGTTTAAAAATTTTTACGCCAGTGTTTCCAAATCTTTTTTTGACTCATGAACTTTCAGGCTAGTAAGGCTAAAGCACCCCTTCATCAACACCAAACCAGGAAAGTGTTCTTTTAACATGTTTATACTTGTGATTCTTATTTAGCATGCATGAAGGTGCATGAAGAAATCCATTTCGTATAAAATAATCATGCCGCTTTCTAAGGTTAAGGCTACTTTACAAATTTTACAATTATTAACATATTTAACATGAGCAAATGATATATAGAAACTGCTTTAAGCACTAAGTGGAGAAAAAGGTTAATTAAAATTAGGTTCATTCCTGGAATGAAACCAAGCCTGAAGGAGGAATCTCTCGTCACTTCAAAACAAAAGAGATTATTGAAAAAACTGGAGGAAAAGCTCTGCTTATCCCTCCTCTCTCCCTGAAGGCTTCTTTAATTATTTTCATCCATTCCACTAAATCCTCTGGTGATTTGTGCCTGGTGACATCATGCAAAATGGATGAGAGCAGTTGAGGTGGCATGCTAAGCACTTATTCGGTTTCCACTGGAAAATCACATTCATGTCAAATGATGATGTATTACAGATGAGGGATGCTGGGGAACAAGCAAAGGTGAGTATTGTGTTACATGGTTAAACAATGTGTTTACTGCGTGAGCAAGGGTTTAGGATTGCAAGTCAGCAACTGATAAAACCTAAACAATCAAAACATTCAGCAAATCAGCTAAATATTTCATGAAAACCAAGTGTCCATGATATACTGTAACTTTAAAGGGTGTTTGGACATAAATGTGTGTTGACAGTGTGTGAACACAACCACCCTACAATGTTAAAAATCCACCCACTCCTTATTTTTTTTAATCCTCATTAAACTAAACCAATCTCATTAGGCATGTGGTTTTGATTCTCAAAGCAGTGTGATGTCACACTGTTTAGGCCCCGCCCACGGCCATCCTTCCTATGCTGTCAAGTCGGATGTGCTGACAGGTCTCTGTAACATTGTGCTATTTTATCCCACTTTGGGTGTGTTTGGCTTCCCATTTGTACAGATGACCACCGGTTCTCTTGCTCTTAGTCATGTTGTATCTTCAGACTGTTTACTGGTGTTGGTATGCAATGCAGAGATGTATACGCTACGCTCTCTTCTGAAGACGGGGCAGCTTATATATAATATTCAGCTTATTTGCATTTAAAATGATGCACACTAAAACAGCTCTTTTTTTTTAGTCACACCCCAAACATGACATTTTCCAGATGTTATAATACATGATCGGTGGGGTATTTTGAGCTGAAACTTCACAGACACATTCTGGGGACACCCAAGACCAACATTACATCTTGTAAAAAGGGGCCTAAGTAAAGGTGAACATGACCCTATAAATCAGCATTATAAAGAGGTCTCAAACCTACTTGAATGGTTTTTGAAACACACCAGCTAATGGATTATTAAAGTATCTAATTGAATTATCTGACTACTAGATGTGTACAGTGTTTCATATTTTGGACACCCATCATAAAATGGCAACTACAACAACTTATTCGAAAAGTATGCATTCATTTGATGAAACATGACATTTATAATGTTTTAAAACATTTCTGTTTTAAATAAGTTGTTCTAAACCTTTTCATCAAAGAATCTTGAAAAAAAAAAAAATGTCACTGTTTCCACAAAAATATAAAGCAGACCAGCTGTTTTCAACAACAAGAAATGTTTCTTGAGCACTAATTCAACATATCAGAATGATTTCTGAAGATTCATGACACCGGCTGGAATAACTGCTGCTAAAAATTCAGCTTTGCCATCACAGAAATAGATTACATTTTAAAATATATTAATATGGAAAATAGTCATTTAAATTGTGATATTTCACAATATTACTGTTTCACTGTATTCTCAATTAAATAAATGCAGCCTTGTTACCAAACTTTTAAATGGTACTGTACATTATTTATTCAGTAAATAAAACAATTGTGCAGGCGTTGTGTGTATGCAAATGTATCTGTTCTATATGTGACCCTGGACCACAAAACCAGTCATAAGTGTCAATTTTTTGAAACTGAGATTTATACATCATCTGAAAGCTGAATAAATAAGTATGGTTTGTTAGGATAGGAGTCATAGGACAATATTTGGCCGAGATACAACTATTTGAAAATCTGGAATCTTATGGTACAAAAAATCTAAATATTGAGAAAATCGCCTTTGAAGTTGTCTAAATGAAGTTCTCAGGAATACATATTACTCACTGTTTTGATATATTTACAGTAGGAAATGTACAAAATATCTTCATGGAACATGATCTTTAGTTAATTAATGATTTTTCGATAATTTTTACCCATACAATGTATTTTGACCAATAGCCAATGTATTGGCTATTGCTACAAACATACCTGTGCTACCTAAGGGTAGCATACTAAATAAATAAACAGATAAATGAATAAATATGGAGGTATAGTGTATCTGTGTGGTGTCTTATTAGCATAGAAGCTGGCATCCCAGCTTGATTTTTGTGTGGTGAAGACTGTTAGTGTTAGATGTAGGTACACACTTGTCTGTGGTGGTCTGCACTCCCTGCGGTGTGGATGAAGGGGCGCCGAGAAGAGGACACACTGATCAGTCAGTTTGGAGCTAGCGTGTTAATGTGAATCAGCGTGGGGTTACAGCTAGCAGAAACAGCTGAACAATCTGGGGCTCTGGATCTCTCATTCAGATCAATAATTAAACAGCAGACATGCACTAATGAGGACCTGATGCTATTTAGGACATAACAGTTCAGCTTGGGAAAGATGCTCAAACATACAGACCACCATAGCTTCTGTTCAAATCTCTGTGTTTACCACATTTTCAAACGTGTTCTGTTTTTAATGCCCACCTCTTTCTCTCTGTCCCCCCTTCCTGTTTTCAACCCCATTCCTCTTTGAAGCTTGACAGTCTTTGTCTTTGTAATTCTCTCCACACTTCCTTTCTGAGGACTGAATTGCTTTTGAAGGCTCTTAAAATCCTGTTATACTCTCCAAAGGCGGATTATTATTCTAGAACGTTACTACTGGCAAACGTGCAGGAAAAAATAGGTCAAATTCATTGTAACTAAAAGAATAATAATAAATGCAGACTATTAACAGACATAAGTAACACTTATATATTTTCCTGACACATTTTGCATACCTAATGGATCTGGGAAGCGGCAGATAACGTATTGATATGTCTTCTAAAGGAGGAAATTGACCACAGCAATAAGGAAGGTTCCTGACCACATCCATCACGCCACCAGGCCTCACTCTCTCTCCTCCTTGGTTTAATGGGACTCGTTAATCAGGCTGGAGTCCCGTCCCTGACAAAGATCTGTCTGACATTGACAAATTTACCCTTACAACTGAAAATAATGACACAGCAAGTGCTTATAGACACGCATGGCAGCCTATGATACGTCAGGTATATTATGACAAGCCATTTTAATAGACTGTAATAGCTGGTTTACGGTGCACATGAGCGTTTTTATCTGAAGTTGTTGCTGAAGAAATATCCTCATATAACAAAGTAAAAGGTTTTTGTGACAACTGGAAACCATTTACCAGAACAAAAGCAATACAAAAAGTTGAAATGTGGATGCGTCATAATATAAATCAGCCCCTGGGATATAATGATGCTGATAGTAGCTGAAGAAAACAGCATCCCAAAACAGCACAGTTTATAACAGAATATCATCAATCAATGCATGTATATTTATGAGAAAAATGGAAGGGGGAAAAGACTAATCTTGTTTCATATTGGTCCAGCATCTGTAGTGAGGCATTAATGGTTTGGGATTAGTACGGCTTTACTGTCACACTCCCAGATCCAGCGCTTGTCTGTCAGAAATACACACACATACAGCAGAACAGCCAGATAAGCTTATCAGAAATCACCACAACCATGAAGTTAATCTCATTCAGACCGCAAACTGACTGCAACTTGTACTATAACCGAAAGAGAGATTGCTAGTTCCGTTTGGGCTGAGTGAAAGTCTCCTGGAGACGTTACTGAACTCGTCGACCTGAGGAACAATAGAGACTGAGACTGTATTCAAGCATGTAACTGTATGGGTCACAATCTATTTCTGCTTCATTTCCTCCCACCGACTATCTCAGGCAATTTTACATGAAAACTTGCTTTTTCACACCACTGAACAAATTCTTGAATACCAAATTCTCCTCATTCTTACGTGGAAAAAAGAGAGCAACAGTAACTGTGAATGTAACATCCGCAGAGCAGGCTGTCCTTTTGAGTCGTACGTGTTTTATCTGTTCTGGGTCCAGATAATTGCATCAGATTCCGTCTGTTAGATAAACTGGAAGAGGATTGTAGGGATACTGAATATCAGCTCTTCAGGAAAAGGTAATTACAGGTCTTGCTGTGTTCTCCTGTGATTTCATTAGCCCTTTGAGCACACTGATGTACACACACACACACACACATACACAGAACATTTATCTATGATGTAGGTGAACTTAACTTGTTTAATCACATCAAGCCATGTGTGTCCTAGCTCAATGCTTCTTGCTTCAGGACCCCATCCGAGGGGGACCAAACACAGCACCAAAATTGTTTACTGTACACAAAAATATTCACAGAATAACATATGACCACAAAACCAGTCTTAAGTAGCACGGGTATATTTGTAGCAATAGCCAAAAATTTCTTTTATGCCAAAAATCATTAGGATATTAAGTAAAAATCATGTTCCATGAAAATATTTTGTAAATTTCCAACCATAAATATATTAAAACCTAATTTTTGATTAGTAATATCCAATCGCTACGTCATCTGGACAACTTTAAAGGCAATTTTCTCAAAGTTTTGATTTTTTTTTGCACCCTCAGATTCCATATTTTCAAATAGTTGTGTCTCGGCCAAATATTGTCCTATCCTAACAAACCATATTTTAATGGAAAGCTTTATTTAGCTTTCAGATGACGTATAAATCTCAATTTATCTCACTTTCAAAAAAACTGACCCTTGTGACTGGTTTTGTGGTCCAGGGTCACATATACACACACATACATGCATAAAAAAAATTCTATATTAAGAATGTATTAAAGTTACGGAATTACTGCCAGTAGAGTTTGATTTAATGACATGGCCTTTAACGTCAACTAGGGATGTGTGATATATCGGCCACCATATTGGTACTGGCCGATAAATGTTAAGAAATTTGGCTGATATATTAAAGCTAATAAATAATGTATGATTTATGCTTGAATCACTTTGAAAAGGAAAATACAGTTAGAAGTGTAATAGGGGTGTAAAATAAATATTAAAACTTACACTGGTTCAAACTAGGTTTCTGTACTGTATATGTTTATGTGGAAGTGTTTGGGACATGACTTTAAAGGGTGAGACTTCTGTAATTAGGCTATTAAAATGATATAAAATTTTGGATTTATTGGCTTTTGAATCTTTAGAATTATCGGTTATCATTATCGACCAAAATGTTCATATCGGTGCATCCCTAGGATCAACAACAAAAGATACGGGAAAGTGTTTCATCTTCCTTTATATATATATATATATATATATATAAACACATAATACTTTATATATTGCAATTCAAACTACGCATGATAGCATGCCGAGTTGCATTTTATTTGCATTTAGTGCTTTTTAGGTGGTACCCAAAAGAGAACCACTATATTCCCTTCTGTATTACACTACACCTTACCTATGAGAGAGAAAAAGAAAGAGAAGATGATGTGTATAGGATGTGATATATTACACTTGCCAAATATTGGAGGTCGCTCCAATGTACCTTTCAAAAGAAATGGGAAATGACTTTCTATTCTGTTAATACAGAAGCCTGGCAAGGATATTACCCACTTCTAAGTACTGTAGAGATGAGAACTGCTGCAGGGATGGCAAACAATACTTCACACTTAAGATCCAAAGACATATCACCTCTCTCTCTCTCTCTCTCTCTCTCTCTCTCTCTCTCTCTCTCTAACCTTTAGTGTTATTGCTGAGTGGGCTTTATGTTATGCCGACTTAAGCTGTCAAGGATTCTTGTTCACTGTGGTCCTGGTCACTCTCATGACATCTGCCTAGTGTACGCAAGCATGTGTACAAGAATATCTGTGCATGTGGCACATGCTTACCGACTGCTGTGTGTCTCATTTTTCTATGTAGTATACTTTGATGTATGTAAGGCAAAATAACAAACATAGTAAGTACATGCTGAAATTGAAAAAATTTAATTGAAAAATAGCACACACACTGCCAGACAAAGGTTTGGAGTAATTAAGTAATTACAAAAAAAAAAAAAATGTAAAAGTAGTATCTTATGCTTACCAAGGCTGCTTTTATTTGACCTAAAATGCAGTAACAGTAATATAATGAAAAAGTATTACAGTTGTACTACTTCATATTTTTCTGAAAATCATGATACGCTACCATCCAAAAAGAGCACTTTTTTTCCAGCAAGGACGCATTAGGTTGATCAAAAAATTGTACAATTTAAAAAAAAAATTCACACACCACCTTGAAATATTAAAGCAAATTCATTCAAGATGCAAGACACACACACAGAGTGAGGGCAAGTGGTAAACAGGCAGTGTGAACATACAACCATGTGCACTCATGTGCACAATACTTCTCACACTCTTCCCTCACTCCCCCTCTCATTTAAAACACAGGCTGTACTCATGCGGGTGACAGGCCAAGCCTTGGCTGTCAAAACACTCGCGGCAGGGGACGAGCCCAGCTGAGACAAACAAAGCCACACGGGCCGCGTTCGGTCGCCATTCACGGTCCGAGGGCGAAATATTTAGACAGCTTGTTGCATATTAGTTCACAAAAACAACATATTTGTTTACCGGACAACATAGCAAATGATGAAGAAAGGATGTTACTGTCTTGTAATTTGTCCACTTTGGACATACACATTGATCGCTCGTCAGTAACGCAAATGCAGTTTTATTGTAAATACCATCCATTAAATATGAGTTTTAGGTGTTATTCTTTCATGTTGCTCTTGCAAAACTTTCTTTTTTTTGTACACCCTCACTCAATATACTAGACTTCATGCTTGTTCGCATTAACGTCTTGACACAGTTCGTAACCTGAGGACAGCAGTTCTAAAACCTTGTGGAGTCGTGAGTTCACACATACCCTGTTTGAACTCAACTGCGCATACTGTATTCACTGAAGCACAAACCTCAGGGACAAGCTTGACAATAATAAACAAGTCTGATGGACATCCACAAACCTGCACATTCAAACACCCCCCCCAAACAAAACCCTCTTGTAGCGCAACGCTAACATCCCAGTAGTGACATTTTAGCTGGGACAAACTTCCTTGTAGACACCAATCTGGCAGTGAAGCCTAAATGTTACGCTTGGCTTGCCTTCTCCTCTGACCTGTAAATAACAACGCTTGTCAAAGACAGAGCCTCTGCTTCCTGGTGTCCTGCCCGGGTCTCAACCCTGATCATGAAGTCATAACACACACACAAAGACTCACAATGAATTCAGTTCTATTCAACTGAATTGACTACATTTAGCAAATCTACTCAATACTAAACAAAATCTGAATGAGAAACCTGCAGAAAACAAAGCAAATCTAGCATTGCAGCTAACATACTGTATGGTCTTTAAATTCATTCTTAAACATTCAGTAAGAATTATCTCTCCAGTGAGGGGAGTTTAATAGAGTGGGAGTGAAAATGATGGTGTGCTGTTCACACTCGAACGCTTCTGAACTTTATAATTGACTCCATTAATTTAGTCTTACCTGAGCCAAACAGTTTCAGAGCACTTTCTGCATGACTGCATGACAAGTGCCAACTCTGAATTCCAAATTCTCAGTCCTGGCAAAACCAATATCTTCACAGGAAAAGTTGTTGCTTCTGCAAAGGATGTTTATTAAATTCAAATAGAAATTGTAAAGAACTGCATAGGTTCTATCTACATTTTTGCAAAATTCCCAAGACATACCTATTCATTCAACTGACTGCAGTTCCCAGCTGAAATACCACTAGTGGTAGTAAAACACTAACAATATTTATTCCATTTCACACAAGTTATGATAACAGGTTCAGACTACTGACCGAATAAGACATTCGTGCAGTTACTTAACACTTTTACCATAGAGTATGATTTGTAAAACTAATATTTTGACATTCACGTCATGTAACAATCAATATGTATGGCTTTTCTGATGTAGTAAACTTGCTCTGTAGCTCACCTGGTACAACACTGCACTTGTCCAGAGAAACATTAATCACAACAAAAGATCTCAAAGACTTGTAGAAGCAAGCTAAAGTGACAGGATTGCTACATCAAATGCATTTTTTAAACGTGACACATCATGAAAATCTGACTTTTTCCGTGTTTAGGTGCTATATTCGGGTCCCCAGTGCATCTACCAAGCACAACCTAGTAACTTTAAAACTTTTGTTTTGGTAAGCCTTTTTCTGCAAGCTTGCGAAAAAACAAGCGTGTCAGATTTCATTCCCTTGGTGACGTGGTAAGGGGTCGATCTACCAGTGACAACGATCTACCAGTTCTAACGCCATGGAAAAGGTTTGAGTAAAGCATGCTAACTATTCTGTCATTGGCTCCACAGACGAGCACAAAACACTATATTTAGAGTCCCAGCCTCAGAGAAGACAAGAGAGCAGTGGATTTGTTGATTTATTTACCGTATATTACGCTGCTACCACACAGATCCAATGTAAACGTGATTTCTTTTCCAGCTGTTTACCTTCACAGACATAACCGACTGTTTTTGTAACTCCTGTGTGTTTTTAACATAAACCTATGTGTATTTGACAGTTTAAGCGCAATAAGACATGAAGCAGAACTTAGTTTAGCACTCACAATCCGCGTGACAGCCACTTTCTGTGCTTCGGATGTGTGCGCTCAGAAAACGTTTCTGCTTCCACTCAAAATGGGCATTTTCAAAATTACATAATAAATGATTTGTGGGGTATTTTAAGCTGAAACTTCACAGTCACATTCTGGGGACACCTTCTTGTAAAAAGTGGCATAATAGGTAATAATAATATAGAGCAGTAAACTTTTATTTCTGAACTGTTGCAACAACCAGCGTAACTGATTCAAATTCATTCGTGTCAGTCAAAACTCAATGCATTTTTTAGTATCACTTACTGGACATTTCACTTCAAAAGTGTCACAACATGCAAAAAGCAACATAATATCATTTATGCCACAGGCACATTTTCCTAACAAGCCTGGGTGAGTAAAAATAATAACATGACAAAATCTAGTCCAATCATTCTACAGAAGCTGTAAAAGGGTCTTGGCAATTTCAGTACTAGTCATACAGTATAAATCATTATTTGTGTTTTTCAGTCTGGTCCCCTAATAACTACTACTAAGGACTCTCATTTTCCCATTAGCACTCTCTTGAACCAAGACAAGATCACTCTCTAGAGAAAGGGCTGAAGGTCACCAGAGGTTGATGAAGTTCACCCTGAGCATGACAATGACGGATTGAGAAGAGAGGGAAAGCGCTCAAGGGCAGACCTCAAGGGCAGTGGAAAAACTTGCTTGTTGAAGCATCTAAAGATGACTTGTGTCAGCAGTCATGACACCTAAAGAACCTCCCATCATTCCAGGAAAACACATGAGGAGATCCAATGCCCGAATATTGTTCTTCGAATTCTTCAAAAGCGCACAGCTGAATTTCTATTACAGGTTTTCACTATGGAGCACTATTTGTAACTCTAGCCAATTTTTGCTACTGCATTAACACATCAGCCTGCTGGGATCAATAGTTTTCCAGCACAAGGCCAGCCAAACTATACGTACAGATGTACAGTATTTACTGTGACAAAACTTTTAAGGAGCATCTCGTGGTTTAAGTCATATAAAATTTTAATTTTGACCATTTTGAAGTGCTCAATGTGCTCAACCTTAAACGTTTATAGAAAATGTATATTTTTACAGTAAAGTTTAACCATAAAGCTGGCTTTCTTACAATTTCATTAATTTTTCTAAAAGTGGTCCGTCTTTCAGTTCACAACTAATATTACATGTTGTTTACAGTCACACAAAACAAATAATGACTTTTTTTGCTTTACCAGCATGTGAGAGACAGGAAGCTGTTAAGGGATGCTTTTATGTCTCTGTCTGTCTCTCTCTTATAAGCACACACAAATTGGCCTTATTGGCAGCCAAATCATTTGCTGTTCTACTTACAGCCTCTCTTATCACAGTTTGGCTTCCATGAGTCGTACGCACTCACTCACACATTCACACAGGCTGTCTTTTTCCCCCAAAGCATCTGATCAGTGGGGTGAATCGGTTAATGTGATGCAGACATACTCGTTGTATTTCTCTCAAACTCTTTCAATGCATGTTGTGGGGTGACTCGCTCTCGCTAGAAGGAAAGCAAAGCTGCAGTTTTCATGCAGTTCACAGTTGCTTTTGTTAACAGAAGCTCTTTCCTCCCAAAAACCTTCATTTAATCAAACACCCACAGCCTGTGATATAATCCCAATATGAACTCTCCATCACCCTTTTTAAATACAGTACATACTATTTCATATTCAAGCTAACTATAACCTGCTTATGGATGATGAGCATGGATATGACAAGGAAACTGTCTTTTTATCCGCCCCTGCAGAATTCTGAATCATTTAAAGGATTAGTTCACCCAAAAAAAAAAAAAAAAAAAAACCTCAAATCCTTCCAACCTGTATGATTTTCTTTTGTGAAAAACAAAACAACAGACAAACAGATGAAAATATAAGGTGTTTTCTAATGAAAATCCTTCATCCATTTTGGAGCCTGGCATTGCAAAAGGAATAAATAAATAAAAACAATTCAATTTTATTTCATGGACAAGAAAACCTCAGACATTCCTTCTAAAATATAATTTGTGTTTTACTAAAGAAAAGACATGAGGGTGATTTTTTTTACTATGCATGTTAATGTATCACAACACGTGTAGGGAGAACTTTACAAAAGTTTGTAAAAGGAAAAGTTGAAAAATCCACTTTATTTAACTTTGAAGGTGAAGGTGCAGTCAAAGGAGCTTTATGTCTGACTTATGCAAATAGCAGAGAACATGTCATGTTCACGTTCGAACTCTCAAATGCAAAATTATGAGCATTACTGTTCATTCCAGCAGCACCCAATCTACATAAACACCTTTCAAAAAGCATTTCACTTTCAAAACAGAGAATAAAAAGAGAACAGAAGAAAATAAGGAAGAAACAGAAATTGGTCTGACATAAAAAAAAACAATCTTCCAAAGCCTGTGTTTAACTAAATCAGGATGAAAAACACACACTGTTAAATTATAGTTTGTTTTAGGATCACTAAGCAGAGCACAACAAAATAAAATGAAAATGAAAAACAACAATCAATGTGCACTGACATTTAAATCAATTTAATTTAAAGGAGCAGTGAAGAGTCAAAAGAAGTATGAATGCCATTACATATTAGAGTGCAACAAATCAAGCTGACTCAAATTCTACATGACATCTTCATATTTTGGCTTATAATCATCAAGGATGCTGTCTGTTGATTGCTACTATCTTAAATAAATTTAATAATGAATGGCTGAAAAATAATAAAGGTCATGGTAGGGTTGACATCAGAGTTGATTTGGCTTGTGTGAATTTTATTTTCTAAAACGGGGGACTGGACTATGATTTACTGGTATTGAAGCAATCTGCCTAAGCTTGTGCAAGTGAACTGCTACTTCAATTTGCCAGTGTAGTACAATGCATTTTCATTGCTATTTATCTCTACAAGCAGTTTCTTATGTGATTGCATTCTTTGCAATGCATGCAATGCACATGCAGTCCTAGGCAGTAAAAGCAAAAGTGTTCATAAAATAGTGAAGCTGGCATCTTGAGCTGTTATCTAGCTATGATGTTAATAAGTTGTCACTGGTGCTGAGGCTACTCATGTTGATAATACAACCACATTAGGGTACGGAGCTAAACATGTGACAAGAAACCTGTGGGGAACCAAGCAGTCAGACCAAAACTCATCTCCTGTTGCTCAGCAGATGTCATTTTGTGTGATGTAAGAGACACACACACACATACCTCCCTGTTTCCAGAGGTAGTACAAGACAACGACATAGAAACATGCTCATGATGTAAAACTACTTCACACTGACAGCTAAAGCCCAGTGCAAGTGACACATTATACACAGATGCACACTGACACAAATGTGAGAGAGGCCACAGTGACTCAAGGCAACACACTTTAGAAAATGTCCATGTGCTCAGTGTAGACCCAAGGAAGCCAGAGGACAAAGGCAAAAATACAGGTACATGCACAACAAAATTTTCAGCTAGGTAAATAAAGCATGAATAAATAAATGGGTGATGCATCTCATGTCTTGTTCTTGTTAAAAATGCACATATAATTAAAGCTGCAAGCAGCGTTAAAAGGGCCCTTACACCCAGGCTCACCACCACCCGGTGGCTTTAGGAAAACAGCGAACAGAGGTAAATATGCATTTAAAGTGGTACATATAGAAGGAATATGTCAAAGTCATTTATATGTGCCAAACTATCTGCTACCAGGTGGTGGCGCTATGAATATAACTGGATATTGGCATATTCTTCAGGCCAGCACTTTTATAAAACATTTGAAGTTTGGTGCAGATTGGACACTGCATGTTTAAGTTAGTGTAAAACAAATTTCCTGTTGCTAGCAGGTGTCCCTATGATTATAACAGAATATTGGCCTTTTAGATGAGTTTGGGGCAGATCGACATTGTATGATATATATATATAATGTTGATGTCATTAAATCTCAATGAGGAGTTCGTTGGAGCGTAAAACATGCCACTTCCTGTTGCCAGCAGGTGACGCTATGACTATAACTGAACATGGTCATGGGCAAGTGTTCGGGACAGGACTCTTATAAAAACATGCAAATTTTGGTGCAGATCGGATCCTTTTTCATGGCGAAACATTGAAGTTTGTCAGGCCACCACAGACACTCTTTAACGAAAACTCAAGATCTTCGCAATTTAACGTCACAAAGGGCTTTAGATTACACTGACCAAATTTGGTGTTGATCTGTTTAAATCTCTAGGAGGAGTTCGTTTCGGACTTCACCCCGTGGGATTTTTTTGTAGGTATTGGTGGGTTACATCTGTCTACCAAATTTCGTAAATGTATGTGGAAAAATAGCTTGAGGGACACTTCGTTGAAATTTTATAGCGTGGCGCTATAGAGCCATTTTGCCACACCCACTTCTGAAACCCATATCAGATGTAAATTTGCACCACTTTTGGCATGTGTGCAAAGTTTCATAAGTTTTCGAGTATGTTTAGGCCCTCAAAAATGTGATTCACTTTGGAGAAGAAGAATCTGAGCAATTGCAATATGGTCCTCACACCATCGGTGCTCTGACCCTAATAACTGCAGAGGGATGGATGTGTTAAATTACAGATTTATGAGTGGGTGTGCACTGATATCTGGTCTGGTGTCATTTTCCAGTGCTCTGAGCTCTGGGCATTTTTACTTGTAAGCAAAGCATGCAGTCATTTGACCTTGGTGATATTAAGTGGACTACGTCAAACACAACCAGTTTGTTTGGCAACACATCAAGCATATGTGTCATCCACTTCATAAGACGTTTTATCCTGCCAAAGCAATCAGCGTCATAGGCTTAAAAAAGCCAGAGGTTGAAAACAGCTGGTCCATTATCATATAATGATACACATTTGTAAATGTATAAATCTAAACCCTTTTGCATAAGACCTTTTTATACTTAGTAATAAATCCTAAAACAATGGCTATTTTTAAAGCATATGACATGGCATAAAAATGCTGACTGGAGTGTTTTGACATGGATTCAGGAAGCTAGGTGATAGAAAACCCCACCAGTTCAGAGCCGGTAGAGCCCAAGGTACTGATCCATTAGCCCATGTCATTGTGATGAATAGTTTTATAAAGTTAGTCTCAAGCGTACCAGGCTCAGGGTCACAGATGTGGTCCAGGGACAATAAGATTTACACAATGAGAAGAAAGAGATGAGATTGGATGAGATTGGAAAAGGGCCTAAGAGAGTGTTTATTATGAAAGAACCATCAAGAACCGGTAAGATTAACTGCAAATTCAAATTAATGAACAGTAGAAACTTTTTGAATTTAAAGATCAAGGTAAATTGTTCTTAATTTGTCTTCTGGGAAACATGCAAGTATCTTCTGTTGATTACGAAAGGGCAGTTCTAAATGGAAAAAAATATAGATTTTAACAAAATAACAAAAATTTGGACATCTTCATCTTGTTCAAAAGTTTTCAGCCCCTGGCTCTTAATGCATCATGTTTGCTTCTGGAGCATCAGTAAGTGTTTGAACCTTTTTTTAAAGTTGTGTTTGTGTCCCTCAATTGTCCAGTGTGAAAAGATGGATCTCAGAATCATACAGTCACTCTTGGAAAGGGTTCAAACATGCAAAAAATGCTGGAAAACTAAAGAATCTACAGGACCTGGAGGATTTTTCTGAAGAACAGTGCTCAGTTTAACTGTTCAGAACAAACAAGTGACTCACAAACAACCATCACAAAACAAACAAACAAAAAAAAACAGTCGTAGATCATCCAGCTAACCACACACAGTATTAAGAACCAAAGGTTCCTAAACTTTTGAAGGGGGTTATTTTAATAATTTCAGCTATTTTTTGGTCTTGTGGACTATATGTTAACATCTCTTATGTAATATATCTCACTCAGGACAGTACTAAATAAAAAATAGCATGCATTTTGTATGATCTCTTTTATTTTGTTAAAATTATTCACATTTTCACAGATTTTGCAAGGGGTTCCCAAACTTTTGCATAAAACTGTATATGAGTGACACTAGAAAATCATCTCACCAGTCTGAATCAGCCCTAGAATTGAAAGCTCAGATGAAAAGTCACACATGCTCTTAAAAACACCACAATCACTTTAAAAGAGCCCTCCCCATTTTCCATTTGGGACTGATCACAACCCCAGCCCTGCTGCTGCCTCACTCTGTCAGGCTTCACAGAAACCAGACACAAATTGGCTGTAAATAACAAAGTACTATTGTCTTTTAATGGAGCAACAGCGCTGTCTGCAGCCAGACGCATAATGGGGAGAAATTTAGAGAGATGAAGATAAAGAACTGTGAGGTTGTGAAGAAGATGAGAATGTTTCGCTAGATGCACAATATTTTTTGAGTTACAAACATGCAATTATTTCAACCCAACTTGTTAAATAAAGCTTGTAGAACATCTGGAATTACGAACCTACAATAGCCAAAATGGCCAGATTTCCCTTCATCCAAATGGCTCTATTCTTGGAGAAGTGTTAAAATGTGTGAGCGCTTTACTGTCGTTATTTAGTTTTAAACTATTATGCAATTACAATGAAACACACCATTTGATCTGCTCAGTCTTTATTTGTGTGGTCAAGTAAACTGGTATAATAAATTAATGTATAAATACATCTAGACCAGTGACGTGTGGACTAAGAGCTTTAAATTATTTGCTAATGCAGTGTAACTGTCTGACCACTTGGACCACTTTCGCCCCCTAAATATTAAAGAGTTTAAACCATTAGCCATAAAACGGATTATATTTTCTGTCCTTTCCATTTAGACATCTCGTGGGATCTATGACTAGCAACTTTCTGGATTAAAGTCTGAAATATAATCCTGTCTGAAATTTCAACGTGAACAAAGTGCCTTCATCCACTAATAAAGACGTCTGTGACCCAGACAGAACTTGCAAAAAAAAACCCTTGTTAAAAAGGTCTCTACTTGATCCCTATAACTGCTCAAATTGAATCATTATAATGGGTCCTATAGCACACTAGAGGCTAAACAACTGGTGGTAAGAGTTTTGATGCAATTTAAGTTAATGTTCTGAGCGCAGAAATTTGTGTAATTGGTATCTGGAGTAAAATATTTTCAGATGGGTTTATCAGGTGGAGTCTTTTGCCGTGTGGCTTTAAACCTCTACTCGTGCCTGGGTGGGACTGTGACCCTTGATTATGTTCATTAGGTTTAATGGTCTTGAACAGCACCAAGTGTGAGAAAATTACAGTGGAGCAGTTTGTGAAAAATGACTGCAGCTGTATCCGCTGGAAAAAGAGGTATGTGTTGAAACAACAGATAATTAAAGAAATGTATTTAGCTTTGTACCACACTAAAATGTGTAAATAAATATAGAACTTAATGAGGGAAGCACAAAAAACACACTGAATAAAACATCAGCATAACTGAGGATTTCTTATACAGTTGAAATCAAACATTTACATACACCTTGCAGAATCCGCAAAATTTTTCACACTGAGGACAACTGAGGCACTTATATGCAACTATTTCAGAAGATTCAAACGCTCACTGATGATCCAGATGGAAAAATTATGAATTAAGAGCTGGGGGGTGAAAGGGTGAAAACTTTTGAACAGAATGAAGATGTGTACATGTAAGAATCTTCTGTAGCTTATGAAGGGCAGGACTAAATGAAAAAAAAAAAACAAAAAAAAAAAAAAACATATATATATATTTGGGCAAAATAAGAAAGGGTGCTGGAAAGGGTTCAAATATGCAAAAATGCTGAAAAACCAAAGAATTTGTGGGACCTAAAGGATTTTTCTGAAGAACAGCAGACAGTTTAACTGTTCAGGAAAAACAAGGGACTCAAGAACAACTATCACTAAACAAAACAAATCATTCAGGTAACAACAAAGTATTAGGAATCAAGTGTATGTAAACTTTTGAACAGGGTCATCTTTATAAATTCCATTATTATTTTCTCTTGTGTACTATATGTAAATGTCTTTTTCTACTAGTACTAAACAAAAAATAACATGCATTTTGTATGACCCCTCTTATTTTGGTAAAATAATTAACATTTAGCAGATTCTGCAAGGTATATGTAAACTTTTGACTTCAACCGTATATCGATATTTATATAGTATTACTGTATATTATCAATTCACCCATGGCTGGTTTGCGGTCCTATGCAATTTTTGAAGTCATATCAGTCAGTCAGTGTCATTTTTCCTAGGTAAAACTTCATAAAACAGTACACAAATCTGACATTTCCTTTAAAATAGTCAGCCATATTCATACAGTACATACAGTGTGCCAAATGTGTGATATTGTACTAAGGACAGTCCATTTTTACCACAGTTCCACTGCAATTTGCTCTTAGGGGGAAAAAGCTTCACACTAGGTGTGTTTCAAGCTCATAGCTTTTATTTACAGAGCAGAGACTAATGGCCACAGCACAGCCTATCATTTTATTAGTTCAAAGAGGTCTGTCAGAAGCACATTACTCACTGCAGAGCTCTCTTAATGTTGCTTCTATAAGAAGTAACAAGAGAAAGTGACAGCCCGAGATAGAGAACATCTAACATGAGAAATCACATATTAGTCAGAAAGGTTGACCATGGCACGAAAACACTTTAATGGAAGTGCTAGGATGTGATTAACTCAATGATACTCTAAAATGCATAGCCATTTAGTCCATGCTAATATGGAATGGCTTTATGACAGCATTTAGAAAGATTATAGGATCTGTCCATGTTTGTCAGGGTAGTTCAGAATGTTCAGAAGCAGACAGGAAATTAGGAACATTTTCATCAGAGAGGCCAAGGAAAAATGACCTTTCCAATTTCCTGCGACACCCTTCCACTTCCTGCTCACTCTGTGTGTCTGACAAGCAAGCAAAGCTGAAAAAAGGGGAAAAAAATGACCGTCTTCAGGTGCTAAACGCATCTAATCGGCTGGAAACAGATTTTAACCCCTCACAGTGTGGTATTGTCTGTTGAGCGAGCCGCATGGAGCTCAGAGGAAACTGATAGCGGAGGTCCAGCTCCATGGAGCCCACAAAGATGAGATAAACAGTGTAATTGGTTCACCACACTCCCTTAGATCAGCACAGCAATATGGGGCCATATAGCGCATCGGTTTCTTGCCAGGACATACATCATGTCCAATAAATGCCACTGGCGAACACAGAGAAATTAGGATTAGTTTACAATCTTGACAACACTATAAATCAGCCAGCTGATTGATTCAATCAAAGGATTTTTTTTTTGATACTGGTACCATCATTTTGCAGAAACAACTAGAAAATATAGATTCTGGGGAATCTGGTTTGAGATTCTCAGTTCGAGCCGATCCATCTGAACTGACCTAGCCTCTTCAGAGTTAAAGCTGAGTGCCGTTGCAGCAGAGATACTTCCAATAACGGATTTCATGGTTCGGAACATTAGCGCAGAGATGATATTAACAATTACGATCATGTATCTCTGGAGAGGTTTCATAACAGCTTGTTAAGGGAGTGGAGTCTCTCCTCAATACTCTATGTTTTATGGTCTCATATTCTAAAATAGTGCACATCTACAACCATTAAAGTGAAGGGCCCAGAGCTGCCCCTCAGTATAGCAGATTAAATGCAGCTAAACCTTGACCATGACTCTCGTGCTGACTAAGTGCATTAAAGAGCAGTCATTTGCATTATTAAACTATTTTATGCGTACCTCTATGTAAATATCATTTTATCAGTTTTTGACATCTGCTCTCACTGAACCCGAACCTGTCAGGATCAGGATTCTTTATTTTCACCCATTTATTTAATTCCTGCAATACAGAAAATAATGAAATAAGAAACAGAACAGAGCAGAACAGAACAGAACAAAATGGAATAAAATAGAATTGAATAGAATAGAATAAGGAACAGGAGGTTAAGAATTAGGAACAGAAAAACATTATAAAAAAAAATGTTTAGTTCCATTAACAATTCCTACAAAGAACACAGCACAATCAGTGCATCCAAGCACTTAAGAAATATGAATTGAAAAGTCATTAAAAAGTGTGTGCAAACGCTGATGCAAAAGCAAAAAAAAAAAGCAAAGCAAAAAAAGTGCAAAGCTAATGAAAGAAACAAAAACATAAAAAAACAACAAATAACAAAATCAACACCATCAAACCCCCCCCCCAAAAAAAAAAACAAACAAAAAAAATTGCAAAGCAAAACTATAAAAAAGCACAAAACTATACAATGAAACAAAAACAAAAACAAACAAAAAAACAAAAAAAGTAAACAACAAAAAAAACCAAAACAAACAAAAAGACAAAACAACTACCACAATAATGCAAAACAAAAAACTAAAACAAAACAAACAAAAGAAAAACCGCATAGCAAAAAGTGCAAAACTAAACAAAGAAACAAAAACAAAAAAGTAAACAACAAAAAACCCCAAAACAAACAAAAAGACAAAACAACTAATACAATAATGCAAAAAAAAAAAACTAAAACAAAACAAACAAAAAACTCAAAACAACAAACAAAAGAAAAACCACATAGCAAAAAGTGCAAAACTAAACAAAGAAACAAAAACAAAACAAAAATCCAAAGTAAAATGCAAAACAACAACAAAAAAAACCCAAATAAACCACAATAACGCAAAACAAAACAAACTAAACACAAAAATCTACAGAAAAACAATACAAAGACTAACAAGATGTGAGGAAAATATGGGAATTCATTGGTGGTGCTGTTAGATACTGTAGCTCTGCTGACACATACTCTAAGCAAATACCACAGGGAGGCTGAATGTGTGCCAGTGAATGTTAAAGCAGACATTATCTGAATGTATAATTGACAAGGAGGTGAGGGACACCGGTAGGTAAGTGTAGATTGGAGGGTATGAGTGTGGGAGTGTACATGTCTGAGGTTGGCACACGGAGTGCAGAAGGGCAGGTTGTCTTGAACGGGAACACACGAGAGAGGAATGGCTAAGCAGTCAGTAATTATTTCTAAATCAATATTATGACAGCAGGGGAGAGAAGGAGAGAGAAGAGTGCACGGTCAAATCCCAGCCTGTCAGATTTCAGTCCGGCTCGGCCCTTTGTGCATCTGTAAACAGCACTCTCTCTCGCCCACTCTTTTCTCTCTCTCTAGTGTGATTGATTACAGGGATATTCCTTGTTCGCAAGCCTGTTTGGAGATGCTGGAGAGGAAACGGGTATCGATCGGACATCTTAATGCGCGCACCTTTGTGTCGTGATCATTGCAAAGCCCACTCTAAATACAAGCTAGGCTTAGCTTTATTACACACAATCCGGGTTTATTTTATCAATAAACCATCCCTAAATCCCACTCATACTTACAAAGGAGTTACATTAACACTGAAAATCCTCACTAGAAGATGTTCTGACAAACCTGCACCCAAGTGTCGGGTCAATAGAAAACAGACAGAAGATCTATGGGGGAAAGTCCAATCTCATATAGGCTAATTATGTCTGATAACTCATTTCTGCAGGTCTAGCTCTATCTGTCCTTTCTCCTCACCTCAGGGGCCATCCTAAATCCTGAGCCCTGCTGATCAGACCAGATGTGATGATAACAGACAATCCAGATCTTTCCATTTAGCTCAAATATGCCTGTAGGCAAACAATTATACAGTAGCACTCATACAGTAGCACTAGCTACATATGTATATAGGATTCTTTAGTTCATACATTTGAGAAAGGATACATTAAACTGAACTGGGCTGGGCGATATGGCCAAAAAAATATCACAATATTTTTTTTTCTTCACATCAGTCGATATCGATAATTATCACGATAAATGTCAAATTTTTAATTCTTTCAAGTTTAAAGGCAGATTTTTGCTACAGTGTGAAAGCTGTAAAATACCAGACGGTTAATTGTGGCTTTAAATTATTCTTTGTGGTCAGAACATGACAAACACTTTATGTTTTTTGAATTCTTCACACTTTTTCCAATCATTTTTCCTTAATATCTTAATTGAAGAAAAAAAATTCTTAGCTCTGCAGTTTTAATGAGTACAATTGTTTCAAATCAAGAAACAGGTTTGTGTTGCCCGATAATATTAATAAAAAAAATGTTGTCTCTTAGAAATACATATCTTGATTGTAGCTTGAGTTAGGATGCAGATGTAGATTTATGTTCATTATCAAAATCAGTAATATCTGTAAAAATTGTAACAACCTCATTTTTATATGGTGAAATTTATTTATTTATTATTATTTTTTTTTAAACTAACCATTGCTCTTTCATATTATCATCCATAGATCAAGATAACAACAGTTAAAACCATGATGAAAGAAACCATGGTAAAAATGTAATATGGTTCCTAGTGTAGGTATTTGTATGAAAAACAGTAGTCTAAATATATTTAGTATAAATATATATGCATAAATGCTATAGCTTAATCACAAAAAAAACCCACTAATTATATTCCATTACTCCTCCTTCAGTACATTTAATACATGTCTACATTAATAACATAAAATTTGACACAGATACCCACATTTCTGAAACAATACCAATGCGCAGTGATTGCTACTACAGTAAATCTACGGTATACAATGGCGATTTGTAGATTAAAAAGCCTTTTGACTGCATCGTTGTGCACAGTGTTTCTTCTGTTTGTCAGCGCTGTTTTCATGTGGCTTTAAACCGAGTCATTTGTGTTCTTTACTGAATTCACACTGAATCTCACAGCACTGTTTAGTGACCGAGACTTGAACTCATCTACTTTAATAAGTTTGCGCCGTGCCGCAGTTTGAAATTTGATCCGAGAGGATAAATGGTCCGAGTGGCGCGCTTCAAATGACTAGCACTCTTTTGTTCCGCCTTTGCCGCATAAACATTATATCGAACATTTATCAAACTCTTAATGTTTATTGAGGAAATATATATTGTGCTGTAATTATTGTTATCGATTTATTGCCCAGCACTAAATTTTTAAAGGAGAACTCCACTTACAGAACAACAATTTACAAATAATTTACTCACTCCCTTGTCATCCAAGATGTTCATGTCTTTCTGTCTTCCGTCGTGAAGAAATTATGGTTTTTGAGGAAAGCATTTCATGATTTTTCTCCATATAATGGATTTCATTGGTGCCCCGATTTTAAACTTCCAAGATGTAGTTCAAATGCAGCTTCAAAGGGCTCTAAACGATCCCAGCCGAGAAAGAAGGGTCTTATCTCGCGTAATTTTTTTTCGAAAAATAAAAAATGTTATACTTTAAGTACAAAAGCTCGTGTAGCACTAGCTCTGGGATGCGCGTCAACGACACTACGTACTGTTTGAATCACGTCAAAAGGTCATGTGGAACGTAGGCGGAACTACAGACCCAGCGTTTACAAAGCAAACGTGCAAAGACTAAGGAAGTGCAAGTAAGTCAAACGCTGTTTACAAACAAGGTACAACGATGTTGGACGATTCTGAAGTTGTACAAGAAAATAAGACGGAGTTTTTCACCATACTCTACCTTTTTGAGCCGGAGTACACAGACGATGAACTTAGACGTGATTCGTAGCGTCGTGGACGCGCATCCCAGAGCCTGTGCTACACGAGCTTTTGTGCTTAAAAAGTACACCTTTTTTTTTTTTTTTTTTTTCTAAAAAAAATGACTGATCGTTTTGCTAGATAAGCCCCTTCTTCCTCGGTTGGGATTGTATAGAGTCCTTTGAAGCTGCATTTAAACTGCATTTTGAAAGTTTAAAATCAGGGCACCAATGATGTCCATTATATGGAGAAAAATCCTGAAATGCTTTCCTCAAAACCATAATGTCTTTACGACTGAAGACAGAAAGATATGAAATCTTGGATGACAAGGGGGTGAGTAAATTATCTGTAAATTGTTGTTCTGGAAGTGGAGTTCTCCTTTAAGAGTTCTGTTTCAAACAACTGATGTTCTCCTGATGAAAACTCATTTTAGTATATGAGAATAGAAAAAAGTTATTTTACATGTTACTTTTTTACAAATATTACTGTTTTACAGCATTTTTTTTTTTATCAAATGCATCCTTGGTGAGCATAAGAGACTTTATTTCCAGGTTTAAACTGAATTTTAAACATAGTCACACATGCTTACACACAGAAAGAACTTCATTACATTGTCTTTTTTTTTTTAGAAGGTCAACGGCTTGTGCAAATTGGCTTTTCCTCAAATGAAATGATTCTGCAGACAGGAGAAATATTGTTTGGTTTGAAGGACCATTTGTTGGAGTTGGTCTGAGAAAGTATAATTGGACCTCAAGGCTTAAAACAGGCTCTTAATGGCACCCTCCTTGAGAATCTTCCTTCCTTGCTCTCTTTAAAGGGGCTGAACGCCAACTAAAACAGCCTATATGCAGACTTGTGAATTGGTAGAAAAAGGATATCCAAGGTTGTTTCTGTGGAAAAAAAAAGCAAAGAGGATGTGAAAGCTCTTTGCTGCGCTGTGTGACAGGGACCACTTAACCTCAAGACCTTGACTAACAACAAACACTAAACTCAGACAGAAAGATGACATACTGTATGCAAATTAACAGTCACAGAACAGGCCCTCTTAAACACTTGGGGTCGTTTCGATGATTGCTGATTTACAATTTTGACTAGAAAGGAGAAACTGCTTTTAAACATGGTAAAAAAATGCTAAAAAAGCACATATAAAAAGCATGTTGGAGAGCTGGACTCAAAATGAATTTCTATAGAGTTTGACATTAGCATGCTGCTAAGCTAACAGTGTGATACTCTAACAATCATAAATATAGATAACACACAGTGACATTAAAGAAACATTAAAGTGACAGTTCATCCAAAACTAAAAATTCTGGTCACTAATTGCTCACAATCATGTCATTCCAAACCCTTAAGACAGTTCATCTTTTGAAACACAAATTAAGTTATTTTTGATGAAATCCGAGAGCTTTCTGACCCTGCATAGTCAGCAACGCAACTGACACGTTCAAAGTCCAGAAAGGTAGTAACGAAACAGTTAAAATAGTCCATTTGACAACAGTGTTTCAACTGTAATGTTATGAAGCTACGAAAATACAAAAACATGGTCAGACTATGGAAGTGGTTTGACCCAGGGGTCAAAGGTTCATCTACCACTTTAATATCCCTAATATGAAGGAAAACTGATATGAAGACATATCCATCAGGCTAACAAATGTTCTCTCAATAAAACTGTCCTCCATTCTTCTCCTTCCCTGCCCTTTCACCAGCTTACACAGATCATCTCTGTCCATTTCATCATCACTCACACCCTTCAGTCTTCTGCCACCTTTTCTTTCATCACCTGTCTTTCTCGTTCTTTCTTTCTCTCACCTTCCACCGCTTAGCGACCGAGAGCCAAACTCAACATCCCCACCTGAGCCCAAGGTCACAGTCTTGCAGAGGAAATAAACACTCATCCTTTGCCTCTCCTGCTCATGCTGTTGCCACAGCATTATCCCACCTAAAAGAACATTAATAACCTGAAAGGGGGAATATTCTAGCAAGGTCACAACAGTCCACAGAGATAAATCTCATAATGACATGTTTGCGGTTAAATCACTGACAAAGACAGTAATAAAAACGTGATAACATGCATAATTTTTTACCTAGTACAAACACTCAAATTCTTTACTGGTGCTGTCTTTACTTAATCACACACAAGCATGCTTTGAAACGTGTCTGTTTAGTGACAAAACTAATGAAAGAAGGACAGTAAAATGGATTTGAACATCAGCAGAGGCTTCTGTCAGATGAAAGAATCATTTAATCCAAACAGCCCTGTTTACTTCCTCCTCCATTAAATGATGCTTCCCCTTCTGTTCTAGGCAATATCATATCTTGTCGTAATAATTCTATAATGCTAGTAGAGATTAATGAGTACCAAAATAAAAAATACTTTTGAGAATTTGACAATGTACTTAATTTAAAACTACTTTAAATTGTTTTCAACTTTAATTGCATACATTTTTTTAAAGATTTATTTTGGGCATTTTTGCTTTTATTTTGATAGGACAGTGTAGAAGAGACAGGAAGTGAAGTGGGAGAGAGAGAGAGGGGGATGGGATCGGGAAAGGTCCTCGAGCCGGGACTCGAACTCGGGCGCGCTGCTTTCAAGACTATCGGCGACGACTAATTGCATACATTTAAAAAATAATGAATTGTCACACTGTAGGATCATTTGAAATGAAATTGAGAAGGCAGTAAAATAAAATCACAATAAACAAATAAATGCCTTAAAGCTCCTAAAGCACGCTCATTTCATCCATTCAAAGACCTTGAATTAACTTCATTTTCGTAGACAACATATGGTTGTCATGATCTCCCTTTATGTCATGAAAATGATGCATTCAGAGAAATCTGTATGTGTCAGATTGGCTTGAGAAGTCAACACTGCAACACAGGAATTTTCACGTCCTCTATGATTTCAGTCTGGCTCTGATCAATATAGAAGCGTTCATCCGTTAAAAGCTTGAGGCAACAAAACTAAAAACGCCAAGCGAGCGTACATCAGTGTATTCGCTGCTTCTATTGCAATACCTTGCAGAATTGAATACAGTAAAGGCTTTCAAAAGACCTGCAGTAAATGGCACTAAAGGCCTTTTGGTGTTCTAATCAAGCGAAATGCCTCGGGTGGAAGCTGACTGACAGACACTGATTGCAGGCAGGCTGAAATTGTGGGGAACAGCTACAAGGTTCAGAAGAAAAATAATTTCCAGAGAAAAGTCTCAGCATACCATCTGATTTCATACAGCTTGGTAATGTGTTATTTCTTTTGGAATACACTTCATATCAGGGTTATTATAATGAATTAAAACCCTACACCGTAAATAAAACAAAAAAAACAAAAAACAAAACCACACTTTCATTACTTGAAATAAAATTAACATTAACTAAAATAAAATGTAAAAAAAAATAATAATAATAAATAAAAAAAATAAAAAAATAAACATTTTATTTAGTTGGCAACATTTTACATTTTTATTTAGTTTATTTGATGTACTAAAATTATGGAAGCCCGTTTCCGCTGCTGAATAAAAAAAAGTTAATTGCAGCTTTTTATCTCACAATTCTGACTTTTTTTTCCTTGCAACTGCGAATTCTAACTATTTTTCTCAGAATTATGAGATATAAACTCGCAATTCTGCGATACGAAGTAAGAATTGTGTGATACAGTCAGAACTGATATAAATTAGCAATTCTGAGAAATAATTTCAAAATTCTTACGTTTCTCAGAATTGCAAGTTTATATCTTGCAATTTTGACTTCATAACATGCAAGTGAGAGTTATTAAGTCAAAATTCTGAGAACAAATCATTTTCCCCCCTCAAAATTTTACTTTAGAACTTGCAATTGCAAGTTTATATCTCACAAGATATAAACTCTGATATTTTCTCCGAGAAAAAGTCATAATTATGATATATAAACTCGTAATTGCCAGAAAAAAAGTCAGAATTGTGAGGTACAAACTCGCATTTGCAAGAAAAATAGTCAGAATTGTGAGATATAAAATTACAATTGCGAGTTATAGCCAAAATTGCGAGATATAAACACAATTCAGACTTTTTTTTCTCAGAATTGTGTGATATAAACTCACAATTGTGAGAAATATAGTCATAATTATGAGATAATCTCACAACTGCAAGAAAAAAAGTCAGAATTGCAAGATACAAATTTGCATTTGCGAGCAAAAAAGTCAGAATTGTGAGATACAAACTCGCATTTGCAAGAAAAATAGTCAGAATTGTGTGATATAAAATTACAATTGTGAGATATAGCCAACATTGTGAGATATAAACACAATTCAGACTTTTTTCTCAGAATTGTGCAATATAAACTCACAATTATGAGAAATAAAAAATCAGAATTGTGAGATAATCTCACAATTGCAAGAAAGAAAGTCAGAATTGTGAGATACAAACATAATTCAGACTTCTTTTTCAGAATTGCGCTATATAAACTCACAATTGCAAGAAAAAAAGTCAGAATTGTGAGATACAAATTCGCATTAGCGAGAAAAAAGTCAGTATTGCGTGATATAAACTCGTAATTGCGAGTTATATAGTTAAAACTGTGATATAAACTCACAATTGCAAGAAAAAAGTCAGAATTGCAAGATAGAAACTTGCATTTGCGAGAAAAAAAAAGTCAGAATTGTGAGTTTTTGTCATTATATTATTACAATTATTATTATAATTATTATTTAAATTCAAAGTCAACAGATCACATGAAGCTGAACACTGCAGGCTAACAGATATAAAACCAGAGATGATCAGTAACTCAATTACCCTACAGAACAAAATCTGATTAGTTTAAGAACACCAGGAACATACACACTGCAAACACATGCATACACACATACAACATCATCCCTTGTGGAGTGTAAGTTCTAAACCTTCAATCTTAAATGTTCCGATTCTTTTTGCTTGCATAGAAAACTATAAACAAAGGCAACATGAGCCAGATGAGCAGCACGAACAGCTGCTGAACCCACCAGGAGAATAATGAAACGCCTGGCAAATCCTCACAGCCGTGTCTTTGGTAAATACGACTCTTCTTAGCCTAATGAAGATAAATCCTGTGGGTCTATGGCCTTAAATCCCAGACATTAATTAGAACTAGCATTTAACCAGTAATGAATGACGCCTAAAACACAAGGTTTGGATCAGCATGGACCCTCATCTCAGCACAATAATAGCCATCATTGTAATTGGCTAAATGCCTCTGAAATATTCAAATACCTGTGTGGCAAAGCATCTACCGTATGTGTGTGTTTTCATGCGAGCTCTCTTAATTTATTCAACCTCCTCATTGCCATGAGCAACAGCCTCTGAGCACTGAAAATCCAATCAGGAAGGAGGAAAAAACACAGCAAGTGCTGTTCAATAACGGGCCTAATGAGTCTGGTATTTAGCCACAGATCTACACACACTCACATATACACAGCACTGATTGGAGGAAACAGGTTTGATATTCAGCTCCACATATAACCAAATTACTTTTACACTGTCAGTATGTGCGTGTAAGTGTGTGTGGTATTTTCTTGATCAATCACTGCAGTGCTCGATCACAGCAGGAACGCTCGTTCAAATGCTGCCTTAATTACGGTGGTTTTGTTTGTTTGTGTGAGTGTGTGTATATGTGTGTGTGCGTGCTTGAGAGAAGCCGGTGTGCATATCAACGATTCCACGGGCATATGGCTGAATGTCTCAGGTGCAGTCAGGATACCAGGGGTTTAAAAGAGACAGGTTGATTCATTAGAAGACAGACAACAGCTTAAACAGAGACACAGACAGACAGGATGACAAAAGAAGGTAAAATGCAAAACCTGACATTTTGAGTAGCTATTATTAGTTCATTAAATAGTACAACATATCACAAGAGACCTGTCATTGGATGAGAATAATGAAAAATGTTAATTATACAAACGGTCATGTAAATAACCATTAAGTGATTTATTTGTTGGATGTGGTGTGAGGATATTCCACAATGAAAGATGAGTGAAAAACACATGCTAGTGTGAAAGTCAATGACAATTATTTTCTTTATTATTTTTATTTTTATTATTAGAATATCAGCAAAGGATGTGTTATGTTAATCAAAAGAGACTTGAAAAGTACATTTTTATTTTAAGTAAAGGCTTTTGAACTTTGTATTCATCAAAGAATTCTGAACAAATATCCAAAAAATATTAGGATGCATGATTTCTGAAGCATCATGTGACAATGAAGACTGGAATAATGGCTGCTGAAAAATCAATTGTGCCATCACAGTAATAAATTATATTTAAAAATATATTATAACAGAAAACAGTTATTTTAAATTCTAATAATATTTCACACTATTACTGGATTTTTGATCAAATAATGCAGCCTTGGTGAACATAAAATACTTCTTTCAAAAACATTAAAGGGATAGTTCACTGCTGTACCTTTCTGCACCTTGATCCTGTCAGTTGGGTTGCTGTCTATGCAGGGTCAGACAGCTCTTGGATTTCATCAAAAATATCTTAATTTGTGTTTCGAAGATGGATGAAGGTCTTACAGGTTTGGAATGACACAAGGGTGAGTAATTAATGACAGAATGATCGTTTTTGGGTGAACTATCCCTTTAAGAATATCTGATCTCCTGCAGAACTGCTACTCAAGCCCTAGGGTCACAGACACAGACACTACCACTGACTTTCACAGTAATATAAATGTGTCGTGAAGAAACAATGACTATTATTGGCAAAGACAAGAGAAAGCACACCACAAACTGTCACAAAACAGTCAGCTTCCCCTACCTGTCAATCATCATGTCAGGTCCACATGTCCATGTGCAGACAGGAGAGTGACAGAATGAAAAAAAAAGAGAGAGACAGAGAGACATTAGAACAGATGTTCTTACAATGAAACACTGTCAGAAATCACATCATGTCAAAAAGTTTTTGCAACAGAATACTTGAAAGTAACAAGTATGCCAGGCAGTTTCTCCCTAAACAAGACCATGTGCTGTCAATTGCATTAGCTGCCAGCAAATCTGTTTTGTAAAATTCACAACTAATGTTCTTACAAAAGCTTTCTGTTCCTCCCTATGTCTTCAGATGCTCTTCACATAAACATTTGACTCTGCATAGAGACAACAAGCTCATCTCAAAAAACCGAACGAGATCTCAGGAGAGCTCGTGATGAGAGAAGTAACAATTCTTTTGAATCAGATCTTTCCAAGTTCATCCGGTTCACAAAGCCAGTCTGAATGATTCATGAAACATAGTAATCCAGTTGTCAGCTTACTAAATTAAAAATTTGGGCTTGTAACTTAATGTCTTTATTAATAATGACAACATTCTCAGATATAAAATGGTACTAAAAATGAGGGGAGAAAACAAAGACAGGTGAAGATAGTGATCCAGAGTCCTACATCACTGTGCTATTGCATAATTCAAAACACATTCTAATGCACACACACACACACACACACACACACTAATATACAAATTTCTGAAGCTGTCAGTTTTTATAATTAGAGCCTAAATACGGCAACAGAAGTGCTAAAACATCACATTAGGAAAGTGTTTGCTTTCACACTCTAACATTTGGTGCACCAAGATGCCAGATCAGCAAGCATCAGCATCTAACAAGCATCAGTTTCAGAGCATACAAAACCAGATCAGAACCTAGCAGCTTTTATAGGCTTAACTTACAGACAAAGCAACCGACCGGCTGACAGAGAAAGAGATCAGTGGCCTAGTTTAAGTTTCTATGAAGCTGAACTTGAAATCAAAATAAAATATCTGTTCTGTTGTTTTTGCATTTTCCCTAATGAGAAAGGAGAATACAGCAGCTCAAGAGCATCTCCAGAAAAGAAAAATTTGGGATGTTGGTGTAGAATCTCAAAGTGATTCTAGGGCCCTAGGCAGGACATAACACACACACATACGCAAACCTCTTCAAAAATCTAAATAGTAAAAACTTAAATCATAAAAAGAATAAAATATACATAAACACAAATTTTCTATTCAAATACATGTGAATGTGTAAATGTGAGAATGAGAAAGAGAGACAGCCTGACGGAGTGGCTTTCAAGAGCAACTGAAAGCTTAAATTCAAGGCATGCCACACTTGTAAGGAACTCTTTAGTTTAATGGTTGATGCATTACAGCATCACAGACAACACTCAACTCCAAAACACTGACCTCTAACTGGGCCTGGAGAGGCAGACTGTGCCTAATGGCCATCTATCTCTCTTATAAACAAAGGGAAAAAGTTACACACTTTCTTTCGAATCTCACTTCTGTTAGCCCATATTTACGCTTACCTTCACACATCTCTAATGTCATGTGTGCTTATTATTATGCAAATGAGCGGAATTAATTAGCACCCTGGTCGTCTGAGTGAAGTTTAATCTCTAATTCATTAATACACTAATACACATTACTAATTAGGCACCGGTGCTGTTTTATTCCACACAAAAATGACTGAGACACCCACTTCTTATCTAATCAAATCAATTAAGGCAAGAACCGGTAACTGAGCACAGAGAGGAAATCAGGTTAATATTTGGATCAAAAGCATATCGCTCAGCGGCACCATTTGCATGATTCGCATTTGTCTGTTTGTTTGATTTTCCAAAATGAAAAGAGTTCAAACAAATATTGCTAAATGTATGTGGAATCACAGAAAACGGTGTCTATAGTTAAAATACAGGTATAAGAGATGTCTAAAATGTCTAAGGTTAACAATTTAATGGGACAGTTCACCATAAAATGTACTAATCCTCATGTCGTTCCAAATCTGACTGAAACACAGAATATTTTGAAAAATTATTTAACGGTGTTCAGTGTTGTTTCAGACTCCATTTATTTTCATTATATGGACAATAAGTTGAAACATTTTTCAAAGTATATTCTTTACAATAGAAAAACACTAAAAATAGCTTACAGCTGAAGTCAAAAGTTTACATACACCTTGCAGAATCTGCAAAATGTTAATTATTTTACCAAAATAAGAAGGATCATACAAAATGCATGTTATTTTTTATTTAGTACTGACCTGGATAAGATATTTCACATCAAAGATGTTTACATATAATCCACAAGAGAAAATAATAGTTGAATTTATAAAAATTACCCTGTTCAAAAGTTTACATACACTTGATTCTTAATACAGTATTGTTACCAGAATGATCCACAGCTGTGTGTGTGTGTGTTTTTTTTTTGTTTTGTTTAGTGATAGTTGTTCATGAGTCCCTTTGTTTGTCCTGAACAGTTAAATTGCCCGCTGTTCTTCAGGAAATTTCTTCAGGTCCCACTCTTTGGTTTTTCAGCATTTTTGTGTATTTGAACCCTCTCCAGCAAAGATTGTATGATTTTGAGATCCATCTTTTCACACTGAGGACAACTGATATGCAACTATTACAGAAGGTTCAAATGTTTACTGATGCTCCAGAAGGAAAAACGATGCATTAAGAGCCAGGGGTGTAAACTTTTGAATGAAATGAGAATGTGTACATTTTTCTTACTACCAAATAAAAAATAACATGCATTTTGTAAGATCCCTCTTATTTTGGTAAAATAATTCACATTTTGCAGATTCTGCAAGGCATATGTAAATTTTTGACTTCAACTGTAAGTATTAAGAACACAAAGTGTGGATTTTCTCTTGCTGAAGAATTTTTCTTTCTAACCGCTCTACTCTAATACCTATAGAGTTGTTATTCAGAGCATGTCAGAGAGACCCCAATGTCTCAGGGGGCAAAGACCCACTTCTGTAAAACACTCTCAATAACAAACAGCACCAGAGTACAGTAATTACACTTTGACTCTTTCTCTCTTGCTCACTTACTTCCCTTTTGAGAAAGAAAGCGATAGAGGGAGAACTATGGTGTGTGAGCAAACATTTCCCCCTCCTTTCTCTTATTTGTAAATGTTAACTTGTGTTAACTCAAGCATGCTCAGTAGTCAGCAGCCCAAAGGGGATGGAAAGAACACTGGAATCACATATAAAACACACTCGTCCTGCTCATAGACAACCCGGATTAAAAAACAACATTGTATCCATTGCTATGTCTAATTCAGCATCTGTCTGCAGGATTCCAGAGATTCACACATGGCTGGCATTTTTATGAGACTCATTTTCCACACTCATGCATCCGGAGAACGACATACCCTTTATAACGATCAAAGCTAAATGAACATGAGGGTGATTACTGCAGCCTATTAGATGCCTGAATGGAAGACTGTAAAGAGAATTGCTGGTGGCTGATGTGGCAACCCTGTAAGACAACCGAGATGAGCTCCTTGTGGTGGCCGGAAAGGAAACGGATGCTTATTAGATTGTCAAATGACACTCTAAGGTGCAATGAACCTAGACAGGGGATATCAGTTCCCAGGATGCTTTGCATAAGACAGGACGGGGAGTTGAATGTTTAAATTAAGTGTCATTTAATGTGTGTCCACATCTAAATTATATGCACATGCTTTTTATGTTATCCTATTGCCTCGTTCATCAAAGGAACTATGCAAATCAAGTAATGCAATAAAACTAATAACCACTGCCATCATGAACAGAAAATGCAAACATCTATTTTAAACAAATTCTCTCGACTCTCATTGTTCAAAACTATTCCTGTGTATTTATCGTAGTTCAACTTGTTTTTAGAGAAGACGACACGTTTTTGCAGTAAAAACTGCACAGAGAAGTGCTGCAACTGTGAATTTGCCACAAAGGTCTCTCACTGCGCATCCCTGCTGAGAAAAGTGCACAAAATAGAGTGATTGATGGATTGTGAGAAAGTAAGAAAACTTCTTTCTCCATTAGAGAGAAGTCACTTCAGAGCATTGTGGGTAATGTAGCAGTAGGGAAGTCATAGGGAAGCACAGAGGAATGATAATGACTTTTTAATCTACAGCTGTCAAAATTTCAAAAGACTGTGGTCACATCTACTGCGCTCTTCATGCATGTATATACAAAATAGTTCCATTATACGAGTCAGCTTTTGCGGTGCGGTACACACTCATTTCAACAATTAAAGAGAAGCTGTGTAAACATCGCTCAACAATAAACCGCTAATTAAAATGACGAAGATAGAGACGGACTCAAGAAAAAAAAAAACAAATCGAATAAAAACGGTCTCTCCATTAAACACGACAGTGTTGTTTTATCAGCGCCTCGGCGGAGAGAAATCTTCTGGCACAAAATCACTAGCATCACTCTTTCCTGTCAGTGAATCGGTTAACCTGGATGACCTGACAGTGTGTGCATTTATGACATCACTTCCCATCTAGAGAAAGAGCACTTTCTTATCAGGCACACATCTCTATTCTCTTTGACCCCAGGCAACTCTAGGGACATTCCTGCTGTTAGTGTACACTAAAAGTCATTTTATATGACAAGAGTGTGCCAAAGACATCTTACTAAAAAAGACTTTTCATTTGGCCCAGGGGTTGAAATGTTTTATTTTACCCTCTTGTGTGCACAGTGTCTCAAAGGCTATGTACATACTGCAGCTAAATTTGGTTGTCAGTTCACTTTTTACTCTTTAATCGCATTCTGTACACGCATGATTCACTAAAATATGAGAGTGACAACCACATTCGACAACCGCATTAACTCTTGAAAAATACAGTAAATACAATAAAATTCTACGCAGTGAGTATGGAACTGAACGGAACAACTAGTTGTTAATGACGTATTTAAATGTGCATCAGAAATGTGTCTTCCTCTGTATGTGAGATGCAATAAAACAACAATGAAAGAAGTCTTAACCTTCCCACATTTTGACATGGGGCTAGTTGTGTTACGAGGCCTTCTGTAAAGTGTCAGTGTTGCCAGATCTTCATAAAAAAACAACAACAATAAACAAGGACAAGCACAAAAAAAAAAACACTAAAACACCTAAATGCTGTTTTAAATATCTCGTATCCGCAACAAACCACTTCATTAACTTCATAAAGTGCACACCTTTATTAATAATACCAAAGACACGACTAAAGGCATATGAGGACATGGCAACACTGCAAGGCAGTCCTCTCTAAAGCAGCCTCCTGAGCATAAACAAAACACAGCATGTCTATTAGTGGTAGTTTAGTTAAAATGGATGGACAAAGAGTCTTTAGCCAAAAAAATGGCAGATACCAAATGGCTAAACTCCAATTCACTAAAATGACACCAAAATGACACCAATAACACCAAAATGTTGTTATGGAACAAATGCAGGAGTGACTGCTGTTTCGTACATACATGGAACGAAATTTAAATGCGGATGTCACTCCTGAAATATAAAAATAAAGGTGCTTCACGATGCCATAGAAGAACCATGTCTAAATTGTTACATAAAGAACCTTTAACATCTGAAGAAACTTTCTGTTTCACAAAATGTTTTTTGTGGCAAATAAGGTTCTTCAGATTATAAAAAAGCAAGCAAGAAATGGTTCTTTAAAGAACGTAAACTATGGAACATAAAAGAAGATCATTTGAGAAACATCTCAGTATTGTTTGTTCATGCAGTGAAAGTCACTGGTAACCAAAACAGCTTTGTTACCAACAGTCTTCAAAATACCTTCTTTTATGTTCCACAAAAGAAAGGTTTTGAAACGACATGAGTGTAAATGACGACAGAATTTAATTTTTTGGAGGTGAACTATCCCTTTAATGTTTTTATTACTTTTATTATTATTGTTATTATTATTATTATTATTATTATTATAATGAAATAATACTCTAAATAAGAAACTAAATCTGCCAGCAGGTGGCGGTAAATGTCTTTATGAGTCATTTACTCATTCGATTTGTTCAAACGGCTGATTCATTTAGGAATGAAGCAAATGGCTCTCTTTATGAATGGGCCTTTGAATCATTGATTCACACGGTTCGTTCAAAATGCAGATTCATTCAGAAATTAAACACTGCTGTGTTGCTCGGAGACGTGCAACAATGCTGCTATGGCTTTTATGGGTAATATGTTCTCTTCAAAAGTCAGCAAAAACACATAATATTGTGTTTCAAATATAACACAATATCAGCTTAATATTTACTGAACTGTTGTATGAAATCACATGTAAGCTTGTGATAGATTGGGACAAAATCAGCACTCGAGTCATATTTGCTCTGGCTGCCCGTGTGATATATGATATATATAAATATGAGACAAAACACATACAGGGACATTTTTGCACCAATATCTTACATTTTAGGGCATCACTGCATTTATGGATGATGTGGATTTATGGATATATTGCCCTGCAATATATTTGTCATCAGTCAACTATATTGACTGTCAGATGACATACAGGTCTGGGGGCGGGGCCAGCGTTATTTTTGCATAACTAATTAATTAAGTTAACGCATTAAACTGACAGCATTAGTTAAAATCTCTATAATCTGAAGTGAAATGCATAAGAAAAGCACTTACGATACTTTCAACATGACTTTGTGCAGTTACACTGTATGTGGAAAGAGCTGTTCATTAAACAAAAAGAGTAACCAATGTCTCACAGTGCTGACCAAGGAATTGAGCACACACAAACATGAACTAACATGCCCTGAGCACACATGAACGCATGACTGATCACACATGTGGTATGACAACCCAGTAACCACAAAACCTGACCACTACATATCAGCCAACTAAATCAGAACTGATACTGCATGTTAGAGAGAATGTAAGTGACCAATAAAATGTCATGGCTGGAATGCTGTATTAACCAATCAACATTCAGAAACAAAATTCTTGTATTCTTGTAGGTTCATAAAATTACGGTTGAACCACTGATGCCACGATGTACTTACTACCTTTCTAGCCTTGAACATTGTAGTATTCGCATTGCTGTCTATGCAGGGTCAGAAAGCTTTCAGATTTCATCAGAAATATCTTCATTTGTGTTCTGAAGGTAAACAACGGTCTTACGGGTTTGGAATGACATGAGGGAGTAATTAATGACGGAACTTAATTTTGAGTGAACTATGCCTTTAAGGTTTTTGTATTTTTCAGCATTGTAGTACTGCAACAATAAGCAGCAGTGCAACTGGATCAACATTTCACCTGTGAGAATGAGATTGTTCTGCATCAGGGGATCAAAAATGTACAAACACTTCCTGTACAAAACAGAGAGCCCACAATAGAGCCTTTGAAAGCAGCTCATATTCAACTGCTGCTGACTAGCCTTTCCCAGTCAACAAAAACATGGCTCACACACCCTCACAGACACAACACACAAGGGTTTTACACAACCCGGACACTACACAGAGACTAACATACTGCTGCTAGCATCAGCAGCACGGCACACCAGACTTTCTGCTGAGAGAGGCTATTCACTAACAAAGAGCTCAATACAGTCTCATACAATCAGCAATGTCCTCCAGCATAAGACTCAGTATTGATGAAAATGTGGTGTTTTAACAAAAGAAGAGAGGGAAAATTAAATGAATTATTTAAATGGAATTTGTCCGTCATGTCCCATGTATAGCTTTTTGTTAACTGCCCTCTTCACCCTTCTGAAACGTCCTCTCTGCTAATGAATTAGTATGGATTTACGGTAAACAGTATCTGTCTGTATTCCGGCCAAAAGGTTAATTTAATGCAACAGATTGGAAATCAAATCAGGGTTTCAACACTGTAACCCAAATTAACAACAGAAAGCGAGACCATGCGTCTTAGAAATGCAACCTGCATTTATTAAATCTGAATTGGAACATATCTTGAATGAGGTCTTGCACAGGATAAGCTGATTTTATGCCTCTGGTTATAAGAACACCATAATCCTTGAGTTAAGGCACATTTGTATGCTGTCAGCTTCAGAAGAGTCGCCCCTGCAAAGTAGATAAATTTGAGCGTGCCATGTTACAACAAGGATTCAAAGTCAAAATAATAAAGTAATATGCTGCCTATCTTATGCGGAAGGAATACGCTCCATCTCATTCTGAATGCTCATTATGGGAGCTTATTTGAGATATTGTAAATGGGAAAGGTTGTTCAGGCCACAGTATTGATTGTGTAAATGCATTCAATGTATGCAGCTGTAGACACCACGCAAGTAGGATTTCTGAGAGGAATTTATTTGCACTGATCTTTCCGCACTCAACTCCCTAGAGAAGAGCAAATATTATGTCTGCTCAATATGAAGCAGCGTCTCCGAGAAAAATTGCATATGTGTGTGCATTTACCTGCCCTCCTGCAGCTAATGAGCTGCCAATTGCCTGAGCGTCAAACGGTAAAGGCACATCAAAAGCTCTTCAATCCTGCCAGAGCCAGACACATGCAATCAGTACGTAACCAATCAGTGTCAAAACCCGTCAAATTAGCATACCACATCAAATCTCATTTGCATAGTTCAGCCTGACCATACATAACACCTGACATTAAGACAGCATTATACTACTGAAGGTTATTGAACAGTTTAAATACAGGCCAAGATGACCCAAGAAAATCTGGGTTGGGCAAAAATCTGTAATATAAAGATGGCTACTCTTCAATTCATGAGCTGGAATAAGAATTAAAATTGGCCACATGCCAAAGGAGGCTTACAAGAACTGGTATATGTTGAATTGTAATTCAAAGACATTTAACATATGCAGATTAATAAATAAATAATGCTGATATTTAGTATTCTGGAAAAGTACTTGTAATTTAGAGTTAAATATAATGAAATATACATTAAAGACACTGACTGACACAATATTGTCTTTCTGGAAATGTTAAATAACTTGAACTGAATTCATCTGAATAACGATAGGGTAGACCAGGTACAGTTGGTACAGGGGTACATTTAAAACACCTTAAATAACTTGCGTGTGCAACAAGTCTGATCTGTGAAATTTGCTTCACATATGCGTATTTGTGCCCTCTTCGATCATGGGAAATTTAAAGTGCAAGTGGTTATCCTGTCCAAAGATATAGGCAAACGTTTTTTTTCTAAGGTAAGTTTTTCATTTTACCACGTCCCTTCCACAATGAATCGCTTCTCATTCTTACATGACTGTTAAAGTTAACTTACATTTTTTGTAAACCTTAATCTGTGCTCTAAAAGACATATTGCATGACTTTGTGTCATGCAAGGTCACTGTAAAATCTAGACAAATGTTCAAGGTGGTCAGCAGGGAACAGTTGAGACACAATATATCATTTATTTATGTTTATGTGATTATATTTATTAAGTTATTGTTTGCATTTAATGTTTTATTATTGCTGTTTGCAATTGATCAATGTTTTTTACTGTTTTACTGTACTCAACTTTTCAACTGTTACTATTAAAATGATGAACTGAAATTAAATACTGAATCGCTGTTTGCCATTACTGTACAATGTTTTACAAATTAACTAATTTTAACTAAACAAATAATCAAATAAAATACTGAACGGAAATAAAAATGTAAAGGTATTTTACATTTGCAATGAATTGGTTAGGCAGCTTTACAGAATTACGGATTCCAGCTGTACCATTACGTATTCTAACGTCCGATTGGATGTCCTTCTGTTCTGGTCTCCATAGGAACCCATTCAAATAGCACCCATCTGTTTTTAATGTAGCTAACGTCGGTAGCTTCGTGTCATCTACACACTCACTAAACTTTGAGGAGTGAGGCACTGACAAATAATGGTCATCGCGACATCGCAAAGTGATGGCGCTATAGAGCCATGAGCTTTTTAAAAACATTTTAATACGTTTAACATTAGATTATCAGCTCGGAATATATGCTAATTTGACTAGAAACATTGGAGACCAGAATTGCAAAGCATCCTTCTGGGTAAGAGTCAGGCATGACTTCCGAATTCAGGAAAAAACGTTTGTATAACTCTATATGTCTATAATTGACAAATTTTGGCTCCATCAACATAGTTATTGAACTAAACTGAATCAATGCTGAAGCTGAAAAATTACACTTTTTGTCTGTTTAGAGATACTTTACAGCAGAATTTGGATTTGTCTTATATTTGATGAAGTCAAATATAATAATGTGTAGCAGCTTTGAAACAACCTCCACTGTATAAATCACTATATAAACAAAGATAACTTTAACTTTTAGATAATTCATAATGAACATTTAACAACAAAATACAACACAAATTGCTAAATTTCTTTGAATATAATTCTATTTTAACCTTACTTTCTCACAAATTATAATCCTTGCAGTTAGTGTAGATTGTAATTTAAGTCAGCGAATAAATACAATGCAAATAATAATTATATTTTAAAAATAGGCATAGTATTAAAAGTAACAAAAACCTCTTAACGTGGAGTCAGTGATCCCACTGCTGTCAAGTCTTTTTCTTCAACACGATTAAAATTCAACAAAAGGAGAGGAGGACAGAGGTGATAGATTGAGGTGAGAACCCCTTTAGAAGGAAAGAGGAGAAATGAAGGGGGCGGTAGTGGCAGACAACAAGATGTCAAATGTGGAGATATGGGGATGTCTATTATAGGTTTACTTGATAATACTTGATGACCCAAACACCACTGTTCCCATGAGGCAGGCCTGTGGTAGGCGTACTGCAATTCATTCTGGATAAACAAAGTTGAATAAACAATAACCAGAAATGTTTAGGTGCAGGGGCTCGAGATGTGTTCTTTTAGACATAACTCCTCTAACTAAAACTATGAATAAAGTATCTACAGACACTAGCAAATGTAGTTAACTCTAGCAGTATTTTTCTTTTTTTCAACAAAAATGTTTAAGAAGAAAACTATACCATGGAAATATACAAAAAACACAACCCCAGTCTTTATAAATCCTGTGAAAGGAAACAAGAGTTGGATTTAATTCAAATAACAGCAGACCACTAAAATGAATGAGCTAATTGTTAAGCAGTTAATTTAAATGAACAAACCGCTATTCAATTATTGCCTTAGTGGGTCTTAAACAAGCAGTCACTGATGCGTTTCCTCCGGTTAAAATATCAGGAATAGAGGTTAGCAAATGAAGTCTGCCTGGAGTCAGTAGAGGTGCTGAAAAGCGGCAGGCAGCAGGTTAGAGTCCACCTGGCACTCAGCCTGAATCTCAGCAGCCAAAACACACAGCCACAACCACAGGAGAGAGAAATTTGGAAAAGACCCCACGCAATGTGTTTCACTTCCCCCACAGCTCCCTGAGAGTGAACAATAACTTCACCACCCATCCATTTCTTCCTTCCACACTTCTGTGTCTCTCTCTCCATCTGTAATGTTGCATGCCAGCAGTGTGGAAGAGGAGGACAAGACTGGAAATCAACCAACTGAGAAAGAATTCAAAAGCTTTTAACATGTTACTGTCATAATGTTTCATAATAAAAAAGCTTTCTGTAAACATTAGAAGGAAATTAAATAAAATATGGGAAATTTTGAATACACATACACATCTTTCTTCCAAGGAGGTCTATAAAATATCTGGAGAGAGTGGTCCATTAATATTCTCATTCATCTCAATAACAGCTGTTTGGATGGTGCAGGTTGCCCTGAACTACTGTTCAAAAGTTTTTAAAATTTATTTATATGGAATGTATACTTTTATTTATCAGTCATGCATTACAGTGACCGTAAAGACACAAAAAACCCTTTGTATTCATTAAAGAATCCTACATTCTAATATTAGGAAATGTTTCTTAAGCATCAAATCAGCAAATTAAAATGATTTGAAACGATTTTAAAATGATTTTTAAAGAATCATGTAACACTGAAGACTGGAGTAATGGCTACGGAAGATTTTGCCATCACAGGAATAAATTACATTTCAAAATATATTACAACAGAAAACAGTCATTTTAAATCGTAATAATATTTACTGTTTATACTGAGTTTTTTAAATAAATGCAGCCTTAGTGAGCATAGGAGACTTCTTTTTACACACAGTAAAAATCTTACAGACCTCAAACTTAGTGTATGCGATTTCAAAGCTGCCAGGTTTTTTTAAGCCAGTCACATGAGTCACAGGAAATTTACATTGTGTCTATGGAAAAGCCAAACCTTGACCTACTGAACACTGTTTTAACTATTAGCAATACTCAGAGTCCCTCTCTAATTCATGGGTTATTTTACTACTCACAATGATCTGCTGAGAGAATAGCAGATTTCCCATGCATTTCCATTAATCTGTTTGGAAGAATGTAAGGGCAATAAATATGAAATACAAATTATATTGACATTTGATGTAAATGGATGAACTGGCTGCTGCTCATAAATTTTGTGTTTGTGTGTAGTGATTTATGTGTCAGGGAGTTTAAGCTCTGCTCTGTCAGCTGATTTGACTTAATTTAAGAGCACTGGCTCTGTACATATATGATTGTGTATGAATGTGTGCAACCGTGTGGGTGTGAACATTTTGTGGAACTAAATGACCTCCATCAGACAGATGAGTTAGCCATGCAAATCCATTTATACATCAAATGCAGACCCCCAAACCACTGCAGGCAAAACACCAACCCTAAGTGGTAATTTATTCTTTCTTTTTTTTTTTTTTTTCTTCCCACTTAAAGCTTCACAAATGGGTACCACATAAAGTAGAATTCCCTTACTATGTCTCGGGCAGTGTCTTATACTATTTCTCTCTAACAACTTATGTTATGCAGAAATCCCATATTTATTGATTTTTAATTTTTAATTTTTTTTATTTAGTGCTGTCAAATGATTAATTGTGATTAATCACGATTAATCTCATCCAAAATAAAAGGTTTTGTTTACATAATATATGTGTGTGTTCCATGTATATTTATTTTATATATATATATATATATATATATATATATATATATATATATATATATATATATATATATATATATATATACACACTACCGTTCAAAAGTTTGGGGTCAGTAAGACTTGTAATAGTCTTTAAGGTAGTCTCTTATGCACATCAAGGCTGCATTTATTTGATTAAAAAAAAACAGTAATATTGCAAAATGTTTTTACAATATAAAATAATGTTTTTTATTTTAACATACTTTAAAATAGAATTTATTCCTGTGATGAAAAGCTGAATTTTTATCAGCTGTTACTCCAGTCTTAAGTGTCACATGATCCTTCAGAAATCATTCTAATATGCTAATTTATTATTAGAATGATCAATGTTGGATAATATCAACTGTTGTGCTGCCAAATATTTTTTGGAACCTGTAATTTTTTTTTTTTCAGGATTCTTTCATGAATAACAAGTTCAAAAAGTACAGCGTTTATTCAAAATATAAATATTTTATAACAATGTAAATTATTTATTATTAACTTTTAATAAACTTTTAATTATTAACTTAATACATCCTTGGTGAATAAAAGTATTAATTTCTTAAAAAAAAAAAAAAAAAAAAAAAAGGAAACAATAAAAATGTACTGACCCCAAACTTTTGAATGGTAGCGTGTATATATATATATATAAATAAATACACACATGTGCATGAATATATTTAAGAAATATATGTTATGTTTATATATTAAATATGTGTATATATAATATTAATTATATAAATAAAAATATATACATGTAATTAAATGTAAATATTTTCAAAATATATACTGTGTGTGTATTTATATATACATAGTAAATATACACAAGACACACATATATCACACTCTAAAACAAAAATCAATAAAAATAGGCCACAACATACTGTATAATTTGAAGGAATTTTTCTGTATTTATTTTTTACAGGCGTTTTACCAATTTTTAAAATTTTACACTTCATTGCATTGTGTTTTAGAGTTAAAAGAAATGTCCGTAAAATTAATGGATAATGTCAAGTATAATGAGCTGCCAGTACTTTTTCTGTTATTTTATGGATTTATTTTTTACAGTGCATGTAAACAAAGCATTTGACAGCGCTAATTTTATTTTATTTTATTTTTTTATGTTAATACTTATATTTAGCAAGTGTGCATTAAATTTAAATCAAAAGTGCTAGTAAAAGTGGCTTTTGAACTTTAGTTCAGCTCCTAGACTTCACTTTAACATGAAACTTTAATATTGGAACTGCAAACAGTTTCATTTCATCACCACCATTGTCAAGACTGCTACAGTTTCAACTTATGTCATCATTGTGTTGCCACTGAGCACGTCGTGCCACAATAAATAAAACATTTGCCTGGTTTCTCGATTAACGAGAGTTGACGTTATCTCAAACACTGATCTAAAAACCTACTGAAATACATACCAAAATATATGGGCTATTAATTAATTCATAAACAACAGATAAAAGTACTAACATGCTGGTATATTTATCCACACACCAATAAGAGGAGCCGTAAATTACTGTGTATCAGAGATTCAAATTAATCTGAAACGCAATCATTTCCAACACATTCAATGAAGACTTTGTCCCTTTTTTCCTTAAGAATTCTTCTTCCTACGACATTCATGAAAGTCAATGGATTAATTACAGCAGGAATGGCACCAGGGTGCAAGAGATGATTCTTCCTTTATACAGCTGCAACTGCATAGATTTAAGCTCTTTTATCTACGATTCCCAGCAGTCAGTGATATTTGTTCCATCCAGAAACTTTGCTACGGTATTGCACACAGAAAAGGCAGGGTGACATCACTGCAGTCATGCTACATTACACTGATTTTTTTCCCAATGGAGTCGCTAAACACACTTAAAAGTGTAACTCCTCTGCTGTTAGCTCAACCAAAGCAGAGCAGCAAGTATTGCAGAAAAACTGGGTAAAATATAAAAACAAACAAAAAAAGAATGCTCATTTAAAACCCCACAAGAGTCTTTGTTTGTACATACAGCACAAAGCAATAGTATTTAAATAATAGGATAAACGGCTTGTTATGTTTATGACATTTGATTTTTTCTTTCACTTCATGAACTGGTTTATGATTAATAGAGCTCAGTCTGGCAATTATTACCTTATAATATTCCCAAGACTCTGTTTCATCAAGAATTTGAATATGGTCTTGACCTTGTCTACTGTAAAGCCTTCATCAATGTTTTACTGCTGTTGCATTTTCCTTTATTCTGCGCTTAATGACAAAACCATGCTTTTTTAAGCTTTGCTTGTTTTCAGAGCCTAGAGGGATTAAATTAAAAACCTAACTGTATTATAAATCAAGAGTAAATAAAACCCAGAAAGAACATTAAAGCCACATTCTCAGTTAAGTAAAGAATAAATTTTGTGTTTGCACAACAAATACAGAACTAGTGAATAGGGATGGCTTTATTTACTAAACCTTGACCCAATGTCCAGCCATGCAACCACCCTACACGGCGGCTCTCATACTGCGACCTGCATGACTGTCTCTCTTTTAATGGGTTTCTGATGCTGTAGGAAAGCAGGATTCAGTTCCCCCTCCTCCACATGTCAGTCACAACAACCTAATATTGCTTAAATAGTGCCAGTCTTTGCATCAGAAAATAGAAGGGATGTGAAATGTGTTAAAAGTAGTTACAAAATAAAGAAGTGCTTAAAATATTATTTAAAACTATGACTTACAATCAAATAATCTACATTAATTCTGCTTATAGTACAGCAAATGATTATTTTGATCCACTACTCTTCTTCACTAAATGCCACTGATTACTCAAACCACGTCCAGTTATTAAACAGCACCGATTAGTTTCCCTAATTGCAATGCAGATGAAAGTTTGTGACTTACACATATTAAAAACACTTTGGCACAGAGTCATTTGTAACTCACGAATCCTTGACAAATCTCAAACAACTAAGTAACACTTTTTTCATTTATGTACAAGTACTGGAGTCTCAGATTTCATTTTCTCCACCGGCTACATCTGTAGAAAGAGAGCTCAGAGTGAAATCACAGCCACACACAACTGGGCTTTTGGGAAACCATCCAACGGTTATACAAAGTAAGAAGTTTTGACAGGAGAGTTGAATAGCTGTGAAACTGTTCAAGCTGGAAATCACATTTTCTGTGCTAATAGCAGCAGAGGAGCAGCATGTTTAGATTTGTACCTAGTTATCAGGTGACTCTCTGAAAAACTTGATTCAAAAATGGACCGGACAAAATTATTGGCACCTTGTCCAAATTCTAAGAAATAATTGCTTTTCAAGCATGTGATGCTCCTGTAATTTGTACTTAGACACACCTGTAGCAAGTAACAGGTGTGGGCAATATAGTAAGTAGAGCTTTTTGGTAAAGGACATCATGGCACTGTTTACAAAAAAGAAATGAGGCCTTCAAAGAAAAGAACACAGTTCTACAGTCAAACATGGTGGAGGTTTAAAGATGTTTTGGGTTTGCTTCGCTGCTTCTGGCACTGGATGCCTTGACTGTGTAAACGGTATCATGAAATCTGGTGATTACCAAAGAATTTTGGGGCGCAACGTAGTGACCAGTGTCAGAAAGCTGCATCTCCACCAGAGGTCATGGGTCTTCCAGCAGGACAATGACCCGAAACACACTTCAAAACGCAGTCAGAAATAGTAACAAACAAAGCGCTGGAGAGTTTTGAAATGGCCAGCAATGAGTCCAGATCTGAATCTCTTAGAACACCTGTGAAGAGATCGCAAAACAGCAGTTGGGAGAAGGCATCTTTCAAATCTAAATGAACTGGAACAGTTTGCAAAAGAAGAGTGTTCCAAAATTCCAGTAGAGAGGTGTAAGAAACTCATTCATGGTTACAGGAAGCGACTGATTTTCGTTATTTTTTCCAAAGCGGGTGCTATCAAATATTAAGTTAAGGGTGCCAATAATTTTGTCCAGTGCATTTTTTGGGTTCTGTGTGGAATTGTATTTGACTTTCCTTCTCTGTTTTTATGTGTTGTCCAATGTAAACAAACAAAAAAAATAAACGTGAGTACCAAAACATTTGAAACTGCAACAATTTTCTGAGAGAAGGCTTGCATTTTCTGACAGAATTGCAAGGGTGCTGATATTTTTGGCCTTGACTGTATATATTTTTACATTTCATAATGTTTAAATACAAATTTCAGTTAAAACTATATATATAATTTCCTCACAGAGGTATATGTCATAAAGTAAGCCTGAACAAGACTGTACCAAAATCATCTCCAGCTGAAGGTCTCTTGGGTTTTACAGGTCACCATTCGACTGGACCCTGAGGATGACCAGTAACAAGCACATCACAGTCAGGAGGCCGTTAACATGAAGAGGGACCGCTGAGCCAACGGCACACACTGACCTAAATCATGGGAAACACGCTAACCACGGATACTATACTGGGATATCCCAGGGGGCACCACACTTCAGCACAATACAAGACATTTTCCAAAAGAAACAAAACAATATTACAATAAAAAGCCATAATACACACAAGCATGACAGAATGCTTGGAACACAGTTGAATAAAGGTGTAAAGCAAAAACAAATAAATAAATAAATAAAAACACCAATATCTATGAATGATACTGATGTGCAACTGAAAGAAAAGGGTTTGTCAACAGTCTAGCAGTTCTATGTATGTTTCTTGCAGCTGTTGGCCATGGTATATGCAGCTATGCATTGTGAGATATCTGATCAGACTGAGTTATTTTAGAATATTAACAGGTGCTTTTGACTTGGGTGGGGCATACATATATACACACATGAAAAGCCACACTGCATTATGATACAATATCTGATATTTAAATACTTGCACCTGAGCTGTATTGGTGAATTCATGACGGCTTTAATTTACAGGTAAAAAACGGAAGAAAAGAAAAGATTGGGAATCATTCTCCTTAACTCTTGGTCTGCATGGCTCTGTCAATAACATAGCATGTCTTGTTCTAATAACACATGATAACATGCTCATAGAAGACACAAAACCATATCTTTAATTCGCTGCTGAGGTCAGCTGCTCTTCATGGTAGAGTTCAAATGAAAGGTGCCAGTGAAAAACAACCTAGAGGAAAGGCTCTAAGAGAAAATGGTAAGTAAAGCGAGGTTAGAGAAAGAATGAGGGCTGCTTGTTTAACAGGGGAAGTGCTCTTAAAATGTCTCAAAAAGGTTTACACACTCAGGATCAAACTGAAAGGGAACCGAGTTCTCTCTCCCACACAAAAGCTCTTCCAGGAACACCACTGTCACTGTGTTCTGTCTCACACACAAACAAATACAGCAGAACAAAGCTTTTAAATGACTAAACACTAAAAATTTTGTCGAAAAAAAAAAAAAAAATCAAGTCGTTTTACGTTTTACACAGTTGAATCATTTTCACTTACAAAGTCTTTTCACAACTTTTCAATGAATCCAAGGTCACTTCAAAGGCATCACTGTTCCCAATGGATGACAAATCTAAAAAAACCTAAAAGAAAACCTCAAGTAACAACATAATCATTGTGTGCTTAAGGCGAGACTGACTGACGACATTCTCTCTAATTTCTGTATAATGACCTTTTATGATAGCACTGAGGTCACCTATCACTCACTGTGTCTACTTAGGATTTATGCAAGTATGTGTTTCACTCAGCAGAACAGGCCTCTCTCTCTAATACAAGGGTCAGTTTGGTAGGGAAAAGCATCATGGGCATTTATTGCTCCCTGAAGGGCTCTTGCAGCATAAGGCAAAGGATTATGGCCCAGCGTGTTTAGAGACAACAATCTATGGCCTCTCAGAGGATCAGTTACAGAGTATTTCAGAATACATAAAATACAATCTAACTGCTGCAGGCTATTTGTGGATATATCATTCACTGGCAGAAGAGCAAGTACAGATGTTAAACAACATCATTCATATCAATATGCAAAGAGCAAATTAGATTTTCCCTTTAATATAATCCTGATTCATTATTATTATAAAGATGTGTCATAATGCTCACAGATGGAAGTTGCATATTCATTTCTGAATAAATCTAAATGTCCATTACTGTCTGCAACCTCATAATGTGACCATGCAACCATACCATGACCACATGGCAGAATATGTAAGCAAACTTCCATGCAGAGTTAAAAATATAGCTGACCCAAAAATGAAAATTCTGTCATTAATTACTCACCTTCATGTTGTTCCAAACCCGTAAGACTTTTGTTCATCTTCGGAACACAAATTAAGATATTTGATGAGATCCAAGAGCTTTCTTAACCCTGCATAGACAGCGACGGAACTACCATGTTTAGGACCCAGAAACATAGTCTATGACATTGTTAAAATAGTCTATGTGACATCAGTGGTTCAACCGTAATTTTATGAAGCTATGAGAATACTTTTTTGCGCAAATAAAACCTTGAACCTTGACTCTTGAACATGGCAGTTCCATTGGTCAGAAAGCTCTCCGATTTTATCAATAATATATTAATTTGTGTTTCAAAGATAAACAAAGGTCTTACGGGTTTGTAATAACATGAGGGTGAGTAATTAATGACAGAATTTTCATTTTTGGGTGAACTATCCCTTTAATGATGTTGATTTACTATGAGCACCATTCAGAGTTACTGAACACGTTTATGTCTGAATCATAAACATGCACAACTGCATCAAAAAATTGAAGTCTGTAATTTCTGTGGCTTCTACCAGAACTGTGATGTTTGTTTCAATATTTTTTTCTTCTGTGTGTATGTTTACAATTCATGTTATTATTTAAACTCCATATAACTCTATCATTTAATTGCAGTTTTAGATATAGGACACTCCAAAAACGCTAATTCAAATAAACATTCAAATAAACATCCTCCACAGTTACACAAAGTAAAATCAATGTGTAAATATAGGCCCTGTCATTATGAATGTATGTCTGCAGCTCTAATGATGAGGTCATTTCACAGATCAATCCAAGACAGGGCAGCAGATAATCAATAACCTTGCCATAACAATATAGATACATTCAGTATACATACCATAAACTTAATGTTTATTCATAAAAGTGGACAAATACATTCAAATATTCAAACACTGTATGTGTAACATAAAATAAGTCTTTTAAGTCTTTTTTGTCCATACAATAATGGTGGCAATGGGCTCCAATGTAGCACGAGTATATTTGTAGCAATAGCCAATAATACATTTGGTTACATATGGGTCAATAATACATATGGGTCAAAATGATCAATTTTTCTTTTATGCCAAAAATCATTAGGGTATTAAGTAAAGATTATGTCCCATGAAGATATTTTGAACAATTCCTACGGTAAATATATCAAAACTTAATTTTCGATTAGTAATATGCATTGCTAAGAATGTCATTTGGACAACTTTAAAGGCGATTTTTTTTTTGCACCCTCAGATTTCAGTATTTCATATAGTTTTATCTCTGCCAAATATTGTCCTATCTTAGAAGAAGAAGAAGAAGAAGAAAAAGAAGAAGAAGAAGAAGAAGAAGTGGAAAGGGACAAACCTTCAGTATTCCCTTCCAAACACCCCAATATTACATACATCAGCACATGAAAAACCTATACTAGTCAAGCAATTTCATGAGGTCCTGAAAGCAAGGCGATAAAAAAGGCATTCCAAAACTGGGCTCTTATAAGGTCAAGACCCCATTACCTTTGATTGCCAAAGACACCCCCTCCCCCAACTCTTCAAAAACCAACCCGCCGTCAACCGTCAGAAATCATTTCCAAAGTGACAGGTATCTCAAAACCTATTTGAGGAGATAAGAAAGAAATTCCATCACATTCCTGATTGTGAAAATGTGTGCCTGTGTGTGTGTGAGTGAAAGAGTGATAAAATATGTATGTCCCTGCTCAGTGGCAGTGTGGCGTTCTCCATGGCTGACTTTAATTACAGATAGAAGGATAATCCAGCTGTAGTGACTGAAAACTAAGAGGCACAGCCACACACACGCACAACCTTTAAATGCATGCACACAAGCCCACACACTGTGCAGACTAGAAAGATGATTGATGATGTGTCATAGAACAGTAATGGACGTACAGGAGAGGAAACCCTACGGCGGTCCTTCGGGCAACAAAACAACAGAAATGAAATCTTTCAGCTCATTCACCCAGGCAGGAGTCAACATTAGTGCGTGTCTCTATGTGTGTGTTCCTGTAGTAGGCTAATTGATGAAAAATGGATGGACTTGTTCTTTTTGAGAATATTTCATAACAAGCCCTACAGCTACTCAGTGGCCCAGAAATTCTAATTAATAAAGATTCCCTCACTCACTCTCTCTCTCAGTCACTATCTTTGTGCTTCGTTTTTCTTCTCCACCAACACCATTTTCAATTTAATTAAAAGAGTGAGATAAAAATGGCTTAATCTGAAATAGGGGAAAAAGAAATTCAGTAATGAAGGTGAATATTTTCTTTCACTCACACACATACACGCACACACACATACATGGGCAAGTTGATACAGCAAGATTTAAATTTGACCTCTGACCTTTTAATTTGATATGAAATCAATCCACTGATATCCCATGGATTTAGGATGTAAAGAGAATAAGAGAAAGACACACTCACAGTGCCACCCTGTTTCCATGGTGATGAATAAGCATAGTCGTAGGATTCTGTTAAAAGCTAAAATGCTGAATTCAAAAGGTGACACCTGCAGCTTGAACAGTGTAGAAATAATTTAAATGCAACTCAAAGATAAACAGAACAAAGCTAATAATAGTTTACACTGGACTGGGTTCAGATAAAAATACTGGACTAGACACATACAAATACATTGTCTTAAACACAAGGAATATCTTCATGATTCACATGGCAGACAATGAGATGATCTGTACTGGGTTGAGATGAATAGTTTCAAGTCAACAACAAACAACAATGAATCACGAGTTTTAGTCAGGACAGCAAACACAAGCACACAGATCAAGGAAAACCCAAAGAGAAAATTCAAGAGTGAAAATTAAATCAGCCTAAATAAAGAACACAGCAGGACTCCAGAGACCGATTAGACTCTAAATCACCACTAAACATGCTTGGCCAGAAGTCTGACCAAATAATGCTGCAAAGAGTTCAGTGACACAAAAAAACATATGTTTCTTTGTAAACAGTCAATTCTACTTTGCACATAAATGACACAACAATGTCATAATTACCAGTCGTTGCAGAGGCATGAACACAAATGTTTCTCAGCTTACAGGCATGTGAAGGTGCCACTGTATATATTTTAGTCTGAATAATGAATCCCTGTGGGCTCACACACACAAACAGACAAACTGCAGCTCTATTAGAGAGGTCAGCCTGAGCCACTGCACTAATGGGCATCTACCCCAAAGACAAACACATACATACATACCCACCCATACATTTAAGCAATAGACTAATAAAGAAATAAATATGCTCACCCTAGAATATACAAAAATCCACAAAAAAAAAAAAAAAAGACAGTTCTGTCACTATTTACTCACCCTAATGTTGTTTAAAAGCCATAAGCCGTTATTGTTTTTTATGTTGACCACAAAAGTAGAAATTTGAACTGTATTCATAAAATTACTCGTCACAGTGACTACATCTGCTATTGACAAACAAAATGTGACCCTGGACCAGAAAAACCAGGTATATTTGTAGCAATAGCCAAAAATGTAGGGGACCATTGTAGGGGTCAAATTAATACATTTTTTTAATGCCAAATAATTAGGATATTAAGTAAAGATCATGTCCCATGAAGATATTTTGTAAATTTCTTACCATAAATATATCAAAATGTAATTTTTGATTAGTAATATGCATGTCTAAGGACTTAATTTGGACATCTTTAAAAGTGATTTTCTCAATACTTTGTTTTTTTATTATTTATTTGCCTTAGATTCCAGATTTTCAAACAGTCGTATCTCAGCCAAATACTGTCCTATCCACAGAAATCATACATCAATGGAAAGCAATTTATTCAGCTTTCAGATAATGTATGAATCTTAATTTGAAAAAATTGACCCTTAAGAATGGTTTTGTGGTCCAGGGTCACAAATATCAAACTTGAGCACTATATATATATATATATATATATTTTGTAAGTTATATTTATGGCCTTTTTTGTGAGAGGACAGTGGAGAGCTGACAGGAAAGTAGGAAAAGAGAGAGGGGAGCAGGATTGGCAAAGGCCGTGAGTGCAGTTGCATTATTTGTTGTCGCACTAACCACAAGGCTATGGGTACCGACACTTGAGCACTATAATAATAAATGTCTGCTTAGGCACTGTGATAAATGATCTATTTTCAGAGGTTAACAGGTCTCTGGAGGAATACGGTGCACAAGTCAAATATGGACCACTTGTGCATTTTTTAGCTTGGCAGAGGTGGTTTTTATGGAATAACCACATAGGAATAAGAATAATAGGAAGGAATAGTGGAATACCGAATAGGAATAAGGAATAAGCCTTGTAAAGATTCTTCTAAATTTTCCCTGGGGTGATCACAATTAGAGAACAATCTATACTTGATTTTTTCTGAAATACTGTTGATCTTCATCGCTCAAAATTTGAAGGAATATTAACTGTAGGTATTAGGTTAGGTGTTAGGTTCTACTAACATGTTGGACAAAATATTCAAGGCATTTCAACAAAAACCTTTATTTTGTGGAAAACACAGTGATTAGAATTAGAGAGCAACCACTGTAGCACGAAAGAAGATTACAACTAAATGTTTGCAGGGTTACAGCTATCAGAAATGAGCAGGAAGTGTAGAGGCCCTTGCTTTGAATGACTTCAGCACATCTGCGGCCGCAGGACATCTAGTTTCTCACACTGTGCTGGTGTGATCTTGGTGCACTCTTATTCCACTCTCTTCCATAGTTCAGTAACTGTAGTGGGTTTCATAGCCTTAACTTTGTCGCCAAGGATTTTGCAGAGATTTTTAATCTGACACAGCCATTTCATTATTTTAATGTTCTTAGCTTCAGGGAACTGCTTTACCTGTTTTGCAGGCTGTTTAGGAGATGCTTGCAGGAGGAAGGAGGTTTTGATAAATATTTGCATTCACCCTGCCATGCAGTTGTATAAAAGGCCCAACTCCTGCTGCAGAAAACATCCCCTAAACCATAATACTTCCTCCTCCACCTTTCACTGACTTCTTTACACACTTGGGCCTCAGTCTTTTCTCAGTTTGATGCCGGACAAAATGTTTCCCATCAGACCCAAATAAATTAAACTTGCTCTCATCACTAAAGTGAACTTCACTAGTGACCAGACCTGCTCCACAGCAAAGATGAGCTTAGCCATTTGATTTTTTCTGCTGATGAGAGGCTTGGTCACTGCAGAGTGCACTTTCAGTCTGATTACTCTTAAACATGCTGAGACAGATCCTTACCCTGTTCAGTACTGATACAAGCAAGCAATTCCAGCTGCAGTGCTGAACCGATTCCCCATTGAGAGTCTCTGCATTATCCTGTCTTCTTGTGCATTTGTCTTACGTGGAAGACCAGCCTTTTTAGGGGACCTGAATGAATTAGTGTCACTGTAAACCTGCAATAATCGAGAAATCACAGATTTGGTATGATCAAATTCTCTTGCAATAGCTGAAAGGGTCATTCCCTTGGCTGCCAGTTAAATGGTGTTTCTCATATAATTAAAGAAATTAGCACCATGTGCCAGATTTACACCAATAACTTGTAGGTATCTGTAAGTGCTCTCTAATTTTTAAAGTGATCTTGAAATTTTGCAAATTTATAGGTAATTCTCTAATTTTGATCTCCACTGTACAAACAACATGAGGACAAGTAAATAATGACATTTTTATTTTTGGGTAAACTACCCCTTTAAAAGCCATAAAAGGTGGGATGTACAGTGTGCATATACTTCCACAAATATTGTGTCTAAATGTGATGTTGCTGTGAAAATGAAAATCCTGGAAAAATGCACTCATGCCCAATGTACTGCGTTCATGAGACACACACACACACGCACACAGAGAGAGACCGGTGTTTGTCTATAATAAGAGCCAGCAGACAGCTTGTTCGCTCTGTTCAGTGTGGCATATCGATCTGATTCTCTACTGTGATAAACCGAACATGTGTCCCTGTGGAGCACTGTGGCATTGTTCAAGAATGAACACACACACATACAAAACAATATATGTAGTGCTATTGTTCTTTAAAACAGGAACCAAGATTTTTTTCTTAATGTCATGAATGTATCCAAATGTTGATCCGCAGTCCATCCCTTCAGAGTGTCATCCAGCGATTTAAATGTTGTCCTTTACAAAAGACAGCACATATTCACTTGTCAATCTACAGCAGCATCGCCTGTGCTTGCAGTGATTGTTCGTGTCTAAAGTACACACACGTCAGCTTTGGCCGTCATGACCTCACCAATCCATCTCCTTTAGTCTGACAGCTCACTCATGGACAGTCTCCATGAAGTCGTCTGAATGAAGCACTGTTAGGAGACAGCTAAATTAAACACACAACGGGAAATCCGACTGCAGGATATTTGATTAATACAATATTCCATCTGATGATTCATTGGCCTAATGAGATCAGCATCTCCCTCAAACAAAAAAAAAAAAAAAAAGGAAAGATAAGGAGTGGAGTTATTTATTTTATATCTATTCAACCCTAATGAACCATTAGACACAAATGATTCAAATTACACTTGTATAAATAAGTGTGTGTATACTGCCATTAATCTTCATTCATTAAGAAATTATTGGCTTCCTGCTGATTTTGTCATGCTTAGGCCGTTGCTGATTGGGCAATGATTTAGAAAAAGCAGCAAATAATGATTTTAAGCCATGCTAACAATGACAAATCTTTCCTACTAAAACCTTCACAATTCATGGTTAATAATTCCAAGGGTATTGTCAAAATTGGGCAAATGTGCTTTTTCCTTTTGTACTTAATCTTGATACACTCACAACTTTGAGTACTTTTAAACGTCTTTTGTATAATGTCCTAAAGGATACTTGTAATTGCTTTTAATGATTTTATTTTATTTTGTGAATTGTGATTGTGTATTGTTTCTGTGATTCTCTTTGTGTGAAATTTTATGTGCTGCCACCTTGACCAGGTCTCACTGGAAGAAGAGATAGTAACATCTCAATGTGACCTCCTGGTTAAATAAAGGAATAATAATAATAATAATAATAATAATAATAATAATAATAAAGGCATCTAGATGCAGAAAAGCTGTACATGCTTACAGTGGTCTGATAAAAAAATACAAAGTTTGTGTCCAGTAAGATTTTTTTTGTTAAATAAATTAACACTTTTTTGAGCAAGGATGTATTAAATTGCTAAAAACAAACAGTGAATGCGTTTATAATGTTACAAAAATTCAATTAAAAAAAAATACTGTTCTTTTAAACTTTCTATTCAAAGAATCTTGAAAAAATGTATTATGCTTTCTACAATAATACTAAGCATGGCAACTGTTGTTGGGATTGATGATAATAATAATAATAATAAATGTTACTTGAGCACCACATCAGCGTATTAGAAAAGTTCTAACAATATTTCACAAGAAAACTGTTTTTACTCTATTCTTAATCAAATAAATTCAGCCTTGTTGAGCATAAGAGACTTCTTTCAAAAACCTGTCCAAAAAAACAAAACAAAAAAAACAAACAAACAAAAAAAAAAACATACAGACTGCAAATTATTTTTTCTTTGTTTTTTATTTGTCAGTGTTTTATTTGTTGTTCCCTTCTCTACTTCCAAATTGCAGTGAGGCTCTTATTTCAGTTTTGGCACCCCATATGTGGCTGTTATGATTTGGTGCATGAAAAATCCTCCCAAAACTATTATCAAGCTTCTAGCCAAGACCGGCAATCTCTCCCTCCTGATAAAAACATCAATTTCCGCGAAGTGTTGGGAGATTTTACCAAATACCAATTTCATACTTCCTTGTCTCTGTAAATTGTGGTTTTCCTTTTAAATCTGAGCCTCACTCTACCTGTGCTTCAGAAGACAGAAGCTATTGGTCGCCTTCCAGCTCTGAAATAGAGCTTCCCAGAACAACACCAGAGACTCACCGCTAAAGACTGTCTCAACTTTAAGCCCAGTCTATCTAGAAGGATTAAGTTAATGGCTTCTGCAGCTGCTGCCACAGAGGAGGAGAAAACATTTTCAGGAGAGATGACAAGAAAGAGAATAACTTGAAAGGTAAAATAAACCTCAAACAAACACACACTAAAATAAAACCCAAAAATGAAAATACGGAGATACCAAAGACATTGCCATTGTCAGATGTCACACTCTTACTCCAATACAGTTTCTAGCCCTTTATCAATTGAAATTCATTCAGTGTTAAATCACTGCACCCAGCCCTCCCATTACACCATATGAGTGTTTCAAATTGCCCTCCATTAGCGAGTACTGGGACTCATTAAGACATGTGGGATGACACATGGATGATGTGTCTTAAATTCCTCCCCGTGGAACTGCCACATCAAACATATGGCCAGTGTTGGGGGGAACAGCTGTGACTGTGTGTGTGTATGTGTGTGTGCATGCAGAGACATGCTGATACATGTGGAGTTAAAGATTGGGATCAGCACAGCTGTGTGTGTGTGTATGAGTGTGTGACTGTCTCCCAGCAGAGAAAGACATCCAAGGTCAGTGTGACCCACAGCTTGAGCTTTGACAAACATCTCACACTTCACACTGCCTATGTGTTTCCGATTACTGAATAAGGTAAAGTTGTATTTACGGTAGTAGTAGTAATAATAGTTAATAACTTAATTTAACAACTAATTAAACACACGCAGGCTCATTATAAATGCGTGCCTCTACATACATTTCTGCAACACAGTAATTACGTACCTACGTAATTACGTACAGGAGTTTCAAAGTGAAATGTCAAGAGAGTGGCACTGAAACACTTTCAGTATGTGACCGTGGCACATTTTTTATTACGTTGGTACAGGCACGTATTGCTACGTTTTCGTTATGCTGCTTGAGGTACGTATTTCGGCTGTTCAGAATTCAAATATCCAGGTAGTGTCACTAAAGTTTAATGCTCTACCGTGTTGGAAATATCCCCTACAACAAACCCAACCCTAAACCTAACCGATAGTGTTAACAAATGCAAATATGATATAAAAATGCATTTGTTGATGCAGCCGTGCTATTTTAACTTTCTTATGTGGTTCATTTCAGCTCATATCGGTTTTGTCGAACCGTAGTTTCACAGGAGCTCTTCAACACTCACGTGAAAGGCAATATCGTGCGAGCTACCGAGCAAACCTAGCGAATTAGAAAACTCATGCATATGAAGCTGTATATGTGATGACAACGTTCAAAAAGTAGGGCTGCATGATAAATCATATGCGATATCCATGCACATCACGTCAGTAAAGCTGGTTCTGTAATCAGTAGTAAATCTCCATCACGTGCGTGCTTTCAAATGGCGCAGCATTTACTACACAAAGCTGTAGTTCACTGACAAGCTATCATCGATATTATCAAATCGCGCTGTGGTAATAATGTTGTTTGCGTAGATTCTCAGTGAACTATGGCTCTGTGTGGCTCCAAACTCACTTCATAACATCAGTTGTGCGTTTGAAATTAACCCTTCTATAAGATGATGTGGCTTCTTACACAGAATAAGGCATGCAACATATTTCATAGTATTCTAAGCAGTGATAAAATGTCAATTAGACATACTTTATTATAAGGAAAATTATAGTAAGAACTCAGATAAACCATACCTTGTTGTAGTGTGTTTATTAGACACGTTGAATCAAGTAGTTAAATCTTCTGTTTATTCAGCTGCAGCGATCGTGATGTCCTGGATTTTTTCTGCGGGCGTATTTGGAGTTTCCGCGCGAGAGCGCCCTCTGGTCTTTGGATGAAGATTTACTACTGATCACAGAACAGTGTTTCACTGACAAGATGCACCCATGAATATCACAGCTTTTCCTAATTATTATTATTATTACGATATTATCGCAATTTAACGTGCCGCCCTAACAAAAAGTATCACTTTTTTTGGGATCGCACAAAATGGTAAAATTGTTTTGAAGCCATAATATACTGTAATATTCTGTAAGTAATTGTGTGACAATTAGGCTGTAATAAATCATACTTCAGTTTGTGTGCAAATCATACTTTTCGTGAAAAGGAATAAAAGTTTTACTGCCTCTAGTGTTCATTTCAACTGGAAACTGCAGTGAGTCCTACATATAGGTAAGTTTTTTTCAGTTTCGCAGAAATTTATATAGAGGCACATATTTCCAATGAGCTTATGTTGGATTCATTTTTATTTTGCTAAATTATTATTTTTTTATTACTAGTAGTAGTAGTAGTAGTAGTGGTAATTGTAGTAGTAGTATCAACATAACCAAATTAGAAAGTGTTCAAACAACAAAATCTAAAATTTTATTTAAAAAAAAAAAAAAAAAAAAAAAAAAAGTCAGTATCTTAATGGCAAGTGTTTTCACACAACTTCCCAGTTCCCACCTTACAACATACAAATGAAAAATAAATGCCATTTCTGTGTTGTTTGTACTGTATTTGCAAAGAAAATCTCCCTGTTGTAGACTGTAGAAGTCTAAACATTTGGTGTGCAGTTTAAAGGCCGATAACAATAAAGCAGATCCCCAGTAGGGAAACATATGGCTAAAATAAACGCAACTCTAATTGCATTTCCGCTCAGGGACCTTAATCAGAAACCTATTTCAATTAAATTCAACACTCATCATTCAGAATTAAAACTGACTGCTGACAGCAAATTCATTTACTTCAGATGTGACTCATTCGACGTGTCTACTGGTGCAGAAGAAATACGCTCAAAATACCAGAGATTTGCAGCTTCAGGGGGGTGTCTGGAAAAAGTACAGCAAGGGGGGCTATTTCATAATGTGAGCTATAATGAATATTGTTAATTAAATACAACTGCGTACAGTATAGTAAATATAAAATGTGATTCAAGCACTGAATTCCACTTTAAACTGCAGCACTTATTATAGATGACGTTTCGCATTTCTCAACTTTTTGACGTTGTCACCACTTGCCCTGCTGTCAATCCCAGAATCCCTGAGTGAGCCTGCCTCTCATCTCCCACTGAGAATGAATAAAGAATGCTTGCTTACATCCGCTCACTCAGCACCACTGGATACATACGGTGATTACAATCATAATGACTGACTCTTTCAACTTCAACTGACTATAATTTACTTCATTTTTAATGCACATACCATTAAATGCTTGTAAAAAACAGACTCTTTCAAATATTTGCTTTACAATTCTATGCAACATTGATATAAACAATGTACAAACAAAAAATGCAAATCTTGAAGGGACAGTTTGTAGGCCATAAAAAGTTTCAGTTGCGTTGCTGTAGGGTCAGAAAGCTCTTGGATTTCATCAAAAATATCTTAATTCGTGTTCCGAAGATGAATGAAGGTCTTACGGTTTTGGAACTACATGAGGGTGAGTAATTAACGACAAAATTTTCATTTTGGGGTGCACTATCCCTTTAAAATCAGATTACCTGCTTCTGACAGTTTATAGACAAGAAATTGTATTACTGTAGCTCAGATTTCTTCGAAGTCCACTAAAACTGGTCTGGTAAAACGTTTATAGACAAACACACTGTTTGCACATAATGCTATTTTGATTAAGGACACACATGCATGAAACAACACACAACAAAAAAATAAAATGAAGTAATCAGAGATTTTAAGCAAGAATGATGACAGGCAAGCATGCAATTAGCTGTAGAATGTCTGAGTCAGACACTTTTGGAGGCAACTCATTCCAACATCAAAAGAGTGAAATGATGATTGTAATGATTGTGTGTTGATTCCTTTTTATGTCTATTCAAAGTTGGCGTGACAACAGAAAGCATTCCTTACTTAATAGGTTAACCAAACCAACAATCTTGTCTTATTGCTATTGGCAATTGCATTGTTGTGGCGTGAGCCAACATTCATTTCTTCGGTATGTTTAGGTACATATTTTTGGTATGAACTTGCTTGTCTGTGAAAACACATACAAGTGCATGCTGGGAAAAACGTGTTGGCTCTTAAATGTTCAAAATACCTCTAAATACTGTACACATGCAAGCACACTCATTGTTCACAAGACAAGAATATGAGGGAGACTGTGAGACAACTGAAAGAATTTCAGAGCCTGATCCAGAAATGAGCATTTGTGTGTGTATAATAGGCTGTATATTGGTAGATAATCAGTGCTGGTACCAGGAGAGGTCAAATAATTTTGCTATCATCAAACTGTAATCAGTGAGGACAATCCATTTCATAGCAGTCAATACACCTCAATTACAAAAGAGCAGACAATTATTCCTCACCAAGATGTTTTCAGTAGAACAAATCTGCTATGAAGACAATTTCACATGCACACAGATCAATACATGTTTGTGACATCTATCAAATTTGAATGAACCCCATTAAAGGGCACCAATTATGCAAAATCCACTTTTACATAACACAACCACCCTACAATGCTAAAAATCAACCCGCTCCTTATTTTTAAAACGGGTCATGTCATGCGGCTTTATGTTTTCCTTTGTCTTTGGAATGTGCATATGTAAGATCTGTAAAGTGGCAAAGATTAAAGTCTCAAACCCAAAGAGATATTCTTTATAAAAGTTAAGACTCAGCCACGCTTTCCTTAAACGGCTCTGTGCGGGAAGATTTGCATAACACCGCCCAAATATATACTCAAAGAAAGAAGGCATAACTTTTATTCTCACTGTAGTATTGTTGTAGCCGCCTCCATGTTGTGGAGACACTGTGTGTTTCATTGCGAAAGCAAAACTACTTTGTTTGGCCTGAAGAATGAGTACACAACTAGAAATCAGAGGTTAAGTTATATTTACAACACTGTTCCTGAACAGTACAATGCAAATATTCAAGTGTGTGCAGCGCATTTTACGGAGGACTGTTTCTTGAACCTGGGAGAGTAGCCTACAATGCCATAAAGGCTTTTTCTATAAAGTGGGGCGATTCCAACTTTGCAAGAACAGTCTGGCTTTTCTGACTCACAGCCTGTAAGTACATTTTCATATTTAAAGAATTTGCTACTGGCTATTCAAATGTGAGTTTTGAGCAGTGTAGAGCAGTGATGTTGTTTGTCGTTTCTCACAAATGCAGACGTGTTATGTTTACACGGTGTGACATGACGCAATGCGTAAAAAGACAGTATGAGTCATTATATTCAGTTATTATTTCTTTAGTGGATGCAACAAATGCCTCATTTACAGTATAATGGGTTTTATTGTTTGTGTCTCATCACGCCGGGACATGGCATCACAACATGATAAGGGGTGTAACGTTTCCATCACATGCTTAAGGTATTCGGCCAATCACAACGCACTACATAGCTGGCTAATCAGAGCACAGCAGGCTTTTCAGAACAATGAGCTTTGTAAAAATCGACGTATTTCATAAAGGCAGGGCAGAGATGAGCAACAATAATGTACAGTATATGGAAAATAATATGTTTTTTAAACCTCAAACTGCGTAAACACATTGCATTACACCAAATACACAAAATAATGTTCTTTTTTAGCAACATTATATGACCCCTTTAATCCCCATTAAGCCAAACTTGCCACTCATTAGCCAAGTGGTTTTGATTCTCAAACCAGTGACATCACATTGTTTAGGCCCCGCCCACAGCCACTGACTGACAGTTCTGCATTATTTTTGAAGGTAATGAGCCCAAAAATCTACCTAAATACATTTTTTCTATGACAACTCTTGGAAGATTTTAGCATGGTAATGGATATGACAATGTTAATGTATTTGGTCTTGGTGGAATAGATCAGCTTGTGCCAAGTCGTATAAGGCTGTGAATATCATCAGTTACGTTAATCTAGAGTTTAATGAAAGAACTAGGCATTTGTCTGCGCAAATCATTTCATTCCAGACGGCTTCGTAAATGTCATGTTGTTATAGTGCTTAGCCAACGTTTTAACTGTATTTATATGCGTACATTATCAAAGTATTTTAATTGATCATCGGCACGCTGTTTACTTGAAGGCTCAGTCCATTGAGCCGCACCAATGACAGGTCGACACAGAGCGAGTTCCGTACCATCGCACTGTTTCATCCCACTTTCAGTGTGTTTGGCTTCCCATATGTATGGCTGAACACCATTCTCTTGCTCTCATGTTGCTGCAACCGACTGTTTATTGCTGTAGCTATGAAAAAGTAGACATGTATACACTACGCCCTCTTCTAAAGAAAGGGCGGGAATATGCAGCTCATTTGCATTTAAAGTGATACACACTAAAACATTTTTTTTTTAACACACGCCTCAAAAATTGCATTTTCCACATGTTATAAGAAATGATCTGTGGTGTATTTTGAGCTGAAACTTCACATACACTTTCTGGGGACACCCAAGACCAATATTAAATTGTAAAGGAGACATAATTGGTGCCCTTTAATGTGTGTATGAAGCACCAGTAGCATTAGTTTCATCTGAAGACCAATCCCTTTATCTGACACAACCTGTACAAGACCAGGCCATACCACATTACTATAAAGCTACATATTTTATTGAAAAAAAAAAAAAAAAAACATATATGGTAGGCCGAGACCACACTCAACCTTATAAAAAGTTGTGGTGATATTCAATACTTAAAATTACTCTAATTATCACAGGTGTAACATACACAGCAGCATAAATACCTCAAGGATTATTGTTCTTACTGGTAATATAAGATCTATCATCAAAACCCTCAAGGTACTTTTAAACTAAAGATCTATGATCCAAAAACTAACACCAGATCTGTGAATCATAAAATCAGGAAAGCGCCTTTAGCATTAAGGCAATTCCTTTGATAACCACAAAAAGACTACAAGCTATTGGGAAAAAAGGTATTTGTGTGGGGTAAAACCTCACAGACATAAAAGCATGCCGACATTAGAAAAGACAGATCTTGCAGCGAGAGGATGGTGCAACGCAGGTATGATGAAGAGCTTTGATCACTATCACGGTCTGCATGTAAATGTCAAGATTTATGTTGTTTCTTTCTAAAACTCGACTTGTGCCAACTCAGATGCATAACAACTATTGTGAAAGTAAATGAGGGGATTAAGTAGATTAGATGTGACTAAATCCCACGTTTGGAAACAATAATTATATTTTCAGAACGTTTACTCTATTTTGCCACAGAAGAAGCCTAGCACAGTTTGTGCTGAACTGCTGACAGACAGTAAGCTTCCTGAGGAGAGAAGAAATGAACAACAGAAGTGAAGACAAAAATGAAATGTTTATATTCATAGCTGCCATCATTGCATCTTTTAGGCCTATTTTACACTGCAACAGTTCTACAGAAAAAAAAAATACAATCAAATATGGCTTGATGGATTTTTGTAAAGAATTAAGTATATCAGTTGAAGGCAGCAAACACAGATAATGTGTTTAAAGTGGTCCTAGTTTTCTGCATAATTGGATTCTACAGAAAATAAAACAGTGATACAGTAATTCAGGGAAATATTCCAGAACATCATCCTTGCTGCCAGCAGCTGTAAAATGTCTGGCATCTTAGAAGAGAGCGACGACCAGAAACATGTCAGCGAAAAAAAATCTCTGTATATCAATTTAAGGCGGAAAAAAGCAAACCTATAATTTATGTCGGATTGCCCCCAAATTTACCAACGAGTGTCTACATGCGGTCTGTGCTCTGTTTCAGCATAACTCCAGTGCTGATATTTATCATAATAAGGCAGGGGGGTACCATCTCAAAAACGGATGGTTAACGGAAACTGAAATGACTTTCGTCCCTACCCGAAACACGGTCCAAGAGCTCGCCGCAGATCACAGATAATCACTGCCTGTGCTGACCAAAGCATTTCCACATGACCACTGGAAAATTCAACCCGTAATCGGACTGCAGGGCAAAAGTATATTAAATCAAACATTCGGTGGGTAAAATTATGTGAAATTACTCTCCAGAAAATAGTGACGTTGTTCATGAGGCATGCATGTTCCATGAATTGTCATATGGTTGAGATATCAAGTACAGTTGAATGTAAAGAGTTAATCATGCTGAATTGGGGGGCTGATCTGTGTGTGTTTAGCGGCTCTGCGGGGAGACCTGGGCCTGAACCTTTGCTAATGGGCATGAGCAGCACAGGCTCAGTAAGGAAACCTAGGTCCAGGTGGTATTCTACGAGTGGACACACATTAGACTGACACAACCATCTGTCGGAATATTTCAGTCCATAATTCAGCACCCTAACACGGGAGAAAGGAACCTGTTACACGGTTGAGGGTGAGAACATGCATTCATAAATATTCAAACATGCAAGCTTTTTCTGTTTACAGGCATTTCTTTTCTATTCTGCATCTTGATGTTTCTCTGTGATGAAAAGGCACTCTTATACTCATTTTTTGACAATGTCTCACTGTTGTGGAAGTGTAAGTGGGTAGTTGACAAATAGCCAGTAAAAATTCTATTTTTCAGGAAGAAATGAATATATTTATGTAGTGTGAAGTCAGATCTTTGAGAAAATATAAAGGGTCCCTAACTTCATCAGTTCTTTCATTGTTTTTCATTACATTTTTACTGAACTGTAAAAATAAATTTGTCCTATGGTGTGACATAGCAAAATTAAGGGAAAAAATAAAAACTTTCAATAATATAAAAATAGCATGAGAGAGATTTATCTTCACTGTTAGACTCTTATTTTCATATGGTGTTATTTATTTAATATGAAATTATAATTAACATCATTTTTCTCCATGACTTGTTGCACAATTTTAAGACTTTGACAACAAGATATTTTGACAAGATATTTTAAGATAAAAACAAACCTGTGGTTCTTTGATGTGTGTCACACCATAGGACAATGTGTCACACAAAAGGACAGAAATGGTAGTTATTAAAGTATTTTTATTTTGAACATGTTAAATGAGAAAGTTGATACAAACAAAATCAACATGTTTTTTTAAACAAAACAAAATAATTTTCATCAACAAAATTCAGCCTTGTAGTCAATCAGTATGTTCAGTATGCATGTGTGGCACAACTATGATTTATATTTATGATACAGCTAAATATTATTGATATATGATTGAAACTTTATTCATTAAGATGTAAATGAATTTATATAGCAACTTTTTAAGGCATGAATTTGATTCTGTTTACCTTCTGCATCGTTCTATTAGGATCTCCTCCCTGTTAAATTTCTGTCTATATTTCCAAGTCCCCTCTCTTCCACTAATTTCTCTCCCTCAGTTCTTTTTTTTTTTTCAAAAACAAAGTATCACATTTTAAACTTATTTTCTGCAAAACATGCAGAAAATAGTTTAATGTAATTATTGCATTTAAGAACACTGAAATTGATCGAAAAATAATAAAAAGGAGTTAAACAAATCTTATTTAATTATTTAAAATGCTTTTTAAAGAGACCCTGTCCTAGACGGTACAAGCGTCACACCGGAGGACATATTCTGTCACACCAAAGGACATTTCAGCCTTTTATGTCAATTAATGACTTTGCTATTCCAAGCTAACCTGTCATTAGCAGTTTGCAAGACACATTTGCATAATTTTCCATGATTATGTAGTTTAACATGTCGTGTTTAAATAAAAAAAATATAATTTAGGGGTGCCACACCAAAGGACAATAAAACGTAACACTTCTGTAGTGGTTCCCAAAAAGTTACATTTGAACAATTCTGAGAAAAAAATTGACCATAAGCACATGTCATGGGCTTGACAAGGGGGTTCTTACGGGGTACTTAGGGCTGTGACAGTGGCAGATTTTTTCCACCGTGGTGGTAATGGACCAACTACCGTCGGTGGCGCGGTGTTGATATATATATATATATATATTTTTTTTTTTTTTTTTGAAACATAAAAAAAAAAAGAGGCCCAAAAATTATTAACAAACGTGCATGTTTATTTCAGCCTACAAAACACTAAAGTAAATATCAAAGAAATTATACAGTTAAATAAGAAAGTAGCCAAAATAAGAACGGTAAATATAAAACAAACATTTGTTGCATAAATCCGTAACAACCTCGCCCAACCCTTGTCCGATTTTGATCAATTTTGCCTTCTCAAATCATCACAACTTGCCTAAAATAAAATCATCAAGCATATCACAATGTTATTTTAAACATTTAACTTGGATAAATGCACGTTATTTTGCGCATACAATCGTTTGTCGGAGAGTGAAAGCTAAATGCGCTTTGCAGGACATGGAGGCGCCAGCGCCAAAAATATTAAAATACGCCATAATCTTTGCTCAAGGTAAGCGTAATATATCATCCTGTACTGTAAAGGATGTAATTTTATTTGCGTGCACTCACAATATCAACAAAATGTTGTGCTTTTGTAAAAATAAAGAAAACAAACAAGATGCGCTTTCCGATGTCTCCGTGTTGAACAGGAGCGCTACACAAAAATGAAACGAAACGCAGCGAATACTTACCTTCCAGTCAGAATAACTGTATCTATAGAAAGCTTTAAATTATTACTTTACTACTTTAAAACTAAAAAATTCAAATCGAAAACAAAAACTCTTTCATTATAAAATCCGTAGAGATGCATTTCTCTCTAAAGGTGTGTCCAATGAGCAGATGGTGAGTCAGGATCGTCATCTTTGTGACACTGGCTCAGAAAACACTAGTTTATTGATAATTAAAAGTATCTCATTTCCCCCGACACATTCATGGTAATTAGTTTTCCCAGAGCTTTGCAAGCTTTAGCCTATTGTGCGCGTTTGAACGCGGATCTCTTCCAGCAGCTGCGAAGGCACCTGCACTCGCTGCTGCTGCCAGCGGGCTGCTACAAACGGCCACGGCAGAGTAATTGTCGCAGAAACACTGTATTTTATGCTTGTTATAGACTGTGTGACGTCACGTGCAGTACTGCCGGTGGCAACCGACGACCGCGGTGGTGCGGTTGTCATTGCGACTGTCACAGCCCTAGGGGTCCTCCAACGAATAAAAGTTTTTTCTGGAATTGGCCAATTTAAAATCAGGATATGGTGTCACACCATAGGACATGGTTTTCAGAGACAAAATGTATGAAGTTCCTACACTTTCAGAAATATATTGATGAAAATAAAAAGATTTTCTTTTTAATTTAAATTTTCTTTTAATTTATTGAACCAGACAGCCACACCATAGGACAATTTTGACATTTGGCTCAAAAATTACAAAAAAAAAAAAAAAAAATGTAATAACACTGCAGCTTTTATAACAACAGCTCCATGCAGGACAAAGAAATTGTCAACATTTTAAATAACAACAATATTAATTATATTCATTTTTATCTTGTGTGAAAATGCCATGTCACGTCAACAACCCAAGTACAGATATTTTTCAGATTAGAAACATAGTGGTTATCAAAAAAAAAAAAAAAAAAAAAAAAAAAAACAACAATTGGCTTGAGGGCCATTCGTTGTGTAACATTTCTGTGGTCAGAGCTTGTCTCGTCTTCCTTCAGCTTTAACCTGAACATATCAAATTCTTAAACTTATTACATTTTCCACAACAACAAACTTAATTAGAATGAGGTTGCGCACCAATCTAATTAAAGTCATACAGAACTGATATCAGACGTTCATAAAGAACTGAGCCCAGACATGAATGACTGTTTAGGGTGACTTTTTAATGGTTTCTGAACAATTAACAACACTCTTTTGGAATTGCCTTCCTAAAATGGCTAATCTAGGAAAATGATTTGAGATTTACACAATGGCTTTCAATGGGTAATGGACACATTATGTGGACTGTAGAACGACAGACTTAAGCTTTAAGGGGTTTTCAAAGTGTTCACTATTAATATGGAAATAATAATTGCGCAGAAAAGCAACAGGAAAAAAAATAATAGGGTAAGGAGAAAATGGCCTGGCCTGCATTTGCAGGAGCTGCTCGCAAAATGAGCTGGCTTATTGCGCGTACTAAACAATGACTTTAATTACTGTGAATAAGGAGGAATAAAAGATTTTATTTAGTATGTGGGTAAGAGCTGGAAGTTGTGGATTTGTACGTTCTGTTTTCAGTCCAAATTTTGAACTCAAGTAAAACAACAGAGAGACAGACACAACAGATAGATGTTTTACTTGGCAAAATGACTGTTTAGCTTCCGTCTATTAGCTGCACAGCATCACTTTCTATTTTTATCGTTTGGAAGTATTATTCCACTATCTTGTAACTTCCTGTGCTATTTGCATGTACAAACAGAGTGTTAAAAAGCACTGGCCTTGACAGACTGCTGTGTGCACACTAGGGGTCATTTCATTATACACACTGGCTGCATGCACTATTAATCTGCTCAAACTGATCTTGCTCTGCCCTCAAGCTACTGCTCCTTTGCTACATGTATTAGCAGAGCAGTTTCAAGTTCTTATGTAATGATGAACCTCAGAGGTAAAGAAGAAGCATAAAGAAATGGCAAGCAGGCGAACTACAGTACAGTTGACCCATATCGTGTTCATAAGGGGAAAATTAAGCACTTTGTAGCCTTTTCCTGTCTAGTTACTGATCTAAAATACAGTCTAAAGTTAGTTCCACCTACCTATGGTCACATCGCACAGTGCTTCACACCTCTAGGTGGAAATAAGCAGATGATGAAAACGGAATTTCTTTAGAAGCACAAACACACACATAGCAAAGCCAAGCTGTCCATGGAATTTTCTGCAAAACTTTCTGCAATACAAGACCAGAGAGAGAAAGAAAGAACAAGTATGACAATAGAGAGAACAGCAGAGTGCAGAGCAAAACTGAGGGATGGGGTGCATTCTATAGACTGTAAGAATCTGAAAAATCTGGTGGTCCCCACACTACTAAATGCTTAGAGCATTAAAAGAGAGCCCGGTCAGACACAAAAGCACTCTGTAAAACCTAAATCACTCTTTAATGTTCTCTTGAATGGCCATTGATTTTGTCCTTGGGTTAAGCTCTTCTAAAGCTGTGATCATCAGGACTCTACAAGGCCTTTGCAATGGGTCAAACAAAAAAACTGTGTGAGTCACATGGGGCATGTGTGGCACTAAACAAGACACAAATTCCCCATACGTTTATCTAGAATACATTTAGGAAGCTTAGCCTCCCTTTGTCTCTGCAGTTCCTAGTGCCAGACTGCCTTATAAAGGGCATGCAAAAAAGTATGGCACATTTCAGATTATAAAAAATAACATCTGAGGAGGAAAAAACACTTACCATAATAGTGTTGTCTGGCACTTTCACAAAATCTGTCTAAACATTTGCTGTGCTCAGGGTTAAGAGGCTTTTGCCATGTTACAGAATGAATGAGGAATGCAGGAGTCTGACCTCAATGCCCTGCTTTTCTCACTGCTTTATGCAGGAATGCCTGTTCTTTCTTCTAATCCTGCTTAACTTTTTAAAAGCAAGTATGGAGAGAAACTTCTAGCTACTCACTGCTTTCCAAGCATTTTGTGCCAAATCTGACTACAGGGTTATCAAAGAAAAGTAATATGCTACAGAGTTTTATTAGCTTGTGTGAATATATATATATATATATATAGATAGATGACTAAAAAGTATTTAAATTATTAAAAATTAGTATATTAAAATAACTGAACTCAATATGTAAACGGAAACGTATTTAATGTATAAAATAAAGAAATAAATGAATAAATTTTAGTGATTCTCAACCCGAGCTCGGGGCCCACTGGGGGGCCTCAGTAAACTTTTAATGGGGCCTCAAGATGAATAAAGAGTATTTAAATTAAAAAATAAAAAAAAAATAGTATAGTAAAATAATTGAGCTCTATATTTCTTTTACTTGATGTGAATGGAAATATATATATATATATATATATATATATATATATATATATATATATATATATATATATATATATATACACACAACCAGAGACAGGGCCCACTAGGGGACCTCAGCAAACTTTCAACAGGGCCTCGCGATATGATTGAGTTAATAAATAGATGACTATCTATCTAATACTATAAAAGTATTTAAATTAATAAAAATTTGTATTTAAAAAAAAATAAATAAATAACTAAAGATGTAAATGGAAATGTATTTCTTGTATAAAAAAAATATACATATTAGGGCTGGCAAATGATTAATCGTGATTAATCGCATACAAAATAAAAGTTTGAGTTTGCCTAATATATGTGTGTACTGTGTAATTATGTATATATAAATATACATAAATATAAAAGCACATTCATGTACATATTTAAGAAAATATTTACAATGGATTTATTATAATTATATATAAATAAAAATATTTTGTACATAAATAACATTTCTTTTAAATATATACAGTAATTTGTGTGTATTTATATATACATAATAATTACATACAGTACACACACACACACACATACATATATTAGGCAAACTGACTTTTATTTTTTATTATATTTGTATATACGACATATATATATATATATATATATATATATATATATATATATATATATATATATATATATATATCTCAGCAGTTCTCAATCTGAGGCCAGGGCCCACTAAGATGACTGAACTCAAGATGTAAATGGATTTGTAAAATGTATTTACTGTATATATTAATTATATATTATAATTATATAATAAAAAAAATTACATACATTTACTTTTTCCCCCCAAAAGCAGTTTTATTCTGGCTTTTCCCCCCTCAAAATAGCCTCTGAATATAGTTTTTTGAGTCAAAAAGGTTGAGAACCAAAGATGAATATGGAGTCCTTCAGAAGGAAGGTTTAATATATTTAAAATGTAATATATCATGTTTTATAATGCGTTTTTAGAGTTACCCCACAGACTCTATTTTGTTTATTGCTAACAGTCAGGTGGTTGAGTTGTTGACAGTATCAACCTCATGACTCTAGTGCTCCGTGTTTCTCTGTTCTGATTGGGCTGATTGGGCCGTGATTAAGTAACCATGACGACAGATGAGTGAGAGATATTCAGCTGTGCGCTTTCCTAACCTGATTAGGCATGAAAAATCACAGGCTGAAATCTCAACTCTCACACAAAGAGTGGTCATGTGTCCTGAGAAAATGAAATGAATGCTATTTTTAGGTAGGCCATTAGCAGGAGAGATGTAGATCTTGTGGTTAAATGAATCATTAGACATTTGCCACTGAAGAGCGCACATCACTACAGACGACTGCTGAACTGAGACATTAGGGGACATTAAAAAAAAAAATAAAACATACAAAGAGACATGCACAGATACATACAATTCTAAATTCATATTCAGTCTTGTTGAGCATAAGGTTGGTGTGTTTTTTGTGTGTGTTAAATGTTCTAATTGTTTTTTTTCCCTTCCGCACCTCATTCTTAATGACCATCACAATATGCTAAGCAGGAATGAAGGTTAATAACAATTTCACATTATCTAAAGAAGACATACAAAATCCCTTTCTTAAGAGAAAATACAGAAAAGAAGACATAAAAAGCCTCATAATTCCAGTTTAGAGCTTTAATGAAAGGTTAATTAGATCCATGTGATAAACACACCTGTTTGTGTGGATGCCAGATAGAAAGGTTATCTCTGGTTCTTAAATCTCTAGGTTTCTATCTTTCAATGTTTCCAAACAAAAGAGATCATTTACACCCTCCCTGCTTAATTATTTCCTCAAGTCACGGCAGGGCTTCGGAGCTGTAATATCATGAAAAATGAACAATGGATGACAGCGGTTTTGACAGGTTCCTATTAATCCATTCAGTCATTTGCTCGTTGGTGCTGACCATACTCATATATCATACATCATACATGAATGATGCTTTGTAGAGATGTTAACAGGGAGGAGGGGTAATATGACAAACAACTATATCCTGTACACCTCGTTGGCTGCACGCGCCACCGAACATGCAATGTGATTAGTACTGCCTGATTTAGGACACCATGATCTGGTTGCAAATGAGCCCTCATGATCCATTTTTTACTAAATTGGCTGATTCACAAATTAGAGATAACTCCTCGCTTACTCAGTGAATCGAGTGGTTAAATAAAACTATACTCAATGAACCACAAGTCATTATTTTCCAATTCAAAATGCGTTGTGTAGGTTCATTAACAGTCAAATTACTGGAAAAAATAGATAGCTGCACATTCAAAACCGAGGTAAAATAAAGTGCTAGAAACAAAACTCTGTAGACATAACTTTGAGCGCTGAAATAATAAATGAAGTATGATTCATCAGTTTAGAAAAAAGGTGGAAGATACGTTCACAAAAGCACACACACGTACACAGAGTCATTTTTTAAATATGAGACATTCTTGTCAGTGTTCACCAAGACAAATAATCAATTTCCCAATGCCCTGCTGTTCTCATAAATCCAGAATGACTCCTTCCTTAATATTTTCTGCACTGAATAAAATATAAATGACATCCCACCTAAACTTCTCTGTAATGAATCATCAATGAGTCATTTCTCACATTTGGTGAATCGGAAATGACTCCCTACCGAGTGATTCTCTTTGATAAATCATGAAAAATGAAGACAGCACTGATTCATAAATTATAACAGAACGTGTGGATTCTTGTGCAAAGTGTGGAGTGCTTCAAGTTCATGGATCACAGAAGAGTTCAGTGATCAGAAGGCTTCAGAAAAAGATATTCTGCTTGATTAGTTAAATTAGTTGCATTCGAGACACACTCTAGCACAACTGAGCTTCTCTTACATGACAAAGGTATTTTGTTAGATCATTTTTTTAAAATGGAAAACAGATTCTCAATGGCATGTGGCCTTGTGTAAACAAACATCTTTCCACTCAAATATTCTATTTGGCTGACTTTTTATGCTAACATAAAGATCTATTTCCATTACATATACAGCAAGCCCCTCTGACAGGGGTCCATGTAGGGCCAATGTAGTGACAAAAGATGTCCATATAATGGAAATCTGTGGTAACCCAAATGTTTGTTCTATTGTTCTTACGCATGTTCTTATACTATGTACACATAGAAAAGAAAGAAAATTATACAGGTTTAGAACAAAATGAGTCTGAGTAAATGAAGTGTGTATATGAATATATGGAGATTAACGAAAGAAGACTAAAAAAGAAAAAGTAGAATATAGCAGGATATAGCAGGGTTATATATCTTGGAAAGATGGAAAATACTACTTCAAGTCCAACCCTTGGTGGCTGCTGAGATTAACATATTTTGCAGATGCTTAAAAAGGCATGTTCACCTCCTGACACCCATTCTGAGAATCCACTCTCAAGAACTATGAACTGAAATCATTTTTTTATGAAAACTTTCTGTTTCCACTATTAAGACCCCTGGTTGGCTGGACTGATCTGCTCTTAGGTCACTCTCTACAGACTGCATGAATAAGCAGATGTCAGGTAATATCAAACTTGAGTTTTCCTTAAGGCTGGCTTTCTCCTGAAGATGCAGCACTGTGGGACTGCATGACACATTCATTCACCATCAACAACCAGCTCCTAAATACATGTAGTAAGTGATATGATGAGTAGGGCTGTGGCGGTGGTAATGGACAAACTACCGTCGGTGGCGCGGTATTGATATATATAAAAATATAAAATTTTGAAACATAAAAAAATTATTAACAAATGTGCGTGTTTATTTCAGCCTACAAAACACTTAAGTAAATATCAAAGAAAATATGCAGTTAAATAAGAAAGTAGCCAAAATAAGAACAGTAAATATTAAACAAACATTTGTTGCATAAATTCGTAACAACCTCGCCCAACCCTTGTCCGACGGCTCATCAAAATTACCGGCCTGAGTCCAACTGGTGCCCGAGTTTTTTCTCTCTCTTTCCCATTACACTGTTGCATCCATTAAAATAGCTCAGTTTTGTTTTTAATAGGAACGTGGTTATATTTCTTTTTGTTTCCTAATAAAGTTAATTCACAAATATGTTTGGAACATTTTTTGTTTGTTAAATTAAGGTTTTTGCTTTTTAAAGTAACGACCAAATGGCCAGAGGCCATTTGTGTGCACTCACAATAGCAACAAAATGTTGTGCTTTTGTAAAAATGAAGAAAACAAACAAGATGCGCTTTCTGATGTCGCTTTCTGAAATTGTTGCAGAAACACCGTCTTTTATGCTTGTTATAGAATGTGTGACGTCACTTGCAGTACTGACGGTGGCAAACGACCACCGTGGTGGCGCGGTTGTCATTGCGACCGTCACAGCCCTAATGATGAGCCAACAGAAAAAAACACCTAATTGCTACTCAAAACTAGCCCAAAAGTAGCCCATTCGCGTTCAAGGGTGTCCCTGGGATAAATCGTGTTCAGGGGGGTAAAATACACGTTTGTTATTGGGGTTCCCCTGGTAAACTTAAATATTACGTTTTTGGGGTTGCTTCAACCCGCGGATGTGAAAAACAACCGGCGGCAACATTGTTAATGTAGCCCAATTCCGTGAGAAACCGCAGACTGGGCAACACTGTGTGTTATATTCACAATTCACAAAGGTACAGCAAATATTCAGTATATCACCCAGTTGTTCACTTAAACGCAATTCTCAACTCTTTAACTACAATACATGTTGTAGTCTAAGCTACACTTTAGAAAAGTAGCATCAATCCACTTTACTTGGTCCAGAGTGTCCCTTTATGTTCTATTAAAGTGTAATTTGTGAGTACGTGTTGGGTGAGAGAGGTAGAGGAAAGTATCAGCCTGCTTTGAAACATCTAATGATGTACATGGTTTTACAGAATGATCCTGAAATCAATACCACACAGACACTAACTACAATAGGGACTTACACTGAACACAGCAAGACACTATAATCACATATCACAAACTCATTACTACACAACCTCCAATAAGCCTCTTACCACCATCTAAAGAAAGAGCTCCTGTCAGTAAAGTAAGCTAATATAACAGTACCTTTAAAGAGCGAGTCATATGGGTTTTCAAAAAATATCTTTTTTGCCATTTGCAATTATCTCAGTCTGCAAAGTTGTTACTCAAAAAAGTGCATTACACATAAAGATATTGTCTCTCAAAAGAAGGAGTCGACTTTTGCCTTTTACCGATTTATGTCACTGGGTAACACATTTGCATAATGCACCTGCCTACAAAATACCAACAGTCGGTCCTGCTCACAAACACTTCCGCTAGTTGTGTTTAAATCATGTCGAGAAGACGCTAAGTTCTGCGCTGTGAAAGCAAGTTTGCTTTGTTTTCATTGCCGAAAGATGATGTGAAGTACGATTAACGTAGACTGTCGTTGTTGCAATTAATTAGTTTAATAAAGAATGTCACATACATATTTTGGTTTAGAAACTGTGTTGTTTCATCATTTAGATTATTATTGTTTTATGAAGTGTTTACAGTTGTGTTTACAAGCACGATTTGCTTACATAGTGTTAAACAAAATGTTTTTAAGAACACACTGGAACACTATATTATTGTCTGATGTAAAGGTGCAGGATCAGGGTTGCCAGGTTTTTGCAACAAAACCTGCTCAACTGCTACTCAAAACTAGCACAATCGCATTTCGAGGGGGCCCCCTGCTAAAAAAAAACACATTCCAGGGTGTAAAATACACGCTTTTTGTTGGGGTTCCCCTGGTAAATTTGCATTCCAGGGGTTAAATATGACATTATTGGGGTCACTTCAACCTGCAGACATCAAAAATAACCGTGGACTTGGCAACACAGATGGTAGCGCTCGCTAACTTGCTCAAGCGCTCCTCTCTGTGCCAATAACAACACGCCTGGCCAGCTGACCAATCAGAGCAGAGTAGGCTTATAGAAGGGAGGGGTTTACAGATATTACACTCAAAGCTGCTTCGAACGGACAGCTTCAAAATCATTGACAAATGTATAAATATATATTCTGAGAAAATGACTGACCTTAGATGCTTTTAAACCTGTTGTAGGGGACACTAACACAATATTACGACACTTTAAAAAACCCATATGACCTGCTCTTTAAGGATATTTTAAAAGGATTACCAGTAAGATAACTTCTCAGACTCCACATTCAGTTTCAAGTTTCTGTTAAAACATAAATAAAGATCAATAAAGCCCGTAGTGCAACGGCGCTGTATGTCGGCGCACTGCCCACAAGGCTATCGTGCCGACATACACCGCCGTTGCACTACGGGCGTCCCGTGTTCAAATCCCGACTCGAGGACCTTTCCCGATCCCGCCCCCTATCTCTCTCCCACTTTGCTTCCTGTCCACACTGATCTGTCCTGTCATAATAAAAGCTTAAAAGGCCAAAAATAAATCTTTAAAAAATAAAATAAATTGTTCAGCTCTCTTTTAAACTCTTTAACTCAAAAGCCTAATTTAACCGTATTTAACTTGTCTAACACTATTTTCAAACATGTTAAAGCAAACATTTCCTTCAACAATTCTGCTCTAATTCAGACAACGCTGCTTGTTTTTAATTTTTCATAAACAGAAAATGGGAAACAATTAATATTGAAGGGGAATAAACTACGTGATTTTTTGTATTTTTTAGCATTTAAATTATGCTAGATTATTTTTATTTAATAAGAATATAAATACGAACTGCATTAATAATAATACACTAATTTGAATAAGTCATCCTGTAGCCATTTAACGGCAATACTGTCTAGAAGGAATAAAGATTTAAGACATCTCATTTGTGATTTGTTCTTCCTATTTCCAGTGCACTGATTTATAATTAAAGGTTCATCCTAGAAAGGTCAAGGGCCTGTAAAACAGCTTTTGTTACTTCTTTCAAGATTTTGTTATTGGCAGACACTTTAAAATTAAAAAAGTGCCAATAAGAACATGCCAACACTGCACTCAAGTCCTATCTTGCACTACTGTATTAAGTGTTAAGATGACAGCCCAAGCTGGCACAGGAACAGTGCTAATGCAATCGTGCTAATTAGTAAATGTTTGTGTAAGAAAAAACGAATTCAATTACACTAATTTAATAACATAGCGAGTCTTTAAACCATAGTGGCTAAAAATACAGACGACAAGTTCAGTGGTCTGGAACAAAAGTGCAACGCTGCAAAGCTGCTGCTGTCAGACTTACCACCCCGCTGTGAAGGCCTGGCAGATATCACACACATACACACTTACCTAAAAAAGAAGAGAGAGGAAAAATTATTTTACACACAAACACACACACACGTGCATATTGTACATGCACATATATGAAAAGCGGAAAAGCGAGACCATAATAGTTTCATTCTGTTTATGAATCCTATTATGCAGTCCGGCAATGAGATTCCACAACAAAAGTACAGTATTTGCAGACATACACAAATCTATTAAACTCTCGACATCCTCTGCTTTCACTGACTGCATGTCAGCGGAAAACACACTTTTATTTCTGCACAATAGCAGGAAGGGACTAATTCCACCGCTAATCCAGACAGAACAGAGGCGAGTGCACAGCAGGCCGGAAGAGAGACGGGCTCGCTTATCAGCTCCACTATAACCAGAGACAGGACAGCAATCAGGAGGGGAAAAGATAACGGGGAGGACTTTCTTCTCTGTCTATTTCAGAAGCCCAGCCCACGAAAGGAAAAGAGAAATGGACTATTTTGGAATTCCATTCTCTGTAGAAAATAAAAAGCTGTTTTTAGTAGTCCACCAAAAAAAGGTTTGGAAGATTAATGAAACCCTCTTCCTGGTTCTTCCCATGAGATAATTTCAGCGTACCATGTCGTAATTTTGCATTTGTACTTACGTCTATAACAATAAAAAAAAAAAATCTAAACCACAACAATCGAATCCGGAAAGTGCCTACAAACAAACTGCCATTGCGGTGAGAATAATTTAAATGGATGATTTGAAATTATAGTTTGTTGCATAAGTCCCAAGCGACTAATTATGTGAAAACCTCAGAATAATTACTTGACTTTCAAAATCAGCAACAGAACACACATGATGGGAAATGAAAACAAATCCTTTTAAACAGAATTAAATGTTAAAAATTGTGGGTCGCAGTCCTATATTGTTACAGCCACCTAACCAATCCAGGCAAAACAAGTTTGGACAAGGGCTTGCTTGGGCTTGTTTAATCATTTCGATTTTAAGTGTAAATGAGGATGTCAGATGACTTTAGACTTACAGTTGATTCTGTCAAATTTCACCAAAGGCTTAGCTAAGATATACTCAATACTGTACAGTCTTATATAGACCATAGTCACACAGTTAGCCTTGGCTTTAACTAGGGCAATATGGAACATTGGAACAATGGAACATTGTAGCGCACCTACCATCTAATAAATTGCAATAAGCTTTGTGCTTTGTTACTTTTGATAAGAAACAAAGTCACAGATTTCAGATTCTGTCCATTTTATCACAGTATTTAAACAATAAATGGCGTTTTGGTACTGTTTAATGTAGAGAGACAGATCGCTGTACTGTCTCAGTCCTTCATCTCCTCGGCTTTAACCAGTTACAGCATAAAATAAACGTGAATAAACATCAGAAGGTATGTTAAAAGAAAAAGTATAACTTACTGAAATCCATATTCTGTCTCATGTAATCGCTCAATCAGTGTTTAACCGCACAAAGATGTCAGTATAATAAACAATGTCACGTAACGTCACATTTATCTCAGAAAAAAACATATTCAGTTACCATAAACATATTAGTCAGCTAGAAAAATGAAATCTAGAGAGGAGCTTTTTGGTATTTTACAGCATTAGTTGAGAGATATTAGATATTTTTTTTCCCTTGAGAAAATTTGGCATGTTCTATACCTGATATATATCCGAAATAATCAATATTGAAGTGAATCAAATTGGAAATCATATCCAATCACAAGCTTGTGAATCAAAATCAAATAGAATCGTAAAATTTGTGTCAAAACCCAGCCTTAGCTTTAACCCAAAACCTCATTAAGGTCACACTATACAATCTCACAAGTAACAACCTTAAAGAAAAGGGGAAAAAAAGGTTTTAGGATTAAAGTACATGCTTGTCTGTGGTGGTCTGTGCTCTCCTGTGGTGTGGTTGAACGACTACGAAGACACAGGACTAAAAAGAGGAAACATTGATTTGTCAGTTTAGTGGTAACGTGTTAATGTGAAGCACATCTAAAGCAGCATGGGGTTACAGCTAGCAGAAACAGCTGAAGAACAGTCTGGGGCTTTGGATCTCTCATTCAGGCATCAATAATTAAGCAGCAGACATGCACTAATGAGGACCTGATACTATTCAGGAGATACAACTTGGGCTACGTGAAGATCTATGGCCCTCATACATACAGATATTTCACCCATTATAACTCATCTATTTCTCTTCCACCTCTCCATTCCTCTCTGTCAGAGTTTTGAACACCTCTTTGTATGCCCAGCCTCTTTGTTCTAATTTAAATTCTTTCAAAAGTTTAAATATATATATATATATATATATATATATATATATATATATATATATATATATATATATATTTACACATATATTATACACACACATGCACACATTTACTGGATATTTATTTACGTACTGTGTTTTTTACTGTGTAAAAATTACATTTTAAAATACATTAAAATTTAACATTAATGGAATAGCGGATCAAATATCATCCGTTAGGTTTGAGACCTGTACAGTAAATGTCTGAAATCAGCAGATAAAAACATTAATATGGCTGTTTAAGAAGGAGGTTGACAAGAGCAGTAAAGACTGTTACCGATCTCATGCATCAACCTGCCAGCTCTTTTCCCCTTTCTCCGTCAATATCTTTCTCCTCCTTCTGTCCCCATCAAGATAGAGCTTAATGATGCTCGTTAATCAGAGCGCAGTCCTGTGTGTAACAAAAGCCAGCTCTTCACAAATCTATTCTGCTCCAGAAATGAGCAGAACTGAAATACTTGTGCTAAGTAATGGGACATTGACAACATAGAGCCATTTCATGCATGTACACATACACTCACAAATAATAACTAATAAACCCTACAATGCTAGCTTCTGAATTTGCAAGAAGATTTTTAATCAGAATAGCCTAAGCAACCTGAGGGAGGAATTCACAATCTACTCTTTTTTTTTTTTGGTTTTCTTTCTTATAACTTGATTTTGGACACTTCCTGAAGAGTCAAGTTTACACTTCAATGCTCAGAGAACACTTAAAGAGATTAAAATTTGGCTTTGGTAAGTAAAGGAACCCAATGTTTGGCCAGTAACAGGGTTGCCAGGTTTTTTCAACAAAAACCCACCCAATTGCTACTCAAAACTAGCCTAAAACTATCCCAATCACATTTTGGTGAGGCGTCCCTCTGTAAAAATCACATTCCGAAGGGGAAATATCACATTATTGGGATCGCTTCAACCCACGGCAACAGTGTTAAAGTAACCCAAATCTGAGGGAAAATCGTGGACATCGCAACACTGGCCATTAACTTCACATGATTAAAGACAAACTGAAGGAACTATAGTATGGTCCCTTTTATGTAAGTGATTCAAATCAAACCATCTAGTAAAGATGGCTCTAACAAGTCTTGTAAACGGATTAAAATTTACATTCGAAAAATTAGTTTTTTATAAAGCAAAATGATTAAAATTATTATGGTCAGGCTCATAACTGCCATTTCCAACACTGGAATGAATAGGAATTGCACTGATGTCTTTACCTAAAAGCCGAACAGAGATTTTAAAATCGGAAAACATGTTAAGCAAGTCTTTAGCTAGATCTGTGGTGTGTGTGGGTGCAACTGAACTCCCTTGCTTGGACAGACTGATGATCACTTATTCATATCCATCATAATTTTTACTGGCCATCATATAAAACTCATGCATTTGAATCAAGTCTCATTAGATGGAGAAACCACATTGTAAAATGCTAAAATGTAAAATGCAACATGTTACTTCCATTATCTGACATATTTGTGAGTGAAAGAGGATTTTTTTTTTTTTACTTTTTAACTATAAGTATAGTAATTTAAGTTAATGTTTTTAATGACTGTTATTATAGAGGGTCCCTGGCTTGATAAAGTCTAGGTGGGTGGTCTCTTAAAACATACAGACCCAGACAGACAGCATGCAATACACACACAAGCAAACAAACAAACTAAAATTCTGTTTATCAGCACAGAACTAGTCTTTCACCAGAAAGAGGTAAAAAGAGAAATCTGGAGAAAAAAAAATGAGTGAAAAAAAATGCAAGGTATCAAGATCTATGATAGCAGTCCAAGGTTTCCCAAGAAAAAAAAGTCAGCAACAGGACCACGGAGGTTATAAATTGTTTTCACTGATAACTGTGGCATTTTGGCAAGGATGTACACATTTTCACCCTCAGGCCGGACTGAAAAAAAGATCTCTTGAAGCTGAAGACATCAACAAATACGCACTATTCCCATCTCTTTCTTTTTCAGCAGTTTGCTATGTGGGCTGCATGTCACACTACAGACTTATGCCTTAGGCCGCTGGAAACTCATCTTCAGCTTTCCTGCTTACCCTCAACACATCCATCTTGTATTTGTGCGAGAATGTGCATCTATATGTGTGGTACAGCCTCAGGACATTTCAGTGCTGGGTGCTCCATACTGGACCCAGGAGCTTCAACATCTTGAGCTAATGACTAGAGCATCAATCACTATTGCACAGGATAAAGAGACAACCACTGAGAGACTTCTAAAGACAAAACAACCTAAAATTGTGTGATAATAATCATAACAATCTGGCTTTATGAAGAAACTCAACTATTTAAACAACACTGTCTAATTTTACATTCAAGGTACACTACCGTTCAAAAGTTTGGGGTCAGTAAGACTTGCAATAGTCTTTAAAGTAGTCTCTTATGCTCATCAAGGCTGCATTTATTTGATTAAAAATATAGAAAAAAAAACAGTAATATTGCAAAATGTTTTTACAATATAAAATGTTTTTTATTTTAACATACTTTAAAATAGAATTTATTCCTGTGATGAAAATCTGAATTTTTATCAGCTGTTACTCCAGTCTTAAGTGTCACATGATCCTTCAGAAATCATTCTAATATGCAGATTTATTATTAGAATGATCAATGTTGGATAATATCAACAGCTGTGCTGCCAAATATTTTTTGGAACCTGTAATTTTTTTTTTTCAGGATTCTTTCATGAATAACAAGTTTAAAAAGTACAGTGTTTATTCAAAATATAAATATTTTATAACAATGTAAATTATTTATTATTAACTTTTAATAAACTTTTAATTATTAACTTAATACATCCTTGGTGAATAAAAGTATTAATTTCTTAAAAAAAAAAAAAAAGAAACAATAAAAATGTACTGACCCCAAACTTTTGAACGGTAGTGTACGTTTGAACTAATGTTAGTAATTAAACAAACAAAAAATGGTACTAATAAAATAAAAGGAAACTTGGCTGAATTGAGAAACACTTAAAGGCTGAATGCCACTGAATTAACATAACTTGCTTATGTAAGAATTAATACATTTTCAACTCAAGTATTAAATATCAAATAAATACTTTCATTATGTCATGAAAATTGGCATCAAGAGCCATGACAAACCTCCTTGACCCTGACAAAATAAACTTAATGTTTGAATGAGAGACATTCATGTTGAAATCAAAAGGCAGCCAGAAAGAAGTTACTGGCAGTACAACACACAGTATCCTTGCAAGAGTTTGCTGTTATCCCTTATGGTCAAATGTGTTCAGTTTCAACTAGCAGTTATGTTACTTGGAATAAAACACAGTATCACTCCATCTGTCCACATCAATAAGCAGGAACACAGGGATAAAATGTGTCTAAGGCATCCTTTTTGTGCATCTTCAGACATTTGAGCCACACAAACAAGCAGGAAGGTTCAAAGATTTTGTAGAAAAAGGAAAACAGACAGACAAAAAGAGCAAATAAAAGCATGAATAGTAAATGAGTTGCTCATGAAAGGCCAAGCTCAGATCTGAAGCTTCTCGGCTAAAGCACGCTTTTTATATTATACTCCCTCAGAGGCCAGACCAGTGTGTGTGTGTTTGAGACACATAAAACAGGAATGATGCATTATGAGTGCAAATGCACGAGCATCAGTACTGCATACCCCATTATTTTCCAAAATTTTAACAGAAACCTGCAGGATTCAATTCACAATGACAACTATTTGAGTTGACCTTTGACCTATTATGTAAAACAGAAAAAAAAGAGAAAGGCTCTGTAACAGAGTGCCTGAGGGACTTTTTGGCATTTTGCCCTCACTCATCTCCCTCATTTTTCTGCTCCGTTTCTAATTCGCTCTCTTTTCAAAAGGTCAGAAATCTCAGCCTGTCCGTAACAACTGCACGTGAAAGAGCAGGTCAGGCCAAAGTCACAAGGATAATTTTAAGGTCAAATGTTATCTTGGCTGCCAAGAACATGAGAAAGCAAGCCTGCTAAAGGCTTGATCTACAGGCAAGTAAAACATCAACACAGCAACACAAGGCCAAATCTGACTGAACCTCTCAGATCCATTTACATCACATCCAGTGCTGGAACTGACTGTGACATTGAATTTACCAAAGGCAAAATAAAGAAAGTTTTCTCAACACAATGACTTTGACATTAGACACTAGGGGTGTAACGGTACACAGATGTCTCGGTTCGGTACGTACCTCGGTTCAAGGGTCACGGTTCAATACGATTTTGGTGCAACAGAAAAAAAAAGAAAAGAAAAAAAAGTGTACTATGCTAGGTTTCTTTTCATTTATTTTAAACAGACAGTAGTACAAATTTCATTTTTTCCATGCACCTACATGTGAAAATACTAAATATTATATCAAATTAATGTCATATAAAAGCTATAAAATCTGCAGTACATGTATATATACAAGGAATAAATACTTGAAATATATTTAATTTAGTTAACTGACAGACAAGGGAAAAAAACTGTTGCGACACGTAACATAGCCTATATTTGCTGAGTTTCAGTTCAGTTTTGTGACAGAAAGGAAACTCAAATGGCAGAAAGAGACATCCTAGTCAGTACTTTCTTGGATAGGTACACTTACTGTAAGTGAAACCAAAAATATGAATACAAACTACAAATGGCAAATGTTGTTTAAAATAAATAAATAAATATAGCTGCAAGCAGCAATTACCAGGGTTCAAGTGCTTTAAGGCATTTAAGCACATATGAAAAAAGTAGAAAGAAAAATACAGGTAATTTGCCATAGAAATATGTTTTTCTAATGTTTATGACTGTTATAACGCCAGCTGTGGTCCAGTCTCCCTAAAACTTTGTATGCTTGTTTAGAATCACGTCGCACATGCTCACCAGGTTTTGTGAAGTTTTGAGTTTTCGTTTAAGCTTTTGGCTTTTTTGGAGACATCTTATTTATAAACGACCCCTTTATAGCTTCTCAAAGAGTAAATGTTAAAATTTGTTAGAGAATTATTGACCTAGGGAGTCTTGAGAATGGCACTGCAGTATTTTTTCCAGATTGAGTGAAAAACCTAGGACTATTTCGCAAAAGTGGGTTTTTTTACATTTTCTCAATCATTTAACAAACCGTTTGTTTAACAGCAGTGGTTCTAGAGGTCTAGAGGTCTATCGTATGATATTAATATTATGCGTATGTGTGAAAAAACGTGCAATAGACAATCATTTGCGCCCTTGAAAAGTGTGATTTCTCCCCCAGTGGCCCATTTATTTCAAATTTCTCACAGACCTTTAGGGCCGTGAGTCAAGCAGGCCCACCGAGTTTTGTTCTGATCAACCTCTGTTAAGCTTGTCTAATAGGTGCTCAAAGTTAATTGGCCTACAGCGACCATGTTTTTTGAGATAAGTTTCAAATCTCTACGACTTACAGTTTGGTCTGCCCAATCAGTTTTACATGTATTACTGATCCTTGGCGATTCTAACAATTACAATAGGGTTTCAGTGCTACGCGCTTGAACCCCTTGTAAAAGTTCTCACCTAAAATACACTAAACTAAACCAAAACAAAACAAAATAAACATAGTTATCATTTTAAGCTAAAGGCTCTATCTATACGGATTAAGACTCCTACACCTATACACAAACACATAACAACTGAGGCACAACATATACCAGGCGTCCCTGCTGTTTTTAATCACACTAAATCTTGAAACATGATTCATACTTGAGTGAATTAGTTCCGAGATGTGCATCATTAACCTCAGATCATCAACTCATAGAGCACAAAATTAGTCTGCCATTATAACACCATCACTTCAGCAGCCTCGCAGATCACAGGTCAGTCAGTGTCTTCCCTCTTAATGCTCCTGAACTCCATCTGAACTGATACAGGCCTCATTAACTCAACTAAGATAGTAATTACTGCTCTGAGATCAGCTACGTAATTACCTGATTCTTTGATTGGTAAATCTTTATAGTGGTGCAGCTGTCTGTGTGCTGTGGCTAAATTAAGATCTTTTGCACCATAAATAAACAAGGATGGTCAACAACTCTTAAGAGTGAATATTGCTGTTCTTTTTCAAAAACAAAAAGAACAGTAATGAACAGCAAAGATCTCTTGGAATCTTAACAGGCCAACTACAAAAGCAGATGAAGTCTCTTGTCTCAGAGATGGATAAGAGAGTAAAAAAAGCTAATTATGGAATACTTCAATATCTTCCAAAGTTAGAAACTGCCTCAGGCTGCAAGTCGGCAATTTCCCGGTTCACTGAAATTAATGAAAGAGATAATTTGATATGATTCAGCATAGTGACACATCAGCAACACACACAAAGAGAACAAGGAAAGGAAGTAGAAATCAGATTATCAGACATCAAAAAATATACAGTATAGAGATGATGGTTTACCAAAGGCAAATAGGATTTTTCGCTAAGTAATACATTTCAGATCTGCACTTGAAAGAATGGTTTAGTCAACAAATATTTTTAGTATTTTCACGGTGTGTGATCAGAGCTCGCTCCTTCACGGTCAGGTACGAAATCGCATCTGTCCTGACCGACATTCAAACAGCAAAATTTTTCTCATGTTGTGCGACCAGAAACAGCTAGAGATTTATGAGCGCTGTAAAGCAAACAAGCAACACGAAGACGTACACAAGCATGTCAAATACGGCAGCAGACTACATATTACATTACCACTCAAGATGGCCCTGTTCCCAAGCTAAACACATCTGTTCTGAAGAGATGACAATCATCCACAACAGTCATCCACTTTTTTCCAGATCAGAAGGTAACCACATATGCACACAAAAAGCCTCTTTCTGGTTTGTGACAAGATTGCTGCACCCTCCAAGACACATTCAGAATTGAAGTTTGTGATGGATCAGTGCGTTTGATCTATCACATCGAATTCATTATCAATTTACTTGTTTACACGCTCTTTTACTCATGAACATTTCATAAGAATGATTTCTCCAGTCAGGGGAGTTTAAGAGGGCGTTGGAGTCTGTGGCAGAGAAAATGATGGTGTGTGCCGTTCACACTTGAACGCTTCTGAACTTTATAATTGACTCCATTAATTTAGTCCTACCTGAGCCAAATAGCAAACAGTTTCTGCATGACTGGATGGTACGTGCCATTTCTAAAATCAAAACTCTCACACCCCAGGATATACATTTTTTTCTTCTGAATTCTTATTTTCTCTTTTTTTACTGGGTTCTATTTCTGGCTGCAGTTACCATGAATTAAAGAATGCCAATTTACTTCGCCCTTATATTTTTTGAAACCCATATAAAACAAAAGGAGACATTTGTGGTGAAATGTCAAAAAGAATGATAATGAATAGTGACCTCGGCTGAAAAACAAGATTTTTAGCAAATAAAGATTTGAATTTCATTCTATTCATCTTACACATCAGACTTAAAGGTGCTTGAGTTATACTTATAAGATGCTCTTATGAAGCTTCTCGTAGCTTGACAGCTCTTTTCATTGTATAGAATAAAAAAGCTCAGACATTCTTTAAAAATTCTCACGTTCCACAGAAGAAGAAAGGAAAAAAAAAAAATGTGAGCAAATGACGGAGATCATTTCATCATATATACACTCACATTCAAAAGTTTTGGATCAGTAAGGTTTTTTTTATGTTTTTTAAGTAAGTTTCTTATGCTCATCAAGAATGCATTTATTTGATCAAAAATACAGAAAAAAAATAGTAATATTGCAAAATGTAATTTGTTCCTGTGGTGTAAAATTGAATTTTCATCAGCCATTACTCAGGTCTTCAGTGCCACACGATCCTTCAGAAATAATTCTAATATGCTGATTTATTATTAATGTTGGAAACAGCTGTGCTTCTTAATAATTTATTTAAAAACTTCTTAGTATTTCTTTTTTTCAGGATTCTATGATGAATAGAAAGTTCAAAAGAACAAAATTTATTTGAAATCATTAAATATAAATCCATCCATTTCCATCCATCCATTTTCATCCGCTTATCCGGAACCGGGTAAAAATATAAATCTTTTGTAAAAATATACAATATCGTTCAAAAGTTTGGGGTCAGTAAATTTTTTATTTCTTTTTCTGAAAAAAAAAAAAAAAAAAAAAAAAACTTTTATTCAGCAAAGATGTGTTAAATTGAAAAAAAAAGTGACTGTAAAGACTTAGATTGTCTAAAGTTGTTAGAATTCTATTTGGAATACATGCTGATCTTTTTATCTTCTTATTCATCAAAGAATCCTGCTAAAAATATCACAGGTTGGAAAAATATCAATCATCCACAGTTTCCAACAATTCCAACAAAGAAAATTCAGCTTTGCATCACAGGAATAAATTATATTTTAAAAGTTGATTAAAATAGAGAACTATTATTTTAAATTGTAATAATATTTCACAATATTACTGTTTATTTTCTATATATTTTTATTCTTTTTTAAAGTATACCCCTTAACTACGATAAATAAGATACACTCGCAAGTTTAGGGTCAATAAAATTCTTTTTTGAAAAAAAAAAAAAATACTTTTATTCAGCAAGGATGCATTAAATCGATCAAAAGTGACAGTTTTACAGAAAATTAGATTTCAAATAAACTGTCCCTTTCTATTTCTATTCATCACAGGATCCTAAAAAAAAAACAGTTTCCATAAAAACATTAAGCATATAGGGCAACTGTTTGACAATAATGCTAATAATATTTCCTAAGCACCAAATCAACATACCAGAACGATGTCTAAAAGAGCAAGTGATACTGAAGACTGGAGATGGCTACTGAAAATTCATATTTGCCATCACAGGACTAAACTGCATTTTAAAATGAAATACTATTGCATTTTAAAATAACCGTTTTTTAATTTGACTGTTTTTACTGTATTTTTAATCAAATAAATGCAGCCTTGGTGAGCATAGGAAACGCCTCTTAAAATATTTCTAAGTCTTACCGACTCCAAACATTTCAAGTGTAAAATATATGAGAGGTGAAAATTTGAAAGAAGGCAGACTGGTCAGAGATGGCGAGAGACAGATGAAAAGGGACAGAGAAAAGCTCAAAGGCAGTAAAAATGTCTAGACATGAAGTGTCCTTTGCACTATTTGGAGATTAACAGAGACAACAGATGTGTTGACTGTCTCCACATGAGGCACAGTGGAGGCCAGCACATTAATGCTGCAGCCAAAACATTTAATGAGATGACAAAGTACACACATACACAAATAAATCACACCTTTGTGCATATAATGATAGCTAACGAGCTGCATGCTGCTGTGTGTTGCGTTTCACCATCTACATTAGTGATGTGTGATGATTTTGGAGGCAGAACTGCCTCCTTTGCCTCCTCAGACAAAACGCCTCTGCTATATTAGCAGGAACTGTACGGGTGCAATGATTTCTGTGAAATCATGGGTTTTTATAGAGGCTCACTCACTAATGAGCCCACAGTCTGTCCTGCCACGGTCAGATCTAATGCCCCCAGATAGAAGATTATGCTCCGATTTCTTCAAAAGCGCACAGCTGAATTTCCATCACAGCTGTTCACTATGGAGCACTATTTTTAACTCTAGCCAATTTATGCCACCACATTAGCATATCATCCTGCTGGGATCAATAGTTTTCCAGCACAACAGACTAACTACAGATGTAGTTACTGTGATGGAGCTTTTAAAGAGGATCTAGAGATCTAGTAGTCATTGAGACAGGTCTAAATCGTTGCGAGTGAAGTCTCTGAGGTTTGACTGGTGCCTCTGTTTTGCAGGATGCTGATGTCTCACTGTTGGACAGTTTAGACAGCTAATCATCTGTACTGGGAATAAGAGAGAAGACTTCATGACCAACATTAAACACAAGCTCATTATGCTTGGCATAGTCTGCACACACATGTTCCACATACACACAGCCTCTCTTATCAGAGTACACACTCACTCATGCATTCGCACAGGCTGTCTTTTTTCCCCAAAGCATCTGATCAGTGGGGTGAATCGGTTAATGTGATGCAGACACACTTGTTTAGTTTCTGTCAAACTCTTTGAATGTGTGTTGCGAGGTGAATCGCTCATGCTAGACGTACAGCAGAGCTGCAGTTTTTCTGCGGTTCATAATTTCTTTTGTTAACACAATCTCCTTTCCTCCCTAAAGCCCATATTTAATCAAACACCCACAGCCTGTGATATAATCCCAATATGAACTCTCGATCACCCTTTACACGCAAACGCAAATCTGTCTAACCTACATTAGCAAAGTGTCAAAGCTGAATGATCATCACCAAACAGAAATGTAAAATAAAATCAACAATTTCCATTCTTTAAAATCTGTTCACAGAGCTGTCTAATTTGCCTTGCTAAGATTCAACATCTTACACTTTCAAACTTTCACTCACCACTAATAGGACGTGCATTGCTATTCAATACAGCAGTGCACAAATCTGCATAACCAATTCATGGAACACCTGATGGCATCTCCCTAATCAACCAATTCAATTTCTGAAAAGACAGAGAAAGAGAAAAAGACAGACAGGCAGACAGCCAACAATTACTCAGACAAAACAGGAGATTTTTAATAAACCACCTCCTCTGTCTGTACATGGACGTCTCCAAACTCTGACCGTGAACTGCATAACAATGATCCATATACCTGAAATTTAAATATGCTCAAGCCAGGGAGCCATTAGCCAACACTAGGTGATTGACTGACAAATGAAAAAAGGAACATTAAATGAATATTTTAGAATTTTATAAGCATAATACAATTCTAAAAAAATACAATAGCTTGATAAGCCTTGATTGTTTGCACATCTGGGGCCAAAATTTTACTTCTACATAGTCAGACTAAGCTCACAACTGAAAGAACTGACATAAAAATACCTTAGAACATTGTTTCTCAACTATGGAGCCTTAGCAAATTTCCAAGTGGATAATATATATTAATATATTAAAATATAACAAAATTGTCGGCGCCAACAGCCTCGTGGTTAGCGTGTCGATATGTGGCGCCGTTGCACTGCGGCAGCCCGGGTTCGAGCCCCGGCTTGTGGACCTTTACCGATCCCACCCCCTTCTCTCTCTCTCTCCCACTTCACTTCCTGTGATTTTGATTTTGCTAACATTATTTTTTTCAGAGGAAAGATAGACATGTATAGCGATGAAAGACAAAATATCAAATGCCATGGATGAATAGTTATTGAGTAATCCACTATTTTGTCAAGGGAGGTCAAAATGGCAATTTTCACCTGAGATTCAGAGTCAAGTTACAGGGGGGAAATGACTTCAGAAAGATGGCAGCATCCCAATGTTATTTTTACATAGACATTGGTAGTTCTATTAGTAAAATCTGTTGACTTTAGCAATCTTTATTGCATCATGTACCAATGGTGAAAGGTTTTTCTCCAAAATTTGCATGCCTGTAACTCAAAAAGTATTAAAGCTATCTTAATGCCCTTTGAGATATTATGCCTTAACAAACTTTCCTTTTGGCATCTTTATTTTTGTGTAAATTTTAACGCTTTACTCCTGGAGCAATTTTGAAATTCAAATATCTCTGGAACTGAATCTCACAGGGCATTAAAAATAAAGATGCCAAAAGGAAAGTTTGTCAAGATCCAATATCTAAAAGGGTATTAAGGATATCTTTAATACTTCTAAAGTTACAGGCATGCAAACTTTGGAGAAAAGCACTGGAGAAAAATGCTGTTTCCCCATTTTTGAATTGGCACACAATGCAACAAAGATTGCTAAAGTCAACAGATTTTACTAACAGATCTATCAATCTCTGTGTAAAAATAATATTTTGATGCTGCCATCATTCCAAAGTCATTTTTAACCCCCTGCAACTTGATTCTGAATCTCAGGTGAAAACTGTCTTTTTGACCTCCTCTACAAAATAGTGGATTACTCAGTAAATGTTCATCCATGACATTTAAAATTTTTGCTTTCACCACTATGCATCTTCCTTCAGAAAAATATTAACAAAATGAAACATTTGAGCCAGGGACCTCTAGTTGAGTTGACACAGAATAACCCAACAGTTACTATCCACTGAAAATAGTGTTTAGGGCCTTTTAGTCTGAAAACCGTTGCCTTAGAACACATTCATAACGATCTAGTATAACATATTAAGAGACCGTATGACAAAGAGGCACCTGCTTCTTATGTGTTGTCCTGGCACTCTTGGAAGTTCCTTCTGAAGCAGATGGCAATCTTCCTGTTTGAGATACCTGGAGTAAACAAACCTAGCAGCACAGCAAGACGTAACACAGTGCACACACATACACACACGCATCCATCCATACAGAAAGAACATCCAAGTCCATCCAACATCCAAGCCTTTGAATGTGAAATCCCACCACACTCACTTTTGAGTTTCTTACAGGGGAGTTCAAAGGAGTGTAGACTTAAAGGGGTTATTGATGTATGATCATGTACAAACACTACGCTTCCAGGCTGAGATGAAATGATATGTGCTTGTCCTAAAGTGACCCAAAGTGCTGTCTGTGCACTGGCCAGTGTGAATTAATGCATTGCATTTCTTGTAGTGCAGTGCTTCACAACATTTTGAATCTAAAGGACCCTTACTGTCAAACAATGAATATATTAAATATAATAAATATTAAAAGGTACCCCAATATAGTTTTTTTCTGCTGCAATTAAAACAAAGCTTCTTGTTAATTAACCACAATTCATTTTGTGATTTAAGAATTTTTAAGAACATCTCTATTACATTTGTAACCCTCATTCCCTGAAGGAGAGAACGGAGACATTACGTCGACTGATGTCATGGGGTCCCATGAGGTCAGTCGATGTAACATTGAAAGAGACTGACTGAAAGGGAACATCTCGGTTATGTTTGTAACCTTCATTCCCTAAAGGAGGGAGTGAAGACGTTACCTCAACTGATGTCATGGGACCCCACGACGTCGGTCGACGTAACGTCGATCTAGAATGACTGAACGGGAACTGCATGTTCTTCAAATAAAAGCAAATACATTTTAGTTTACATCTTGATTTTGTGCTTTTTACTTTAAAGTATGATTATTTTAATACATTATCATTAATTTATTAAATGCAAATACTTTTAGTCATCTTTAATCACTGCTCTTGGAAACTGTCTTAGGCCCCTTGTGAATCCTTGCATTCTGGTTGAGAACCACTGCTGTATTGGAATGTAGCATGACATGTGACCCTAGACCTCAAAACCAGTCATAAGTATTTTTCTTATTATGCCAAAAATCACTAGGATATTAAGTAAAGATTATGTTCCATGAAGATATTTTGTACATTTCTTACTGTAAATATATCAAAACTTAATTTTTGATTAGTAATATGCATTAAGAACTTCATTTGGAGAACTTTCAAGGTGACTTTCTCAATATTTCGATTTTTTTGCACCCTCAGATTCCAGATTTTCCAATAGTTGTATCTCAGCCAAATATTGTTGTATCCTAACAAACCATACATCAATGGAAAGCTTATTTATATTTCAATATTATTAAGATATAAATCTCAGTTTCAGAAAATTGACCCTTATGACTGGTTTTGCGGTCCGGGTCACATTTCAGAACCAAAATGTGATAGTGGTGTCAAAGTTTGGACATGCCATAGGCTACCAACAAACTACAGAGCAATCAAACTGAATGCTATTTATTATCATCTGGAGGCTAAAGAAAATGAGAGTCACTATCTTTGAAGGCTCAGTTTAAACACAGAATTAAGTTTCTTCAGCCTTCCCCAAGTTGTTTGGTCAGTTTGATGCACTGATGGCATGCTTATGGGTATATGTTGTAGCTCCCCTGCAATTACTCAGTGAGACTGAGAAAGGACGGCCAGCCTTGCTCATCATAGACCGCATAATTGAATATTGATTGCAATTAATCACTTGAAGGACAGAGACAACTTTAAACATGGGTGGCTATCTAAGTGTGTGTGGAAAAGCTGTAAAGCTAATTTAATGCAAGGCTGTGCTGAGTTCCTGAAGTACATGCTAAAGTATTATATTAGCTGCTGTCACAATGACCGATAGCTTTAAAAGTGAGGCCCTTGCTTACTGCACTCAGGGTTGTTGATGGGGTAAGGGCCAATGTGATTTACACACTATGAGAAACACCATGCCGGGACTAATCGCATCTACGTACCTGTAGAGCAAAAAGAAAAAAACAAATCAAATGGAAGAGGAACAAGATGAGTTTGGATGGAAACAGGCCAAAGACTGATAAATAAACATGCTGTTTTTTTCTGCAATCTACTTCTGCATTAACATGGACGTTGTTGATACTGGCTGCTTGGTGACGGTTGGAATGGGGTAATGAGATTTCCCTGTCTGAAATGCACTGCATATCTCCATTTATTCCCTTTGGGACAGGCCCGAATCCTGCTGCTGCCTTAGCTAGTCATGCTTCACAGAAAGCACATACAAACCGAGTCTTAATAACAAAGGGCTATTGTATTGTAATGGGACAACAGCACTGTCTGCAGCTAGTCTTAAATAATGGGCAGAGACTTGAGAAGAATGTAGACATGTAGAATTGGGAGAAAAGAAACTGAAGAAAAGGAGGAGTGGTGTTTGCTGTTTCCATCCAGCTGTGGTTGTGAATTTTTGCTTGCCTGCACAAATTCCTGATTTACCAACATGCAATTATTTAAACCCAACTTGGTAAATAAAGCATGTATAACATCTGGAGTTATGAACCTACATTAGCCATAATTACCAGCTAATAGAATCCCCTTCATCCAAACGGCTTCATTCTTGGAACTGCAATAGTGTGTATGTGAGTGCTTTACTGACCTTCTTCACTTTTAAATTATTATATAATTGCAGTGAAACGCATTATTTCATCTCAATGCTCTCTGCTTGACTTATGAGTGTGGTCACTGGTGGTGTTATAAACGGTGGTATAAAATGTACATTATACCTGAGGTATCTAGACCAATACTGTTTGAAATAAATCAGTAAGGACAACTTTTGTACTATGAGGTGAGCCAAAAAGAAGTGCAAAAATAAAGACCAAAATGATTTACAAATCAGTTGAAACACTGGAACATTTATTCAGAGTTACAAACAGGTTCTCTCATATGGGGTTTGTTATAATATCTAGGTTAGATTCTGGAACATAATCCTCTCTCAGAAAAATGGTTTGAAAAGCTGTTTATATAACCACAGTACAAGCCAAAGTCACCTATCCAAACATATTTCAGAACCCTCTAAGAAAGTAAATGAGGCAAAACTGTCTCTCTACGTGTAGCTTAAAGCTATCATCGCCTGTTTTCCTTGTTTGGTTTGTAGAACATTTACTTACACTAGTAGAGGATTGGAATAATATGGAAAGTCAAAATCTCTCTACAATGTGCACCAGCGAAACTAAACTCAAGGATGATGGGAAAAAAAAAGCGATAGTGTTTCCCATAAACTAAAAATAAAGCATATTTCAGTCTTTAAAATTCCCACTCTAGAGGTGTGTCATGAATAGTTTCCACACAAATTAGTCATCTAATCCAGATTTTTATTAAAACAACCACTGTGCTATTCTATGTCACGGTACCACGAAGGACCAAACTTTTTTCTTCCAGAACTCCCAGCAAAACACTTATTAGCTCAAATTGTAGCAGTGCAACACAGCTTGTTTAAAATTTCCAGCCGACTTTCTGGTTGTGAGGATCAAGATAGACTCTCAGCAGTCTGAAGCTTAGTGGCAGAGCTTTTATTTACAGAGCAGAGACTAATGGCCACCGCACGGCCTATCATTTTATTAGCGCAAGGAGGTCTGTCAGAAACATATTACTCACCACAGGGCTCTCTCAGAATAAAGACAGAGAGAAAGAGAGTTGTGCATCACATAAACAGTCCCACGTTGGCCCAGAGAACAGAGCACAACAGGATCCTTGTGTATTTTTAGTGGAAACTTAAGCGCTGCATGCTAATAACACTCTTAACCCTTATATACCCAAGCACAGATATTCATGATGGAATATTTTTACACCTAACTGAATACAAGTACCTGAAAATGCATATTTAGAGGCACTGCACCTTGACCTTCATAAAAGTGTTTCCAGTAAACCAGACGGGTGAAACTTCACTACGTCCATCTCAGAATGGCAGTCTTACATTCTATAAAGTTTCATTAGGCTATGTTGAAAACTTATGAATTACTGAATGGGATCTGTTGTGTGATTAACAGAAAAGGAAAGACCACTAAGACCCACTATTATAGTGTATATTTGAAAAAAAAAAACAAATAATTATTAACAGTACTACTACTACTGCTACTACTACTATTACTACAACTACTACATTTATTATTATTAGGGCCCAAACACTGAAGGTGCAATAGCACCTATTGTATCTGTTGACATTATTTTTCTTTCGTTCGAGTCTATGGCAGCCCATAGAACTGCTTGCGGGAAAGTTATGAAATTTGGCACACAGATAGAAGACAGTCTCGACATTAACCATAGCAAGCCTGGAGTCTCTAACACAGCTCTCTAGCACCACCACTTGTCACTCATGTCTTTGCTCATGACATTTAAAAATGTAAAATTCTACGGTTCAAGATTTTTCGCAATTTTTAATAGTTCGAAAAACTTACTTTTTGTAACTTGTCCTAGACGGTTTGTCTGAATTTCACCAAAATTGGCTCAGATCATCTTCAAACCATGCAGGCAAAAAGTTCAAGTTGATTAGTCAAACTGTTCTCGAATAATGCACGAAAACATTTGACGAAGAGCATGCAAAAATGTATGTGAGGCTAAATCTTTAGCTTATATATCAGCATATTGAGACCAAACTTGGTGTGTGTTATAATAACCATGACCTGAGTTGACCTGCACAATTTTGGCCAGAGTGCCACCTAGTGGTCAGGAAATATGAAAAAATGCCTATTTTTGCTTATCTTTCTCTTTAGGTCTCTTTAGATTCATTGCAGCATGCAGAACCATACCCAATTTTCCTATGTCAGGAATGGGTGTCCTATGGGTGTCAGCCATTTTGATTTTGCGTCACTACACAAAACCGCTATCGTTTAACTCATTAACGAATTCGCTGGAATGATGCCAAACTGTGTCTGAAGCTGTATCTCTCCAAAGCTTTGAAATATTGACACCACATCAATTTGCCAACCATGCCACCTATTGGTCAAGAGTGATAAATTATCCATTAACCATCATTAATGAAATTTCAAATAATGCTAATAACTTTTGATTAAATACGGATATTGTAATGAAACTGGACTCAAAATAGTCCTTGGCTCATGCTTTATAATAGTTGGCCAAACTTCTTGTCTGCCATTTTGTTTTTCTTTAAAAACCTATTTTTTAAAACTCCTCCTAGTTTGTCTGATTTTTACTAAATTTGAGTCGGATCATCTTCAGACTGTGCTGACAAAAAGTTATGGGTTTCATGTCGATAGACGAATACGTTTTCATACAGCGCCACAACAAATTTGAGGCATGCTGCCAAAATGACTCTGAGGCTGTATCTCTGCAAAGCTTTGACATATTGACATCAAACTTTAATTGTGCTATTGTCACCTCACACTGACCACACCACATCAATTTTGTAATAGCAACACCTACTGGTCAACAGTGATAAATCTTATTCATAGATCATATTAACAGTGACTGAATTAAATTTTTCAGACGTTTTGCTTAAAATCATAAATTATGTCTTTAATTGCTCATTGATGCAGTTGGTCTGATATATTGTTATTTATTATTTACAGTTGCAATCAAAATTATTCAACCCCCCAGAGACTGCAGTACTTTACAAATACAAGCTTTTCTGAAGATCCAGGACTTAAAAATTGCATCTAAACAGTTTACTGAAATATTACAAGTGATAATGTCAATATCTAATGTAATGTTTTTGAGTTATAGGATTTTTTTTTTTTACAGCTATGTCATAATTATTCAACGCCTATTCAACATTGTTGTTTTTAAGTCACTTATTTTTATGGTAGGGAACAAAATTATCTTAAAACACAATTAAGCCTTTAGAAACTCTATTAAAAACAGAATTAGCTTGGGCTGTTACACATACATGCATTTAGCCCATGCATGTGCTCAAGTTGAGTAACAAATATGGCAAAGTCAACAGAGCTCTATAGAGAAGATATAGAGAAGAAATAATTTTATTACTTAGGAAAGTACAAGGCTACATGAAGACTTTCAAGACATTAATATTCCCTAGAGACAGAGCTGGCAGCCTTATTCCTTAGTGTAAAATGTGTTGTACCAGAAAACCTTTGAAAGTGTTGAACAAAAAAAGCACAAGATTATAAAATGTTTGATCAGAGCAACTGAGAAAAACCTGCAATGTACAGCCAAAGACTTGCAAGATGACCTGACGAAAGAAGGAAAAACATTTCAATGCAGAATATAAGATGAACACTAGACAAGTACGGCCTTTGTGTTGGGGAATCTTGCTGAATACCACTCTTGACAAAGAAGAACAAAAAGGCCAACTTGAACATGCTAAAATTCATTTGGATAGACCTGTGGAGTTCTGGAAGAATGTTTTATGGAGTGATGTGACCAAACTGGAACTTTTTGGACCTATGGATCAGCGGTATGTCTGGAGCAAAAAAGGCAAAGCTTATAAGCAGAAGAACACCATCTCTATCGTCAAACGTGGAGGTGGGCCAGTCCTGTTATGGGGTTGTTTTACTGTAGTGGATATCATGACCATATGAAGGATTTCATAGATTCTTTGAAGTATCAGGCCATTTTGGCAAGAATTGTGATGCTTTTGGTGCAAAGAGTGAAGCTGATCATCAATGGACTTTCCTGCAGGACAATCATCCCAAAGTATACATTCAAATCTACTTATGCTTGGTTCAGGGATCAATCATAGAATGTTCTTGAGTGGCCTGTTCAGTCTCCAGATTTAATTCTCATTGAAAATATTTGGTTGAATTTGAAGAAAGCAGTGGCAATGTCAAAACCAAAGATTATCAGTGATCTGAAAGCTTTTTCAGGCGAGGAATGGGCAAAGATTGCAGTAGAGAGGTGACAGAAGCTTCTAAGCACTTCTGAGCAGCATTTATTGGAGGTTATATAGAACAAAAGGCTCTGCAACAAATGTTACTTTTGGGGGTTGAATCATTTTGAACATGAACGTTTAGAGCCAATTCGATTTTTTTTCATTATTCATCAACTTACGTTCTGAGAATTACTCAAATGTGTATTAATAAACTTTCTCCAATAGTGCACTGATGCCTTTGTTAAATTGTTTTCAGAAAATTTTGTTCTCTGCAGCAAAATGTCTTGCAGGTCAAGGGGGTTGAATAATTTTGATTGCAACTGTATATATTATTATTTATTATTATAATATCACCCACCAGGAGTATCCGAAAGGTTGCGGGTTCAAGTCCCAGGTCCGGCAGGGATTGAAGGTGGAGGGAGTGAATAACCAGCGCTCTCTCCACCTTCAATACCACGGCTGTTTACTACTCACGGTGTGTGTGTGCGCGTGTGTTTGTTCACTACTCACTACTGTGTGTGTGTACTTGGATGGGTTAAATGCAGAGCACAAATTCTGAGTATGGGTCACCATACTTGGCCACACGTCACATCCTTTCCTTTCCAAAAAAAGTAGTAGTAGTAAATAAACCAATTACAGGCCAAATGCTTGTTCGAAGATTATAAAATTTGATCCAAAACAGCAATCGTGTCAGTGCACTGACCATGTGTGATGTTGGCATGCTGGGAGATTTAAATTGTATACATTCCTGCCAAAATTGTTACTATCACACATTTTTAGACTCTGAGCTGCTGTTATATGTAGCTTTGTAGAATGTGATTTAAGGATACTTAAAGCTAGCAGCCTTAGGAGTTTCTGGAGCTCTGGGAATCCTCATTCATTATGACAGTGTTAAACAGTTCTGCGGCACGCTGCTAAATACCTCCTAACGCCTGCTGGAGCTCAGGGGGGATACACATATGTACGCTCACACTGGAGACTGCAGACAAGCAATGTTAGCTGAATATCTAATTCGTATTGAGGGGTGGAACTGTTAATTTTCCCGGGTTAGACTATGTGTGTGTGTGTGTGTGTGTGTGTGTGTGTGGGATCAGCACAGGGGGAGGCCAAGTCGTCTGAAGTAGAAATGGTGAGGGAGGATCGGCTAACCAGCCAGCTATTATTTTCCAATCAATAGGAAAAAAAAGAACAAAAGAACAATACACAGAAATCCCAACATGTACGATTTGAGTCAATCTTAATTGTTTGTCTACTTCTAAACATTCTGCTCTCTCCGGCTTGCTCTTTTTCTTTCTCTCTATATGATTGATTACAGGGTTATTCCTTGTGTGCAGGGACTCTTTGGAGATGCTGGAGAGGAAACAGGTATCGATCAGACATCTTAATGTGTGCACCTTTGTCTCGTAATCATTGCAAAGCCCACTTTAAATACACAATAGGCTTAGCCTTATTACACACGGCAGCTATTTTGTTAATTTATTACCATGACCAAAGTGTTTAAATACACTGCTGTTGAAAAGTTTGAAATAACTACCAACATTTTTTATACGTTTTAAAGATACTTTTAATTAATAAGGTTGGATTAAACTGACATAAAAATTCAAATAATAACATTTATTGTGATAAAAAATATATATTAATATTTCAAAAGTAAATGTTTAATTACAATCATTTTTTTCACGCATTTAGAATTGGCATTAAAATGCTAACTTTGTATACATTTCTTTCATAAACTTAAAAACAGATTAGCGTTACTTTCTGTTGTTATAGCCATAACCTACATGCTCCAAATTAAGATTAAACTCTGTGTGTGTATGAATTTTATTGACACATAAAAAATAAATCTTAAATCCTTGATTCAAAGAGCAATGGGTGCCAAAGCTGCTTGCAGGTAGACCTTGGATGCTTGGGAGTTTGATTAAAAACCAGTAAAAAGGAAAACAGAAAAAAGGTATGTGAGGCTGTCAAGGTCCGTACAGTCTCAAGTAAATTAGGCCAGATGGATGGATTCCAGTGAGATCGTTTAATCAGGTCTGGCTCTGTAAATCTTCTAAAGCTCCATAGGCCAATCTGAGCTCCTGAGCTCTGGTGATTAGGTCTGATGTGATAACAGCAGACAGATAGTTTAATCAGCTGTGTCGCTGAGGACTGTGGAACGGGAAGAAGCCTTAGTCTGATAGACGAGAATTCAGCTGCCCATTAGCCATTCAGCTCTATACTTGTTTCATTGACCAGATGCCAGCATAAGGTCAATATACCATACAATGATTTAGCAGATAAACAGTGATTTCTTTGAGTGTGCTCAGGGGGACTTTAGGGCTGATATAGGCTGTTGTAGCTTTTATTTTTCAGGATTATATATACTGACTTATAAAAAGCTCACAGAAAATCTTATTTCTTCATAAAACTGTTTCAAAGATAACAAACCCAACAAACTAACAAACTTGATACAGTCGACATGACCACTTAGCTGACCTTAACTAACAAGATTACACACACAAACAAAGAAAAAAGTGTTAAAGTGTTAAAGTGTTATTAACCATTTAAAAAAAAAATAATTTAAACTATTAAAAAATGATAAATATTTTTCTTTAATTAATTTAAATATTAAATAAAAAAATAAAAATTAGATGGAAAGCACAGAAATGTAACAAATAAATGTTATTACTAAACAGGGCTCTATGCTTACTTTTCTTTTTAGGAGCAGAACTTAAAAATTTTAGAAGCACCTTCTAATCAATAATCCAAAAAAATCAGATCAAAAGTTAGCCTTAGTTTTTACCCTTGTAATGGCATTTTTCCATCTTATTAAGTATGTAATCTTTTATGTCAGTTTGTTTTAAAATATATTTTATAAGCTTTTTTACCAATCAAATGTAATCAGTATTAACCAAATTATTTTGTACTACAGAGGTGGCACAGAAGAACACAAAAAGTGGCTTGTAGATGTATTTTAATGTTTAATGAGGTGGCATGAGTGCAATCAAATTCATTAATTCATGCTGTGATTCATATTTTAAATATAACATTTTGAATATATTAGAAATATTAAATGGTTTAAATAACTGAAAAGATACCTTAAAAATGAAACCAAAACTGCCAGTAGGTGGCGGCAAGTCACGGATTTAATTACTGAATCATTTATTCATTTGATTCATTCGAACGGCTGATTCATTTAGGAATAAAGCAAGTGATTGTCTATGAATGGGAAATTGAATCATTGACTAGATTCATTTAAAAACGCATGTTCATTCATAAACGAAACACCGCTGTGTTTGAATGGAGATGCGCAGCGGCTCAGTTGTGACTTGTTTCAAACTATTTTTGATGACGAAATAGAGCAAAATCAGGCAATAGTGTTATAGTCAGACAAAGTAAGTCACTTAATATTAAATTCTTGTTTATTTAACTGTTGCTTTAAATCAATATCTCATTTACGAACTCCCTTAAAAATAATTAAAAGCTTTCACTAATCTTAGTTTATCGCAATCTCACAAAGTTCCATTATAATCAACAAAGCTTTCTGCACTGCACAATGAATCTCTTATTTACACTCTCTCTACACTTTGTTTATGAACGGATTCGTGAGATATGTCTGTGATACATTACTCAACATTGCAAAAACATGTAGAAACCTTTGCAGCTCCCTCAGCGCAAACACAAATATGCTGATCGGGTCAGTCGCATTGATGCTCCTAATTATTTTTTCATAGTCGCACGCAGTATTTTTCAGTTGCAAATGTGACTATTTCAGTTCTCGGATTTCATCAAAAATGTAATAATGTGTGTTGCTTAGATGAACAAAGGTCTCGGTTTGGAACAACGTGAGGGTGAGTAATTAATGAAAGAATTTTCATTTTTGTGTGAACTATCGCTTTAAGAAATACTTGACTGTTTGTACTGTATTGCACATAACACACATACACAGGTTAACACACTCAGTAAAATGAAGGGATTTTGTTATCCAAGGGAGTTTCACTTATGTAACATACTCAAATCTGAAAACATCCTGATTACATCAAAGTTCCAAATATGATGTTAACACATGCCATTATAACATAAGAACGGATGTTCATACCTTCGTAAGAGCTGAAATTTGACAGTGGCTTTAATTATGGTACTATGACTGCAGACTGAGCAGCCAGATTAAAGGATTATCAAATGCCCCAAAGAGGATGGTCACAGGATGGACCATAATCCTAATTTGAGACTGTAAATTACACTAGTGTAATACTCTATAGTCAAAGACAGGATCACCGCTGCTGAAACAATCTATCAAAGAAAGCAGAAAAGCAACTAGATTCGTTGATCACATGGGGTCAAAGGCGTAAAGAGAGCAGTTACCACACAAAAGCAGGCTTAACCCATTTATTCCACAGTTTTAAAAGTAGATGTGCAGTACAAATGCATATAATCCATACAAATTCAAATCAAACCAACATTCCCTGCTCCTCTTTTTCCACCAGAACAAACTTATCTCCCACAATTGCCCTGCTATTTTGTTTTGTTATTTTCCCCTCTATTATCGCTCCCCCTTCTTTTCTTGTCCGCTCACAGCAGGAGATGAGAGTAATTGAACTTCACAACCAAAGTCCATTATCAACCAACATTTTAGCAAAGCCTCAGCTTCCCTCTACAATCTACATCTATCAACCACCCCAAAAACAAAGTGTCCAGCTTCTATTGGATGAAATTGCATATTCATGAAGTCAAGCTCTAGGCAACATCTGGCACAGCGAGGAACCTTAATCATAAAAAATGCCATAAAACTTTATAGTTTTGACATTGTGGAGCCAGTAGTAAATCAGTGTGAACAATGTGAGATGATTTATAATAGAAACTTACCGTGAATGGAAAATGGAATATTTTTCTACTATAATAATGTAGATACTCAGCCCTGGTGGAAATATGATTATATTACTGTATGTTATAAATGTAAATTAAGTTTACATATGCATAAATTCACTACAAATTTTGTCCTGATATAAAAGACCTCCTGTCAGCTTTTAAATTTGCAAGTATGCAAAAACAATAGAGGAAGCTTTTAAAACAAAGAAATGCTATAATCTTCTACAGTCTTCAGTGGACAACATGGTTAGAATTCCGTGAAAGACTTTGTTAATACCACAATGCCATATAATTACATTTTTAGTTTTTGTTATTCAAAATGAAATCTTTAAGAATGATTCCACTGCTGGGAAAAACGTAGTGATCATCCCACCGTTTCCCGTCATTGGATTCAATAGGTGTACAGAGAGTGCTGAAGTGAGACCTACAGCAGCGGAGCCTTCTGTCAGATGAAAGGCTCATTTAATCCCAGCAGGTCTTCGAACTTCCTCTTTGATTAAAAGCTGCATCCGTCTGCTTAACAAGCCTGCACTGTGTATTATAACATCCCTATTTTTCCATCTCGCTGATAAATCTATGAACACGTTACAGTATAGGTGCTGCACTACTGTAGCTCACATGCCCTTAAGCATTAAAGCATTGAAACTGGGCTACTGTAGCAGTTTACTAAGAAAAGTGTGCAAGTCTATCCACCTTATTTTTTCCATAAGAGTGGGTGCAGCCATTTGTACATTTTTTGTGTCTGGCTTCTGGTCTCATCCATTTCCAGCTATTTTTAGCTGCACAAAAAGCTTGTTTTGCTGCTTGATTTTGCAAACTGGTGTGTCTCACCATATTATTTTAATGTATTATCTTAATTAAGAACACACTAGTTTGTAGTGCAAACTGTTTTACCGTTTACTGCACTTCGATATTCTTCTCGTTATTTCCCTATGTCAGATTATGAACTGGATGTCTAACACATTACCAGAAAACAGCTTACTTCTGCATTGAAATATAAAGTAGATATGATAACTGTGCTCAAACAAAAACTCAAACCGAATATTATGCAAGATACAATGTATTTTATCTCTAGTCTGGACCACCAATGTCTTCTGTGAGTTTTTGCTTAAATGTAGTAAATAAATCTCTCTCATCTTTATGAAGATAAATATTAGAAGCTTTGTCTCTAATCTCACACATAAATCAGTGGAAGACAACATTTATCTAGCGTTAAATGTGTGCGCTGCACTTTCATCTGCTTGTGATTAAAGTGAAAAATGACAGAAAGGCTAAATCGTGTGCCTTGTTTGACCGAGACTTGCGCACTAGTCTCATTTCCAAGTAGTATATATTTCTCTAATTTACTAAACTGATCTTGACTGATGCAGGCAATGAACAAGTAACTACAGCACAAATGTTCATCAGAACCCCACACACAAAATATGCACATACACCACAACACACATGACATGATCAGAGTAAATGGGTTTGGCATTTAGCTCCAGATCTGTAAATGAGGCTGGTATTTAGCTACAGATGTGCTCTCGTTATGCAATGAACAAATGAATGTTCTGAATGTTTCTGTGTGTTTGTGTGGGAAAGTTCAAATTTTGTACATACATTTGGGTCACAAGAGGAGAGAGATAGACACAAAATATTACAAAAGGCAAAACAATACCTTATTCTTCATAGAATGCGTTTATCATTTCATCTGTTTGATTGAGGCACATGAATGAAGCATGTGAGTTGCCTCAGGAAGTCAAACAAGACTTAGTCAACATTTGCCACACACCTTGCTGTGCATCAAAAAAACTTAAGGAACTCAAAAAGGACATACTGAACACTGATCCTATACATATAAGGTGGCAAACTGCTGTCCCACAACCAAAAACACATTTAAAAAGCATTTAAGTAGTCAAATCTTAGATGTGTACTAAGATCCTTTTATTATCTATTGAAACTCACAATAATATTTAAAATATCAGTAAGCTTAATATATATAAAATCATAATTCACTAGGTACTTAAATTAGGAAGTGGCCAAACCCTAAATCTGAAATTTCAACTTATGAGAATGATATTGAAGTAATTTTTGTATTTTTTTCCATTGTTGTTTTTAAAAGTATCTTTTTTTAAGTTTAAGCTTATTTTAAAAAGTGAAGTTAAAAAAAATATTTATTTTACATTTTCTTTGTAAATTATGAAACTATGTGAAAAAAAATCTGTTCTGCATTTTTTCTGTCACTACTGAAACAGTGTATGTTTTAGTCTACCGGCTGAGACTGATTTTAACTACACCTCTAAATTTACAATCAAGAAATATTCCTGTGTTCCTCTTTCTCATAGCTACAAGGTGTGAGTAGATAGGTCCATCATTTTGAGAAATTGTGTTCAAAAGTATGAAAATGTGTGTAACTTTTAGGAACATTACTACTAGTGGTGGGAAGTTCGGATCATTTTACCGACTTGGACCTTTGAGTCTCGTTCAGCAAAATGAACAAACCTTTTTTCGAGTCATTTCATTCATTTCGTTCATTTTAGCAAAATATAATTAAAATGTTACGCGTTACCTCCCTAACACATCTACTGCTTAAACAAACGTTGATCACACTACAAAAAAGACAAAACTATAATGCTATAAGAAACAGAAAAGATTAATTCATTGTTTACCTGGGTCTTTAGTCTATGATTAGATCAACCTTATCTGACAAGTTTTCGGGTTTGAGTCGTTCGTTCATCACGTGATGGCCCGGTAAGCTTAACCTATGCAGTCTGAGCCGGAAAGAGAATTGATTAGTTCATCTCTTGAGTCTTCGGGTTTGAGTCGTTTGTTCATCACGTGACAGCCCCATAAGCTTAACCTATGCAGTCTGAGCCGGAAAGAGAATTGATTAGTTCATCTTTCGAGTCTTCAGGTTTGAGTCGTTCGTTCATCACGTGACAGCCCCATAAGATGAACGAACGACTCCAAAAACCCGAAGATTCGAAACTGGTGAACTAATTCCAGTACAGAACCTAATAGGATGTTGCGCATGCGCGACTGAACGAGTCACTCCCTGAGACGACTCATTCATCCCGAGTCACATTACAGATTTGTTCAAAGTGAACGAATCGTTCAAGAACGACCCATCACTACTGAACACCTTTTTTCTGCAAATTTAGCACACTTTTTAGGGAGTTATTCCATATATTTTTTTATATGTGTACAACTGTTCAGAACTGTGCTAGCTAACCATGTGCTGATTAATATCTTTGAGCTAGGTTCAAAAGTAAAATTGTCACAATTTTAGGTTCAAATCAATACAGAAACAGTCACAACCCAAGCATTTGGTGGCGTTTTTTTTTTTTTTTTTGGATGTTATCGAATAAAATTGTCACTACCGGAACAGTCATGATCAAAACAGTCATGAGTGACAAAAGGGAACACACAACCCTTTATTTGGGGGAAATAAACCAAATTTTAGTACAGTTATGGCATTTTTTTTGTGTATTTTAGTATGTTTTAGTAGTGTTTTAGTATGCAAGTTAAAATTAATGCGTAATGTGTAATGTGATGTGGTCACTACCAAAGTATTACTGTCACTACCGAAAATGTGCAGTCACTACCGAAACATGGGATGTTTGGTCAAAAAAGCATACGGAAAAGTATACTAAATCATCAACTACATTGTTATGATTCAATGTATATTCAAACTAATAAATCCTTAACTTTGAAATCATACTGAGTGAATGCTCTCGACACTTTTTCTTCAAACTCGCTAAAATACCAGCCTCAACCCAAACAGAAGTACCAGTACATAGAAACCTATATATCTGAGCCTCATAAAAATGCATTTTTTAAAGAAAGACGTCAGATGGATTTAGCTGGTTTTGCATCTGAACTCTTCATATATAGAACAGCGATTATTTTAAATATAAATCTTTTTTAACAATAAACACCTTTTCTGTTACTTCTGACCAGTTTAATGCATCTTTGCTGAATTAAAATACACACACACACACACGCACACACCTTACTGACCTCAAACTTGTAAATGGTTGTGTATTTCAGTTTACCAAGGACAAATACATGCTGCATCAGCCTTACTGAGTTGGTAGAGCGGACATCACATCAGAAAGGGACAAAAAGCTGAAAATAAACCTACAAAAACTGGAAACCAGGTCTGTGGTATTCAAAGCCCCGCTGTGACAAAAACACTAGAACATAATAATAGCAGAAATGATGACTCCTAACTCTGTCATAACCTATTAGACTACACATCTTAAGACATGCTGTTTCTGTTTGTGCGTGTGTGTGCGTGTTTGCAGAGAGCTGAGTGAGAAGAGAAAGAGGAAGGGAGAGACAAAGTAAAGAAGAAAGGCTGTGCCCGCATTAATTAGGAAGCCCAAGGCTGGTCTCTCACTACAGTTCCACACTCTTGATGTCTCCATCACACACAATCAAAATTGCTTTGATTTCCCAGTTCATTTGCATAATGGACCTGACTCTCCCTGCATGCACAGCTCAAACAAATAAAGAAAAAACAAACAACAAAAGAGAAAATTAAGCAAAAAACAAAGTGTGAGCTTGTGTATGTGACTGTGTGAGAGAGAGAGAAAGAGAGGGGAAAAAAAAAATAGAAAGAGCAGATGACAAAAACCAAAGGGCGAATTCACTGAACAGTTGTGCCACTTTTGCACACAGTATTTCAGCACAAAATCCTGTCTTTTTCCCTAAGCAGCCACAATAAAGTGATAGAAAGGAGTGTTGTAACCAGACATATCCAGGCGAGGGTACTTCAGCACACATAAGAGACTATTCAGGTGCAAATTACGTTCAGCAAGAATTCTACAAGGCAAGGTAACAACCAAAAATAACATTTGTGATTAGTCATTAGTAATTTCTTTGGTGCAGCACATGCAAGTAAACAACACTATGAGTGCATGCAATTCATTCTTAGTGAACTCTCCCAAGTGTGCTGTTGTTTTACTCATTAACACAGATATTCTAGAGTATAGAGCATAGTCTCTTTCCTGTAGGAAAACCATGCAAATAAATGGCTGAAATGCACTAGAATTACATTTGTCAAACTGTGATGTTACAGTGATCTGTATCGACATGATTCATGACTGATGATTCATGGGAGGCGGGGTAAAAGGTTGAAAGTGTGTGACCTTTACAGACCCCGTCTGACACTTGACACATTGATAATTGGTGCTAGCCAACATCATGTGGCATTTCATTTGTGTCAGAGACAAATACAGAAGTCTGAATCAATCATATTCCCACAGCCCACATACAGTCTGATGTTGATCATGAGAGAAAAGAAAAGAAGCCAAAAGAGAGACAGTGACCCACATACTGTATAAAAACCACATACTGTTTCAGTAGACGTCTCTGCCTGAAGGCTACAAATACGGATGTGTGCGAAGACGGTAAACGGTATAATCTGAGTGGGCCATCTGAGTCACTTTTAAAAGAAACTTGAAATGTTCTAACAAAAATGTGACAGATGCTATGATTTTCACCTTCATGATGTTCCAAACCCATTAGACCTTTGTTCATCTACAGAACACAAAATAAGATATTTCTGATGAAATCCGAGAGCTTTCTCACCCTGCATAGACAGCAAGGGTCATACCACATTCAAGGCACAGAAATGTAGTAAGAACATCATTAAAATAGTCCATGTAACATGTTCAACCTGAATTTTATGAAGCTACGAGAATACTTTTTGTGTGCAAAGAAAACAAAAATAACAACTTTATGCAACGATTTCTTTGCTCCCCGGAGAGTCAGCCGCCATTATCGAGAGTACCACAGCATGCGCATGTGCAGTCCTGTAGATGAACGAAGATCTTACGTTTGGAACGACATGAGGGTGAGTAATTAATGACAGGAATTTCATTTTTAGGTGAACTTTCCCTTTAACCGATCTGGGTTTGAACTAATGTGGTAAGACTAAGCTCAGAATAAATCTGCTTTATACTGAAAAATGTGCAAACACAATCCAAAAACCTATAACAAACTACATATTTTGACATCAAAATTCTGGAAAACACAAGTATTGTATCTTTGTGTCTTACCTTGGATTGGCACAAATGACCCAACAGGAGCAGGGCGAATGCAGATACCCATAAAGAGAAAGATAAAAACAGAAAAGGAACAGTTAACAATGGTTGTTGAATCACAGCATAGCATTTTAACACATAATATAACTGCTGACTGATGCTGATTTGTTAGACATTAAGTCTTACACCTTCACACCCATTATTATTAATATAATTTAAAGAAGTAGTTCACTTCCAGAACAAAAATTTACAGATATTTTACTCACTCCCCTGTCATTCAAGAGATTCATGTTTTGCTTTCTTCATTCGTAAAGAAATTATGTTTCTTGAGGAAAGCATTTCAGGAATATTCTCCATATTGTCTTACATCATTATTTTAACTTTTTGTAAAGGGTGTTTGATCATCTTTGCACGTTCACTTTGTATACACTGGGTCGGCACTTCTGCAGCAATGTAGGACGATTTTGAAGTTGGAGGAGAAAATGAGATGGGAGTTTTTCGACCTATCCTAATTGTCTTGAACTGGAATACACAGTGTTTACGCAGAGCTAGATAAGACGAGCATTTGAGGCTAAGAAGTATATAAATTGTATAAGAAGTATCGTTTCACTAGATTTCACAATTTCTTTATGACTGAAGAAAGAAAGACATGAACATCTTGGATGACAAGGGTGTGAGTAAATAATCTGTAAAGTTTTGTTCATGGCTCTCTTGTCTCTTTTAGTCCACCATGTGCAGTTAGTCTGTTATTAATGCACACATTCGTTGAAAAAGATCGGTACAGTGTGAAGTGCAGAATGAGCCCTCTGCATTGACTAATGTGACTCGGTATTCAAATAAAACTATTAAATCCTCTACACAGGAATGCATGATTGTCTTTCTAAGCTATCAGGAGTCGTTTCCCCGATGCCTGTTCTTTCATACTAACTCATAAAACAGCAGGCAGGTCTGAGTCCTCTGTAGTGATAAACTGTGCAGGGTTGTGCTCTTCTGGAAGGAATTATTAGGGGTTTAACATTTGCTCATTTATATGTGTGATGTGCGCACACTGGCGCTCTCAAAGTGGTGAGAGAAATCCAGAAGAGAGGCCTCTGGAATAATTTACACCTAGGAGACAGAGAGAGAACACCACAGAGAGAAACACCTGCCACACCAGAATCTGCCACCCTTTAAGAAAAAAAAAACAAAAAAAACGAAGTAAATCATCTGATCACAATGGTGGCAAGACCTTAATTATGCCTCGCAGACACAGTTACAGACACATGTACCGAAAAGCATTTATGATGTAGGGTAACCGCTAATGCAGGCTGAAAACAAGCATATCTGACATCACATAATGTGCAACACAATCCATCAAAGTATGGCTCTGTGTATTTTTTTTGTAATATGAGAAGAAATCTGTGATACACAGAATGTTTCAATTTTAAATTGTCTGGCAATATACAATTGCAATCAAAATTATTCAACCCCCCCAGAGACTGCAGTACTTTACAAATACAAGCTTTTCTGAAGATCCAGGACTTTCTAAAAATTGCAACTATAACAGATTACTGGCATATTAAGTGATAATGTCAATATATAATGTAATATTTTTGAGTTCTAGGATTTTTTTTAATAACAGCTAGTTGTAATTATTCAACCCTTATTCAACAGTAATGTCAGTACTGTTTGTTTATGGGCAGTTTTTGGAGTCAGTCAAGGCTTTTTCCAGCTACAAGTGAAACGTAAGGCGGCGGTCTGAAGTTCACAGTTAAACTGATTTCAGATTTCGGCAACACACCAGGAAGAGAATTAATGTTATTTCGGTAAAAAGCGATTACAGAGAACGGTTTATTACACTAAAATTAAAATTCTACTTTTAAATGTTGTTTTTTTTTTTTTTGTCTAAAATGTTTGTTAAATGAGTTTAAATGTATGTTATATTGTAAACTATGCTGTATTCACCCAAATAAATTCAATTTGTCTTGTATTTTGTCCATGTGTTCTTGTTTAATAATAAATGTTCATCTTTTGATTATTGCTGTTGCCTCTAGTAATTCTGTGTGTTTTTTATAAGTTCCAGTCCATTTTAAACCAGCAATATAATAATTTTTAAACAATAGTTGACTTAAATAAAAAATACCCAGCATGTTTGGTAAAAACATTTAACCCAACCAGCTGGGTCAAAATAACCTAGCATGTGTTCTGTCCAATATTTACCCAGCACTGGGTTGCCAAATAACCCAAGTTAGAGTGCAGAGACACAGCTGGCAGCCTTATTCCTTAGCTTGAAATGTGTTAGACCGGAAAACATTTGAGGGTGTTGTAGAAAAAAAAAGCACAATATCATAAAATATTTGATCAAAACAACTGAGGAAAAACCTGCAATGTAGAATTAGTCAAATGTGTATTAATAAACTTTCTCTAATAGTGTACGGATGCCTTTGTTGAAATGTTTTCACAAAATGTTGTTCTCTGCAGCAAAATGTCTTGCAGGTCAAGGGGGTTGAATAATTTTGATTGCAACTGTATACACACACACACACACTCACTCACTCACACAAAGAATTAGAATTCAACTAAACACAAGAAATGAATGTGTACTTGTGCACAGTTAAGATAAAAAACACTGCATATACAGGTAGCACACATTACATAAGTGACACATCAGAGTTGCCATTTCAGCATTCATTTCTGAGAATAAAAGGAACATCCAGTATCCGGTGAGTCATCGAGCAAAGTTGTTAATGAGAGATGAAGTTACTCTGCAATTTCATTGTTGTTTTGTCAATTTATGGTTGAGTCATAATACTTAAATAGAAATCAGTTTACTAAGAAAGTTTTTATTAGGATAAAAAAAGATTGTCACTTGAAAACCAATTACACTGGTTATTTATAACACTCACTGTGTGAGTGTGTGTGGAAACACTGTATCCTCTTTAATGGCAGCTGACAAAATAGAAAAAGGGGAGTTTTGGGTGGGGTACCACCCAATATTAGCACAAAACTGGTGTTCCACCCTATGTGGAATGTGTGTATCACATACACACACTCAATATCCTTGCATGGCACCGAATTGTCTCTTTAGTGTGATAAAGGGTAAATATTGGCAGCGGCAGAAGCTGATAATTCTCTGGTGGCTTCACTTCCCCTGAACCGATCTTATCTACTGCACTCAACACACACAAACACACCCTTAGCCATACAAATATTAACACTGTAGTGCTAGGACAGAAACCAGCTAAACTGAAAGCACAGAGAGGAAAATGCAAAAATTCCACAAAATGCAGACAATTATGCTTACAATGAAGCTTTAAAACCAACTGAACAATGCAGACAAAACGCTTAAATGGCAGTGCTTACACAGCTACTAATGTGTAACAACATCACATTATGGAGGTGTATATATTCACACCTAAAACCAAGAAGGAATCAGAGATCTGAATGACATTTTCAATTAAAAAATGCAGAAAGTATCATTTTGTGACAGATTACCCGTCATCCTCACAGCAGCTGGTCGTGCATATCATAAACAGAAGAAATTATATAAGATATAAGAGTGATGAACATGCCTACACACTTAATATTACTTTTCACCACCTTAACGGTGACTTTTGGTGCATGCAAAAAAAAAGATTTGTGTCTACATTATAGCAAGGCACACAGAAGTCACTTTCAAACAAGCTGCTGTTAGTCAACACAGCAAATTTGCATGACCAGTGTGGACCACATGCAAAATCATGCTGTATGTGTGGGATTTTTCCCTCTCTTGAAACTCCCAATCGCAGAGAGTCTGCAATCAACTACAGCATTTACAGAATTAAGCATGCACTTTCCTAGCATTAACAGGTACAATGAAAACAATGAAAACCAGTGGACGAACAACATTTTGGCTTGGCGCAGTGTGCTACTTTAGTGAAACGGTGGTTTTGGGTTTTGTATTCAGGAGCCAGTGGCTACAGTAAACTTCTCTAAAGACAAACTTTACAATTAAAACAAGATGTCTGAACAACTCTCAGCATGAAGAAGCAGCTCTCTTTTCTGAGAAAATGATTTCTAGTGAGTCATTCGTAGCTGGTACGAGCACACACACAAAATCACACAGAAAGAAAAAGATTTGGGACACCAAACAAACAAACAAACAAAAAAAACACACACACACACACACATTCTTGCATTTGTGGTTTACGGGGACTCTCCATAGGCGTAATGGTTTTTATACTGTACAAACCCTATTTTCTATCGCCCTACACCTACCCTACACCTAAACCTAGCCCTCACAGAAGACTGTGCACACTTTTTGAATTTCATAAAACACGGTTTAGTATGTTTTTTAAGCCTTTTGTTTTACGGGGACACAGGAAGTGTCCTCATAAACCATGTTTACGTTGTAGTACCCATGTCATTATACACATTTGTGTCCTCATAAACCACAAATGCCGGAACACACACACACACACACACACACACACACACACACACACACACACACACACTAAATATACCAGCCCTGAACCACTGGCAAAAAACAGCTTCCTCAAAAGCAATATATACTTCGCTTCAGACATCTTTTGCTTGTTCTTCTATAAAGATACAGCTCTCTATTCTCTAGAGTGCTGTCAGCCACATAGAGCTGTCCCTCTGTGACCCTAGAGAGCCCAGAGGAATGTCGTCCCAACCCTACCCGAGAAGGGGCTTTGTCATCCTCTGTCATTTTCCTCAGCAATGAAGGACATTTTGTCCTCTAACATCAGTTCAGCATTTGTGTGATCGAACACAAAAACTTCTAAATTGAAACATTTGTGTGTAACCCTGAGAGCACGAAAGATTTTGCTTTTTATCTAGCAAGAAACCCACAGCTTATCCAACTGTAAGTTTCAAAATTAATATTTAAAATTGTTAGTCAACCACATTAAACATTGCTTTTGATCCTGGTAATGTCTGTGGTAAGAGATTATAGTCTTTTATAGTCTTGACAGATGTTCTTATGATTCAAGGGTTCACTCAGTAGAATCCATCAACACTGTGAGTTTATGCAGAGAAATCATTTCACTACTGAGAGAGAGAGTTACAGACATGTTACTGCATGCTAAGCATGGCTGAAGCTGAAGCAGAAAAGATGTGTCTATTAGCATAACTTACCTTTCCTAGTTATAATTTCCTTTCCTTCTTATATATTTTGTATATATTATATTTTTCATATTGCATAAACAAAAAGAAGCCTGCATTTAGGACTGTATTACATTCCAAATCTAATTATCATATAGCATTCTGATGTTCATTTACTTTCCCTGTTCCTTTTCATTTTCAGTGATAATTCTCATTACTGTAATACAGTAATTTCTTTGGTAGATGTCCCATGGCCTCACAGGGCCATAATACTTCCTTGACTGCTGCGGAAAACTGGCAGACGACAGTTTTAAACAAATCAGTAGCAGCATTTGCACTGCATTAAACATTATCTTCCTGTATAATTGAATTTCTGAATTTGACAAAAAAAAAATTATAATATATATATAATATTATTATTATATATTATTATATATATATATATATATATATATTACTTTGCCTAAATATATATATATATATATATTTAGGCAAAGAAAGAAAATAAGAATCTTCATTCTGTTTAAAAGTTTACACCCCAGGCTCTCAGAAGGTTGTCCCCAGTGTGAAAAGATGGAACTCAAAACCATACAGTCATTGCTGGAAAGGGTTCAAATACACAAAAATGCTGGAAAAACACAGAATTTGTGGGACCTGATCGATTTTTCTAAAAAAACAATGGGCAGTTAAACTGTTCAAGACAAACAAGGGGCTCATGAACAACCATCACTAAACAAACAAACAAACAAACAAAAAAAAACTGTGGATCATTCAGGTAACACAAGTGTATGTAAACTTTTGAACTCTGTAATTTTTTAAAATGTAACTATTATTTTCCCTTGAGGACTACATGTAAACATCTTTTATGTGAAATATCTTATTCAGGTCAGTACTAAATAAAAAAAAAAAAAAAGGACATGCATTTTGTATGATCCCTCTTATTTTGGTAAGATTCTGCAAGGTGTATGTAAACTTTGGATTTCAATTGTACATTTGAAAATATGCAAAAAATAAAGAAGAAATTTTACAGTGTAACAAAATAAGTGTAATACATAATGCAACTATTGAAATTCTGAAAACCCACTTAATTTTAAGACATGCCTCTTTACATAAAGCCAGTCAAACTAAGGCTGCAGTAAAGTTGTTTAATGTGTGATGGAGAAAAACTCAAATGTCTCCCTGATTTGAGCCCTCCCAGATCCTACAAAGCATAACATTTAAGCAGATAAACAGATGGCTTAAGGTAAGATAGGGACAGACCCTTGAATAAATGCACAGAGACACGAGGATGAAGCAGTCAAAAAGGTCTGGATTTCTTCTGCACCCTGCCTGCTTTAAAGAAGACTAATGTCTGTTTTCTGCTGAGCTCTTCAAACCCTATCAGTCAAAGAACAGAGACAAAGAGTGAAAGCACAAACACACACTCAGACCAATCACATGCTTACAAAAACACAAACATACACAGCAGTCTGAGCCAACAACCCAAAAATGCTTTTATTTTTCATTCTCTTTTAATTAAAAAGATTATAATTTTGAAATAAAAAAAAAATGCAGGAATTTCAGAATGTAAATTCAGTGTTGTCTTCCTCACACTTTGACTACATGTTAATTTAGATAGCTGCTTATACAGGTAGTTTCTACACCACTCAGGCTTTATTAACAATCACAATTGTGGGCTTAATTAGGTTAATTGCTCTGGGAATCTCAGCGCCCGTCTACAGGGCGCCACTTAGATTCAGACACCGAGTGGCGTCTTCATACAAATCCATTGTCCATGTTTATGCATTTGGGAACAACTGACCCATTTAACATGATCTACATGATGATGACTGTGATCAGTGGCGTCTGTCACAAGCGTGATTACACAGACTGTATAGAGAAATAATGCTTTTCTTTTACACTGGCCTGAGAGCCATTAGTGATTTAGCATTTCTCACAAATATAAACATGAATGACAGCATACAAAAATTAGCAGGTAGGGTATATAATGATGCTAACGTGTTATGAGAAGTTGTCAGGATGTTGCTATTCTCACTCTAAGGTGTTCTGAATGGTTTTTAGCATGTTGCTATACAGTTATTAAGGTATTTTGGTTAATTGTTAGGTGGCAGCTTACTGGTCCAGGTCAAAGTGGCCATATAAATAACTAAGGGCACTGATAAAGGCATGCTGACTCTGAGGGTGTCACACTATTTGCATGAAAACCCATTCACAAGATGTGGTGATGAAGATTGCAAGGGCATAAATAAATACCACTTCAGTCACAGTCACACGCACACAAACAACCATCTATTGAGGCGTTAGTATTGGCGGCATATCGCCCTGTCTGCCGGACGAGTGTGAGAGACAGAGAAGGGGGGGGTCAGAGAAGGTTATGTGATGGATCTTTCCGGAACGTGACAGTGAGAGAACATGTCTGATGAGAGGAGGAAAAGTGCTCTTCAAATGCCAACCTCCATCAGAGGGAGGTCACTTCAGAGCATTGTGGGTAATGTGCCACACGGCAGGGAGGTCATTGAGGTCCAAGCCTGATAATGAGAAAACCAGAAACCAACCAGCACAACAGGACTGAACAAGATGTTGGGCACAACAGATTAATCTACATTTGCCAAGGAAGAGCTCTACCTGTTTCACATAATCTGCACAACAGTTGAATGGTTACTGTGAGGTTATGGTCAGACAAATGAGTCTTGGAATATACACTAATATATATATATATATATATATATACAGTTGAGGTCAAAAGTTTATATACACCTTGCAGAATCTGCAAAATGTTAATAATTTTAGCAAAATAAAAGAAATCATACAAATTGCATGCTATTTTTTATTTAGTACTGACCTGAATAAGATATTTGACATAAAAAAAACATTTATATATAGTCCACAAGAGAAAATAATAGTTGAATTTATAAAAAAAGAACCCCGTTAAAAAGTTTACATACGCTTGATTCTTAATACTGTGTTGCGGTCCCACAAATTATTTGGTTTTTCAGCATTTTTGTGTATTTGAACCCTTTCCAAGCATTACTGTATGATTTTGAGATCCTCGGTTGTCCTTTTCACACTGAGGACAACCGAGGGACTCATATGCAACTATTACAGAGGGTTCAAACACTCACTGATGCTCCAGAAGGAAAAACGATGCATTAAGAGCCAGGTGGTGTAAACTTTTGAACAGAATGAAGATGTGTACATTTTCTTATTTTGCCTAAATATCATATTATTTTTCTATTTAGTATTGTCTTTCAGAAGCTACAGAAGATACTTGTTTCCCAGAAGACAAAAAAAGTTGCATTTACCCTGATCTTCAAATTCAAAAGATTTCACCCCCTGACCCTTAATGCATTGTTTTTCCTTCTGGAGCATCAGTGAGCGTTTGAACTTTCTGTAATAGTTGCATACGAGTCCCTCAGTTGTCCTCCGTTTGAAAAATATGGATCTCAAAACCATACAGTCATTGTTGGAAAGGGTTCAGATACACAAAAATGCTGAAAAAACACAGAATTTGTGGGACCTATATAATTTTTCTGAAGAACAGTGGGCAGTTTAACTGTTCAGGACAAACAAGGGACTCATAAGCAATTATAACTAAAAAAAAAAAAAAAAAAAAAAAAAAAACAGCTGTGGATCATTCAGATAACAACACAGTATCAAGAATCAAGCGTATATAAACTTTTGAACTGGGTCATTTTTTTAAATTCTATTATTTTCTCTTGAGGACTATATGTAAACATCTTTTGTGAGAAATATTTTATTCAGGACAGGACTAAATTAAAAACATCCATTTTGTAAAAAAAACATGCATTTTGTATGACCCCTCTTATTTTGGTGAAATAAGCAACATTTTGCAGATTTTGCAGTGTATGCAAACATTTGACCTCAACTGTAATTAATTCCTGTGATGGCAAAACCGAAATTTAGAATTCTGTAACCAAATAACCAAAAAACCAAGCATCGCTTCTGCCAATGAGCTTCCATGAACTATGAGCCACCAGGGAGAGTGTTTACAATATCAGCGCAGAGTCACTATCAGCATTCCTGTCTGTGAATCACTTAACCTGGATGACCTTAGAGTGTGTCTCTTCAAGACATCACTACCCATTTGGGAGAAGTCATCCAGTCTTATCAGACACACATCCCTATTCTCATGAGGTCATGAGCTATCCGTTCCAGGTCGGCAGCCACAGAGTGATGTGGTGATGATATTGCCACTGAGAACTACTGGAACAAAAAAATAAATAAAACAGCATTGAATACAAGGTTTTATTAAACATGAATCACAAGTTCTGTCTTGTTGTGTAAACATCTGTCATGTGTTTCAGAGCTTATAGTCAGCCTGTTTTGATTAAATACAGCTCAAGCAAAAAAACATCCACAAACCACAAACCCTGCACTTCAAACAAGACAAGGTCAGGAACAGAGGAGAGCGTGCGATAAAGAACGAGAGACAGAGGGGGCTGGGAGCTATATTATGAATATTTTGACCCTTTTGTGTGTCTTGTTGTGTGGTCTCCATGATTAATGGAGTAAAATGTGTCCTCTGGTTCCATAAGGACTAAAATCATTCGATTGAGTGGGAAAAGGTGCTTGTGTGTGTGTTTTTTGTTTCAGTGCATGTGCGTGTGTGTGAGTTTTATCATAATTTTTGAAGGCGTGAGGTAAATTTTACCTTTGTTTAAGTTCTGATTAGTCTGCATTCAACTGTAAAGGATGCCATCACAGCTGTTCAGTGGCTCAGGGTCATTAAACAGAAAGATTAATGGCTTTTTACTACTCAGAGTGCTGACCGGTGGATTCACAATGCACACGCTTTCTAACAAATGAGCACAACGACAGACAGGAAATGCTCACGCATCACTGAGCAACAACCAGCCATGTTCCAATAGCCATCACCTTTGACCAACGAGCTTAGTACGCTTAGATATTGACCTTGGCATGCTGGGTAACCTGAAATGCTGAGTCAACTCAATTAGTGGATTGCAAATAGATATAAAAGTGCCAGAGTGATATTAACCCAGACAATATATTCTGATTCAGTTACTGATTTTCATAGTTGCAAAAACTGCAAAAAAAAGTCTGCAATTTCAGCCATTAAAACAGTAAGTCAACGATTAGACTGAAATGTTAAACTTTTGTAATTACAACAGACTGTTGACAAAAATATGAAGAAATATACATCTAGAAAGAATTGAATTATAATGCACAAACAGTGTGCAAGAAATTTTCTTGATCGGAAATTAGTCAATTGAATCACTTTGCTACCAGGTTACTTAGCTCATTTAAAAACAACTCAAATATTATGTTTTGATATGTTATAATTTGACATAAAATTTCATTAGTTTGCACATTATCATCAGCTAAAATGTTCTTTCTGTCAGCTACAATTATATGCCATTTTTGTCAGAATAAAATGGACTGAAAATAAAGTATAACCCAGCACTCCAAAAAACAAAAAAAACAAAATGCTGGGTTAAAAACAACCCAGCGCTGGGTAAAATATGAACAAACCCAACGACTGGGTCGTCATTTAACCCAACCGCTGGGTCAAAACAACCAACCAAACAACATTTTTTAGAGGTTTGTTTTTTTTTTTACATTTTTCATGTATTATTCAAATACGCTAATAACATATAAGTCATAATAAGTCTATTTATGTCGACAATGCCACAGCAGTCTCAGACTAGACATGGCACAAATACAAACTGTAATCCTTAAATATAGATGAGCCGTCTAAAAAGGCAACCCCAGCCAGAAAGCCTTTAATTTTGTCTGGGTATTGGAGACTGTGGGTCAATGGGTCACATATGCCTCATCATATAATGGGGAAAGTGATGAGCAGAGCATTGGAAAATGGATCAGATGTGTCTAAATCTGGTCTTTCTGTTTCGTGCCCCCTTGCCATTTTCTCCAGGCTGACATTTATGGTTTCTAGCTCTCTCAGCATTCTAGTCTTGCAGTTAAGAAGCATTAGTCCAGCGCAAATAGTTAACTGCTATACATCCAGTATGGTTGGAACAATTACTAACAGTGGCAGTCTTGAGAGCATTTGTACTCTATCTCTGTAAATGCTAGAATACATTTGAAGTAAACTTTAAATAGATGCTGCTGAATATAGAAGCCGTGCAATCCCAGAACAACCTAGAGGATCTTACACGCATCTCCCCAGAGACCATCCAGACGAGATGTTTGCCTAGCGTAAAGCATTTTGCATTACTCCAAAGCCTGTGCCTTGCAGAGTGTTTACACTAGAGTAAAGATGATGTATAACTGTGTGTATGTGTGTGTCACTGTCAGTGTTAGTGTTTGTGTGTGTATAAGAATGACACTGTCATTGATTGTAACACCGACTGCAGGCAGTGCCAAGCACAGTGTTTGTTTGCATCAAATACTACAAGCACATCAAAATCTCTTCAGTACGAGGTACACACAATCTACAACTTATAACCTATAGTTTAAAACTAGCAAGACTCGCTATGCTGTGCTTCATATAAACTTATCTAATCATTATGACAGCTCATCAAAACTGATCAAATAGATGAGACAATACTCTAAAAAATGCTGGGCTCTTTTTTAACCCAAATGCTGGGTTCAAGTTGTTGGGTCATTTTATTGGGTTATTTAAATTTTTTTTTTTTACCCAGGTGCTGGGTAGTTCTTCTGTAACTAAGTGGCTGGGTCATTTTTAATGCTGGGTTATTTTTTTTCTTACCCAACCACTGGGTTAAGCCTGTCTTTGATGAAACAACCCAGCTGCTGAGTTAAAGTTAGAGCACAGGCTTTTTAAATCCTCTACAGGAGAGAGCGGTTCTCTGTAAATTGTATTATTTTACACAATGCAACATAAGGACAAGAAGGCAGTCAGCTGCGTCAGCAGCGGTCACTTCGTATAATGGAAACGCCTTTTGCCTTGCATAAAATAAATGGATTTTATTTGTTATAGTACTGAGTTTAATTGGTTTTGATGTTAAAATATGTTCTTTAATGTCAGTACTGTTTGTTTTTTGGGCAGGTTTTGGAGTCAGTCACTGCATCTTTTAGCTGCAAGTGAAACACAAGGCCACGGTCTGAAGTTCGCAGTTACCCCAATGAACAGCATCCCTTCACCAGCTCAGATTTAGGTAACACACCACCACGAAAATTAGCGCAATTTCAGTAAAAAACGATTACAGAGAACGGTTGAATACACTAAAACTAAAATGCTACTTTTAAATGTTACATTTTTTTATGTCTAAAATGCTTGTTAAACGAGTTTAAATGTATGTTATATTGTAAACTATGCTGTATTCACCCAAATAAATTGTATTTTGTATCCAATTTGTCTTGTATAATAAATATTCATATTTTGTTCATATTTTGATTATTGTTGTTGCCTCTAATTCTAAGTTCTTTTTTAACAAGCAATTAAATAATTTTTAAACAAGAGTTAACTTAAATAAAATAACCCAGCATGTTTGGTAAAACATTTAACCCAACCAGCTGGGTCAAAATAACCCAGCATGTGTTCTGTCCAATATTTACCCAGTGCTGGGTTGCCAAATAACCCAAGTTGGGTTGTTTTTATCCCAGCATTTTTTAGTGTAGGCTGCCATTTGGCAAAATATATATTAATGTGATCTAAAATGTAATAAAATAACTGTTTACATAGTACATGCTTGCTGTAAAACAAACTTGGAGTGCATAAAGTCAATAAAAAAATAACACAAATAAATACATATATACATTTATATTCAGGTCAACCATTTATAGCTGGCTTATTGGCTTGATGCGGTGACATGCAATATGAAACAACATTATTCCATATTGCATGTCTTTTAAATAATTCATTGACTGAGGTAAACGGTTGTGTTTTCATCAGGGAAATTGTGTGTGTGTATATCTGTCTATACTTAGAAAAGCTTTGATCACATGGGCATTGCCATCCCATCCAATCTGCACACCTATATATGTCCACTAGTCCACATATATAGTACATGCAGAGATATACAATGTCAGTTTACACAACTGTATCACATAAAGGAAAAAAATGATCTGATGTAGGAGAGATTTCTTGATTGAAAAGTATTACATAAATTATGTTCTAAATGAGAAAATGTTATACTTCATGTAAATGTATGTAAATGTTAATGTATTAGATAAAGATGTAAATGTCTCACAGAACACTTATTTGAACTAAACTGATATTGCTAAATGATTGTCTGGGCAGGCCTTATAGAAGCAGTTGCTGATGTGTTTCTATCTCCAAATATCAGTATTCTGTCTGGAGTCAGTGGAGTTTGTGAAATCCAGCAGGGAGACAGTCATCAGGCCATCAGGAACACAGCCTGAATCTCAACAGCCTGAATGCACACTCACACACACACATACACACACACACACACACCACACTGATATTTGGACAAATTTGAAAGGAACCTTTTATCGTGCATTTCTCTCCTCTTCCCTGATGGTACATAATGTTCCCCATCACACTCATTGCAATCTATTTTCCTCCAGTCAAAAACACTAAAAATCTCACAAACCACATAGTGTTTTAAATGTATTATTTGGTTAACAAAGATAACAAAACCTAAATAAGTGCATACATACATAGCATGTGCATTAGCACTCGACTGCGATACAAACTCACACACTGTGCTTTAATGGACTTCACCTCTACACAATGTGCCCAGTGCGAACTTGAGTGGTCAAAACAGTAGGTCATTATGTAACTGTGCAGTGTTTGCCACCCACCTTGATACACACACTGTGACAAGGAGAGTGAAGACACAGTAATAAAACAGGCGGTTTGTTTTAAATAAAAGTAGTAAGTATCATAAATGAGTCCGGTTTACTTTATATTAAATGTAATGCAGCACTGATGACTCTAGAAGACTCTCGAATTCTATGACAACACACATATCCTCTATGCTAAGCCTTGCTGATTTTTTTTGGACGACCCATTTTGTACATAGCACATTCGTCTTAATTTAGACAGTAAGCGGAATATCATCTTCAAAGTGCCATCCAACACATTAATCACACCTAAATCACATTTGCAGCCATGCAGCAACACATTCCTTGCGATCATTTTCTCTGAAGGCTTCACATTCTTTATTTTATTAGGGGAAAAAAAGCCTAATGGTGCTTGGCTGTGTGTTAATCAGTTTGTACATGCCACTATGCTATTCAAAAGCCCCTCAAGGATGACTGGCCTACATCAAATTGAGTTGGTCATTTGCATGCCTACAAATGTAATATTTATATTTGTGCATATAGCCGTTTGCGAGCATACTTCATTTATTACAGAGAATTACAAAACAGCAGTCCTGCTGTTATGAAAATACAATGCAGGTCTCAAGCAGTGTTGCCAAGTCTGCGGTTTTCAAGCATAATTGGGCTACTTTAACACTGTTGCCGCAGGTTGTTTTTCACGTTTGCGGTTTAAGCGACCTCTTAATAACGTGATATTTATCCCCTGAAATTCAAATTTAAACAGGGGAATCCCTTGAAAAAGGCATTAGAACGTGATTTTTACCGGGGGGTCCGACCAAAATGCAGTTTTGAGCAGCAATTGGGCAGGTTCGGTGTGAAAACCTGGCAACCCTGGTCTCAAGGAATGTAGAAATCTGTTTATCACAATATCCAAAAGTCATAAGCGAAATCAAAATTATAAAACGGTGATCGAGTGACCTCAGTCTTGAAGAAAACAATTACTGAAGTGCAATGTAACAGCAGAAAAATGAAAGCTAAATGGATGGAAGCATAGCAGGCAATGATATCTGTGACAGCACATCAGCTCTGAATGTGTGTCAGTGGAACAGACAGGAAGAAAAAAAAAAAAGAAACACACACACAATCGAAGTAGATGAGAAAGAAAGAGAGAGAGAGAGTGGTAGGAAGATGTGAACAGATGCGCTGTTGCTCCGAGTGTCAGTTGTGATTAGCAAATAAATAAAACAAGCTTGGGTCCGAGTGCTGTGTGTATATTATGTGCGTGGGTGAACTATGCTTATCTAATTACACACCAAATGCAGCCCAAACCTCTGACCCCCTCTGTGCTCAACTCAATTACCCTCACTGACATAGTCGCAGCAAGACAGAACCACAGCAAATCTATGCTAACAAGACAGCCTAACAGAAAGTGCCTTTAAAACAAGTCCATTGACTCGAAAGTCTTCTTGGTAACGTCCTGGAGCCGCTATTTACCATGTAAGGTAATAGGTATATAGTACAACTCCATATTAAGGGTTACTATTTCACCAGTTCACATTTATATGGTCTTTGAATTGTTAAACCTTGGTTAAACCTCGAATATTTTGATTCCCCTGGTGGATTTTGGCAATTGGCATCTTGGAAGGTTCAGACTAGTTTGCAACCCCTAGGGTAAGACATGTTGTCTCTAGAACTAATGATCTAAATTTTTCTTGTAACTGCTTTGACCTTAAGCTGCTGACAGGTTTCAATTTCCCTGAACTGCAATGACTGTATCTCTCATTAGTGTAATTGATCGGGTGTTATACCTCAGTTTATATAAAACAGAAAAGGTACACGTTTTGGAGCCAGAGCAAATATTTGATCACTGATGCCAAACTATCAGCATTTCAATGGATGACTCAACTAGTGGACAAGAACAGACAGAGCAAACATCTACTGATAACAGGCCAACTGAGCAAAGTGCAAAATATCAAAAGAAGGAATGGGTTGTTTTCTTCAAGAAAATAAATTACAGTGTTGTTTTGTGTTTAAAGCTTCACTGAAGTGCTTTGATACAGCGTTCTTCTGTGTTGATGTAATTTAAACTGAAGTAGGAATACATATTAAGCAGTCCCATCCACTTTTTTTAAAAAAGCCAATAGCGTTTTGTTTTGAGTACATCACAGCTTGGGCCAGAGCCGTTGAGCTCAGTAAAGCCGCATTTGACAGAGTATAACAGCCACAATCTCATCCATATCGCTATAAAATGTACCATTCTGTGTAGAATTCAAATGGGTCTCATATGTTTTATGGTCTGTGGCAACGCATATGATCTGCTTCGTGCTATCATTTCTCTGTACCAGAGCAGACCGTGTGCACGCAGTGGTGGTTCGCGCAACACAGTGCCAAACCAGACTTCTTTTGCCCCAATGGACAGCATATTTACACTGTCTGAATTGTTCTCTATGCCCTGTATAGTGTACTACATGCAATTTACTAATTCTGTTAACAAGTGACTGATTTCAGCCACAGCTTCAGCATCTATTTATAGCAGGGTTGCCCAAACTTGTCGTCCTGCAGAGTTTAGCTCCAATCCCAATTAGACACACCTGGACCAGCTAATCAAGCTCTTACTAGGCATACTAAAATAACTTCCCGGCAGGTGTGTTAAGGCAAGTTGGATCTAAATTCTGCAGGACACCGGCCCTCCAGGACTGAGTTTGGGCAACCCTGATTTATAGTGTAGGGGGCAGGACATTTCGGATTCTAGAGAGCATTTGATTGGACAGCAAGTTTGATGAGACACTGAAGTGCAGGGTGATGTCATCAAAATCATTGATCCATATTAGAAGAAGTTAGGAAATGTAAGTTTTGAATGCTTATATCTTGTAAATGTGAATTTTGTCATTGTTTTACACACTAGCTTACAGAAAACCCTAAGGTGAACATATTCATACTAAAAGCCAAAAAACTTCAATTTTGATTTCATGGGGACGTTAAATGTATTGCGTTTCTATGCCGTGTGTCTATGTCTATCCTAATATTAAACACTTAACCTAAAACACCAAAGCACCATGTCTGACATTGCGTGACACTTTGAAAAGTAGACATCACTGTTCCATATCAGTAGGAGACAGGAACTAAATAGTCCTTATCTGCGTCTTTACAAACAAATAGGAGGTACTTTATGTACTGCAAAGTCACTGCTGAAATAATAAATACACAAAGCCATGTTGTTACTAGCTCAGAGTAAAGAGCATCAGATGAACAACATACAGCTTGCAAACAACCAAAATGATTTCTAATGAAATTATACCGCCAATCAATCCAGTCCTAATGTAATCAAGGAACTGTTTCTCCACTTCAATTACAATAATCCTCTTCAATCATTCCTCACAACGTAATACAAAAGTCTACCCTGGTCATGTTTATTATAAGCTGCAACTGCTGCAACTACTGCTGCAACATCATGTTATGAAAACATTTTGTGATGCTATGCCTATGCTTCCATTATGGTGACCTTGACTAGTGACAAAGAAGCAGCTCAATAGCCAGAATCGTCCTTTATGAGCTCTTATGTACTAACGTTTCTCACTAAAACCATCAAACTACTGTGACTGAAGTGCAGCATTTTCATCAGATTGTTTTGTCTGATTAATCTGTCTGCTTTATGAAATTATGACACTACTTGTACTGCATTTCATTGGTATATTCATGGTTTTTCTTAATACAGATTATCTTTCTTAAAGAAGCTGTTGACCCAAAAATGAAAATTCTGTCATCATCATTTTTTAAGCTCACAAGCATTCCATTCTTTGCAACTGGCAGGAAAAATAAAATGAATAAATAAATAGCCCAGTATTTTTACTTTTGTCAGTGAATAATGACAGAATTTTCACTTTTAGGTTAATTATACATTTAACAAAGTGCTTTGAATAGGGTCCTTTCTCCCTTTTTTTATTTTATTTTTTTTAATTTACAAAGATAGGATGGATTTGCTACCTAGACATGTAAATGATCTATGTTTGGATATGTGCAGGTATTTGGATATGTAAATCAACCCTTGAATGTCCCACTTTGCTATTCCCATGCATTTGCCCTAAAATGATTGTCATTTGTTGATTTACTTTACACACCTGTCCTTTCCCAACCCCTGTCATTAGATAGCTCTGATTACCATCCCCTAATTACAATCACAGATTTTGTTTAGTTGCTCCTTCATGCATATTGAAATGTAAATTTTCTTTGCTATGAAGAACAAGGTCACATCTCGTGGATGCAGGGCTGATGGCCAGGCGCCTGAGAAGAATGGAAGCACAGAAGCAGAGCGTAATGGGATATTAAATAATCAAGTAGAAGGTAAATGATGCTCTAAATAAATAATTCTGATTTAATTACTGATTTATTTCCACCGTTCCATTGGCTCCATCTGTAGAAACATGGCCAGTGGCAGAGACACAAAACAAATGCTTTAGTGCAAACGACCAACTGTTACGGCAAGTTTAGAGAATTTGACAGGAAAGGTTAGAGGCTATAAAGCCGTCCAGAAGTTAAAAGCTTTTTTTCTCTTCAGTGAGAAGACTCACTGCTGTACAAACTGAGATCATCAGACCAACGGACTGATGATTCACTGCCTGACATTTACATGAAATATTTCTTCAGTGCCTCAGTGTACTGGCCTTTACATGTGGATTTCAACAAATCATGTTCCATCAACTCATCACTGAGCTTAGCAGATCACAGATGACTACTATCATCATTCTGCCAGGAATCGAAACTACCAGGTTCAAGGTACCAAGTTGAAACAATTATAACTTTGGAAGAAGAACTAAACTGGATTTGTTTGAGACATTTCATAGACTGTAAATTAGATCTCTGTAAGCAGATCTGTCTATTTTGCTGTGCTTTCTGAGATACCTTAGTAAAAGAAAGAAAAACTTTATTTGGAGCATTACTTTATTGCACAATGCACATTTCTTAATATGCGACCCTGGAGTCTTAAGTAGCCCTTCATGTTACATGAAGATATTTTGTAAATTTCCTACCGTAAATATATCAAAATTTAATTTTTCATTAGTAATATTCATTGCTAAGAACTTAATTTGGACAAATTTAAAATATTTCGATTTTTTAGGTTCCAGATTTTCAAATAGTTGTATCTCGACCAAATATTGTCCTATATTATCAATGGAAAGTTTATTTATTCATCTTTCAGATGATGTATAAATCTCAATTTCTGGTTTTGTGGTATTATGCCTAAATGTGTTTTAATATCACTATTAATAAGGATTGTATGGTCTCTGTATAATATCAAGATATTTAAAATGTATCTTAAGTATACTTGCAATAGTTCCATTATAGCACAATTAAATATACTTAAGTACATCTTTAGTTGGACCTCAGCACTACTTCCACACAGTTAAAATGCATTAAGCACAAAATTAGTTAGTTGTTCCAATTTGGCAGACTTTAAGTATACCAGTTTAGTATACCAAAAGAAAAAAATTGCAAGGTATTTTTATTAAGCACATAAATATGTAAATGTATTTGTAGTATACGCAGCACAAAATAAATGTTTTTCAAAAACATTTTAGTTTTTTTTTTTTTTTACTTGTATATGCCTATGAAATATTTTAAGGCACAGAAACTCTAATAAAGTCTACACACATTTTCCACTTTTTTTCTTGAGGTTGTCAAACTTCTACTTGGATTTTTTTCCCAGTCTAATATTGTGGTACTATCTTCTACTGCATATAAACACACCCCTAAACAGGATGCAAAAACAAAACCAATTGTGGTTAGTCAATTTACATGTCGGTGTAAAAACAAAATAAGCTGAATTTGAGACAAAAAGGCCATTTTTTCTTAAGTGTATTCACATAGTGTGGCAGAAAAATATGCCCATAGAACTGAGTATATGTGTGTGTGTGTGTGTGTGTGTGTGTGTGTGTGTGTGTGTGTGTGTGTGTGTCCAGTACTGTGTTCAGTGGCCAGTGTCCTTTGGCAGTCAGTAAGAATTAAAGTGAGCACCCGAACTATCACACAAACACATACATGCAGAGATGCACCCAAGCAAACAGCACCACAGGCCCTGCTCAACCCTTCATAAAACACAAGAACCCTACTACAATAAAATATCAGAAAAACAAGTCAATTTACTGCAAAAATTCTGAAAAATTATAATCTCACTAATCTAATGATAGAAGTAGAAATTGCTGGATTGTTAAAATCCATAAACACCCCTTCACAATCCCACTACAAAAACTACCACTAAATGTTGCCATGGCAACCACCATCCCCATCCTATTTCATCTGTCCTCCCTCGTTTTCTGTACGCTGAACAGAATCCGTCTGAAAATCAGCAGTCATCATCACACTTGTCAAAAAAATCGAAGAAAAGCGCGTATGGATTCAGAATTCAATTTGCTGTAAAAGAAAAGCACAACTCCAAGAGCAGACAAGCACGCACACACAAACCTTAATGTGGACCTTAATGGTATAATAGGGATTAAAGCTGAATAAATGTGTCCTGTGCCGACCCTGTCAAAGAGCATCATAAATCACAGGTAATTAGATGCCATCAACCCCCATTTTCCTCTCTTTGGTGGAACATGTTTATGTAAATGTCACCATGGAAACATAAGGAAGTCTAAAAGAATTCCAAAACAGGTGAGAAGAATGTTCAGCAATAACGGAGAAAAAAAGAGGCCTCTCTACCTTTCATCTCTCTGCACTCTCACATTGTAAAAGCCACATTAATGGTACAGCAATGACTTGAACCTAATGGTTTTAACAAACAGCAAGAGCACTAAGAGAAAAAAAGGATGCTCTTATGCCTGTATTTATTTACATGTACTCTATTGTGTGCTTCTTTTGTGTGTCTATGTGTGCTGCATTAATTAATAACATAACAGAATGTGCACCAACACTAAAATCTCCCAATTGGGCCATTCTTTGATATGTTATATGATGCCTGGAGATTCGTTGTTAACACATGACATGAATGTGTTTGTGCCATATGGTGTAGTTCTACAGCCATACTACATGCAGCTGTTGTAAACAGTACATGCAGCTATGCCCTATGGGATATACAGTATGGTGGGTTATTTTAGTGTATTGACAGATGTCATTCCGCCACATGCTGATTTGCAGTGTCATCACAAACTGCACTCTTACAACAACAACAACAACAACCAGTATGAGAGGCCAGTTTGACTAAAAACCAACAAAGAATTGAGCTGTTAAGCAAAATAATGCAAATAAAGAACTTGAGGAGCCTGCAACACAATTAGTAGACCAGTGAGACACAAATAATCCATAAAGTATAGTCACACATAAATTCAATCTTTCATACAGCTCATGCTATTTTAACTATATGTGACCCTGGACCACAAAACCAGTCATAAGGGTCAATTTTTTGAATCTGAGATTTATAAATCATCTGACAGCTGAATGAATAAGCTTTCCTCTGATGTATGGTTTGTTAGGATAAGACAATATTTGGCAACTATCTGAAAATCTGGAATCTGAGGGTGCAAAAATATCAAAATATTGAGAAATCGCCTTTAAAGTCGTTCAAATTAAGTTTTTAGCAATGCATTTTACCAATCAAAACTTAAGTTTTGATATATTTACCGTAAGAAATTTACAAAAAAATCTTAATGGAACATGATCTTTGTTTAATATCCTAATGTTTTTGGCATTAAAGAAGAAAAAAAAAAAAAATCAATAATTTTGACCCACACAATGTATTGTTGGCTATTGCTACAAATATACCTGTGCTACTTATGACTGGTTTTGTGGTCCAGGGTCACATACGATTATTTTGAGGATTTCAGCTCATTTGTGCTCTTTTTCCTCTCATCTGGAGAAACGGCACCAATTTCGACTAAATTGATGTAAAAATATAGCTAGTGTACGTGCTGATGTACATTTACAAATTTAGCTGTTTTTCAGTAAAGTTTTTCCATAATATTTATAAAATATTTTCCATCTTTTGTGCACTATTTATCAAGAGCCAACACAACTGACTGCGAACTTCCAAGTATCAATTTGTCAGTATTTCTGTTAATGTAAAATCCATATTGGTAATTCGACAATTACGTTCTGTCCATGGCTGAGCACCCTGACTGAAGTTTAACTCAAATAAAAACTGACAGAGCTGTCTAATGGAAGTAAATCATTGTGGGAGGTCTGTAGGCGAATAGAGGGGAATCTGAAGCCTGTTTTTAACGAAATCTGATTTCAGAGTTATGAGTTTCATTAACATAGCATGGGAATGCTGACACTTACAGAATCAAACTCAATACAATGCATAAAAAATGTAATCAAACAATTTAAAGCTGCCATATGTAAGCCCTACAATCGCATTTCCTGTGCATGTCTGAACCTGCTCTATTTCTGTGCACCATATTGAAGCCGCCACAACACAGCTTAAAAGCAACAATACTCTTTGGAGAAAAACAAGGATGCCATCTATGTACTTTTGAAGGTGTGATAGTGGCAGTAAAGCATGACCAATAATATTATTATATAAAACTCAATAATAAGCATTTAGAGAATTGCTAGGATGAATTTTTATTTTATGCTTTTATTTTATGCTGACCACTTCAAGCACATGGACCTATCCGCCATGTTGTAACGGCTGTGCAGGATTGCGGCATCTTTCTAACATTCATTGAATAATATGGTGAATAACGTTAAGTTGCCCATTACAGTATGGTGGATGGCTTACGTATAGCGGCCCATAGAAACAGTTCCAAATGAGGCATCTATGTATACACATCTATGGACATAACTACATAACTACTCCAAATAGGTAGTGGCCTACTGGAATCCACATCAGTACAGGACTGGCAAAGTCCACAAAGCTACAATGTATCAATTAGGGCTGGATTTTGACACAAATTTTATGGTTCAGTTCTGGGCTCCATCCATCCATCCACACGAAGCCAGAGCTTTTCCCATCCTATCTTTTTTTTTTTCCTCGTTCTAAAAAAAATTCTGTAAACACGGCATCACCTCAATAAATATCCACATACCCCATATCCAACTTAAAAAATAAAAAAATAGTGCTTTCAGGCTCCCAAAAAAGGCTCCATCTGGACGAAACACCAGTATGATACAATTTGTTTACATACACTACTAAATGCGTCTCCATGTAGTTGGGCCCTCGATTCTGTTTCACAAGCTTGCGATTCGATTCGATTTCAGATTTGATTCAATTTGATACTGTTTATTTCGGTCAGGTAGAGTACATGCCAAATTCCAACTAATACTGAAAAATACCAAAAAACTCCTTTCTAGAGTTTATTCATCTAGCTGAGAAAAAAATAGTTTTTTTCTGAGGTAAATGTGGCGTTATGTGACATTGTTTGCAAGCTGTTATACTAATGTCTTTGTGTGGTTGAAACAGTGATTGAGCAATTACATGAGGCAGGATACAGATTTCGGTAAGTCTATTTCTTTTAATATACCTTCAGATGTTCATTTATTTAACTGCTTAAAGCAGAGAAGATGCTTAGCTCATGTGTACATCACACTGCCACTTCACTGCACTGCACTACAGCAATCTGTCACTCCACATTAAACAGTGCCAAAACACTATTTATTGTTTGAATTTAAAAAAAAATAAATAAATAAATAAAAAATAAAAAAATAAAAAACAGCAAGAATTTGAATTCAGAATTTGACATCTGAGACTTTGTGTTATATCAAAAGTAAGCACAAAGCTTATTGTGATTAATTAGATTGGAGGTGCGCTATGATGTTCTGTTCATTAACTGAAAACAGGCTAGACTAATCGATTCTTGGGATTTAACAATCAATATATTTTCGTAAAAATGACAATCGATTAAAATGGAGAAATCCTTCTGAAACTGAAATTTGCATCATAACATGGCAGCCAATTATATGCTTTGAATTTCCAATTAACAAATTTTCTATGATGCTTCTCCAGGATCCACACAGAGAAACAGGGATGTCTAAATGACAGTGCTATTTTTTGAGATGTGGATAGGAATTATCTTTTCACAAGGACATTCAAAATATAAGTCAGTGTGATTGTGGTTTTTACAATTGCCCTGTAGCGTTTTCCCACTGGAAAAAAAAATGATGTGAACCCCTATATTATCTCCACGTTAAGAGCTCAGTTTGAGACTATATGGGCAGTCAGCATGAACCTGATGGTAGATATAGAACATAACCTACTTTTTAAAAGCAAAATAATGAAATACATGGGCTGAATAACACAAACATTGTGTGTTTGTGTCTGTGTATTATAAAGGATCTATCATGTCAGTAAAACTGATAAGTCATCATTAAATAAATAAACCTCTTCTGTAGGGAAGTAAAGCATTATGGGTATTTATTGCTCCCCTAAGGTCATTTGTGGCGTCATGAAAAGGATTATGGTCTGGCGTGTGATGGAACGACATTCCACAGTCTGTCAAATGATCTATTAAGAGCAGCTAGCAGAGAGTTTTCAAAGATCAGCCATAAACAAAATCACCACTACTGCACAAGTCATAAAACTACTGTAATCTATTTGTGGATAAACAGTCCAGTGAGGGGTGCTGAAAGCTAATGCAGTGTTTCAATGGGAATAATTTACAGATTATTTTACAAGGTTTAGTCTATATACAATAAATCAGTGTTTGTATGTGTGCAGCAGACATCTTCATTCAGCAAACCACAGATCCTCAAGGACAAGTAAATCATTTGCACTGCAACATGCATTTCAGACAAAATATCTACAACAGTTTCCCACAATCCACTTTACAATGACCATACAGTAGCTAAGCACTCACAAGGTTGATATAAACTTGAAAAGCCATCAAGCTAATACTTTAAATCAGACACGAGCGTTCCACCCCATGGCAAAATCCAATCTTCAGAGTAACACAAATACATCATCACTGTTTAAGTTTATTTAGCCCACTGAAACTTCCCAGGAGCAGTATACAGATCTACCACAGCAATGAAGTTTTGACATCAAACGTCAGCACTACATGCTTCTAATCTCAAAATCACATGAGAATGGAAAGCATTACAATTACTTACCTAAGTTAACACTGCAATATACTGTTGTCTCATAAATCAACAATGAATTGAACAAACCACACAACTGCGCTGTTTATTCTGTCCAAGCATATGTTCATCGAGTGCCTGAGGGACCATATGCTGTGAGCTTATCATTTCAAAGTAAACAGGCACATACAAGGAACTTTCTCAACAGACTGAATCAAATGAGCCTTTTAAATGCTTGGGTTGAGGATCAGAATCTTGCTTAAATTAGAAGACAATCTACAATGAACCCAAACAAGCACAGTGATGTGGAGAATAGCTCTCTGGAGGGAAAGATCATCAATGAATAATGACTTTTGGTCTGTTTCTTTAGACAGGTGAACTATCAAGAAGGTTCTGGCTGTGTCCCACAGTACTAAAAACACCCCACAAATTTTACTTGCTACTTTAAAGGAGTTCACTTCCAGAACAAAAATGTACAGAGAATTTACTCGCCACCTTCTCATCCAAGATGTTCATGTCTTTCTTTCTTTAGTCATCAAGAAATTAGGTTTCTTGAGGAAAACATTTCAGGAATGTTCTCCATATAGTGGACCTCTAAGATGCCTGAGCGATTAAACTTCCAAAATGCAGTTTAAATGCAGCTTCAAAAGGCCCTAAACTTATCTTATCTAGTGAATTTTTTTTTTCTAAAAAAAATTAGAGTTTATATACTTTTTAACCTCAAATGCTCATCTTGTCTAGCTCTGCGATGTGCATACAAATTCTGTGTAATCCGGGTCAATACAGTTAGGGTATGTTGAAAAACTCCCATCTCATTTTTATCCTCCAACTCCAAAATCGTCCTACAACGCTACAGAAGTAACAACCCAGTGTTTACATGCAAAAGGAGGTCAAACGTCTTTTACAAAAAAAAAGGTAAAAAAGCGATGCAGGACAATTTTAAAGTTGGAGGAGAAAACAAGATTGGAGTTTTTCAACCTACCCTAACTGTATTGGCCCGGATTACGCAGAGTACACATGCACATCGCAAAACATTTGAGGTTAAAAAGTATATAAATTGTAAATGTTGTTTTAGAAAATAAACTGTTTCAGTAGATAAAACCCTTCTTCCTGGACTGGGATCGTTTAGAGCCCTTTGTAGCTGCATTTAAACTGCATTTTGGAAGTTCAAACTCACGGGCACCATAGAAGTCCACTATATGGAGAACATTTCTGAAATGTTTTCCTCAAGAAACATAATTTCTATATGACTGAAGAAAGACAGACAGACAGACATGAACATCTTGGATGACAAGGGGGTGAGTAAATTATCTGTAAATTTTTGTTCTGGAAGTGAACTTCTCCTTTAAGTAACTCCTCCTGCAAAGAAAAAAAAAATGACCAAAATGTCTCAGTGTCTCTGTCCATACAATAAAACTCAGTGGGGTCCAATGCTGGACCTCGGCAATATTCAAAACATCTTCTTTTTAGTTCCACAGAAGAAAGTAAGTCATGCAGATTTGGAATAAAATGTGGATGAGTAAATGACAGAATTTTCTTTTTAGGGTGAATAAATACCTTTATGGCAGTCTTGACTAATCAGGATGCACATGGATTCTGTGACCTCATAATAACTGATTTGTCATCAACATTCATGATCTAATCCAATACCAAGTAAAAATACTGAATCAAGCCATTCAGTAACTTCTAAGTACAGATGATTGAATGCAGCAAGCCATCTGTACAAACCTAAAACAATGCACATCTCAACAATCCATTACAATAATTGGACAAAGAGACGAAGAACCACACATGGAACAATTACAGCTTCTAATGCTGTCCAGTTTTCTGGAAATTCATTTTGTCATTTTACTAGCCAGCTGCTGGGAACTATAAAACAAAGATTTTTTTTTTCTCTTTCCCCAAAGAGGAAACTCTGTGCTGCACACTCAAGCACCTACCTACCTAACCAGGGATCATCAGAGAGCATTAAGTTGTTGTACATCTAAATCCCAGTACTACCTCAAACAAATCCCTCTCATTAAATCTTCAAAATAAAGTGTAATGAATACTCAATCTGATACAGGACTGCAACATTCACACACACACACACACACACACACACACACACGTTTGTTTTTGTGAATTGTGGGGACTTTCCATAGACTTCTATAGTTTTTATACTGACCAAACGATACTGTTTATCCCCTCACCCAACCCTAACCCTAAACCTACCCCTTACCGAAAATTTGTTTGCATCGTTACATTTTCAGATATCGTAGGCCGGTCCCCACAATGTCAAAAATTTCAGGTTTTACTATCCTTGTGTGGGCATTTGGTCCCCACAATGTAGCAAAAACAAGTACACACACACACACACACACACACACACAGCCTCTTTGAGAGTCTCTCTCTTTGATTCTGTATCTACCTTGAACCTCCAGCCTCAGTGCTCAAACCAAAAAAAATCAAAAAAGGAGATGGGTCAGGTTTGAATTATCCCATGTTGAATGGTGGATGTATGTAGTGTGAAGGCATTTCCTGCACAGGCCAATCAATTATAGCTGACCTACTGATCCCAGAAAGCCATTAGAAACGCAGGGTGCGTCTAAAATTGGTCAGTAGGCTATTGATCATATTTTGGAAAGTAGATTAAGGCAATGTTCCAGTCATCAAAACTCCATATCTCTGCATCAAAGCCAAGCGGCCCTGTACTGATACCCTCTTCTTCTAATCACATGGATCTAAGGTTTTATCAATACATTGAGCTTGTGTTTTGAACTGTGGGTGTTCACAATCCAAAATTCTGATTTAAGGACATGCCACGTGGTTTATACAAAAAGTAAACACAGCTACTCACCTTATTAGAGTATGGCTGCCTGGCGAGGTTTATCCCGTCCCTAATGAGTTTATCCCTGATCATGATCTTCAGCTTCAGTTTGGGATAGATTTCCAGCTCCTTGCGGTTGCCCAACGTCAGGTTCCTGGGCGCCCCCATGTACCCCACGCTGCGCGCCGCTCTATCACTGCTTTGCTCAGTCCATGACCTGGAGCCCCGCAGCCTGGACTCGCATTGCTCTGCCATGCGACTGGTGTATAGAGGTGAGACCGGGGGCATGGGCTCCAGGGTGAAATAAAGCCCGCTGGCCGTCTCCTTATCGTGATCTTTTAACCTCTGCACGGCATCGTGAATCCGCTGTCGGTGGTGCGGAATGAACACCCCGATGGCATCCAAGTCCGGGTCTCCGATTTGTTTGCAAACTTCCAAGTCGTCGTATCCATTATCCACAAAAGCCTCGACATACTGACACAGCTGAAGGGTTTTCAGCCATTCGTAGACGATGTTGGGTCCGTTGGTCATCATTTTGAACGGTGTTTAAGCGGAAAGGTGCGTTTACCTTTGTGAGCAGGTGACTGACGGCGAGTGCGCCTGCGGTTTACGCGAATATCCCAGTCAAAACGTCATCCTCATTCAGCATTTCTCTCCACTTTTTGATAGCAGGGGATGTTTAGAAAATATCCATAAATGTTCAACACAATGTGCCAGGCACTTCAGCGTTTATTAGTACTGACAATGTCGAGACCCATCAACTTGGCATTGCCGTATACTCCACAACTACCGCCCCCCTTCGCCGCGTTTAAAGAGCCATTCACCGGCAACGGTTAGCGTCTAAAGTGGCTATACTGATAACCATCCACAAAGACTACATTTTCTCCCCGTTTATTTTAACTGTTCGCCCAGTAGTGCCAAGAATAAACGTGAATATTACGCACCGAGTGAATTTCCAGTGGTCTTCTCCAGCGCTCTCAAGAGACCGTCCTTCCCTTGTGTCTGTCAGTACGGCTTAAAGCCAACTCTTTTCCTCTCGGAAGACAAATGAAACCGCGTCTCTCCGGTTTGGAGACGAGCACATGTGGTTTCGGACTTCTTGCCACTATTTGCTGAGCAGCGTAATCGCGTTGGCGGCGCAAAAGATCGGTTTTCCTCAGCGAGGCGACGGTTGGTGAGCAGACACGGTTTGAATCTGGCCACGCGCTGTCAGAACTGTCAGTTTGTCAGAGTTTGAGGTAAATGAAACCCTGGCATGGCGCTTCTTAAAACAAATAGGCAGAATTTATTTCCGTGTCGTTTTAATCCAGAACTTTGTGACTTTTATTTTTGGCAAAGCCGAGCTGTGGTGTTAAGGTAACAGCAAGCTGCTGTCTGTCTGCTGTGCGTGTTGCGCAGGAGCGCGTCTCTCCTCTCTGCTGGTTTGGTGCTGGAAGAGGATTTAAATGAGCAGCGCTGCTGTACGCGCTATTTACTTTATGCTACAGTCTTATGGTGCCCCCTGCCTTAAAATTGGGTAAAATAGTTATTTGGGCTAGAAATGTACACACATATTAAGATTGTATTAGCGTTTTGCATATTAAAAATAAAAGTGGAAGAAAAATGTAAAAACTGTAAAACGTAAATGAGAAATGTTTAGGCTGGAGAACTACACTACCAGTCAAAAGTTTTTGGACAGTAAGATGTTTAATGTTGTTTTTTTTAAAAGTCTCTTCTGCTCACCAAGCCCGCATTTATTTGATCCAAAATACAACAAAAGCAGTAATATTGTGAAATATTTGTACTATTTAAAATAACTGCTTTCTATTTTAATATTTATTTAATATTATTTTAAAATGTAGTTTATTCCTGTGATCAAAGCTACATTTTCAGCATCATTATTCCAGTCTTCCGTGTCATGATCCTTCAGAAATCATTGTAATATGCTGATTTGTTGTTAAAAAAAAAATACTATTATTATCATCATTATTATTATTATTATTATTATCATCAATATTTAAAACAGTTGAGCAATTTTTTTTCAGGATTCTTTGATGAATAGAAAGATCAAAAGATCAGCATTTATCTGAAATAAGCTTTTGTAATATTATACGCTATACCATTCAAAAGCTTGGAGTCAGTATAATTTTTTTCTTTGGGAAAGAAATTATAGAAATGAATACTTTTATTGAGCAAGGATGCTTTAAAGTGATCAAAAGCGATGATAAAGACATTTAAAATGTTACAAAAGATTTCAATTTCAGATAAATGCTGTTCTGAAATTTCTATTCAACAAAGTAAACTGAAAAAATTCTACTTAGCTGAGCTGTTTTCAACATAATAATAAATTATCAGAATGTTAGAAAGATTTCTGAAAGATGTGACTGGAGTGATGTTAAAAATTAAGCTTTAAAATCACAGGCATAAATTACATTATAAAATATATTCAAATAGAAAACAGTTATTTTAAATAGTAAAAATAGTTCAAAATTGTGATATTTTTCTGTACTTTGGATCAAATAAATGCAGTCTTAGCGAGCAGAAGAGACTTCTTTAAAAAACATAAAAAATCTTACTGTCCAAAACAAATATAAATATTAAAAATGACAAAAGCACACATTTACTAAAAACTGAATATGTAAATCATTTTAAGCTGATTTGATAAATATTATAATAGCAATCTATATAAATTATACTAAAATAACCTGTTTTGGCAATTGGAGAAAACATTCATATTCATAATATTATTATAAAAGTGAGGTTGATTTGGACACTCCTTGTCATCTCAATGGCAAAAAGTTTCCCAATCGACCTGAATTCACTCCTATATGTTTATACAAAATGAATACTGTTGTAATTGTGTTTCTTCAACCTAAGAAATGTTTATGTGCTAGGGCACGATTTTTATTGAAACTGTGTTCACTGTGTTCAAATTAGACCTGATTTTTAAATGCCTTTATCATGTACTCCTTGATCCATAGTGTCTCGGTGCAGTTTAATCAACAATTTTCCTTGTCTTACTACCCCTCCTAGTGGCCTTTGACAGTATAACAACATCCTTTTCATATTTTCATTGCTTTGAGATGCCATATCAATATTGATCAAACACCTCCATGATCAATAAATCCCTTTAAATATCAGTAGAATGTACCGGTAATAGTCATCAATAATTTAATTAATAAGAACATTACGTCAGCAAAGGAGGAAACTGAAAATAGAAAAAACAATACAAAATACATATTTAAAATTCTGACAATCATGTCGTTTGCCTGACATCATTGTAGTGGGCGTGGTCAGGCTGCAACATCCAACCAATCACAGCCAACACACTGGTACACAAATCAGATATAAAAACCTTCACACTTTACATGTTTAATAATCCGATTTTAAGAACTAGAACCAAGAGCATGACAACACGGAAGATTTTTAAATCGTTTTATTTTCCATTGCACAGTAATTTCTATCTACAGAAATTCTAAATTGTTTGTGGCAGCAGATAGTCATAAACATCCATGTGAAATTTGCATAAAACTGTACAAGAAATTGGCTACAATGAGAAAATACTGCAACCCACTGATAACCGTTATATTCAGGACAGAAAATGAATGAGGCTCTTCTGCATGTTAAAAGTGTAATATTTCAGGTAAGAATGTTCTGTCTGAGACAAATAAAACAACTCACTTAAAGTCAACATGAAACATTACAAAATGAATAAATAAAAGCCAGGAAAGCAACCAAGAACCTTTTTTTTTCTCCTTAGTCATGAAAGATTACAAAGGGCAAACAACCAGGTTCACATCAAGAGTGAGTCTGAAACCTCTCTGAAACAGACATGAATGAACCGAAGGTGCGATCAATAAATTCTGCTAGAGTTAGAACACTTATTACTGACATTTACAGCATTACAATTCAACACGGCTGATTGGATACTTTATCGATTGACAATGAAAAAATAGCAACCTAGGACATCAAAGATTTCCTGGAATCATCTTGGCAACATCTTGGAAAATAATTTTTGGTTTTGAAATGTAAATGCCAACCATGTTTGGGCCTAAAATGTATTTTCGAACACACATAATTAAATGTATGGCATTTTCTAAATGAATTTCAAGGAAACGCTCACTCACTCATGTTCAAAATTCAAAAATCACCCTGTTGTGTCAAGGATGGCATGGACAGACCACACAACAGAAAACAAAGATATGAGGACAAGTAACAGAGCGCAGTAAGCTCAAAATTCGTCCTCCTCAAAGCATATATAAAAATAATTTTTTAATAATCGATGATTAAAAATATGACAAGAATATCTATTGAGGGAAATACAGTACTGCGGAGAAAAATACACATCGTACAAATATAATTCAATCAGGAGAGATGACATACGAGCGAGATATTCAAAAACAAACCCGGTCTTCAGAAACACTGGTACACCATGGCATGAAAACACATCTACAGAGAATATAGAGTCCAACACAGAGAAACATTTAGAGTCTGAGAGAGATTGGCTTCGTTTTATTTTGTAGTCCCCCCCCCCCCGTTTTTCTTTGTTTGAAGTACGGCATACGAAACACACGACTAGCACACAGCCAGAAACATCAGAAAAGTCCTTAACACTGTTACTGGTGGAATATGCAGTGGTACCTCAGACACAAACAGCTGTCGAACAGAGTTAATGGAATACAGAACTCAATGAAAGAAAATCTTTGGCGTTTGAAAAGATATGGCAACTGTCTTAGGGTCAGTATGGCCAGGACCGCTCGCAATTTATGCTCCCAGATTGTCGAACTACTTCTTCATTCACAGAATGGCAAAAAAACTTTGGGCAGAGAGGCGAGAGAAAAATCAGTGTGTGGAACGACAATGGGTCATGTGATCAATGCAACATGTATAGCAGCATTTCTTGCAAACCACAAATAAATATAATGGCACTAAAATGTGGTTTCAAGGGAGAAATCGGACAGGAATGACATTTGCCGAACGTTTTTGTATCACTAAAGTCTAGTTCTATGGTTTTGAATGTACAGCGAACACGTTGGCGTTTTCACAGAAGAGGGTGATCTCGAAGTACTTTTTGTGCCACTGCATTACACATGAAGCACCAGTGTGAAACCATACAGAAACATGTTATCCTGACATTCAGAACTACAATGAATATTGTTTCCAAGTCACTGAAAGCCTTCCGCTCTATTTCACGCTTCGTCACCAAAGATTAGAGCGGGGAAACCGGTCCGAATTTCCAGGTATGAAAAGAGCCGTTTCCAACAGTACAGTAAGTGCTTTTTATTTAACAAATGAAATGTGGACCAAAATATTTACTAAAGTACAATCTCTACATGTTCAACTAAATCGTCTATAGCTATTAAATCTATGCAGTATGCAGGAATGAGAAAGCTGGTCTAATGGACAAAATCAAATCCCAGAGTCAACGCCGAAGAGACTGTGATGAAATTTTCAGTCACAACAAATGTTCTAGCTGTGGAGGTCTATATGGCTGTCTACCCAACAAAACATGGATAACTTTAAACCTTAAATGTACCTGCTTTCTTTCACAACTCGGTCCAGACCAGATATTTTCTGTGCGGAGTTTCATAGAAAGTTTAAACATCTGTATAATGTATCACATGAAAATACCATCATTAAATCGCTCACAGTTGGTTTATAAATAGTTATTTCGTAATTCATTCGTTTACCACATAGATCTGTCATTTCAAGTCGTCTTGTTGTAAACCCTCTAGATGGTACTTTAACGTAAAGCATTATTGTTGTGATATTCACAATAATTCCGTAAAAATATCACCCAAAAAGCATTTTATATTTAATTAGACATTTACAGTTGGTTTTACAAATCATTTCTATTTAAATAAAATAAATAAATAAATAAATATTCAGATGGTAATTAAACCAATGGGGGAATTTAGTAAATTTTTGTAGAAGGGAGATAGATGTTTTCTCTTTTTCTGAAAGGTTTGACTCCTCCACGTTATGACATCATTTCCTGTGAACGGAGCTCTTCCCGTGCTTCACCTGGTATCTTCGTATTTCAGTTTTCTTTATGACAGTCAATAGCGAATATGGCATTTTTACAGACTTCAATGAAGATTTATATAGAGTTATGTATATATACTCTTTTTTTTTTTTTTTTTTTTTTTTTTTTAGATTTTTATGATGTTTGCTGTTTAGTTATTGTATTTTTTGTTTAGTCTGTCTTTTTTTTTGACTACTTGCTGCTCTCCGATGTGGGAGGCAGGACATGATTGCAAAAAAACAACAGCACAAAACAATTCAAAGACTGAGAGAAGAACGGAATTTCAGGGCGTGCAAAGCCCAGCCGCCATGAGAGAGGATTGGCGATATTAAACGAACAAACAAAAACCGAAGAGTGGACGCCATCATGGTATGGTATTCCTCAGATTGTGGCCGCTCTCAGTCTGTGGCGCAGTTCTGTAAGCAGACTGTATTTAATATTGTGCTAGGAAAGAGCGAGGGATCCCACTGGTCCAGCAGAGGAGAGATAAAGACGGGAGTGGGAGAAGGATTACGGATGAACAAGGCTGTGTAGGAGAACTCCTGAGTCCCTTTGGGCTCTGCTGTTTTGCGGAGATCAGAACTGGTACCATTTTTTATCCTTACACTTTAGCATCATCTGGAACAGTGAGTAAAAAGAATATCAAAGTTAAGACTATAACGCACATAAAACGAACTTACGTAATGCAAAAAACATTTAGCTATTTTTAAGAAGTGATTCATCAGTTATTGGCGTCAGCAATGGGTAACGTTGTACCTCATGAGCGTGTTTGGAGAATGCGTCAGCGCTGGCCATCATGGCTGCCGTCCGTTCTTCCACCTCGCTCAGTTTTTGCCCTCTCTCATCCAACGCTATCCGAGCTCGAGCGAGATCACCCACGATGCCTGACGCTGCCCCCTTCATGCCTTCTATACCCCCAGGACCTGGAATGTGCTGAGCGAGACTGCGTGGTGCTTTTCCGGCTCCTGACTCGCCGACTGAAACACAAATACAGAAGCAGAGTGTGAAAAGAAGAGGAGGAAAGAATGCTGCAAATGAGGTGACAGCATAACAGAACACAAATGAGCTTTCTGTTACGACAACATAGCGAAGATGCCACTTTTTGAGAACACAACTCATTAGGATGGCAAAGAAGCACAGGAAGCACCTAGGCTAGACGTCACAGTTGTCACCAGTGGTATTTTTGCATTATGTATTATGCAAAAATAATTATTTATAACTTAATATAATATATAGTACTTATTTATATATATAGTATGGTATGGTATAGTATAGTATAGTATATAGAAAATGGTAATAAAAATGACAAGAACTCAAGAGTTAAACTGTGTCAGAACAAATTCATCTTGATAATGTCAGATAACTTTGATATAAGGGTATGTAACAAAACATGGTCAGGTCAAAGTGTCAAATCAAATTTTTGGTCCCAAATTTTTATAAATTTTACTGGTAGTCCACTGTATGAATCATTTTTGGGTATAATATGTCACAGTTTACTTTATTTTGCTATCCTCAGTTACATAAATGAACTATAGTGTCCTGCACCCACTAGTAAAAAATATACTATATTATTTTATAACTTTTTTTTTAGTAATTTTGTTATTTGCTTTTGTCATTCTTTTTAGATTTTAAAATATATTTCTACTTAGCTTCATTTTTTATTTTAAGTTCTAGTAATCTTTTTGTCATTTTAGTAACTTCACCTGCTTCACTTATGTAAAACTTCAATTAATTATTTCTGTGAATCATTTAATATCATTATATTTTTGAAATAGTTGTTAAGTAGTGAACAAGTTGACACCACAAAATAAATTACACTTGCATACATGCCGGTTATTTTATAATATATTTTTTTTAAATCTTAGGTTGCCAATGTGTTTTAGATGCTGTAATTTCATAGAATTTATTAATAATAACAATTTATTTTACAATAATTTATATTATTGTTGTTGTTTTACTATTATGAAACAAAAACGATGAATGAAAACTGCTAATTAAAAAAACAAAACAAAACAAAACAAAATAACAATATAAAATAATACAATTATATATATATATATATAATATTATATATATATATATATATATATATATATATATATATATTTTTTTTTTTTTTTTTTTTTAATTGTCATGCAATTTTGTTACATGCTTTTGTCATACGTATTTGAATTTAAAAATATAGTTCTATTTAACTTTAATTTCAAATTTTACGTTTTAGTCATTTTAGTCATTTCACCTGCTTCACTTCTGTAAAACTTCACTTAATAATTTCTGTGATTTATTAATATTTCTCATAAATCATAAAATGTGTTTTAGATGCTGTAATTTTATGGAAACAATAAAAAATAACAATATAAGCAATATAATAAAATAATAATTATTATTATTATATCTATTATATCTATCTATCTATCTATATACATTTATTATAAAATATTATAAAATATATATATATTTTTTAATGGCATTATGGCTTGTAACTGGGCAATTATTTGTGCCTATTGAGAATCTGACTTACAAAATGAGCCTACCCTGAAAAATATATTTGTGACATTGGACCACAAAACCAGTCTTAAGCAGGACAGGTATATTTGCAGCAGTAGCCAAAAATAGACTGTATGGGTCAAAATAATCGATTTTTCTTTTATGCCAAATATTATTAAGGTATTAAGTAAAGATCATGTCTCATGAAGATATTTTGTAAGTTTCCTATTGTAAAAATATCAAAACTTAATTTTTGATTAGTAATATGCATTGTTAAGAACTTCATTTAGACAATTTTAAAGGCAATTTTCTCAACATTTAGATTTTTTGTGCACCCTCAGATTACAGATTTTTAAATGTTGTCCCATCCTAACAAACCATACATTAATGGAAAGCTTATTTATTCAGCTTTCAGATGATATATAAATCTCAATTTCAAAAAATTGACCCTCATGACTGGTTTTGTGGTCCAGGGTCACATTCACTGATGTAAAAAGTGTGGTGACTACCTCCAGTCCCCCCACACCTAAATGGTCATCTCTCTGTGTGTAGTCCTAGTGTACCGTTCTTGCTGTGATACTTTAAGCACCTTATCGGCAAAGAGCAGATAATGAAAAAGAACTCACAGAGCTCTTCTCTGTCAAGAGACTGTGCTCCTCCTCCAAACAGTCCCTTAAAGAATCCTCTGTTAGGAGCCTCAGGCGTCTCCACTGGAGTAAACAGCTCACCTAGCATCTCCTGTTACACAATTAAACCATCATCATCATCTTCTTCAACATAGTTGTAAATACCGTGCAACAGAAGAGTTTAGTTTATAAAGAAGTTTTGCTCACCTGCAAGTTCTCGCAGACCTCCTGGCTGTAGGTGATCCTTTGGATCTCAGTAGGGGAAGTCAGGTACAAAGCCTGGCCGAGGTTGGTGAAGCAGAACGTTCTGGCTATCCGCATATCTGTCAGGGGTAGGTAATTTACATCCAGCAGTGGTCTCAACCCTGGCAGACTGAAGCAGCATGACACAGAGAGACATTTCTTCAGCTCTGGGATTTCTCACCTCCTCTATTATTCAAGAGCTGCAATGGTGAGACTGTTGCAGCGCTTATTTTGCCCTTCAAAATATGCCGTTAAATTACAGGGAACAAACATTAAGGATATTTGTAGCTGTTATCTGCAACAATACTCCCAAGGTCTTCATGTTTGATGGTTAACTTTGACCTTCCTACTAACAAACACACACAGATGTTTGTCTGCCTTTCTGTCCTCTAAAGATTTACAAGCCAAAGCGATTCGGAGAGCAATAGTGATTAAATCTGTGTTGCAATAGCAACAGGCCCCCTGGCTCTGACTTTGCTGAACAGTGGAGCAAGACAACAATATTGTACACTAAAAATAGCCTTATTTCCAAATTTACTGCATGCGCTACAGTATATCATATCAGGCTACAAACAATTCCTCAATTCACTGAAACAATCACCAGGCAGTGTGTGGATAAACAAAGCTTTAAAGGCTGACTGAGATGCAGTCTTCAGCAGCGTAGCATTTAATATACTGCATATTATTTATTTAATATAAATTATTTACACAGTTTAAAATGATAGATATTTTAAAGATATTAAAGTTTTTTCAGCATGGATGTATTAATCAAAAGTGCTAGTAAATACATTTTAATTTACACATAAGATTTCTATTTCAAATAAATGCTGTTCTATTGAAAATGATTAGTTTCCACAAAATATTAAACTGTTTTTCAATATAATAATAGGAAATGTTTCTTTAGCCCCAAATCAGCATATTAGAATGATTTCTGAAGGATCATGTGACACTGAATACTAAAGCAATGGCTGCTATTTTCCCAGTTTAATCATGATCAAGATTAATAGATTTTTATGTATTTACACATCCCAACACATTGTCCCAAATTAATGCACTTAAATCAACCCCCATCTGGCTTATGTTGAAGGGCATCTTCTCTCACCTGAGGGTCATGATGTGTCCATTGGCACAGAAGCAGGCCACACAAATGCCAGTGTTAATCTGTACCACATCTGCCCGCAGCACAAAAGATGTTTCAGTGATGTTGTGTTTAAATACGCAGGTCTGAGAGGGCAGGGATATGACTTTGGCCTGTTTCTCAGAGCATACCACAGCATACTGGTTTTCATTCAGTTCCTGGGATGTGGATGGGGAGACAGACACCGGCCGTCTCTTACGGACCTTATCCCGCTCCTCTCCGTTGGCTGGGGCGTTGGGTTCATACCATGGCTCAAAAGCAGAAGGGAGGAGGGACCCTGTAGAATCTAAGAACGCCATCCGGAGGATGCTACCCTTCAACCTGACAAGAGTACCTGTACAGTGTCGAGATGTCAGAGTCAAACAAACCAACCTATAAATTTAAGGAATAGCTGACCCAAAAATGAATGATGTAGATGACTTTGTTTCTTCATCAGAACAGATTTGGAGAAATTTAGCATTACGTGGATCCCAACGGATCCTCTGCGGTATATGGGTGCCGTCAGAATGAGAGTCCAAACAGCTGATAAAATAATCTACAACTACATCACAAGACTCCAGTCCATTAATTAATGTCTGAAATGTCTAAAAAGTAGGGCTGCCACCTAATAGTTGACTAACCGTTACTCAACAAAAAGAGGCTTGGTAAACCAAAAATGTATTAGTCGCTTAGTCACAGAAAAAAAAAGCAGTCCGTGATGGACAGATCGTTAACAGCTGGTCTATGTGGTAATATAGTACATTGGGCAGGACATCCAAATGCTCGCCTATCATTCATCGACCTCAAATATGGCTTTTCATCTGAGAGATGTATGTAGTAGCAACTTTACATGTCCGCTCAATCTAATGTGCGCTATTGAAGTGTCTGTGCGGGGTGTGAAAGCTAAATAGTAGCGCGCTTACTGCATAACAGATGGAGGCGCCGGTGCGGTCACTTGCTCTTAAAATACTCCGTCATTTTTGGTCATACAGACAGAAGTAATACATCTTTCGAATCTGTAAAGACTCTACGTTTATTTGTGTGCACTCACAATAACAACAAAATGTTGTGCTTTTGTAAAATAATTAAGGCAAACAGGATGCGCTTTCTGCTGTCTTGGCCTTTGTGAACTTGAGCGTGATATTTCGAAACTCCTTGTATACTTGCCTAACAGACTTGAAAAATATATCTATAGAGAGTGAAATGTCTACTTTCAAATGAACCAATTCAAATAGTAAACAAATATATGAAACATGCATACAGGTGCATCACTACTGCGGAGAAGACGAGTCAGTGTCTTAAGCCGAAAACAAATAAAGTGCTAGTTTATCAATAAATTATTAAAATGTTAATGCAGTCTCCTTGCTGTTTTTCCCACACATTCATAATTATTATATCTGCCGGTGCGCTGTGGCAAGCTTTTTTTTTAATGCGCTTGAGTGCTTATTAGGCTATGTAGGCAATTAAAGGCTCATTATTATGATTTATATGGTTTATTAATAAACGTGCGATTAATAGTCGACTAACGCTTAAAGTGAACAACTACTAGTCGACCAGAAAAATCTTTTGTTGAGGGCAGTCCTACTGAAAAGCTGTGTGTTTCTAAGAAACAAATCCATAGTTAAAGTGCTTTCACTTTAAACCTTTGCTTCTCTTAATCTCATCCGAATCAGGAGAGAAATATAAATATATCAACCACCTTTTAGAAGTGAAAACATTTCGACATAAATATGTGAGTGGATTTTGATGCGAGAAGACAACAGAGGATGCACTTTTTTACTGGAGGAAGCATTATTTTGGATTATGGACGTGTATTTATGGACTGGAGTCATGTGGATTACCTGGATGTTATTATATCCACTGTTTGGACTCTCATTCTGACGGTACCCATTCACTTCAGAGGATCCATTGATGAGCAAGTGACATAAAATTCTCCAAACCTGGAACAAACTCATCTACATCTTGGATGGGCTGAGGGTGAGTACATTTTCTGCAAATTTTCACTACTATTCCTTTAAACCTCTAATGTGCTGACTTACCACAAGGGGAGACAATGACTGGCTGCAGAAGCCTCTGCTCTCCAGCAGGGGGCATGTTGAGGGAGATTGCCAAGATTGTACCCAAGGACGTGCCAACCCACAGACTAGGTGTAAGTCCGCCATCTGCTTTGCGGTTGTACGTCTCGCAGAAATAGAAAGATGTGATGGCCTCTCGTGCTTCCTTGTCGATACTGGTCACACTGGAGCTCCGTGAGCGGCTGAAGGAGTTGTCCCTGTTGTCTAGGGGTATGGAACCCCGCGGGGGACATACAGAGAGTAGGACAGTAGAGAGAAAAACACAAAAAGGTAAAGCCCCCACTCCGAGATGCCAACCGACAGATTAACATTTTTACTTTATCCACATCTGCGTAACTAAACAGCCCCTTGGCCCTGAGAGGAATTAAGATCTAAATAAACATGTTCCTTTTGTGATTGTGGTTTATGCACATGTTAAAACATACAATATCCTTCAGTGGTGAGAAAATGACCTTTGATGTGGGAAATGAGGCAGTCTCTCCAGTGTGATGGAGACAAATGGTATTCCCAAGATTGGGATGACCAGATGCCCTATTTTCCTGGAACACTTACATATTTTAGACTTCATTTATTTGAAAATTGGCCCTGCTAGAACAGCTTCTAAAATAAATCTGCATCTGGATATGTTAAGGGGTCTGAAAATGAGACTATTCTGGGAAAAACTAGACGTCTGGTCAACCTATCCAAGATGTGTTCAGTCTGGAAATTCTAAACAAATAAATAAACAAATAAAAATAATGCAAGAATGTGACAGAGAAAGAAAATGTTTCCATTAATATAGCATATCTACCTCGTTTAAAGGGGTAGTTCACCTAAAAATGAATTACTTACCCTCATGTTGTTTCAAACCCGTAAGACCTTCGTTCATCTTCAGAACACAAGTTAAGATATCTTTGATGAAATCCAAGAGCTTTCTGACCCTGCATAGACAGCAGCACAACTGAAATGTTCCCAGGCCCAGAAACGTAGTAAGGACATCTGTAAAACAGTCTAAGTGACATCCGTTGTTCAACCGTAATTTTCAAAAGAAATCAAAAATAACAACTTTATTCATGGAAAATTTATTCATTTGCCTTGTTGTCTATGCAGTGTCTGAAAGCTCTTGAAAAATATCTTATTTTTTGCTCTGAAGATGAACAAAGGTCTTCCAGGTTTGGAACGACATGAGGGTGAATAATTAATTTTCATTTTTGGGTGAACTATACCTTTAAAATCCACACTACAAAATGTCAGTATGATTTTCTAATCTTTTCAGGAAAAAAAATAAATAAATAAAAATTAAGCTCAACAAGGCTCCATTTATTTAATCAAAAATGTTCAAATCAGTTATATTGTGAAATACTGTTACAATTTAAAATATCTACTTAAATATATTGTAAAATTTCTTTTAGTGAAGATAATTATTTTAATTGTCTTTTTTAATACAGAACGCAGAATAATACTTCCATATTTGAAAAGAGACATGGTCATTGTATAACTGTATCATCTACACAAGCCATCTGTGCTTGAACCCCAATAATTGCCGATTATGGTTGTATTTCTTAATATTATCAATGCAGAAATGTGCTGCTTAATATTTTTGTGGATCACTATAAATGTCATTTTTGATCAAATAATGCATCCTTGATGGAAAAAATAAAACACTGATACCAAACGTAAATAACTGTGTACATTTAAAGCCTCCCTATTCAAAAAAATAAAAAATAAATAAAAATAAAAAATCTGATATGCTGTAGAGGTATGTGTATGACTATGATATGTGAGGGGAAAATGATCTTCACATCGTCCTACACATTTGATTTCCATTTCAAATCAGCCGATTCCAGAAAGTACTCCTTGAGGGAATTCCCTTAAAAACACTCCTGCTGGAAACTGATGACAGAACTGAAACTAATACTGAATTAAAAACCAGCAAATGCTGACTTGTGTTATTTGGGATAAGAGTTAGGAGAACTGACAGAGGACCCTGACTACATGAAAGTAATGCAGTGGTTTTGACCATTCTTATGTGTACCTTTTATGGAGACACTCACACAAGCCTTTTGATAAACCAATACAGTCATCATGTATGTCAGACCCAAGAATCAATACATAACAACGAAGTCAGCTTCAGATGGACTTTTTCTGATAAACTACATTTAATAACTCATGTATCATTCTGACGCCACGTTAGACTTTGGCTAACTGACATGTGATGTTCAAAGCGAGTGAGCGTGTGGACCCTCCAGTTTCTGATAATGTGCTGTGGGACTCCACATTCAAAAGCTGTGTAGCATGAACACAAAGTCAAGGCTTACCCAAGTCTGGCTTTAGCTCAGTAGGCAAGCTTAATTTCCGTGACATCTTTGCTGGAAAAAAGAGAACACCTCTCTTTACAAACACATTGAAGCCTCAGTAAAAGCCATGCAATGCTTGAACTAGTTGTGCTCGAGAAAACACCAAGACGACATAGCTAAAGGGTTTTTTTCATCATCCTGAGGGACACAAATGCTTCAAACAGGACAAAGGAGACACTGCGATATTTTTCAGCGAGTCAGAGACAAACTGCATAATGCTGCATGCTGGACAAACAGTACTGGGATGTAAATGGGTGTAATTTGGCCACACAAAGCCCTGAAAGGAAAAGAATTAACATCAGAACAGACAAAACAATCATTCTCAGCACCCCATGCCACAAGCATGCACCACACAGGAGAATACAGACCAGACATTATGGCTTATATGGGTGATTTAGTACATTTTGAATTATTCGTATATCCTTGTCGCATAGGCATCTGTTGACTTATCTATTGTGTTTCATAAAAAAATAGCTGGCAGATGAACATGTGACCTTGCTTAACCTTAGCTGTTTATACATTTATTGTCCAGCAAAAAATCTAAACATCCTTAAAACAAGATAAATTTACTTGAGAAACAAAACTGCAAAAAAACATTTTGTTTTTATTTTAATACTAATATGTATGCACACACTACCAGTCAAAAGTTTTTGAACAGTAAGATTTTTAACGTTTTAAAGAAGTCTCCGCTGCTCACCAAGCCTGCATTTGATCCACTTTTTGAGATATTTTTACAATTTAAAATTTCTATTTGAATATATTTTAAAATGTAATTTATTCTGGTGATCAAAGCTAAATTTTCAACACCATTACTCCAGTCTTCAGTGTCACATAATCCTTCAGAAATCATTCTAATATTCTAATTTTTATTCTTATTATCAATATTTGAAAGAGTTCAGTACATTTTTTTTTCAGGATTCTTTGATGAATAGAAAGAGCCAAAGATCAGCATTTATCTGAAATTTAAAAAAAAAGCTTTTGTAACTTTATACACCAAAGCATTAAAAAGCTTGGAGTATTTTTTTTCCTTCTTTTTCAAAAGTGATGATAAAGACATTTATAATGTTACAAAAGATTTCAATTTCAGATAAATGCTGTTGTTCTGAACTTTCTATTCACCTGAAAAAAAATGTACTCAGCTGTTTTCAACATAATAATAAACGTTTTTTAAACAGCAAATCAGAATATTAGAATGATTTCTGAAAAGCTCATGTGACTGGAGTAATGATGCTTAAAATTCAGCTTCGAAATCACAAAAAAACAAATTACATTTTAAAATACATTCAAACAGAAAACAGTTATTTTAAATGGTAAAAATATTTCAAAATTTTTCTGTTTTTGCTGTACTTTGGATCAAATACACGCAGACTTGGTGAGCAGAAGAGACTTCTTTCTTCTGTTCAAAAACTTTTGACTGGTAGTGTAAATACGCTTTTGCTTAATATCTTAGTTTTGCTTCTCAATTGAAATTATTTATTTCCTTTAAAGAGGTTAAGATATTTTATGTGGACAGCAAGAGCAAAATAAATGTTTTTTTGCAGTCTAATGAGCTCCGCAGTCATAAAAAAATCTTCACAACTTGTCTATGTAAGAACAACGGAAGAAAACGAAATGATCAATTACCCAAAACTATATTTTCCTAATAATACTCCACAAAAGCATATATAAAATGAATACCACGGCCAGTTGCAATCCATCTAAATAAATGTGTATTTTTCTGAGATGTACGGACATAAAGAGACAGGAGGTACAGGAAGACAACGAACCGAAAACCTTCATTCCTACACATAGACAGTTATAGGACGCAGCCACCGGTGTGGCCAAAGAGAAACGCCTCAAGCAAATCACCACAAGCACATTTCACCATGTTACATGCGTGCTACATGAACGTAGCATGCAGTGGGAATTTCCATCAGGGTTATTCAAGTAACTGTTTCTGAGGACAGCTGCTTCCCCTGTTTTGTTCATACATAGAGACAGAGACAGTGTGGTTGAACAAAACCAGTGGAACCTCTTCCACACCGTCATCCGACCTTACCTCCTCTCCCTCCTCCATTGTAGAATTGCTGATGGTTTGACATCAAGACTTTTTGGGAGGAAGTAAAGCATACGAGCAGTTAGAGATATTTTACGCTTTTGGGAGCAACAGGAGCAACGTGAAAGATTATGTATCGACCTGGGTTGTTTTGTTTGTCTGTATCTGCCCATGTCGAGGTGTAACAGCAAGCGTATGCCGCTATTTGCGCAATGATTACAGGGACCTTCTTTCAATATTTGATCAAACCACTTGCCGAGAGAACAGCTGCCGAGGTCTGTGCTCTAACTGAAGGTTAAGTCATTTTGGAAATACATTCTCATTCTGTTCTGACCTTTCGGAGCAAATCTTATCTTTATTTTGAGATCTGCCCCGGTCTCAGAGTGTGAATGTCACGCTCTTTCTAGAAGGAGTTTTTTAGGTTGCGTTCGGCTTATCACGCCACCTTCGGCTGCGCTAAATGAGCTAAAGAAAGAGAATGCAAATGCTTTAAGATTACCCTGTCCTATCTGTGTTTTAACCTTGAATATTTTTGCATTTTCTATTTGCATTCTATCCACAAAAACAATGCTAATTTGAATAATGATGGCAAAATAATGTTTCTTTTCCCACCCCAGAGGAAGACGTGATATTATAGCAAAGGTTAAGATCTGGAGGTCTTCCTGGGAAAGTGTTATTTGCATAACAAGAATTTAAAAAGTAAATGCAAAACCTTTATGTGACAGATCTTCGATTAAATATTTGGTTACACAATTCACTGACAGTATCCGAAAGCAATCAATACCTCATTAACCGCAGTCTAAAAGCACTCTCGACTAAGAGCGCTGTGTTTTACAGTGCATTTACAAGCTTTGGTTGTCTAGTAAATTTAGATTTAATGTGTCCTTTCCGCCCACAAAAACAGCTGTGTCTTGCTCAGAGTCAAAGCAGCTGCTACATTTTCAACTTATACGCACATATAATTTTCGAAACCACTTCCTAACATTTCATCCAGTGCGGTCGGGACCAAACTGTGGATGTTTATTTTAGCAAACGCTTTGATACAGAGACAGTTTTGCTGAAGGGCACATTGGTGCTGCTCCTCAGGTCATGGATCACCCCTTCAGGGGTTTGAGCCTATGACTCGCTTCTAGCCCAGATGTTTAACCACTATTCTCCCACCAGGCACGAGCACCTTGTCACAACGTCAGTCAACATTACCATTCATCACACTGCCAGCCAGCATCAGTCATCTGTGGCCTTTGTGAACTTTTGTTCTCCTCCACAGACACACGCACAAAGTTTTAGGATGTTACGTAAGGTGTGGGTTGTTGCTGCCAATGAGGCTTGTTTAATACGGAGGGAATGTACATGTGTGTATACCTGATTTTTGGTGTAATATGGATTAATTAGTAATGAATCTTAAAGGAATCACATTAAAAAATCATTATGTACTCACCCTCATGTTGTTTTGTCAAAAAGAATTAACTCGGGAACCAGATCAGTCTAGTTGGTTTCAATTAAGTAATTGAAAACTCATAAAGGGATGTCAAGATTTCCAGTAAATAACTTCAGGGTTGGTTTGAGCCTCACACAAGGCTACATAAAGGCTTCAGAAGACACTACAGTTCAAAAGGTCTGGGGTCAGCAAGATTTCAAACATTTTTCGAAGATTAGTTAGGGCTGGAAATCGATTCCAAAAAGAATCGATTCCTTGATTCCGAGGCGTTGGGAATCGAGATTCGATTCTAAAGGTTGGAATCGATCCCATCAAGGGGAATCGACTCCTCATTCAGATTCGTTTTTAGTTCAACAAAGCTTATTCAACGCCAATTCACAAAAAAAAAAAAAAACGGAATGAAAAAACGAGTTGGTACTGAGCTCGTCTGAGTTTGAGGATGCAGCCTTCATTAATTCGCCTTTTTCTCGCTAATAGTGATTTGAATCTGATTAATTTCCATGAAAAGGTTCTTTTGGATAGATCGCTTCAATGAAACATTTCAAAAAAGAAGATTCAGATGTTATTTTATGGTGGAACTGGCTTATGCTGTGCACAATTCAAGTCTTGATCTTATGTCCATCTTAAATAAAAAGGCTATTTTTTAACTTTTCCATCAGCCAATTTTGAAAGAAACATGCCAAGAGCACAGATCAGCATCCAAGAGTGCATCTGACTGACAGATAAACCACAATATTGCTCTTACATCAGTGTCAATATTCTGTTTTTTTTGATTCAGTGTCCAGTTTGTTAATTTTGTGCAGAGCATACGGTCAAAGTAAACATTATTTAGCTTTTAGACACTTCATGTCTTGTTCCATTCATGCAATAAACGCATATCTACTGCTGAACTGCAGGCTGACTAATTTCATAGGCAATGCAGACAAAATTACAATTTAAAATCAATCCGAGCTACAGAAATGTATCGTAATTTTTACGAATAAATCTTCATATTATGAGAAGGCTACTTTCTACGATCTTTATATCCTGCAGTCATGCCGAAATTAGGCTTAAATTTAAAAAACAAGAATCGAAAAAGAATCGAAAACAAGAAACAAGGAATTGATTCTTCGAATCGAACACCAGGAATCGGAATCGGACTCAAAATGCAATTATTGAGATGGCAAAGCTGAATTTTCAGCAGCCATTACTTCAGTCTTCAATGTCACATGACTGTTTAAAGCTAATTCTAATATGCCTATAGTATTTGGTGCTAAGGTAACATTTCTTATCATCAATGTTGAAAATAGAAATCTTTTATAACAATTAGTGCCGTCAATCAATAAAAAAAACCTAATTTTTTTCTGAAATCAATCGCAATTAATCATGATTCATCACACCTAATATTAAAGTTTTTAAGTATACTTTTAAAATGCTACAATTTCACATTCAACTTTTTTTTTTTTTTTAGATTTATTTTTTGTCATTTTTGCCTTTTATTGATAGGACAGTAGTGAGACAGGAAACAAAGCGGTAGAGAGAGAGGGGGCGGGATCGGGAAAGGTCCGCGAGCCGGGACTCGAACACAAGACGTCCGAAGCGCAACGTCGCTCAATGTTAACGCACTGCCCACGAGGCAATCAGCGCCAACTCACATTCAATCTTTAACTTAATGTAGAAACAGTATAAAGACAGTATATTCTTAATATCTGCTAAATATTTTTTATGATTAAAGGTGAGTATCACTGATATCAATATAACTGATGTCTCTAGGATATTATTTTTCCCTAATATTTAACCAATGACTTTAGCCATTCAACATTACAGTATAATTGAGAGCTATCAAGCAATTTCAATATTTATTAGACATTATAAAATACCAGCTTCTAATTTAAGTGAACTTAAAACAATCTTCACATAAACCCATTATTTTTCTGAGCCCTTCAGCAAGTGAGAAACATACAGAAATGTAATAAAGTTATCAAACACTAAATTCTAATTGAAATATAGATGAATCCTTAAAGCTACAAAAGTTACTGATTTCCTCTTTTTTTCTTTTGTTCCTTAATTAACAGACATCATATCAGCTGGGTTATTCGGTTACTTGACTGCTATTACTTTAAGAGCTACCGCTGCTGAACGTGACGCAGATCTGGCACGCACGCTCATAGTTTTATTCGATTTCATTAATTTGATATGAAATGATACTGCAGATTTGTGCATGCAATTGAAGCGTGCTTCCTACAAGCACAGTATAATGGCTGACAGGACAGGTAAATTTGTTTTTACTGACGTATGGCCTGACAACATCTCATCTGACCACAGTTCACTGTTGTTCTACTGACGCTCCCTCGTCACCTGTACCTTTCCCAAGCTCGTTTGACTAGCGCCTGCCGCTGAGGTGAACTTGGACTGCGCTTTTGAAAACTCTCCCGCTTGATGTGGTCGTAAAAACGTTATGCGACTAAATAAACACACTTCTTGTGAAAAAGAAAAAGAGACAGAAGCAGCAGTTGTGACTGTGCCTGCGTTAAATATTTTTAATGCCGTTAAACTGGAAAAATCAATCACTTGCTAACATTTTGACAGTACTAATAACATGCAAAAGTCTTTAATGTCACTTTTGATAAATTTAATGCATCCTTGCTGAATAAAAGTATTAATTCTTACTGACCCCGAACTTTTAAACAGCAGTGTGCTGCTGTAATCCCCATCCAACAAGAAAGTAAGTCAATACAGGTTTGGAACAACATGACAGTGAGTAAATAATGACAGAATTTTCATTTTTAGATGAACTATCTCTTTAGTCCTGAACAGAGGAATCAGCTGAAATGCTAAAACACCCCCTGTCGAGTACATAATATCTGTGTTTCAGCAGACTCCAGTGTCAGGACTGATCGGTATGATGGTGGTAGGAGGCGGTATGGATTGTGTCATGCTCTGAGGGGTGTTTTACCTGAGGTGGGGGATTTGCAGCGATCCTCTGAGGTGGCTGAGCCCTCATTAATGTCACAAAGCCCTGTAGAGACAGATAAAAACATGAGTGTCAAACATGTGCTGTTACCTTGTAAAAAAGTAGTCTAAGCTGTATTTTAGACAGTACAATTGACTATACACTTTAGTGTGAGGTGCAGTGTGTAGCCCTTGCTCTGATCTCGGAGTTGAGAGGCAGATGGGCAGACAGGAGCTGAACCCAGCTGCTCTGATCAGCACTCTCCCTGTGCGCATATCCGACAGATCCCAGCCCCCCGCTAAATATCACTCATTACCCTCGACACAAACACACACGTACACACCAGACAATCTAACAACCAGTCCATTGCCAATTCCCTGCAATCATCTCTCTTACTACCATGTGTTTAAGCTGCAATTGTGTCTTTCACCAGCAGGGGTCACAGTGTTGTATCCCCTCACTGCACAGCTCATGTCCTGCCAGTGGTGTGCTGTTAAAAAGCTCACTGTGTTCATATATATGTGCTTTGTATATTATGGATGAAAACTATGTCTGTGTGCATATCAGACCTCCAGACGGCTGTCGGCTCTTGCGGGGAGATCGCGGTTGTCTCTGATACGGGTCATTAGTGCCGTATAATTCCACAGTTCCCAGATTCAACAGAACAGTCTTCTGTAAGTAATCCACTACTGCCAGACCGTTGCTATTGCCAAACACCACCCTATGACACACAAACATAACAGACATAAAATCAGAATGATTTTCTTTGGTTTATGCTGGTTTAGTGCTGGTATAGTGATTATTTAATCGAATTAATGTAATTTATACATACTTAAATTCAAAAGTTTGGTGTCAGTAAGATTTTATTTTAAAGAAATTAATACTTTTATTCAGTAAGGACGTATTAAATTGATCAAAAGTTACAGCAAAGATATTTTACTTTCTATTTTAAACTCTATTCATCAAAGTGAATCCTGGAAAAAGTAGTTCCCACAAAACAAAATTAAGCAGCGCAACTGTTTTCAACTTTAATAAGCAGAAATGTTACTTCAGCACCAAATCAGCATATTTAAATGTGACCCTGGACCTCAAAAGCCAACAATACATTGTATAGATTACAAAATTATCAATTTTTCTTTTATGCCAAAGAGGATGTTAAGTAAAGATCATGTTCCATGAAGATGTTTTGTAAATTGTCTACTGCAAATATATCAAAACGTAATTTTTGATTAGTAACATGCGTTGCTAAGAACTTCATTTGGACAACTTTAAAGGCGATTTTCACAATTTTTTTTTTTTTTTGCACCGTCAGATTTCAGATTTTTAAATAGCTGTATCTTGGCCAAATATTGTCCTAACAAACCATACATCAATGGAAAGCTTGTTTATTCCACTTTCAGATGATGTATAAATCTCAATTTCAAAAAATTGACCCTTATGACTAGTTTTGTGGTCCAGGGTCACAATGATTTCTGAAGGATCATGTGACACTGAAGACTGGAGCAATGGCTGCTGAAAAATCAGCATCACAAAAATGAATTACATTTGAAAAAAAGGTATTTTTAATTGTAATACTATTAAACAATATTACAGTTTTACTGTATTTTTGATCAAATAAATGCACCTAAGAGACTTTTACGACCCCAAAAATTGAAAAACTGTATATATATATACACAAAATATAAATAACATTTATATAAAATAAATGTTGTCCTTTCATAAACATTTTTAGCACCATCTGCAGCATTTGATTTATTTGCTGAAGCACCTGACAAAGCAATGCAGAACAGGTCTTAAAATCTTCAGGTAACTCACAAGCCATAGGAGGAGTTGATGGCCAAGCTGCTGATCTGCTGGGGCGGCTCTCCACTGACCCACACCAGCTGTACCACCAGCTCCACCTGATACCCTGGAGACTGCTTCAGAGGACTGCTGCGCACCCTGAAGGAATGACAGAGAGAGGACATAGGTTATACACAGTCCCTGTCAAAAAATTTGTAACATTTACTTTATAATGTGATATATTACATACTGGGGATGGGCATGGGTACCCAAGCACTTGAAAGTGACAATCATGATTAATGATTAATTAAAAAACGTTTTTTTCTTTTTTATTAGTGCTGTCAAAATTAGCGTGTTAATGCAGGCGATTAATTTTTTCAGTTTAACAGTGTTAAAAATATTTAACCCCGGGACGGGGCTAGGCTTGGCCACCCCACTCACAACTGCTGCTTCTGTCTTTTTTTTTTTTTTTTTAAACAAGAATTGCATTTATTTAGTCGCAGAACGTCTTTTATGACCACATCAAACTGGAGACTTTCAGACGCCAGGTGCTAGTCAAACGAGCGCAGAGAAGGTATAGGTGACGAGGGAGCTTCAGTAGTACAGCAGTGAACTGCGGTCAGATGAGATGTTGTCAGGCCATATATTGTATGCTTGTAGCACGCACGCTTCAATTGCACGCACAAATGTAGCGGCGTGCGTTGTAGCCTGTATCATTTCATATTAAAGCGCAGATGAAAGTACAAGCATACATGTCAAATCTGCATAACGTTCAGCAGCGGTAGCTCTTAAAGTAATAGCAGTCAAATAACCTAATATCCCAGCTGCTGTGATGTCTGTTAATCAAAGAACAAAAGAAAAAAGCGTTAATCAACTACTTTTGTACCTTTAAGGATTCATCTAAACTTACTTAATTTAGGATTTAGTTTCTACTTGCTAAAGGGCACAAGTAAATAATGGGTTTATGTGAAGATTGTTTTATGTTCGCCTAAATTAGAAGATTTTTTTTTTTTAAGTTTAATAAATGTTAAGATTGATAGCTCTTAATTATACTGTAATGTTGAATGGCTATAGTCAATGGTTAAATACCATCAGTAATATTGGTATCAGTGATACCTTAAATCATTAAAAAAATATTTAACAAATATTAAAAAACATACTGTCTTAATGTTGTTTCTACATTAATTTAAAGATTGAATATGAAATTATTGCTATATAAAACTATATTAAAAAACTTTAATGTTAGGTGGGATTAAATACGATTAATTGCGATTAATTTCAAAACAATTGTGCAATTAATTAGTTAATTAATAGTTGATTTAAAAGCTAAATCTACAGAGCTACACAAAAATGTGCCAAAAAGGGCCTCACGGTGCAACTTTGCTGTCCGGTTCGTCAGACAACAATTTGCATCAACACTGTGCACACTAACTTTCAGACTATGGCAGCTAAAGCACTCAACAGTCTGTTTGGAGAGGATCAGAGGGTGTACACACAGAACGCATTCAAACAGCCAGACAGAACACAGATGAATGGAACAGAATGCAGGAGTCCTGAGAAGAGCCCTTGTTGCTTATTATCTGTTGGGTTCTCAAAGTGACCAAAATGCTCATTTTTATTACTGCAAGTACACTGTATATATGATGTACAATATATAAAATGTAATTTGCAGTCAAAAAATGTTAGAGGCTTGGATCCCCAATTATATGTGTACAAAAAAACGTAACTTGCAAAGCAAAATTACTTGAGGCAGGGTATGTTGTCTCGAATCCCATCTGATGAGTTGCTGCTAGTGGAGGTGTGTGTCTGAGGAGCGGTGGTTTGTGGACTGGGGGAGGTGCTTGGTGTGGGAGGAGCTGGTGTCTGATCTCCTCCCCCTTCCGGAGACTCCAGATCATTCAGCTCATACTGTAACCTGACCTCCAGTAACTGTAAAACACACATACACACATGTACACATGTAATTGACACAATTGTGCTTGAGAACAGATGTGTATGTATCAGCTAAACGCAAAAAAGTTAATTGATCCCCATCGGTGTCGCTATTCTTAATATGAGACACGCTAATTAGGGTGCGCGTCTCTTCCGAGTGAGTGTTTCCATGAGTGCGAGAGTCACGGGACTGAAGGTGCTAATAGGTTTAATTTGCCCTCATTATACAGAAGTGTGAACGTTCTGTCAGTAAACGATGGTAATGTTTTTTCCCACATTTGTGTTGAGCATGCGCCTCTGTTAGCCAATCAGATTCATTCCTATGTCTGAAATTCACATTTGTCCTCAATATGACTGTATTTCAGCATTTGATTCATGTATTAATATGTAAATAAGTTGATTAAGCATTAATAAAGCACTATTGCTTAATTGATTCAGTCTACCACATTATATATTTTCCCACAATAAATTCAAATTATTCACAGATATATTTTCTAATAGCATTATCATAAGCGCTCATTTATTTATGGGTTACAGAAGCATCAGTATGCAAATGTACAGCTTGCAAAAAAAAAAAAAAAAACACAGTGAGAGGGCAAAATGAATGCAGTATTAATTATTCAAGCTCAATATACAGCAAGATGTGGTGAGCATTAATTAAAACGGCTTTGAAAGGCTTAGGGATTTAGTTAAGCATCTGAGTAACAACTGTTCCTCGGATATCCTTAGCTGGCTCTGTAGACGGCACATACACATGTACAAATGCACAAATGCATTCAAGTCACTGAACAACATCAATTTAATGAACAGATTTTATATTATTATTAACTTTATGAGTCATGGCAGTTGTCAGGAAACTAAAATAACCCGAGACGGGGAATAAGAGAGAGAGACTTAAGAGTATCTATAAGGGCAGAATTACTCATTCCACTTCAGAAAACAAAGTTTTTAAGTCAAGAGCACCTCAATAAAAAAAAAATCTTACATAATTCTTACATAAAAGAAAAAAAAAATGTATAAACAACATATTTGTACCTGCACAACTTCTGTGGTGATTTCCTGTTTGCTGAACCTGTATACGATGACATGGGCAGAGACACCAGCCACGCAAAGCATGCGGCTCTCGGGACACCAAGACATCAACTGAATGGCGAACGGGTCCTCGTCCACAATCTCTGTGCTGGGTTTCTCCTCCTTACAGCGCGCTTTTTCAAACACCTTAGCTGTCTTCAGCTTGTACAGCACCTGGAGCATTACTGAACACATGGCAAATGGAAAAAGTAAGAGATAATTGTAGTCAAACAGTCATTATTTGAAATGATTTTATCATGAGAGAGATCACAGAGTGATATGAGACATACAAAATTAGAACAATTTTACAGGAAAGAGACTGCTTTTGACAGCGATAACTTTAGCAGGTATTATCCTGTGAATAAACAAATCAGAATCTAGTATTTCAAATAATAAACTCATATAACTCCTTAGAGGATTAAAAGAATGATTGGAAATATTTTAATGCTGTCAAATGCATAAATGTGTTTGGTTAAATTTTTGGGGGCCTCTAATCCACTGGTTCAATTGTTCAGTTGAGCCAAAGCAAAAATATTAAATAGCATAAGATTAGCCACTCTGTCTTAGCAGGATTAAAACGACCTGTTTAATTAGCTTTATATTTCATAGGTGGACAAAATGAGGCCCGCTTTGGTTTTGAATTATCTCGTACCATTAAGAAAACCCATTTGAATGTTAAACAAGCGCTTGTGTGAGGGGTTTCCAACCTAATGTTACGATATGTCCTTTAGCACCTATGGGAGGTCTGTCAAGTCTGTCAAGCTCACAGATTAAACAAGGTCAAATGGCATGTACAGTTAACACTCTCACCACGCTGGTTTCTCTCAGCAGTGCACAAGGTTAGACAAAGCCTGTGGGATCTAGGGAGTTTTTTGTGTGTGACATTATAAGGTCAGTCTCCAGTTGGGTCATAAATCATGGGAAATTACCTTTTTGTTAAGGTAAATGATGTGTGATGTCAAGTTCTACTCCAACAGTGGTCAGCAGAATCCAGTTTTTAATTAGATCTTTAACAGTGTTAGTCGAATGTGATTGTAAGTGTAGCCAAAGTTCCTTTCAAAGAAAATCAGTTCACTTGGCGGCCACATTTGCAACGCCTCTGGGGCAGCTATTTCGAGCATGCAAGACCAACTCCTATCTACTTGAATGGGGAAATACCAAAATCTCAAAAAACTGCTTGCCAATTTGACATTTAAATAACATATTTCAAAACAGCAATAACATCTGACATGAACTGACCCATAAATGCTTTTCTCAAATTGCTCACATTGAGTAAAAAAAGCATCTATGTTAGGTTGGTAGAGCCAATGGGCATGGATTAGTTCACTTCCAGAATAAAAAATTTCCTGAAAATGTACTCACTCTCATGTTTTTCAAGATGTTCATGTCTTTCTTTCTTCAGTAGAAAAGAAATGAAGGTTTTTGAGGAAAACCTTCCAGGATTTTTCGCCATACAGTATAGTGGATTTCAATGGGGATCAATGGGTTGAAGGTCCAAACTGTAGTTTCAGTGCAGCTTCAAAGGGCTCTACGCAATCCCAGCCGAGGAATAAGTAGTCTTATGTAGCGAAACGATTGGTCATTTTTTAAAAAAATACAAATTTCTATACTTTTTAACTACCAAAAGCTTATCTTGCACTAGCGCAGTTCTTCATCTGTGTACTTCAGTTCAAAAAAACTGTTGCTCCTAAACAATGATAATAAAATTCTATTCTATACAAAAAAAGGTAGGGTAGGGTCCTGTTTACACTAGTGCATTTTCGTTTTGAAACAGCGTTTTAAAATGAAAACGATCCTCATCTACACTGCACAACTGAAAACGCATGTCACATGACCATTCAGGCTGCATACGTCTTATTTAAGAGAAGTAACCGTAATAAAATGTACTGTTATTCCTTGGAGTGTAAAAATACTGTAATATACTGTAAATGAGCCTTTGAAATGAGATGCAAAAAATGAGCATGATGTTATCGTTTACACGGTTGTCAAAGATACGCAGAGCAAATGCATTTTTAAAAGTCTCTGTTTTGGTCCATTTACACTGAAACTCAACCCCAGAGTTTTTAAAGTAAAACGAGGCTACAGAATTTTCGAAAGTCGAAGGTTTTCAATGGTTGAAAATGTCAGAGTAGTGTAAACTACAGGCGCAACTGTAGCAAAAGTTAAACTTAGCCTTATTTTCTCCAACTTCAAAATGATCCGACATCATTTACCTTTTTTTGTAAAGGGTGTTTGACTTTCTTTGCATGTTTGCTGGATCAGTACTTCCACCTATGTCATGAGTGACCTTTCCAACGTGACTACGCAATGCGTGAGGTCGAGCTAGCACTAGATGAGAAAATGTGGTTAAAAAGTATATAAATTTGGTTTTTTTTAGAAAATGACCGATCCTTTCGCTGGATAAGATCCATATTCCTCGGTTGGGATCATGTAGAGCCCTTTAAAGCTGCATTAAAATTACAATTTAGACTTTCAACCCATTGGTTCCCAATGAAGTCCACTATATGGAGAAAAATCTTGGAATGTTTTCCTCAGAAACCTTCTTTTTGACTGAAGAAAGGAGGACATGAGCATTTTGGATGATATGGGGGTGAGTAAATTTTTATTCTGGAAGTGAACTTTAAAGCATCTCAGGAAACTGACTATTTCCACTGCAACCAGAGCTTCAATTTTGCCAACTGGTGATGTGATGACTTTACCAATTGGCTCCTCCTGACTAATTCCGCCATGTTGCGTGTTCCCATTCACAGTAATATGATTGAACCATCTTTGTTCATATACAGTCTTTGCTGTAACCAAAATAGCAGCGCATATCGCTAGCAACATTAAGGTCATGGGTTCATGCCCCAGCGATGACAAAATTCTGCTATAAAACTTTCGTTTTTAGATAAATGTGCCTGCCAAATTCAATATGTAATGCAAATGTGTTTGAAGCAACATTATGAGCTTTGAAAAGCTATTATAGCGCACACGTTGTGGTAAATGGAACTATTATACCGCACACAAGTGGTAAATGGGGTGAAAATAAAGTCAGAAAGGCTCGGCACTCACTTGCTGAAGCATCCCAGAACTTCACTGAACCATCTGCATGCCTGCAAGAAGAGCAGAGAATCTTTTATTTCAACTGTCACATATATTTTCATACACAAACCCACATAAACTCACTGGCATATTCCCATTACCACATGCATTCAAACAAACCACTGAGGTAAGCTAAGTTGCTATGTCAGATAAAAGCTAGTCGAGAGATGAGAGGAAGTGCTCTTCCCACTGCTGTCAAACCCAGTAAAAAAGCAAAAAAGGGTTCTGTCATCCCATGGGCGGTACATCAGAAAATGCTTACTTTTTTGTCATACTTCCCTTTCGCTACCATCTTGTCCCGCTCATTACCCTCTCTTCTGCACTCCTCCTCTCTCTTCTTATACCCTGCCGCCTTCTTTTACTCCATTTAAGTCTTTTTCGCCATTTCTGCCATTTCAGCAGAACTACGAATGGCGAAAGAGAGAGAACAGAGCGTACACACACACATTCGCTCGCTCACACACAAGTGTGCACTGCTCTTACCCAGTTATTATTATTTCAGGGTAGCTTTGTGTGCCCAGGCCCCAGTTTCCGCCACTGATAGGCCATTCCTGTGATGAACAACAGAACCACATAAAAGCACTTAAATCCACGAAAGCTAACCACATAAATCTGACATTTCTCGACATAGGAGAATAGAGGAAATTTAGTAGATATTGCCCTAAAGCATATGAGCATTCCTAGGAAGCTTAATAAAATGAAATCGGCCAATTTGTAAGTTTTAGTAAGCGTACTCTTAATATAATGACAGTGGCTGGCACCGGCAGCCACAAAACATTTCTGCAACGTGGGTGGAACCTTTATTAAACGGCTGGCGAGGCTCTGTAGGAAAGCATTTCCTCACGAGGCGTGGAAGCTGAAGCAGTTTATTCAAAGGTATTCAGAAGTGCTGTGATTTAAAGTGGGCCGTCTGAGTTAACCTGCTCCCTGTGGGAGACAGACCCACAACTTACACACTGCACTCCAGTCTGAGAGGTCATGCTTTCTTTCATACCCACAAATACCCCTGTCTGTGTCTCTGACCCACACAGTCTGAGGACACAATGTGCTGCACAACGGGGGCCTAAAGTCACGCAGGCATGGGGAAACTGGGCGATTCACCAGGGACTGTAATCTAGTCACTCAAAAGCCAAGGAGTTTGTTTGTAGGCAGGATGTTTTAACTTAAAAGACATGATTATTTTATCAGATTAGCAGCTTTAAATGAGTGTATGCATGCTGTTGTACCTTTTTGCTGTAGCCCTGTCGTTTCTGGCGAGACCCGACAGAGTAAAGTGCAGGTATGAGGTCCACAGGACAATCGGCTAAGTACTCACAACACGTCACAGGAGACTCATGAATCATCATGGGATATGGATTTTCAAAGATAGGGTAACTGAAAAACAAGAGGTCAAAACCATCAGATTGACACAAACTGACATAGTCACAAATATGACGCAAATGCTGAGGGTGATACGTACCCGTTTTGTGCAAGGTCAATAACAACTAAATCCTTTTCGAGGAGGACCACTACAGCATATGGTTCCTGAAAATCTGCAGAGAAATGAAAACAGGATGATTTTTTTTTTACATATACACATATCTTTTTTACACATAGCGTCTACCATTAGTTGTTTACTTGTTTTTAAGAAATTAATACTTTTATTCAGCACTGGGACATAAACGTCTTTACTGTCACTTTTGATCAATTTAATGTTACAAAAGATTTCCATTTCAAATAAATGCAGTTATTCAGAATTTTCTGTGCATCAAAAAATCTAAAAAAAAGTATCACAGTTTCCTAAGAAATGTTAAGCAGCAACATTTGCTTTCAAAAGTAATAAAATAAAAATATAGCTGCAAGCAGCGATTATCGGGGTTCAAGCACTTTAAGGCATTTAACCAAATATGAAAACACATTATTTAGCAAGTTCGTAACCACCTAAATCAATTATTTAAAAAAGCATTTTTGGTAAATCCATTTACCATAGAAATATTATGTATTTCATTGTTTATGACTGTGATAGTGCCAGCTGTGGTCTGGCATGGTTGTTTAGAATCACCTGTCACATGTGCTCAGCAGGTTTCGTGAAGTTTTGAGTTTTTCTTTAGGCTTTATAGGATTTTGGGTAAATTTGGGCAGGCCCCTTTTCTAAACGAAAACACTTTCTAAGCCTGTTACATCTTCCCCAAGGGTAAATTTAAACATTTTTTTTTATAATTATTCGCCTAGAGAGTCCACACAATTGTACTGCAGTGTTTTTTCCAGAATGAGCGAAAAACCTAGGTCTGGTTCACAAAAAGTATTTTTTTTTTTACATCTTCTCAGTCATTTAAGGAAAAATTTTATTGACAGCGGTGGTTCTAGAAGCAAAGTTGTCTGGAATGAGGAGTTCTACCATACGATAGGGATATCGTACATATGTGCAACATACAATCGTTTACACCCTTAAAAAATGCAATATTGCTCTCCAGTGGCCAATTTCTTTCAAATCTTTCTCAGACCTTTGAGGTGTTTGAGGTCAAACAGGCCCACTGAGTTTCGTTTCAATCGACCTCCGTTAGCCTTTACTAACAGGTGCTCAAAGTTCGTCAGCCATTGGCAGCCATGTTTTTTGAGATACGCGAATGTCCTTGTAATCACTCGTGGCACTTCGGACCAAGACTGTGAACACCAATTTTCATGCTGATAGGACAAATGGTTGTGCAGTTATAGCCATTTTTTAGTTTTTTCCCTCTTATAGCGCCACCAAATGGCCAAGCTCCGCGATTTTTTCCTGTGGCCTCAGATTGAGCTCCTACATAAATGTTGTGTGTTTGGCAGAGATATCTTATTCCATTCAGGGGTTTTACTAAAAGTGGCCCTGCCCCTTTCGAATGTTTTGGCACCTCTTTGCGACGGTGAGTTAAAAATTCAACTTTATTTAGATAATTATTGATATTCACTCTGCAGAGAATCTTTCTGCACTCGTTTGGTTCCAATCGGGTGAGAAACCTAGGACTAGTTCCCAAAAGTAGATTTTCAAAAAATTCAGAAATATCAGAAAATTTCGCAAATTTTCGGATTCCAACGACATACGACACTTGAGTCTGCGACTGACGGTTTAGGAGTTATGAGTGATTTTGTACTTTGCTCATTGTAGCGCCCCGTCAGGCCGATTGGGGTGAGTCTTGGTCGCGTTGTCAGCGGTGTGAGTACTACCATCCCTCCAAGTTTCAAGTCTTTACGACTTACGGTTTGGTCTGCATGATCAGTTTTACATGGAGATCACAGATCTGCGAATATTCTAACTATTACAATAGGGTTTCTTGAACCCCTAATAAAACAGTAAAGAGTTATTTCAAAATTTTAATGCTATTTCACAGTATTACTGTTTTTTATCAAATAAATGCAGCCTTGGTGAAATAAGACTTCGTAGTATATGAACATGAGAGATGCAAATGGCGCCCAGTTTGGTATGAACACTTATAATAAAGTTTGTATCATCACAATAAGTGGCCTGGTCCATTACAGTTATGACTGGTGACGTAACTGCACAAGTTTAAACCTCCCAAATGCCTCAATAATGAGTCAGAACCAAAGACGTCTCATTTCAAATATAGCTTACTAAACATACAGAGCCAGGCACTGTTATGCAAGCAGCACTGTAAACACTCTTCCCATTCCTCCTGCGTTCATCGCTGCTTCTCAGTTTGGCTTAATACAAACTCTAAACAAAACAGCTAAGCCTTTAATGCAGATGTATGAACACAGATGCAGTGTTTAGGCCAGAACAAGTGCATGATTATCTTTATTTCTGTAAAAGCAAGATAAATCGCAAGAAAAACAATTGTTTTTTAAACCAGCACCATGCATAAGCTACAGAAGTGATATGATCAGGGTATTATGTAAAGGATAAAGTAGAGTCAGCTTGTCACTCATTACCATAAAATGTAAAAACCCCAATCTTAGATTTTCACTAAGAACATAGAAAGCAAGTTTAAAAGAACAGCATTTATTTGAAATATAAATCTTATATAAGATATCTCTTTCATCTTTATATAAGTAAAGCTCAAGAGCAACGCTGAAATATAGTTCAGAAAGACATTTTTCAGAAAAAAAAGGAGGGGAAACTGGCCAATCGGAATCAAGTCTTTCAAAGAGCCACTAATAAGTACATTTTATCTTCTCTTTTTCACACCAGTAAACTATTGACAGACTATTAACAAACTAAAGTCCCATCAGCTTTTGTTACAGCTGCCTGCAGAAAGAAAAGAAAACACTTACTATTCATAAATAGCCACCAAAGTGATAAATTATTCAAATGGGTACGCCAATAATAAACGAATGCAGTCACAGAACTGGATGTTATGAATAGAGGGAGCTTTAAAAAAAGAAATGTAAAATGTAATTACTAGGCAGCAGTTTCACCGGGAGAGCTCACGCTCATCTACAAAGAACATGAAAGAATAGAGCAACCCAACAAAACAAAGGTTCAAATGTCAGCGGAAAAAGAAAAGAGAGGAAGCGGCATGAGATAAAAAGACTGAGTACTTATTCCAACAATATTGGACAGCAGGTGCTGTTAATGAGTAAATCGACCCACGTACCATTAGGATATGGCGTTTCACACAGGGTGAGGAAATCTACAATGGGATAATCCATCTCCAGTACTGCCGTGCTCTTTCCATGCATTACTGTCAAGCATGGCCGTCGACCAACAGTGTCATACGACAAACCACCGGAGAAGATCATAAACGGATCCCTGTGCAGAACACAGACATTTACTGTTCAGTGAGCTTCAAAAGTCAGAAAGTTTGTGCTTGTATTTTTCTCTAATTATATTATCTGCTTAACAATCTGAGTGAGAATGCTTTTAACAAAAAAAGTACTTGAGCTGCATGAACTCTACAAGTTTGTTTACTTAGCTGACCTAGAAATCATGCAGAACCTTAAGTATACTAGGTATTTATTTTACATTATAACTTTTTGTTTACTTCCAGGTTTAAATGAGTTTAAATTTCATTTTTAATCCTATGTTCAATGTGGTCTCAGATTTTTGGACTCAACAAACAACCAAAAGATAGTTTGTTATAAAGGTTCAAATTTATGAACACTAAGGCTATGCTGGTTTACCAGCTTGACCAGCACAAACCAGCAAAAACCAGCCTGGACCACCATTCATGATGGTCTAAGATGGTCCTTGCAGCAAGGAATACAAAAATGTATTGTTGCAGATGAGCACTTACCCTGCTCTTGTGGTCTTGTACTCTACTTTGAGAATGGGTTTGCAAGGCTCTGGCTTTTTTCCATCTTTAGGCTGCTTTCCTGAAACAGAATCAGACTCATTCAGAGAATTTCCTAACCTTTTCTAGCCTTTTCTGGCTCAGTCATAAACAGTGCACTTGATGTGGACTTTTTAAGGACCCCAGAAAATCGCCTGATGAGCACAACAGTTCAAATACAGTTGAGGTCAAAAGTTTACATACACCTTGCAGAATGTGCAAAATGTTAATTATTTTACCAAATTAAAAGGGGTATTGCACATTTACATATAGTCCACAAGAAAAAATGAAAGTTGAAATAATAAAAATGACCCCGTTCAAAAGTTCACATACGCTTGATTCTTAATACTGTGTTGTTACCTGAATGATCCACAGCTGTTTTTTTTGTTTAGTGATAGTTGTTCATGAGTCCCTTGTTTGTCCCAAACAGTTAAATTGCCTGCTATTCTACAGAAAAACCCTTCAGGTCTCACAAATTCTTGTTTTTTCAGCATTTTTGTGTATTTGAACCCTTTCCAACAATGACTGTATGTTTTTAAGATCCATCTTTTCACACTGAGGACAACTGAGGGACTCATATGTAACTAATACAGAAGGTTCAAAGGCTCACTGATGCTCCAGAAGGAAAAATAATGCCTTAAGAGCAAAGGGTGTAAACTTTTGAACAGAATGAAGATGCGTGCATTTTTCTTGTTTTGCCTAAATACCATACTTTTTTCATTTAGTACTGCGCTTTAGAAGATACTTACGTGTTTCCCAGAAGACAAAATAAGTTAAATTTACCCTGATCTTCAAATTCAACAGTTTTTACCCCCCGGCTCTTAATGCATTGCGTTTCCTTCTGAAGCATCAGTGAGCATTTGAACCTTCTGTAATAGTTGCATATGAGTCCCTCAGTTGTCCTTAGTGTGACAAGATGGATCTCAAAAACATATAGTCATTGTTGGAAAGGGTTCAAATACACAAAAATGCTGAAAACCAAAGAATTGGTGGGAGCTGAAGGATTTTCTGAAGAACAGCAGGCAGTTTAACTGTTCAGGACAAACAAGGATATTCTACAACTAAAACATCCGGATTGCTTTGTTATCACTAGTTTTGTTTTGATTTCCGGAGTCGCTAGCTTATAGCCCGTTAGCAGCACCAACGTGGTTGCCGCTAATCCTGCTTGCATTGTTTACACACTGCTTACACACATTTCCATTGTTTACTCACTGTTACTTGCTTTAATGGCGAATTTGTGTCCACCTTTGAGTGCAGGTGAGGACACGTTCGAGCTGCACTCGTTGCAGCTCGAGCTGGAGGCCGTGGAGAAGCAGATCCAGGAGCTGTTGGTGCGGCAGACGGAGCTGAGAGAGCGGAGGGCCGCTCTGGAATCCTCCCGGGTGAGTATACAGCGTGATACTAACACTCTGACCACCTCTACTCCGTGTGCTTCTCTGCCCAGGTCCCGTGCACCCTGGACGCGATCTTCCCAGATGTCCTTCACTCCGGCGCCGGGACACCACGGACCCTGGGTGCAGCAGCAGCGGAAGACGCGAGCCAGGCCCCGGCCGAGGACCTCGCCCCCTCCGCCGCCTCCGGTCTTCGAGATCTCCACCCGGAACCGCTTCGCTCCCCTCCGCGAGACGGAACGCGACGCTGTGATCGTCGGAGACTCCATTGTCCGGTACGTACGTGCTACTTTAGCTAAAGGTAAAGTCCACACCCACTGTTTTCCTGGTGCTCGCGTTCTCGATGTTTCTGCGCAGATACCCGCGATCCTGAAGGACGGCGAGAGCGTCGGCGCGATCGTCCTGCACGCGGGGGTGAACGACACCAGGCTGCGGCAGACGGAGGTTCTGAAGAGGGACTTCAGCAGCCTGATCGAGACGGTTCGCAGCACGTCGCCCGCGACGAGGATCATCGTGTCAGGACCACTTCCCACGTATCGACGTGGGCACGAAAGGTTCAGTAGACTTCTTGCTCTAAATGAATGGTTATTGACATGGTGTAAAGAACAGAAACTGCTCTTTGTTAATAATTGGAATCTTTTCTGGGAGCGTCCTAGGCTTTTCCGTGCTGATGGCCTGCACCCCAGCAGAGTCGGAGCGGAGCTGCTGTCGGACAACATCTCCAGGACGCTACGCTCCATTTGACTAGTGAGTACATTCTTATATGATTGCTACGATGGCTTTTGTTCTGAACGCTTAAATGATAGTAGTTGCACTGTCCAATCTATAAAGACTGTGTCTGTTCCTCGAATAGTGAGGTCAAAACGTAAATTTAATGTAGGATCTAGAAAAAATCTGATCGTAATTAAACCAGAAAAAAGCAAAATACACGAACAGAAACCATTTTTAAAGCTTGGGCTCCTAAACATTAGATCACTTGCACCCAAAGCAGTTATTGTGAATGAAATGATCACAGATAATAGTTTTGATGTACTCTGCTTAACTGAAACCTGGCTAAAACCTAATGATTATATTAGTCTAAATGAGTCTACTCCACCAAACTACTACTATAAGCATGAGCCCCGTCAGAGTGGTCGTGGTGGTGGTGTTGCAACAATATATAGTGATATTTTCAATGTTACTCAGAAAGCAGGATACAGGTTTAATTCATTTGAAATACTTTTGCTTAATGTTTCTCTGCCAGATATGCAAAAGAAATCTCTCCTATCTCTTGTTTTAGCTACTGTGTATAGACCGCCAGGGCCATATACAGATTTCCTAAAAGAATTTGCAGAATTCCTTTCGGAACTATTGGTTAATTTTGATAAAGTGCTAATTGTCGGAGATTTTAACATTCACGTTGATAATACAAATGATGCGTTAGGACTTGCGTTTACTGACCTAATAAACTCTTTTGGAGTTAAGCAAAATGTCACTGGGCCCACTCATCGTTTTAATCATACGCTAGATTTAATTATATCGCATGGAATTGATCTTACTGATATAGATATCGTACCTCAAAGTGATGATGTTTCTGACCATTTCCTTGTATCGTGCATGCTGCGTATCACTGATATTAACTGTAGGGCTCCGCGTTATCGTCTTGGCAGAACTATTGTTCCAGCCACCAAAGATAGATTCACAAATAACCTGCCTGATTTATCTCAACTGCTCTGTGTACCCCTTAATACACAGGATCTAGACAAAATGACTAGCAATATGGGCACCATCTTCTCCGATACGTTAGAAGCTGTTGCCCCCATCAAATTGAAAAAAGTTAGAGAAAAACGTATTGCACCATGGTACAATAGTAATAACCAATCCCTCAAAAAAGAAACTCGCAATCTTGAGCGCAAATGGAGAAAAACTAACTTGGAAGTTTTTAGAATTGCATGGAAAAACTGTATGTCCAGATACAGACAGGCTTTAAAAGCTGCTAGGGCTGAGCATTTCCGCGAACTCATAGAAAATAACCAAAACAATCCAAGGTTTTTATTTAGCACAGTGGCTAGATTAACAAATAACCAGACACCACCTGAGCTAAATATTCCTTTACAGTTTAATAGCAATGACTTTATGAATTTCTTCACTGATAAAATAGATAACATCAGAAATACAATAACCAATGTAGATTATACTGCATCTAATATGTCAACTTCTTTCGTCGCACCCAAAGAAAAACTGCAGTACTTTACCGCTATAGGACAGGAAGAGTTAAATAAACTCATCACTGTGTCTAAACCAACAACATGCCTATTAGATCCCGTACCCACTAAATTACTAAAAGAATTGTTACCTGTGGCAGAAGAACCGCTTCTCAATATTATCAACTCATCGTTATCTTTAGGTCACGTCCCTAAACCATTCAAGCTGGCGGTTATTAAGCCTCTTATTAAGAAACCACAGCTAGACCCTAGTGAACTGGCAAATTATAGACCCATTTCTAATCTTCCATTTATGTCTAAAATTTTAGAGAAAGTTATATGTGCTCAACTGTGCTCATTCTTGCAAAAAAATGATATCTATGAAGAATTTCAGTCAGGCTTCAGGCCCCATCACAGCACAGAAACTGCACTTGTTAAAATCACTAATGACTTGCTTCTTGCGTCAGACCAAGGCTGCATCTCACTGCTAGTTTTACTTGATCTTAGTGCTGCGTTTGACACTATAGATCATGACATACTAATAGATCGACTACAAAATTATGCAGGTATCCAAGGGCAGGCTTTAAAATGGTTTAGATCCTACCTGTCTGATCGCTACCACTTTGTTTATTTAAATGGGGAGTCATCTCAGTTATCACCAGTGAAGTATGGAGTGCCACAAGGATCTGTTCTAGGTCCTCTACTATTTTCAATATACATGCTGCCCCTTGGTAATATTATTAGAAAACACGGGATTAATTTCCATTGTTATGCTGATGATACTCAACTATATATCTCAACAAGACCAGATGAAACTTCTGAATTATCAAAGTTAACAGAGTGCGTTAAAAATGTAAAAGATTGGATGACCAACAATTTTCTGCTATTAAATTCAGATAAGACAGAGATATTACTTATTGGACCTAAAAACAATACACAGAATCTTTTGACTTACAATTTACAACTAGACGGATGTACTGTTACTTCCACTACAGTCAAAAGCCTGGGTGTTATATTAGACAGCAACTTGTCTTTTGAAAATCATATTTCTCATGTTACAAAAACAGCATTCTTCCATCTTAGAAACATTGCCAAGCTGCGAAACATGTTACCTGTTTCTGATGCAGAAAAGCTAGTTCACGCATTCATGACCTCTAGACTGGACTATTGTAATGCACTATTAGGTGGTTGTCCTGCATCTTCAATAAACAAGCTACAGATAGTCCAAAATGCAGCTGCTAGAGTCCTTACCAGGTCAAGAAAATATGATCATATTACCCCAATTTTAAAGTCTCTGCACTGGCTGCCTATTAGATTCCGCATCAGCTACAAAATAGCACTTCTTACCTATAAGGCACTTAACGGTTTAGCTCCTGCGTACCTAACTAGTCTTCTACCACGCTACAATCCATCACGCTCCCTAAGGTCACAAAACTCTGGACTGTTGGTAGTACCTAGGATAGCAAAGTCCACTAAAGGAGGTAGAGCTTTTTCACATTTGGCACCCAAACTCTGGAACAGCCTTCCTGATAACGTTCGGGGTTCAGACACACTCTCTCGGTTTAAATCTAGATTAAAGACACATCTTTTTAGCCAAGCATTCAAATAATGCATCTCATAAACTTTTTCTGCAGCTATATCTGATCAAATGTTCATTTTAATCTTTTAGCTCTGGTTTAACAAACCTTCCTTTTCTTAGTTTGAACAGCAGCTACGCTAATTATGTTCCTATTTGTTCTCTGTTTTTGCCATGGGATTGACATCCCATGGTAACTAGGAATTCACAAGCTCCAGTGTGGATCCAGAACACTTAAGAAGAGATGATGCCAACCCCACAGAGGACTTCAGATGATGCCAACCCTGAAAACATACAGCACTACCGAATTCTGCTACTAATTTATAGTGTTCTTTGGAACTCAAAAAAAAAAACAGCTGTGTATCATTCAGGCAACAACACAATATTTAGAATCAAGCGTATGTAAACTTTTGAATGGGTTACTTTTTATCAATTCAACTATTATTTTCTCTTGTGGAATATATGAAAACATCTTTTATGTCAAATATAAGCCACAAATCTTCCTGTAAATTTTCAAAACCTAAAAACTCAAAACTTGGCATTTTAGTAGGAGACTTCACAGCCAACAGTCTATCAAGCATTATATCACCAAAGAGTGGACATGAAGGAAGGCTGCACAGGCTGAGGGTGGAATTTGGAAAAGAGCCTCCCTCTCCCACAGACAGGAAGCGTGTCAGAAGAACTACGCAAGTACTTTCATAACAAAAAAAAATGTTCATTATGAAACATACTGATTTATGTAATTTTCGTCTACCCCAAAGCAGTCTGTTGAACGACAATCCTAAAGCTATTAAATGTCCCAAAAAAATAAAAAAAATGCATTTAAAATAATTTACAAATTAATTTAAAGAACTGTGCTGTTAGTTCTATATTTAAATATACATATCAATTAAAATACTGCATCTGCCTGAGAAATAAAAATGGACCAGATTTGTCTCAGATTTTTTTGTGTGGCTAAGATAAAAGACAGCGGGCCTAAATCCTCCCTAAACAGGGCCTACTAATGCCTATGGATTGAAAACACCAAATATTATTTTCTGAGCAGGCTTCTAACAATATTTTTCGGCGTTTCCCAATTAGTTTTCTTTCTTTCTAAATCTGTCTGATGTTCTCTTCTCATGGAGGCTGAGGGGTTTCTTGTTTCACGAGAGGACCGTAGTGGAGTATCTTCAATAGAGCAGGCAAGGACGTGCACCAAAAGGAGGAGCATGACCTCACCTCACTCATCACTAAAGACCGCAACACAGGCAGTCTCCATGGAGGAACAAAATGAAAATGAAAATTAAAGCTTCACTTGAAATGGAAATCAGGGAAGGGGAGGTGATTGTTTTAAGCTGCTTTGTGAAGGAGGGGGAGGAAAAAAATCAAATTACAATCCTGAATTAACAAGTCTTTGAGAGAGGTGTGATACAGCCTTGTGAAACAGACATAAGAGCAATTAATTTTGCAACCCTTATCCTGACGAAAAATGAATTTGAAGAAAATGAGTTTGTGTGTTTGAGCCAGAAAGAGAGAAAGATCACTAACCGTGTGGCGTGATTGTCTGTGCGGGCTTGGCTGGGGACTTTATATTCCATATGGTCAGTGTGCCGTCTGAGTGACTACAGATAAACTGCTTCCCCTCGTGATGCCAGGCCACAGAATGGATCGCCTGTGAGTGAGAAGACAGAAAAAGAGCAGGAGATAAAAGTTAGTAATGCTTGCATTAGGACAGGCAACTCAATGGGAGATTTCCTAATAGTGACTCACACCGGTAATGCCCAAAAACATGACCCAGGGGTCTAAATTGTGCCTACCCAGGTTGAAAGAGGCATGCTGAGATATGTGATATAAAGAAAGACTGTCTTTTTGGTGTTAAGCTATGCAATTGCTACAAATAGTGAAGCTAGCAGGCCTATTAAACACATTCTGCATCTGTGGCTTCAGTGTAACCACAACAGTAAGATTGCGGCATGCTTTTTAGACCGTCAGCATTTCTGCTGTGGCTCTATCCAGAAAACATGAGGAGAGGAGTCACATTTACATCCAAGTGTTATTTAATACACAACTGAACACAAACCCCAAAGTAGCTGGTTTTTAAAATCATGTTGCTAAGCTATTTTGGTAATGGAACAGAGTTGATAAAATCTACAATGTTACATTTCCCTTGGCAATATTTGTGACCCTGGACCACAAAACCAGTAATAAGGGTTATTCTGAATAAATAAGCTTTCCATTGATGTATGGTTTGTTAGAATAGGACAATATTTGGTCGAGATACAACTATTTGAAAATCTGGAATCTGAGGGTACAAAAAAATCTAAATATTGAGAAAATTGAAAAAGTTGTCCAAATAAAGCACTTAGTAATGCATGTTACTAATCAAAAATTTTGTTTTGATATATTTACAAAATCTTCATGGAACATGATCTTTAATTAAACGAACACTCCACTTTTTTTGAAAATAGGTTCATTTTCCAAATCCCCTAGAGTTATACAGATGTGTTTTACCATTTTTTAATTCATTCAGCCGATCGCCAGGTCTGGCGGGAGCACTTTTAGCAAAGCTTAGCATAAATCATTGAATCCGATTAGACCATTAGCATCTCACTATAAAATGACTACAGAGTTTTGATATTTTTCCTATTTAAAACTTGACTCTTCTGTAGTTGCATCATGTACTAAGACTGGCGGAAAATGAAAAGTTGCGATTTTATAGGCCGATATGGCTAGGAACTATACTCTCATTCCAGCATAATAATTAAGGAATTTTGCTGCCGTACCATGGGTGCAGCAGGTGCAATGATATTACGCAGCGCCTGAAAGTGACCGGCACTAAGTTTGTGTAGATGGAAAGTTGCAACTGGCAGAGTTGACGGCTGCGTAATATCATTGCGCCTGCTGCACCCATGGTACGGCAGAAAGGTTCCTTGATTGTTACACCGGAACAAGAGTATAGTTCCTAGCCATATCGGCTATATAAAGTTATAAAGCATATAAAGTTGCAATTTTCTAGGCTGATATGACTAGGAACTATACTCTCATTCCAACGTAACATTCAAGGAACTTTGCTGCCGTACCATGGGTACAGCAGGCGCAATGATATTACGCAGGCCCTGAAAGTGACCGGCACTAAGTTTGTGTAGATGCAGAGTTGCAGCTGGCAGAGTTGACCCATGGTACGGCAGCAAAGTTCCTTGATTATTACGCCGAAAGGAGAGTACAGTTCCTAGCCATATCGACCTAGAAAATCGCAACTTTTCATTTTTCGTCTGTCTTTGTACACTGTTTAACTGTTTAACTCTAATGGAGTTGGAAAATGAGCCTATTTTCAAAAAAAGTGGAGTGTTCCTTTAATATTTTTGTGATGTTTTGAAATTTGCAGAAACATTGAAACATTTGGAACAGTAGAACATATATACTGGAACATAACATATATTAACCGTCCCGCAATTCCTTTGTTGCACATCAGTAGCTTAGTTTCTTTATATAGCTTTGTTTTGTACTGTTTTTGTATTGACTGAAGGCTTTGGCAATACTATGGGGAAAACAGTCAGGCCAATATAGCACAATGAATGGAACAGAATTGAATCAAGGGGAAAAGAAAGAGAGAGAATGCACAGCATGAGACTGATGTATCGAGAGAAAAGGGAGCTAGTGAAAGCACAAAGAAGGCTGAAAGAGAGTTCTCATTATTTTCTAATTAAGCGCAGTCTCCTCTTGTTTAGCATAATGATGGCGGCTCTATCTCTGTCTCCGGCAGACAGTGGGGACGAACCTCAGCAGACCTAACTAATCAATGAACCGAGTGCAACATCATTACAGGAGCATCCAGAGAGGAGGAGTCAGACGAACGCACATGCACACGCACACACCCACACAAAAAATATGCTTAAGCACAGCTACATTCACAACACCTGACTATGATTAGGAAGGATTATGTTGCTTGCATACTAAATGTACTGAAGGTACAGAGCATATGGCTGTGGAACACAGATTGTCGGCATAAATGTGTTTTTGCTAAACAACTGACATCAATACAGCGACGCAACTACCACATTCAAGGCCCAGAAAGGTAGTAAGGACATCAATAAAATAGTCCATGTGACATCAGTGGTTCAACCTTGATTTTATGAAGCTACTAGAATACTTTTTGTGCGCAAAAAAACAACCAAAATAACAATTTTATTCAACAATTTCTTGTTTCTGTGTCAGTCTTTGACGTGCATACACAAGAGTACCATGATACATGAGTGTGCATTCCTCTGCTTGCAAACAAGGTGCAGAATGCCAGCTCAGCAGCACCACACACATGCGTGGTACTGTCATGAATGTGCATAAAAATTGTTACATAAAGTAGTTATTTTTTGGGGCGGGGGTTGCACACAAAAAGTCTGTGCAGGGTCATAAAACTCTTGATTTCATAAAAATCTTAATTTGTGTACCGAAGATGAACAAAGGTCTTACTGGTTCGGAAAGACAAGAGGGTGAGTAATTAATGACAAAATTGTAATTTTTGGGTGAACTAACCCTTAATATCATCCATGATTTTTATCAATATTTTACCAGACTATCATGATTTACAACAAGAATTAGATTTGCGCATCAACTGAGGAGCACTTGTGGAAATGCACAAGCAGTCAAGTGGGAATATGGTTATGTAGCAAACTACTCTTTAAAATGTCACATATATTAAAAACAACTTTAATATTACTATTAAAAAGAGAAGGCAGTAACCACTAGCATTACACATTCAAATTAGTGGTTGATCAGTAGACAGTTCACTCTTTAGAGGTACAGTTAAAGTCAAAAGTTTACATACACCTTGCAGAATTTGCAAAATGTTAATTATTATACAAAAAATAAGAGGGATCATGCAAAATGCATGTTATTTTTTATTTAGTACTGACCTGAATAAGATATTCATATAAAAGACATTTACATATAGTCCACAAGAGAAAAGGTTCAAACGCTCACTGTTGCTCCAGAAGGAAACACAATGTAGATGTTAAGAGATGGGGGTAAAAACTTTTAGAATTTGAAGATTAGGGTAAATTTCACTTATTTTGCCTTCTAGGAAACATGTAAGTATCTTCCGTAGCTTCTGAAGGGCAGTGTTAAAGGAAAAAATATATGATATTTAGGTAAATTAAGAAAAATGTACACATCTCCATTCTGTTCAAAAGTTTACACACCCCGGCTCTTAATGCATCGTGCATTTTCTTCTATTGCATCCGTGAGCGTTTAAACCTTCTGTAATAGTTGCATATGAATCCCTCAGTTGTCCTCAGTATGAAAAGATGTATCTCAAAATCATACAGTCATTGTTGGAAAGGATTCAAATACATGCATTTTGTATGATCCCTCTTATTTTGTTAAAATAATTAACATTTTGCAGATTCTGCAAGGTGTATGTAAACTTTTGCCTTTAACTTCAGGGGCTGATTCCTAAAATTCATAGATGTGAATGATAACGGATGGATTGCTCCAGAAATTATAAATATCATTGGTTATATCATTGTATACCCTGCAGTACACTAGTACTCCATAGCCTCTGACTTATAATTACACTCATACATTGACAAGGACATGTGGGATGACTGTATGCATGTGTGTGTATGTCAGCTTGAGAAAGGTCCGAAGGATAAGCAGTCTGCTTTATTAACAAGACCTTAAAGATACCAAGACCTCTTGCTCCCCGCTACTCTATCCTCTATAAGCTTTTCTCTCTTCGTCACACTCTTGGAGATACCCACAGAGACAGGGAACTGTGACACTGTCATACCTCTGACACATGCACGCACACAGAGGCCCAATTAGAGCTAAAGAGGTCTGCTGGCTTTACTGCAGGCAGCCAAACCCGCCTCTTCAATCCAAAAATATTGCTGCCACTGCCCTCACACACACAAAACACATCATTCCTGCAGTGAACGTCAAGCCATCCGGAACAAGGTCACTACTGTAGATGTGCATACATAAAAAAAGCCAATATATTAATTACAGCAAGCGCTTTCTAAGGTAATCATCAATACTACTGTTGCTCATATTTACAGTTAGGGATTTAAACAATCCATTTTGTGCTTCAAATCATGTGGTTTGTTGAGCAGAGGTATACTATTACTTTTCAAAGTGATGGACAATAAAATGGTCAGGAAAAGCTAGCATACACTTACATTGAGTTAGCAACCTGATCCATATCTAGAAACCAGAATATCTAGGATCTTTTGACTTGGGACAATAAGCATCACCCTAGCAATCATCCCAGCAACCAAGCAGCAATGACATCACATAACATATGTAACATACATGAAATTGCCTCGCACTTAAAACATACATAAAATGACCCTTAGCAGATCTATACAGGTGGAGCTGGGGAAGGTGGGGGTTTCTAAAGCACTCTGTTTCATGATCCGTTCTGTCTCATATGTAGTTTATTTATATCTCACTCTACGCATAAAAGAAAAAATGAAAGATGAGATGATTTTAGAAGATTACTAAAGTCTCTATAACACAGAAACTGCCTACATCCTTCATGCTACTTGCACTGATGCTTTCCTTATCCCTATTTCAGCATTTCCATCCATCTATAACAGCATAGCCCCTGGCCGCCTCAGTGCTAATTCTGCTGCTCACTGCACCTCAGTGACCCCTTCAGCACTAATAGCTTCCCATGATCTGATATGATGTTAATTCTGCTGTCTATTGCACTTCTGTGACCCCTTCAAAGATAAAAAGGTTCCCAGGCAACATCTGCATAACTAAAGACAGTCTGATCAATCTGTTTGAGCCTTTTCCTGGTCTTCTCTTCATAATTATAAACAGTAAGGCACTATGGGGGGTCTGATGGACACTGGTGTTTCATTGTACGAGTGTGACTCTGTGCTGAGTCAAAATGACACCTTGCTACCCCAATGGAATAGTGAATTGTAGGACATTTATCTCTGCTGTACTAATCAATCAAGTTAAATGAAGGCAGGAATAAATCAGACATCCAGCTAGGCACAGTCATTCATCAGGGTACAGATGAGTTGTCCTCTGAGAAATTAACTCTCGCTCACACACACACACACATACGGCAACACAGCAATGAGGGAGTTACAATAAGAGATGGGTTTGACGCATGTGTGTGTGCTTGTATGTCTGGGGAAAAAAAAACAGAGTGTGTGTCAGTTTTAATTCCTTTGCACTTTGCTTTGGGCACATCATGCTCATCATAATAACTAATGTACGCTGGCTGCCACTGTTGACAAAAGCCATCGAACCAGCTTAAACTGGAGTGGCAGATTAACTGTATATTCTACAGGGGCTTTTCAGATGCATGCTAATAATTTCCAGGACATGCAGACAAAAAGACTATTTCTGGAACAAATAAATAAATAAATAACATTTAAAAAGCTGGAATGAAATGTTCACAACCAATTCAAGAGATATTGAGCCAATGAGTGGATGAATAAATTTAGAGGCATAGCACAGCTGAAAGGGGACATTCCTCAAATTTCCAAGTTCATCCTGATTTTTGGGATAGTAGTATTATTGGGTCATTCCGTGTCAAATCAACCAAATTTCAAAAACTCCCCCAGTTCAAATTTTTGATTTTGCTTATATTTTTCCTAAAGAAAGACAGACATGTATAGTGATGAAAGCCAAAATATTAAATGTCATAGATTATTATTTACTGAGTAATCCACTGTTTTGGAGAGGGGGTCAAAACGGCAATTTTCAACAGAGTTAGAGGCAAATCACAGGGGTGTAAAAATGACTTCAGAAAGATGTCAGCATCATAATGTTATTTTTACACTGATTGGTACGTACAGTTGCAATCAAAATTATTCAACCCCCTTGACCTGCAAGACATTTTGCTGCAAGAGAAGCAAATTTTCTGAAAAAACAATTTACAAGGCATCAGTGATATTGGTGAAAGTTTATTAATACCACCATTTGAGTAATTCTCAGAACGTAAGTTGGATGAATAATGAAACAAAATCAGAATGGCTCTAAACGTTCTTGTTCAAAAAGATTCCAACCCCCAAAAGTAACAATGGTCTGCCAGGAGCTTTTGTTCTAAGTATAACCTCCCAATAAAATGTGCTCAGAAGTGCTTAGAAGCTTCTGTCACCTTTCTAATGCATCTTGGCCCTTTCCTCGCCTGAAAATCTTTCAGTTCACCGCGGATAATCTTTGTTTGGACATTTGCCATGCTTTCTTAAATTCAACCAAAAATTTTCAAGGTGAATTATTCTGGAGATGAACAGGCCACTCAAGAACTTTCTATGAGTGAATCAATGAACCAAGATAGTAGATTTGAATGTATACTTAGGGAGATTGTCCTGAGGAAAGTCATGTGATGATCAGCTTCACTCTTTGCACCAAGAGCATCACCAATTCTTGCAAAAATGGCCTGTACTTCTAAAGAATCTTATGTAATCTTCATATGGTCATGACTATCCACTTCCCTGGCTTCAGTAAAATAACACCATAACAGACTGGCCACATCCACGTGTTGACGTTAGAGTGGTGTTCTTTGGCTTATAAGCTTTGCCTTTTTGCGCCAGACATACGCTGACCAAGGTCCAATAAAGTTCAGGTTGGTTCACTTCCACTCATAAAAACATTCTTCCAGACTCCACGAGGTTATCAAATGAATTTTAGATGTTTCAAGTTGGCCTTTTTGTTTCTTCTTTGTCAGAGTGGTTATTCAGCAAGATTCCACAACACAAAGGCCGTACTTGTCTAGTGTTTCATCTATATTTTCTGCAATGAAATGTTTTTCCTTTTTCGTTTTCCCAGGTCATCATTGCAGTCTTTGGCTGTACATTTGCAGGTTTTTCTCAGTTGCTTGATCAAACATTTTATAATCTTGTGCTTTTTTTGTTCAAACACTTTCAAAAGGTTTTCTGTACAAACATTTTACACTCAAGGAATAAGGCTGCAGCTTCTAGGGGAATATTTATGTTTGAAAGTCTTCATGTAGCTTGTACTTTCCTCCGTAATAAAATTAATTCTTCTCTATATTTCTCTATAGAGCTCTTGTGGACTATTGCCTATTTGTTACTCAACTTCGAGAACCATGCATGGGCTCAATGTATGTATGTGTAACAAGCACAAAGGTAATTCTGTTTTTTAATAGAGTTTCTAAGGCTTTAATAGTGTTTTAAGATATTTTGTTTCCCTACCATAAAATATAAAGTGACTTAAAAAAACAACATTTGTTGAATAGGGGTTGAATAATTATGTCCTTCGCTGTAAAACAAAAATTCCTATAACTCAAAAACATTACATTAGATATTGACATTATCAACTTGTAATATTTCAGTAAAATGTTTAGACTGCATTCTTTATAAAGTCATGAATTTCAGAAAAAGCTTGTATTTGTAATGTACTGCAGTCTCTGGGGGGTTGAATAATTTTGATTGCAACTGTATGTTAGTAAAATCTATTGACTTTAGCAATCTTTGTTGCATTATGTGCCAATGGAGACCATTCAAAAATAAGGAAACAGCACTTTTTAAGTTTTTTTTTCAAAGCTTGTATGTCTGTATCTCAAGAAGTATTAACGATATCTTAATGGCCTTTTAGATATTAGGTCTCAACAAACTTTTCTTTAGCCATCTTCATTTTTAAGGCCCTATATGGTTCGGTTCCAGAGATATTGGAATTTCAATATGGCTCTAGGAGTAAATTGTTAAATTGTATACATTTTCAGTGGTGAAAAACCAAATATGGCTCACTTTGCACAAATACAACACTTCTTTTCTTTTAAAATGTCTGAAGAACAAATAATGTTGAAACTAAAGATGTATCTCGTTTCCTTCTGTCAAAACTACTGCATTGAACATACCTGTTTGAGTGCCATAAATATTTTTTTTCCCAAAGTTAGCATGCATATAACTCAAGATGTATTAAAGATATCGCAATATGATTTTAGATTTCAGTTCTTAATAAAATTTTCTTTCAGAATCGTCATTTTCAAGGCCCTACATGTGCTCTAACTGTATTGACTCACATTACACAGACATCGCAGAGACGGGACAAGATGAGCATTTGAGGTTAAAAAGTATATTAATTTATTAATTTGTTTTGAAAATGACCGATCGTTTCGCTAGATAAGACCCTTCTTCCTCAGCTGGGATTTTTTAAAGCCATTTGAAGCTGCATTTAAACTGCATTTTGTAAGTTCAAACTTGGGGGCACCACTGAAGTCCACTATATGGAGAACATTTCTGAAATGTTTTCCTTAAGAAACATAATTTCTTATCGACGGAAGAAAGAAAGACATGAAGATCTTGGATGACACAGGGGGTGAGTACATTATCTGTACATTTTTATTCTGCAAGTGAACTTCTCCTTTAGGTCCACTTTTCAAAACATTCCTAAAAAAGACACCACTAAGAATGAATGATTAAGAATAGGAAGAATTTAGCATCTAAATACACTACAAACTGCCACTCATTCTTCTCAAATACTAATGTTCCTTTGATGCTGTAGCACCAAGCTGAACACACTATGTGCCTACTTAAAGAGATCTAATCAGCGTCCATTATTAAAATCAAAACATCTCATGAATATTTGTGCAACTCATTTCCATATTCTAAGCATTTGTGCCACTGCAGGCGGCAGGAGCCTGGAATACAACATTGTGGGACAATACATACCTCGTCGTAAGTGTACCGGTAGTCAGCTCTCTTCGATTTCAAATCCCACAGCACTACGATCCCAGCCTCAAATCCTATTATGAGCTGAAACAAGAAGAAAGATGTGGGGGGAACAAGAAAAGAAGGAAAATAGGCCATCAGTCTGCTGAGCCTGACCTGTAAACTGATGCGAGTTCATGCAGGAGGCAACGTAAATCTGAAAGTAAATGATGTGTCTCATCAAAGTAAACATTGAATAGTTGTTAGAGAAAATTCAAGTCATTTCATCTGATTGTTAATCCAAAACAAACATTTATTCATACTTGAGCAAAATCAATGAATCAGGCAAAACATTCTGCTCAAAATAGGGAAGAAATGTGCAAGTTGTTATCACTATAATTCAACTCTACATTTATTATGAGAGAAACAAACTCTCATTTCCATTACAAACCTGACATTTTCTGGGAATTTTCTTTGTTTTACACTTAAGTTTCATCCTGTACTGCACACAGTTCCTGTATGACTTTTAAGATATGTTTCTGGTGATTTTTAAAGGGATAGTTCTCCTAAAAATGAAAACCTGTCATTCATTTCTCACCTTCATGTCTTTCTAAAAGCATAAGTCCTTTGCTCATCTTGGTAACACAAATTAAGATATTTTTGATGAAATCCGAGAGCTTTCTAACCCTGCATAGACAGCAACACAACTACCTCGTTCAAGGCCCAGAAAGGTAGTAAGGACATCGTTAAAATAGTCCATCCGACGTCAGTGGTTAACCTTAATTTTGTGTGCAGGGAAATCAAAAATGATCATTTTATCCAACAATTTCCATCATTAGTGGTTCAATCATACATTTATGAAGCTATGAGAACAATTTCTTCTTTTCCGCATTGCGTCAAAGACTGACACAGAAGAGAAAAAATTGTTCTCGTTGCTTCATAATATTACGGTTGAACCACTGATGTCACATGGACTATTTTAACAATGTCCTTACTACCTTTCTGGTCCTTGAGCATGGTAGTTGTGTTGCTGTGTATGAAGGGTCAGAAAGCTCTCGGATTTCATCAAAAATATCTAAATTTGTGTTCTGAAGATGAACGAAGGTCTTAGGGGTTTGGAAAGACATGAGGGTGAATAATTAATGAAAGAATTTTTATTTTTAGGTGAACTATCCCTTTAAGCTCTTTAGCTTCAGTCCCGAGTTACTGTAAATGCATGGACATGAATGGTCAGAAAATTCATCAAAATATCTTGTTAAAAATACATGTTTCCTGTCATCCAAGCTCAAAACCTCTTTGTTTTTAAAGATTCAGTGATAGTCTGTGAATTGATAAAGTGTCAGAGTTCTGTCAGCCAAGAGGGAGGGACAATGTGTCTAAGGATTTTAAGACCCATTAAGAACTGAGTGGACCTGTTATGGATCGATGCCCCGTTCAGGGGCAGAAGTGGGATGGGAGGGAGAGAGAGAGTGGATCACCACTGTAAAGGCGCCTATGAGGAGCTCCCAGAAAAAGAGACAGACGGTTTGTCATCCATACAAAGGCAAAACCCCAGCAGGTGTTTGCTGGTCTCTCTGCTCCCATCTGACTGTGCGCTGGCAATTAGCAAAGGTAAAATGAATGTCTAAAAAGATGCATTTGGAAGTAGCTGGAGCATTTGTTCATCTCCTTCATATCTCCTCGATCATTTGTTTTCAAAAACAACATAATTGGCTAACAAGCTGTGTGAGATTAGACTCAATTACTGAACTGTGCTGCACTGTAGGAAAGAAATGTCTTATGAGTTCAGAATGGAAAGAACAAGAGCTTTGTGTGAAGGGAAATGAATTATTCATGTCAGGAAGTGTTGATTTGTTTTCATGTAGCTGTGTAAGCATCGCCTTACCTTGCCCTCATCCATAGGATTGTCACTAATGTGAACAACTGGGCCAGGGTGGGCCTTGGAGGACCTGTAAGAGAAACACAGGTTTGGGATTGGTGTTAGGAGTTCAAACACATAACAAGAAATACAGTATGAAGACAGTAAGGAATGGAACCTTGGGGATGTGTGTGTGTTTGACTGTGTGAGAGACTACAGTCCAGAAGTTTGGGGTTGGTACATTTTTTTTAAAAATGTTTTTAAATAAGTCTCAACGGGGATGCATTTATTTGGTCAAAAAATACAGCAAAATTTGTAATATTGTGAAATGTTATCACAATTTAATTTTAATATATTTTAAAATGTAATTTATTTCTGTGATGGTAAAGCTGAATTTTCAGCAGCAATTACTTCAGTGTCACATGTTTCTTCTAATATCATTCTAATATGCTGATTCGGTAATAATTTCTTAAAAAGTGAGTGTGATAATAAGTATGTTTCCCAGCATGCACCAAATATTGAATAAATCAGTTCAGATGGATAGTTTAGTATGTCATACAACTAATAACTAAAAGATCCATTATCAAACATTTCTAAAATGAAAACTATTTATGTGACTCTGGACCACAAAACCAGTCATAAAGGTAATTTTTTTAAAAATTGAGATTTATATCTTAATAATATCTGAATAAATAAGCTTTCAACTGATGTATGGTTTGTTAGGATAGGACAATATTTGGCCGAGATAAAAATCGGAGGAATCTGAGGGTGCAAAAAAAAACTAAATATTGAGAAAATCGCCTTTAAAGCTGTCTAAATGAAGTTCTTAGCAATGCATGTTACTAATCAAAACTTAAGTTTTTATATATTTACAGTAGGAAATGTAACAAATTTCTTCATGGAACATGATCTTTACTTAATATCCTAATGATTTTTAGCATAAAAGAAAAATCAATAATTTTGACCCATATAATGTATTGTTGGCTATTGTTACAAATATACCCGTGTTACTTATGACTGGTTTTGCGGTCCAGGGTCACATGCAGAATCTCTATGGGATGACAATCCCTTTCAACACACACCAGCACTCAAATACACATTAATATATTTCTAACACACAAATATCCCACAGATAGGATAACGACACCAAAACACAAAACCAAATATCCTTAATAAAAGAAAAAAACATTTCACAAATAAAACCATGATATATTCAATCTTGAGAGTTTTTCAAAACAATTCAAATTCCCCAAAAGGTTTGATGGCATGAGTTTAGACAAGAAGCCCAGAACTGGCTGGGATCATAGAGATTTATCGCCACTAAAATGGGATTTTTCCTCATAAAAATATCTTCTTTAACAATACATCACAAAATCCAAGAGTGGGATTCTTGCCATGCAAAGCTGTTCAAAATGAAAGGGTTTTACATAATGCATCGAATAATTCATGTCAGGCTCCTATAGAGGCGTCTTATATTTGATGTTGTCCAACTGAAACCTAATCTGAATTTTTCCATCCAGATACTTACTCCATTAGGCTTTTGAAATATGAAACGTATAACTCTCCACTGACATTCAGACAGTCAGCTTCAACCTCAAGATTATTCACAGTTAAAATTTCATTAAATACATAAAAGAAGCTCTGAGATCTCCCCAGGACACAATGGTGTAAGCGAGAAATTTTACAAGACCACTACTGCCCACTCATTTGCAGCCAATGAATAATATGCCATCATTACTTTAGTTAAGAAACAGCCCAGCAGATCGGAAAGAGCAAAATGTTTCATTCTAACAAGTACAGGAATAATAAAAAGACAGCGTATCTGCTAAACCCTTCTCTCTATACATCACAAAACAAGCTGCCTTGACATCAATAGTAGCTACTTTAGCTAGCAATATTGTGGACGCCCATAAGCCATTGATTGTACTGGCAGGAGTCTTATTCCTTTGTACCCTCTGACTACCCAGCAGGCCAACTGTGTTGTTGACGGCTCTCGGGCACAGCCTTAGACGCCTATAGTGGTGACAGCCGTGGCATAGACAGGGGTCCTTCTCTCCCCTCCAGCTACATTCTGTTGAGCTACAGCGTGATGAGGAGCGACGGAGTCTTATACGTCCGCTACGGTGATGGAGGTTCGACAGACAGGGGTCCTGATCTGCGTCTCTCTCCTCTAGTGTTTTTGGGTGTCTGAGATGTGACTGACAGTTACATAGGGAATAAAAATCTGGGCCCCTCACCTGTTCACCATTACAAAATGACATAAAAGGGGTGTTCAAGTCACAAAAGCTGGGTTTCCATCCAAAATTGTGAATTTAACTTATGTGCAAAATTGGAATATCGCAGATAAAACATTTGTGAACATGCACCATTTCAGTCCAATGAATCAAAGAGAATAAAATCTGATAAACCGGTACTAAATATCACAAAAAAAAAAGTAGAAGCCACTGAATATACGTTTCAGCAAATGACGTGGATGTAGGCTTAGTGTAAGCGTAAGAATATGCTAGTCCTGCGAGAACCAAGTTTTGTTTACAGCAAAGGAAATCCAGTCTCTTCTTGGCTTATATTGAAATCCTCCGACATTTTTTATTCTTACACAAACACATCAGCTCCACTCAGAAGGCTTTTATTATCCCTCGGGGCCACGTGGAGTACTTTTTATGATGGATGGATGCACTTTATCGGGCTTCAAAATCTCAACACCCATTCACTGCCATTAAAAAGCTTGGAAGAGCCAGGACATTTTTAAAATATAACTCCAACTGTATTCATATGAAAAAAGAAAGCCATACTACTAGGATGGCTTGAAGGTGAGTAAATCATGGCGTAATTTTCATTTTTGAGCGTTGTGTTTTCATATTTAAGGCCAGTTTTACCATAAGCTTACGCCAGTGTAAACAGTCTTTTGGCGTTTAAATTGTACTGTCAGGTTATACTAAAGACACCCAGTGAAGAAAGCTGAAAAGGCATTATTTTTGGGTCTGACCTTATTGAATATGTATTTGTAGGAGCTTCCCTTTCAAACACAAAATTTAATGGAGGAGAGTATACAAATGAATCACGCAATGTGTTTTTACTAATGTTTCCGCTCATCAAATTACTGGCATTTGCACTCTTATTTAACGGTATTATTTAACTTGAAAAAAACATGTCTTGAACTATTTTGCGCTTGAAATGGCTGCAATTATTGTTGCTAGGAGGAGACACCACAGAGAACAGAGAGCGTGTGGTAGAAGGGAGAAGATTTTTTCCACATTTATTTGGAATGCCAGAACACATTATTACATGAACTTATCGTTTGCCAAGCCATGTTATTTTTAATTTGCTTCAGGAAATAAAAGACATCTTGGAACCCTCAACTAGGAGTCAAGCAATACCAGGTCTATCAAACCTTTTAGCAAACCTTAATTTTTTGGCCTCGGATTCTTTTCAACGGTTTGTGGTTTCTTTATTTCTTTATTCTGTATTTGTGGCACTGCTATTTTGCGTTGCGCTAGATATATTGCGTTGGTTGTTGTGTAAATAAGATGCTGCATCTGTGTTCTGCAATTTGCGCATTGTTAGTAAATCACCAGCAGAAATTTCCCCTCCCATCAGCACTGTTTTGGAATTGCGCTCTCGTGCTAATTTGCCCTGTTTAGTAAAACTGGCCCATAATTTCTTCAAAGAGTTATTTCACCCAAAAATGAAAATAGCTCATAATTTACTCACCCTCCAGACATCCTAGGTGTATATGACTTCCTTCTTTCAGACAAATCCAATCAGAGTTATATTAAAAATCCTGGCATTTCCAAGCTTTATCATTGCATGGGTGGGTGTTTCTCCTCTTCAGTCCAAAACAAGTCCAATAAAGTGCATCCATCCATAATAAAAAGTGCCTTACACAGCCCCGGGGGGTGAATAAAGGCCTCCTTTAGCGAATCGATGCATTTTTGTAAGAAAAATAGCCATATTTAAAACATAATAATCCCTTCAATCTAGTTTGCTGGTCGTACCCAGAAGCAGCTCCGGGTGGTTGGCGTAATACGTCGGCGTTGCACATGTGCCGCGAAGAAGTGACGAACACGAACACGCCGTGGAGAAATCAAAAGAAAACAACGGTCACGAATTAGAAGTTCAAAACGAGGATTTGTAAAGGACAATGTCAGAGAATTCCGATATAAACCAAGATAAGACTGGTTTTCCTTTGATAAAGTAAGGAAACTTTGCTTTCTTGGTTGGTTTTCACGAGACTCACCAACATATGCGCAAAGCCGACGCCCTACATCATCCTGCTTCCGATACCCGGCCCGACCATTTTTCTTCCAAAAACGCGATTTGCTAGTGGAGGCCTTTATTCACCCCCTGGGGCTGTGTGAGGCACTTTTTATTATGGATGGATGCACTTTATTGGACTTGTTTTGGACTGATGAAGAGAAACACACACCCATGCAATTATAAAGCTTGGAAGTGCCAGGATAATTTTTAATATAACTCAGATTGGATTCGTCTGAAAGAAGGACGTCATATAACTCGGATGTCTGGAGGGTTAATATGGGCTTATTTTAATTTTTGGGTGAACTAACCCTTTAATACACTGTTAAAATGTAATTTTTAGCAAATCTCAAAATGAATATCTACTTTTCATGAATTTTCATTTTATGATGACTCTGTTCACTTGTAGCATTCAAAATGCTTGATTTTAGTCTATATCAGTTTGAAAATGACTGAATTTATCCAAAATAGTAGAGAATTTCATTATCAGCCATTTATTGGATCAGCCATAAAAATGATGTGACTAAGACATTCAACACTAAAACATTAAAAGCACATAATGCTAATTAAATAAATTGAGTGATATGTAAATTATCATATATTCTAATGACATATTGTCATGATCATATTCTGTATCAATATTTGCTGAGAAATCCTCCTCAAAGATATGCATTATCGTGGCAGAAAAATGTATTCAACTGATAAAAAAGACAAAGTTCACGTAAGGCACGAACAAAAAAATGGAGGTACTTCAAGCTTGAGAATTACTTGTTACCACACTTCCATGGAGAATAGGGGGCATGATTAACCCTTTAACTGTCACCGTCACTCTGTGGGACGCCTAAGTTTACTTCACCATATTACAAATAAATCCTAATCTAATCATGACAAACTATACATCGTTCGAAAGGTCTTAGACTCCTAATTAGATATTTTACCATATTTTTGTGTTACAAATTATGTAGGAAAAGTAATAGGTTAATATATGTCAAGAGTGCAACTTAAAAAATCTACATCATAACATGAGTTCTGACCTTTGTCACAAAAGACTTTCTTCGTTGCCTTTTTCCCCATCACACTTTACAAATCATAAGAAATTATATATCAGTTCAAAACTTCTCAAAGTTCAAAAATCTCAAAATTTATCCTTTGAAAGGCAATTTAAAATCAGACACTGCATTACCACGGAAAATGTGCATCAAAATCATATTACAAAATGTTTTCATTCATGAATTATAAAAATGTAAGTCTGGATAGTGCATGTTTATGTCTGTTCAAAAATGGGAGTGACATTTAAAGGGTTAATCTCTTTCATTTTATTGTGTTTTTTAAACAATCCCGACAGTCCTAAAAATACACATATTAATTATTTGAAATAATATGTAACTAAATGTTCATTTGAGATCCTAATTTCACCATATGAATAGATATACAACAGATTAAAAATTATATATATCTAAAGCCTCCATTTGTAAGTAGCAGTATTCATCTTATCAGTCTGATATGATAAAAGCTTCAGTAATCTAGTTGAGAAGAAAACTGTAATCTACTGTATTCCATCGAGAAATGAACCTATCCTCACCCGGCACAGTAACCGATTTCAGTTCATAAGGTCAACGACTACATTCACCACAAACTGAGCACTGTTTAGATAAAAGACAGAGAGTGAGCGGCAGAGAAAGAAAGGGAAGGAGGAAGCAGTAGCACCCACACAGAGAGGTCAAGGTGGCAAGCGTGTTGATACAGTGACGGATGTTAACTACTCCGTTCCCCAGACCTTGAGATCCTAATTTACGTCCCCCCAGTCCCCTCCTATCCCTCAACCCTTACTTTAGAAGGAACAGGCTGGTTTTAGAGAGCTTATCACCATGGCAACAAGAATAGGATGGGTAAAATCTCATTCTGTAACTGCCGCCCTCACTCTGCACTGTGTCTCATTCACTCAAGACACCTTATGATTACATAATTTCACCGTTTCACCTACATATAGCCTCCTACCCACATTCCTTTTTTGAGGTCCAAAATAATTATCACACTAAATGTACGCACCTCTTGTTCTCACGCTTTCTCTGATTGTGAGAGCGCATGTTGACTTGAAGTTTAATTTCCTGTCATTAGGAAAAACCACAGGGAAAGAGCAACACAGCACAGCATCCGCTTCCATCCCTACCAGCTGTGCGTGTGCACGTGTACACGTGCGGAATCCAAGATGCAATTTGCTCACATTTTAAGTGAGTGCATCCATTTGCTTTAAGCAGTAACACCTGTCGTGCAAATCGAGTCTCTGAAATGGATGTCAGACGGTTAATAGACTCTATATAAATATCATAAAGGTATCCGCTATATACTTTTTTAATGACAGTACGATCCTAGCATGCCTCAAGACCTACTGCTGTCTGCTTAACCTTGGCCAAGGAGACAGCCATACATCAGTGTCTTTGTTGGCAGAGATCTGGATTTATGACTGTCACACAAAAAGACACGCACAGACTAGAATCGCAGAGACAATCTGTTTGTCCAGAGGGCATGCTGGCGTTTCCTTGCGCCCAGTCTGTGCACCTGGGAACAGCTTAAAAATTAAACCACCTGCTATTGTAACCCCTCTAACATGCCTCGATGTCCCCTTGTCAATGTGGCATCACACCACTCTATTATGCCTACCCTCAATCCCCCGACAGCCCACACAGTCAAAGTGGCAACCGACATGCCCCCGTACTCTAAAACAACACTGCGCTATTGACACCTGCAGCAACACACTGTTTTTCTCAATGCCTGGCCTCATGCCCACATCACCCACCACCATGTTATCATGCCTACAGCAGAGTGGCATGCCAGATTTCCCTCTCTCTAACAGGCACAGACCATCTTGGTTAGCTGCTGTGGTGTGGCTACTACTGTGAAGTGCATTCTGAGAGCGTGTTTATGGGAAAGGAAGTTTACGTACACATTTGAATAGCACTGATTTTAAAACACTTGGTAACACTTTAAATAGGGACACTTTAAACTGGTTGCTTATTAGCATGCCTATTATGTATTAGTACTGATAAAGCACATGTTCTGCATGACCATATTCTACATCCTACTATTCTACTATTCTAAGCAGCAAATTAGGAGTTTACTGAGGCAAAAGTTGTAGTTAATGATTTGTTAAAAGTAAAAACTGGACCTTAAAATAAAGTGTGACCAAACACTTTCCATGTTTTTTTAAAGGGAACCCCGGGTATTAAGACTTGTATGACTGAATATAACGTAAATGATGTCTCTTACTGAAATATGTAGTTGAAACATCGTTTTTGACATTTTAGACTATGGGGGCACCATTATTTTCGATGATGTGAAATGAATGCACTTGGTGAGCTGATGCCGCTACCTGTTGCTATTTTTACTGCAATACAACAAAAAATAAAATAATGACACAATGACACATTGTGTGGCTTTTGGGTATAATTTTCAATTGGAGAATAACAAGAGAAGCGATGTAAGTCTTCACTGCTTTCCTAGCGATAAGAAGAGGAGAAAAGAATGGTAAGATGCCTATGGAAAATAAAGCTTCCTAAAGACCCGTGTCTTTGTTCTCTCCACTTTAGCCCAGATGCCTTTGAGGATTTTTAGTAGAACACAGCTACTGAAAGAGCTTACAAATGGCAGAGACAAGAAACGCTAGATGCCATCCTGGCAGGATGTAAACATGTCGGCACTTGTCATGATTTCACTTGATATCCAGAGACTCCTTGTAGGAAAAATCGATGGTACGGCATTTCGTTTAAGCCTACGCTTATATTCATCACCATCTGTAAGCTCTTTCAGTAGCTCTGGTCCTCGTATCAGTATTTTATTTTCCGAGTTGTGTATTTGGAGTTGTATTGTGGTAAAAATAGCAACAGGCAGTGTCATGGTTTTTTTTTTAAATAACGTAAATCTTTCATTGGTTTTCTACTATGTTTCAGTAAGAGTCATCATTTATGTTATATTAAGCCATACAAGTCTTAATACCTGGGGTTCCCTTTGAGTATTAGATATATGATTAATTATGGTTAGAAATTAATCTAGCATGAAAAATAGTGATGCATCTGATGTGTTTAACTTTCTCAACTGTCATGCATTTAAAAATTATGTCATAGATTTGATCATTTCCAAATACAAATCTTTTTTTTTTTTTTTTAAGTTATATTTATGGGGATTTTGCCTTTATTTGATAGGACAATTGAGAGCACACAGGAAAGCACTGGGTGAAGAGAGGGGGGGCGGGATCGGCAAAGGATCTCGAGACGGGAATCGAACTCGGGTCGCCAGCAGCATACTTGCGCTATATGTCGCAAGTATGTATAAAATAAATTATTCTCAACACTGTTATTGCATGATATTTCCTCATCAGAAAACATGTATTATTCCTTAAAAATGGTGGCACTCAATAAATAACATTATCTGATGAATTCATCAACCTAAAAATATAAAATAATAAATTTAAATATAAAAAATATATATATATCCATCAATTTATTGGAAAAATATATATATATATATATATATATATATATATATATATTAAATATATACACAAATACAGTATTTTATTTTATATTTTAAATGTAAATATTTTAAATTTATATTTTATACTTTTATGTAAGATTTATTTACTGTTAATTGTAATAATGTATAGTGCTAAAATATTGGTGTTAAATTGTATTTAGACATATATTTTAATAATTTGAAAACTAAGAGAAAACAACACTGGCCATTGTTGAAAAAAATTTATTGGAATATCTAAAATATTTATTTTATTTACTTTTTTGAGGTTTTTCAAGGGATTGTCCACCCAAAAATGAAATTTCTATCATTACCTACTCACCCTCATGTTGTTCCAAACCCATAAGACGGAACACAAATTCATTTTGATGAAATTCAAGACCTTTCTTTGATGCACATTTACAAGAGTACCATGATGCATACATGTGGTGCTGCTTAAGCTGGAGCCGGCATTCTGACGTAGAACCCGTATATTCTGTTGCATTGCTGTCTATGCAGGCTCAGAAAGCTCTCAAACTGAATCAGAAATCTTAATGTGTGCTTCGAAGATAAACGAAGGTCTTACAGATTTGGAACGACATCAGGGTGAATAATTAATGACAGAATTTTCATTTTTGGGTGAACTATTAGGATCAACTATCATTTTGTACCCTTCTTGTGGAACGTGCCTTTAACATTTATTCAATGTACTGCCCAATAATCTTCCATTGTACTTTAATTGTGATTTATGCTATTTTATATTATTGACATATGACATATATGTGACCCTGGACCACAAAACCAGTCTTATGTTGCACTGGTATATTTGTAGCAATAGCTAAAAATACACTGTATGCGTCAAATTTATCGATTTTTCTTTTATGCCAAAAATCATTAGGACATTAAGTAAAGATCATGTTCCATGAAGATATTTAGTAAATTTCCTACCATAAATATATCAAAACTTAGTAATATGCATTGCTATGAACTTCATCTGGACAACTTTAAAGGTGATTTTCTCAGTATTTTGATTTTTTTGCACCATCAGATTCCAAATAGTTGCATCTCGGCTAAATATTGTCCTTTATATATGTCCTAACAAACCATACATCAACGGAAAGCTTATTTATTCAGCTTTAAGACGATGTAAAAATCTCAATTTCGAGAAATTTACACTTATGACTGGTTTTGTGGTCCAGGGTCACATATGTAGATGTGTGTTTGTGTTTGAGAGAGACAACATTGAAAATGCCCTGCTCAATGACATTAGAGTAAAGCCACGTTGATTTGCCCATTTAGTCTGTCACTACAGGTACAACAGCAAAGGGCGGAGCGGCTCTTTCAACAATTGCCCTTCCTGTCGCAAGGGACACGACGTGTCTGTCTGCGAGTGTTCGTGTGCGTAAGTACTAAAGCAAGAGGCAAGACAGGACATCTGTCTATACTAACACTGATCCGATCTGACACCTGTAAACGCATATGTGTGTGCGCGTGTCTACACTGTCTGGGTCTCAAAGGCACTGAAGCCTTTTCAACGGGTCAGGGAGGAAAACAAAACTGCTGACAAAATGTTAGAATGAATAATTGAAGAACTCGTGGTACCTACGGAGAAGAGCGATGGAGGGAGAGCAGGTGAATTGACAATTTAAAACGGCATTTGACTGAAATGATTGCACAGTTACAAATAAAACATAACACGGCTACAGGAACAATGACAGATGTGACGTGATATATTACAAATCAGATTTCAGGACTCAGTGAGATTATGTTTCATTTCAAATGTGTGTGTGTGGCACTCACAGTTCAATGGCTTTGTTCCACATGATGGTATATCCTGAGAGGGTAAAGGACTCCACATTCACAATGTGAATGTTTCCTCGTTCCGAGCCGATGTACAGCCATTTACTTTGGAAGGGCAGATGACAGAACGTTATCCTACAAAAAAAGGAATGAAGAGAGTAAATTTGTTATTATTTGTAATTGCCATTGAAAACGTAACATCATTTGTTATGTTAATTATCTTTCTTATCTGAACTTACAAGCTAAATTCAAAACGACACATATTCTGTTCTCCAGTGTCATATTGGGTTCTTTTTGTCTGATGCTATCAGAGAAATTGTTTAAATATTTGAATCAACACTGAATACAGCAGCCTGTATTCTAAGAATTCTCAAACATCATACTTTATATGGTTTGGCTGCTTTAAAATTCACTGGAAGATGTAGTATATTGCTGCAAAATAAATGTTTCAGCAACCTCAGAGAAGAGCACAATGGATTAGATACACTAGAACTCATGCCCTTGAAGGTTTCTTTTGGATTAACAAACCATTTCAGTTCTATAAAATAGTGGGAAGGTAATGTGAGGTTGAAAGATGGACTCTGCAGTCATGCATGGATTTAACTGAAATGGGAATGTTGTATTGAAGGGGTAATTCTAAGATGACAAGATTTTAATCTAAGGGTTTTAATAAAAGTTGGTTGTGGTGAACAAAGGTAGGAAAGCTTTTGCTGACAAATAAATGGGGACATCTTGATGCAGGTAAAACAGAAAAATCATACACACTGTTCATTTACTTTACTACAATACAAAGCCGGTTGAAAATGTACTACTTGTAATGTTCTTTACAGCAAATAGATTAAATAGTGACTCACCTAAATTCCCCCCTTATTAGATTTTTTGGAGACTACAGAGATCTCTAGTGTGTCTTCTAGATTTTAAAAAAATTGCCCAGATTTACAAAGATACCAAAGTCTGCACCCATTCTGTGATTTCAATAACATATTTTTTCCCCATTTAGTTCAAGATCAATTTACCTGAGATTTATTCCAATTTTTATATGTGTCAACAAAATGGAATCATATGTTTACTTCTCCTAAGCAAATTAAGAGACACATCTGAGACTGTTCATAACATTTCCAGCTCCCTCAAGTCTTCATAACAATGAGAGAGCAACCTCTGAGAAATAGTATTTTTCTTTGGAAACTACATACCCTACGGAATCAGTGGATTCTATTTTTTCCATTTTAATTTTTTTTAGACTCTGTTTTAATGGTTCAATTAAAAAATATTAATCAAAAGTCATCTCTAATCAATCGAAATTATGAAACTTACACAATTTAACAGCAATTTATTAAAATTTAAAGTTAAAATTTCATTTTAAGACCCTATGATTTTTTTTTTTCATAAATTTTTTGGGTTCCATTTTAATGGTTTCATTAAATTGTAATAATAAAAAGCATATTCAATTCAAATTTTCAATTCAAATTTATTTGTATAGCGCTTTTCACGATAAATATCGTTGCAAAGCAACTTTACACCAAATTGACATTTTTACATCTAAAATTTTACATTTTTATATCTAATTCATTGATTCTATTAAAACAAATAATTTATTATTATTTTATTTCTTTTTTTTTTTAGAAAAACTGTGTTGTGTATTTACATTTTTCTGGTAAATAAATTCTGGTAAATATTTTTTTCTGGTAAATATATCTTAAAAAATAAAGTTTTAATGACAATTTTACAAATAGTACTAGTACTATCATTACATTAAGTAATACACTTCTGTCACAATTTCTTCAAGTTAAACCAAACGTTTATTTTGATGGGCTGCTGTAAAAACCTGTAAGTTCCTCTTTGTATATGATATGACAATAGAAATGCTCATGAAGTGACACTCAGAGCAGTTCTAGAGATTATGTTTATGTGTTCATGTGCTCATATTTTGAGGCGGCAGAGGCTGAAAACACCACAAACGTTATGCGCGCTTCAGTATGTTTATAAACAAAACCTTGCGTCTGCACTATTCATTTACACAGAGACACCAAACAAAAAATACTGTTTGTTTTAAACAGTATTTTTGTGGCTTAATATTCACAGACACTAATCCATATTGCATTTTAATGTAAGTGTACTGACCTACTTTTGATTTAGCCATCCAAAATTTGACAAATTCTGTAGCATTTCATGTTATATAGTAAATTTCATTTTTATGACCAGATTCCATGATTTCGTCCACATGTTCTGCATCGCAGAAATTATAGGGCCCTAGATAAGCCTCACCGAAAATAAAATTTAGCACATTCAAAGTCAGGGTATTGACAGTCACATGCTCCATCGATGAACCATACAGTTTTCTTCCAACCAAATATGTTTGCATGTAATTTATGTCATTCCCGAGTACAAAAATGCTTAGTTTAGCTTGAGCTGCAGTTCTGCTTGCTCAACTCAAATGTACTTTGCTGTACGTCCCAGAGGGATGAAAATGCAGGAAGCTCAGCTACCAGAGTCAAAGACTGGGCTTCGGTTTAATCACCACTAAAACTGACATACTGTATTACTCAGTCTTGGGCCTTTCGAAAGTATTCGTTTTCCAAAACTCACATGCATCTTGTTTTTTTGTTTTTGTTTTTAAAGGTGAAGCATATGGTATCATTTCATGAACAAAAGGCTTGTTTGTTTTGGTGCTGTGCAAACGGCTTGCCTCTCACCCCTTTCACACTGCTTTTTCCCTGCAACACAAGTGCACACACACACACACACACACCTGCCCCTAACACTTCACACCAGCACCTTGCAGCATCATGAATATATTCATGAGTGGAAGAGTGTTGAGAGAAATACCATGCATCAAACTCAACACACTTCTTTCCTGTCTATCAGACAGATGCGCATGGAGAAGACACTGAAAGACGACACAAGTTGGACTGCTGACTGCTCTCTATTTTTCTTTCTCTTGAGAGAGGGCAAAAACAAAAAGAAAAAAGTAAGAGAAAACATAAGAGGCTTTTGTCGGCGCCAATAGCCTTGTGGTTATTGTGCCGACATATCACACAACTGTGCTTGCAGTGACCCGAGTTCGAATCCCGTCTTGAGGTCCTTTGCCGATCCCACTCCCCTCTCTCCACCCAGTACTTTCCTGTCATTTCTCTCCTGTCCTGTCTATTAAAAGGCACAAAAAGCCCCAAAAATAATGTATACAAAAAAAGAGGCTTTCAAAGAAAACATACATGTAATGTTATTTAAAATGACTGAACGATAAACTCCAAGAGCATAAAAACACAAACAGATTTCAGAAGGAACTCATAAACACATAGTTTAAAGTGATAGAATGAAAATTCTGTAATTAATAACTCAATCTCATGTTATTCCAAACCTCTAAGAATTTTGTTTATCCTCCGAACACAAATTAAGTTGTTATTATTAATGAAATCAGAGAGCTTTCTTACCCTATATAGACAGCAATGCAACTGACACCCTAAAGACCCAGAAAGGTAGTAAGGACACTGTTAAAATAGTCCATGAGACATCAATGGTTTAACCATAATTTTATGAAGCTATAAGAATGCTTTTTGTCCTTACTACCTTTCTGGGCCTTGTCAGACGTGTCGTGTGTCAGCTACGTTGCTTTCAATGCAGGGTCAGAAAGCTCTCAGATTTAATAAAAAATATCTTAACTTGTGTTCTGAACATGAACGAATGTCTTTTAGGTTTGGAACAACATAAGGGCGAGTAATTAATGACAGATTTTCCCTTTAAATATATGCACTACAGCTCTACACATATACACATATCATAATTTACCTTAAACTATTCATTTAAATTAATAACTTCTATTTTTATTTTATACAATTATATATTTCTTGTCTACATTATGTCATAATCTCAAGTAGGTGAACATTTTGTCAAAAACTACTATCCAATTCTTTAATTGAAAAAAGTTTAAGTGGAAAAAAAAATCTAATTTAGGTCTTTTCTGGCATGTTTTCCATAATTAGCTAATGATCCTTCTTTAATTAATTTATTAATTAGCACAGGAAACAATTAATCACATCTATCATTTCACTATGAGTGTGCGTGTCATGTAACATATGAAAATTTAACACAACATCTGCACATCTACTTCAGGATGACTAGGCAAATTTCGTGTGTCAAATCAAAACACATATATTTATATATTTGTATTTTTTTCTATCATGCCTGGGACACTCCATTCACATGTATTGTTTTTATAATGAGCTAATGACATTTCGCATCCTCAAAAAAAACCCAGAAATTATTCATTTTCCTCATAGAGACCAATGACTGCTCCGTGCCATGTAGGTAGTTTTTACTATAATGAATCTTTGGTCCCACCCATGTCGACAAAACCTGAGCCACACAAAAACTCAAACAAAAACACACTTTTTCTCCACCGTTTTTCTTTTCATGTAGAAGGACCAGACACAACCACATTCACAAATATCAACAGCCCTCCACGTGTGAGAGTGAGGTGTGCATTTGTGTTCAGATGGCTTTTCTGTGACGGTGTGATAATGAGCTAAATGAGTGTATTAGCATGACAGACGGATGCCCTGCACTCCTGACATTTGGCTTGCTCTTTACTGAGCCTTCGTCCTGCAGGGACATACACACACACACAAGCAAAGAGCAAATCCATTCAGGAACAGACTTAAAAACCTGCCAACCTCCCTGATCATTTATGTTACAGCAGGATGGATTCGTTTCAGCTGTAAAACATTGTGTCTGTGGGTCATAACGGCTTCAAAAGGTAAACACTGCCTTTCATTGACATCATATGGGAAAATTCATTTTACAGCTCTGAATGATTGAGACACCGAGCTCACTGAACAAATACAAGAAGATTCATAATCAACGACAATGTGTTGCTTCAGGCAAGCCAACCGTATAAAACACACAATTGACCAGCTGCACATGTACAACATGGAGGAAAAGAATCTGCTTTGAATGAGCTCTAATTCATTTCCCCCTGTAAATGTTTGTAAGAACAAATGTGCAGCATTTAAATCAGTTGAATTTTTGTTTTTCTTATGCGTCAGAATGGCTTGAGTGCAGCAAAAGCATTTGAAGTCAACACAGTCTAATATCTCTTTCCTCCAAAATGCTTTAATGTGCAATCTAGAGAGCGTTTTCAGGGAGCACTTTTAACGTCTCTGCCAGGAAAGAGCATTTTTTAACAGGCTGTTCCTCTCTCATCCCTCTCTGGTTGTTGTAACATCTTCCGACAGCTTCCTGTCAGAACGTCAGCCTGTGTGATGCCCACGGTGTCCTGACAGTAGGTCAAACTATGTTCCTCCCAAAAATATACTTTCCAAAAGAAGCATCCTTCAACATCACAGCCCACATGCCTTTTGTGGGCCGATTACTGTTCTTGAAGGGATGATTGTTTGTTTATCTGTTATTGTGAACAATCGGTTGAATTAATCTTTTGTCTCATATCATTATTAAGTGTATTTTTATATTATATTATATTATACTATATTAAGCTTTGTTTTATATATATACATACTTTTTTTTCAGTTAAAGTCAAAAGTTTACATACACCTTTCAGAAACTGCAAAATGTTAATCATTTTACCAAAAAAAGAGGGATCATACAAAATGCATGTTATTTTTTATTTAGTACTGACCTGAATAAGATATTTCACTTGAAAGATGCTTACATATAATCCACAAGAGAAAATAATAGTAAATTTATAAAAAAAAAAATAACCCTATTCAAAAGTTTACATACACTTGATTTTTAATACTGCGTTGTTTTTTTTTACCTGAATGATCCACAGCTGAGTTTTTTTGTTAAGTGATAGTTTTTCATGAGTTCCTTGTTTGTCCTGAACAGTTAAAATGCCCACTGTTCTTCAGAAAAATCCTTCAGGTCCCACAAATTCTTTGGTTTTTCAGCATTTTTTGTTTATTTGAACCATTTCCAACAACGACTATGATTTTGAGATCCGTCTTTTCACACTGAGTACAACTGAGGGACTCATATGCAACTATTACAGAAGTTTCAAACACTCAGAAGGAAAAATGATGCATTAAGAGCCAGGGGTGTAAACTTTTGAACAGAATGAGGATGTGTTCATTTTTCTTATTTTACTTATATGTCATATTTTTTTCATTTAGTACTGGCCTTCAGAAATTGCAGAAGATACTTACATGTTCCCGAGAAGACAAAGTAAGTTAAAATTACACTGATCTTCAAATTCAAAAAGTTTTCACGCCAGGTCTTTTAATGCATCATTTTCCTTCTGAAGCATCAGTGAGCATTTGAACCTTCTGTAATAGTTGCATATGAGTTCCTCAGTTGTCCTCAGTGTGAAAAGATCTCAAAATCATACAGTCATTGTTGGAAAAAGATCAAATACATGAAAATGCCGAAAAACCAAAGAATTTGTGGGATTTTTCTGAAGAATAGTGAGCAGTTTAATTGTAAAATTAAGGGACTCATGAACAACTATCACTAAACAAAAAAACACAGCTGTGGATCATCCTGGTAACAGCACAGTATTCAATCAAGTGTACAGTGTGTAAACTTTTGAACAGGGTCATTTTTACTAGTATTTTCTATTGTGATCTATATGCAAATGCCTTTTATGTGACATAACTTATTCAGGTCAGTACTAAATAAAAAATAACATGTATTTTGTATGATCCCTCTTATTTTGGTAAAATAATTCACATTTTGCAGATTCTGCAAGGTGTATGTAAACTTTTAACTTCAACTGTTTATATATAAATTTATATTTAGAGTGATGTTAGTAGAAAAGTAGTACATTTCAGAATAATTATACATATATAAAATTACATCGCTCAGAAAAGCGTTGCGTTAGACAAGTAAAATGTGTTCTGAAAGCCAATTCGTGTTAACTTTACAGCTCAACACTGAGACATTTTATTTGCACTCTGGGGCACAGCTGCCCCATTGCAGCCTCAGGGGTGAGACAGGTCGCAAAGGGAAACACTTTCTAAATGTCAGGCACACAGACACATCAGTCCTATACCTATGACCCCTGCCTGTACGTTCGTAGGCAGATACACATGTGCATAGACCCCCACACACACACAGTGTTATGTGGTAAAAACTTGTTCGACCCTGAAAGCCGCTGTTGGCGAGTTGTCACTCTCATCAACAGAAGCAGTGCAGATTATAAGTGAAGGGCTGCCTCATCTCTTATCAGAGTCAACAGCTGTCCAAACCGAATCAGAAGGTTACAACCTTCCTGCGCTGATCTATAGCTATGAGTGTGATTAAAGATCTCACACATTCTTCAATTCTTCCCACAGAGCTACAACGCTGATTGAAGTGTCCTTAGTATGAACACATGTCACTGCTGAGGATAATGTTTCAAATAAGCAACTTTTTTATGCTTTTAAAGGGGACTTGTCATGGAAAACTGGATGAAATGAAACAGTTTGACATGCAATGTAGATGTACTCTAGCTTTCGCAACTCAAAACTCACCGTTTAGTCTACGAAGCTTTTAAAAAATTGCTTGTAAATCTGCCTGTTTTTAACACATTGTGCATAACTAAGCACAATGCAATAAGCCTTACTGTTTTGATGGTCATTTAAAGTGATAGTTCAGCCAAAAATGAATATTCTGAGATAAGATATTTTTGATGAAATAGACAACAACACAACTACCACGTTCAAGAAACGTAGTAAGGACATCGTTAAAATAGACCATGTGACATCAGTGGTTCAACCGTAGAACCGTTGACCGAAGACACGGAAAAGAAGAAATTGTTGAATAAAGTTATTTTTCATAACATTACAGTTGATCCACCAATGTCACAAGGACTATTTTAACGATGTGCTTACTACCTTTCTAGGCCTTGAACGTGGTAGTTGTGTTGCTGTCTATGCAGGGTCAGAAAGCTCTCGGATTACATCAAAAATATCTTAATTTGTGTTCCAAACATAAACAAAGGTCTTATGGGTTTGGAACAATGTGAGGGTGAGTAATTAATGACAGAATTTTCATTTTTGGGTCAACTATTCCTAAATTAAATTATGGCAAACAGTGCAGGAAACCTTCATTAACATTGTAATTCAATTTAAAAACTAAATAAACTGCTTCTTTCTGCATTAGTTACAACTTTTCTCTTTTCCCGCTACTGTTTGCAAGCATGACTACACATGTTGACTCGCCTCCCTGTGCGACCAACAGAGAAATGAGTGTTGTGTTCTGGGCTGCACCTGGGTACCAACAGTGAGAGAGCAAGTGGAAGTCAACTGGAATAATAAGGGAGTGAAAGAGAGAAACAGAGGTATCAGATGTGAGTGTGGGCCCACAGACTCACAAACACCAGCTCTGCCACACACACACAAACACACACACATAGAGCCATGTATCGCTAACACAGTCTACATGCACACACACGCTCAGAGCAAGTGCAGATTAAGTGACCGTGGCTGACCTCTCCTTGTTGAACTTGAGTGAGTGCAGCACAGCTGGTCTCTTCTGTCGCAGGTTCCACAGGTGAATACTGTCATCAGCCAAAGCACTAACTAGCGCCCCCTACAACAGAGAATGAAAAAAGATTTACAATTTACACAACATTTGGATTAAAACAGCCTATATCTTATACTGTCAGAAAGCAAAATAACATAACATTTTTGTAATATTTTAGTATATATACAAACACAACCATTCTAAAGTAATGTTACAAATGACTTCTATTTCAAATAAACACTGTTCATACAAAGTATCCTGAAAAAACCTCCTCCTGGGTCTTAATGCATCATGTTTCCTTCTGGAGCATCAGTGAGCACTTGAACTTTCTGTAATAGCTGCATATGAGTCCCTCAGTTGTCGTCAGTGTGAAAAGATGGATATCAAAATCATACAGTCATTGTTGGAAAGGGTTCAAATACACAAAAATGTTGGAAAACCAAAGAATTTGTGGGACCTGTAGGGATTTTTTTGAAGAACAGCAGCCAGTTTAACTGTTCAGGACAAGCAAGGGACTCATGAACAACTATCACTAAACAAACAAAAACACAGCTGTGGATCATTCAGGTAACAACACAGTATTAAGAATCAAGGGGGTGTAAACTTTTGAACCGGGTCATTTTTTAAATTCAACTATTATTTTTTTTTTTTGCGGACTATATGTAAACATCTTTTATGTGAAATATATTATTCAGGTCAGTACTAATTAAACAATAACATGCATTTTGTATGATTCCTTTTATTTTGGTAAAATAATTAACATTTTAATGATTCTGAAAGGGGGATGTAAAGTTTTGACTTCAACTGTAATAAACTTCGTCCCTCTGACACTTTATTCACTGATATTGCTGTTTGACAGTTTTACTAAGAAACAAGAAATTCTGTGTGTGTGTGTGTGTGTGTGTTTAACATGATTCTCATATTTTAATATACAGCTATGAAAAAAATTAAGAGTCAAAATAACAAAAAACATTTAGATTTATTTTTAGACAACACAATACCAATGTTTTAACTTCAGAAGTTAAGAAGTCAATATTTGGTGGCGTAACCATGATTTTCAATGACAACAAATTGGGGAAAAAGTGCTCTGGATGACAATATTTTTATTTGAAGTTTGGAAGAAATGTTATCAGACCTTTATACAATAGAACAAATACTAGCATTTTGATCAAACCTTATTCTTCAACGTGAAAGTAAACTTATGGGCAAGACGTTCGGTTCATTATCTGCTATAGGACAAAAATAACAATGTGCAGTAAACGGTAAAACTGTTTGCACTACAAACCAGTGTGCTCATTATTAAGATAATACATTAAAATAATACGGTAAGACACACCTATTTGCAATATAAAGCAGCAAAACAAGCTGTTTTGTACAGCTAAAAAGAGCTGGACGCGAATAAGACGGGAAGACCCATAAAATTTACAAATGGCCGCATCCGCTCTTTCTTGAAAAGTAAGGTGGATACCTAGTCAATCATGCTTGCCTCTCTTACCTGCTTGGAAAAAAACGCCCCTGACACATACCATACTCCGGTAGAGATAACCTATTCATTCTGCAACATTTCTAGAGGGCTGGAAGATTCGAGATACAGTGGTGGGTGGTGAATGTATGTGTGTGTGAGAGAGAGACAGAACTGAGTGGAAAAATAAATCGAAAGAGAGACAGTGTGGGTGGGACAGACAGAGGGGAAGGAGGAGGGATGCTACCACAAAATATCTCCTTTCCATCTAGGCACTGGCATATTCAGACCAAATACACACAGACGCTGCCTTTCCTCTGGTTATAGACGCTGAATATAAAACAGATAAGTGTCTGTGCTTTGTCCCAGGTGTGTGTGTGTCTGTCTATACAGGCTCTGCTTGGTCTGTTGAGCCACAAACAAACACATACTCACTCAGACTGAAAATGTAGATACACAAACATGCACTAATGAATTTGTGAAGAAACTCGAAATAACATTTTAGCTAAAATTATAAGCTTATGAAGCCTGGCCATCTCTCACCTAACAGAGAATTATTTAGAATATATATGTATATATATATATATATATATATATATATATATATATATATTATTATTATATATATATATATATACACACACACACACACAATATAAACACACAAGCACAGTTTTACTTTCTCAAAAAAACTTATTCTGCATGATTTATAAGCCTGTTTCCTCATGGGGACCTAAAAAATGTCCCCACAAGGTCAAAACTTACTGGTATTACTATATTTGTGGGGACATTTGGTCCCCATAATGTGATAAGTACCAGGTACACAAAAACACACACACACATACATATATACATATACATATATATGTGTGTGCGTGTGCGCGTCTATTGTGTTTGTTTTTAAAGACATTTTTCTGCTCAAGGATGCATTTATTTGATCAAAAATACAGAAAAAACAGTAATATTATGAAATATTATTACGATTTAAAATAACTGTTTTCAATTTTAATATACTGAAAAATATTAATATTAATCTTGTGATGCAAAGCTGAACTTTCATCATCCATTACTCCAGTATTCAGTGTCACATGATCCTTCAGAAATCATTCTGATTTTTTAACAATATGCTAATTTATTATCAATGTTGGTTACAGTTTTTGTTGATTAATATTTTTTTTTGAACCTTTCATACTTTTTTTCAGCATTCTTTGATTAAAACAAATTTTAAAAGAACAGCATTTATTAAAAAAGAAATATTTTCTATATTTCTAAAAAGAAATATAAAAACTGAGCTTTGCAACACAGGCATAAATTATGTTTTAAAGTACAGTATATTAAAATAGTTATAACCATTATTTTAAATTGCCATAATATTTAATAATATTACTGTTTTTTTTCTGTTTTTTTTATATATATATATATATATATATATATATTAATTATTTTTATTTGATTTTTTTTTTTTGTGGCGGGAGGAGCAAACAACAGACACAGCGGCCGTGACGTCAGGCCTTTTATTGAACATAAAATAACCAAAAGTGTCCAAAGTGGGGGGAATAGAAGTGTCCAAAATAAAGAGGGTGTTCTGGTGTCTGGTTCTGGGAGTTCTGTGAAGGAGGGGCAGTGTTTGCAAAGGGAAGGGTCTAGGTAAGGGGCAGAGTCCGGCAGCCGCACACGCTCCCCTCTTAGGTCCGCGGCTCTAGGGGCGGCGGCTTCATCCTGTCAGCCGTCTCACGGGTGCGGTTCTCGTCCGGACCATGGGTCGGCAGCTCGTCACTTTGGCGGCGCTCGTCCCTTAACGCTCCCTTCCTGGACCCACGAGGACACGGGGAAGAAACCGGTCTCCCGAGGAGAGGCGCGCTCCACATTTCAACAGCGGCGGTGATGAGGCTTCATTCATGTCAGGTGTGCCTCATCACATGCCGCCAGACATGGCTGTTTGGATTAAGGGACGGGGAGATGCTGAGGGCGGGGGCAGCCGACTAGTCAAAATATATATATATATACATATATATATTATATACATATATATATACGCAACTTTGATGAGCATAAGGGAGTATATTTTACACACAGTTTTAAACATTTTATATGTGTGTTTTAACTTGCCATGATTACATTTTGGAATTTTCCAAATTTTTAAGGTCTAATATCAAGCAATCATCTTGAATGTAGTTCTATTATTATTTCACATGATGCTACTAATAGATCATGGTGCTACTAACGCAGAGGTCGTGGTTTGATTCCCAGGGAACGCAAACACAGGAAAAAAAGCACAGTTTGAATGCACTTTCAAGTCACTTCGGATAAAAGCATCTGCCATCCAAGTGGTCTTAAAATAGAAGTACAAAAAATACCACGTTCATGTCAGGCATAACTTGCTGATGACTGCTGAGAAGTCTGTTCATATTGACCAGCTAATTTCAATATGTTTATTATTATTATTTTAAGTTTGTTTGCCTTGTTTCATCCGAATATTTTATCTTTCACTTAAAAAAAAATAAATAAACCTCACTAAATACATTTAAAAGCATACACATACCATTTTTAATCAGTTAAAATACATTTATTCCTATTTTCTAACATCTTTTTTATACTGCACAATAGAAATATGTTGATTAAAATGAAATATACTGTATGCAAAGAGAAAATTGCTCTTCTATCTGCAACCAACCAAAGATCAACACTCAAAACAAGTCAAGATGCACTTCAAATTAATTCAAGAAGAAAACTCTGTATAAATAGCCAAATATTCCCGTGAACGTAGAGTGAACAAATCGTTTTGACGCTAAGGAGCACAATCTACAAGGCAGCTTAGTGTAAGAGATCCCTGTGGTCTTGACTGTGGGCAACACTCTGGGGAGGAAATGGTAATATCAGCTTCCTCTGTAGGATCCCTCCTGGCCCACTCTGGAGGACAAGAGGGTTTGTGGCAGCAAAGGCTCTGGGTTAAGGGATCATCTAAGCCTCTTGAGGATTCATCCTGGATTATTTAAACTGCCTCTTGGAGCTCCATGGGAATAGGCTCTTAGCATAAGGTTGAGCAGGACTAAGAAAGAGAGGGGGGGCATGAAACACTCACTTCATTTATGAGAAACTGTAGCTGGATGACGGCTGCTCCACTCTCGTGCTGACAGTAACACTCCACACCGGGTCGGCCGAATCTGAAAGGGTTCTAAGTCAAGGAGAGAATCAGGAAATCAAGGCTAACAAGATTATGGCTGTTTAGGGTCAAAATCTGAACACGGCACACATTGTTTCAGCATTTAATTATAATTTTTTAAATGAAAGGCACTGTTTCAGTAAATGCATGTCAGTCACTGTTCACCCTCGGTGGACATACAAGTTAATTACCTCTGCCAATCTCTCTGGTATGGCTGCTAGCAATGAAGTCTGTCAGTCACTGTCAAATCTGCTCTATGAAAGCCGGTAATAAAACACAACAGCCCACTTTATAAACATTATTGTTGTTTTGACAAGATTTCCCATGTCAGAGACAGGCTCTCCCTATCTGAAGAGTCTAAAAAAGACTGTCTAAAAGTCAAAGAACCCAAATAAAGTGCACTAAAGTGCCTTACTCTCACTTGTGCAAAATATGGAGATACATAAGCATTCTCTATTTTCATAAAAGACTCATCGAGTTAATACTAATAGCTCCAAAAGTTCTGTTAATTAAATGGCAAATAGTTGGTGAAGACTGTAATTTCTCAGCAGGCTCATTGGACGCCTGGCACATGGTGTGTGGATGTGTGTGTCTGTGTTTGTGCTGTAGAGATATAATTTGATGATAACCTCTACTGGGAACCTGGGAACTGCACACACTCATATTTCCACAGCAAGGAGAGACAGAGAGCGGGAAAGAGAAAGGAAGGGAGGCGAGAGCAAGATGCGTACAAGCGTATGCAATCAGGGTGGTGGAAAGAGGGAGGGAAGAATAATTAAAACAGATTAAAAGAGTGATCACTAGAGCTCAAACTGTTGGCACAGAGACAAGATGCAAACAGCAATATACAAGCATGCATAAAAAGACGTGTAATGGCGGAGGATTATGAACACAGATACATGTCTGATGTTAGTATGAGAGTATTATGAGAGAAATGTTAATTATTAGTATCACAAATTCAAATAATTCATAAAATAGTACATCTTATATCTTAGCTTTATAAAATTATGATTGAACCACTGATGTCACATGGACTATTTTAACAATGTTCCTACTACCTTTCTGGGCTTTGAATGTGTCAGTTGCGTTGCTGTGTATATAGGGTCAGAAAGCTTTCAGATTTCATCAAAAATATCTTAATTTGTGATCCGAAGACGAACAAAAGTCTCACTGGTTTGGAAACGAAGTGATAGTGAGTAATTAATAACAGGATTTTCATTTTCGGGTGAACTATTCCTTTCATCTATCTCCTTATAACACAAACACTGTTGTCTCTGAAATGACACATTTTTTAACTACATTTTAAAGTTGCACTGTACTAGAGTGTAGTCAGAGCAGACTTCATCCATCACCTGGAGGAAGCCAGTACAGTCATTTAGTGGTTCGTCCCGTCTATCCATCACAGGCACTATGAAGTGACAGGGATGGAAGATACTGGAGGAAATTGTGTATGCCGATAAGGACACGCCTTGAATCCTCATACATCCTCCGACCACCTGTAGCCGTCCGCTTTATACCCTCATTATATAATGAGGAAATGCACACAGTGATCGGCTGACATGGTGAGGTCAGAAGCAATCGGTATGGGTCAAAAAAGACAAAAAGCACTAGCAAAAATACTAATGAAAGTGAGGAATGAGAGGATGACATAAGTAGATCACTGCATGAATGACAGCACAGATCTGAAAAAATGCCAAAAACCCTGTGACATCACAAACATGTTGACAAGAGGGCAAAGCAGTAGACAGAGCATGGAGGGAAAGCTAGGAAGAGTAAAAACACAGCTGACTCTAGGCCCACACGCAATAAAGTCCAGTGGGCTGTTCATGGCTATAAAGAAAACACCCATTAAATCTTTTCACAAACAGCAATGAGCAGCCTAAGAGGTTGCCATCCATTACTAGACAGTAACCATGCATTTAATGTATTAATTATGGCTCTGTTCCAAAACCAAGTGAGCTGCCTACTAAGGTTTCACAAGGTTTTACCACCTTCTTGGCATACTGGTATCTATGGAAGCCCATTTCTGCCACTAAATAAAAAAAAAAAAAAAAAAGGTAATTGCAACTTTTTAATCTCACAATTCTGACTTTTTTTCGCAATTGCGAAGTCACATCTTACAATTCTGACTTCTTTCTCAGAATTGTGATGCAAACTCGCAATTGTGAGTTATAAAGACAAAATTCTGAGACATAAACTCACAACCAGAGGTGGAAAGTAACGAATTACATTTACTCGCGTTACTGTAATTGAGTAGGTTTTTTGTGTACTTCTACTTTTTAAAGTAACTTTTAAATTTTGTAATTTTACTTTTACTTAAGTATGTTTTGATTTAAGTATTGTACTTAACTACATTTTAAATCCTATCCGTTACTGAGTAAAAATAAAAAAATAGTAAAATTAAATAAAAAAAAAAATAAAGAAAAAAATAATGTGCGTAGAGGGAAGGAGGAGAGAGCGCGCCGGAAACTACTGATTGCTTGAAGAGCGGGAGAACAAACGCAGAAAGATGGAGACGGACAAGACAGACACACATGATGTAGACCCAGATGAAAGTGAAATGCTGTTGAATTTGAATTCTTCAGAAACAAACCCATGGCCATATTTACAAGACCACTTTGAATTTAAGTGCAAGAAACGCAACAGCTTTATTATGCGGTGTAAACTTTGTTTGCCCAAGACGACTGAATTGGCAGCTTACAAAAGCTCAACATCAAACCTGCGCAAGCATGTTGAAGTAAGTTAAACATGCTTCTTCTTTTTTTTTTTTTACGTAATTATTGTTCTGTTGCGTTGCATCAGTGCGTGACATTGCTAATGTTGGTTAGCACTAGGGTTGGAAATTAACAGGACAAAATTGTCAATGCACAATTAACGTTAAGCTATTACCAGTGTCACGATTTACTTAAGTCTATGAAAAGAGTTAGAATAGATCTGCAGATGTCGCGTTAGAATTGGGCATTACTGTATAACCAATCATACACTTTTGTTGAGAATGCAGTGTCCAATCAAAGCGTTTTGATTCGTCACTGAGTTCAATGCGTGAGCTGACTCTGCATTTGTGATTTCTCTCATTATCGTAAGTTAATAACTTACAGTAGACTCAAGTCGTGGACTGCTACTGAAATAAACAATGTTTTTATTTTATGATCAGTAAAGATCATTAAACAATATTTTTTTTATTATCAGTAGACAGAATGACTTATTATTTTTATTAAAAATGTTAAAATGTCCACCTGTTTATGTATGTATATGAGGTTACAGTTACATCAAATTTAACTGTGTGAAGGTTAACATTTTAGTGTGTTTTTTTTTTGTTTGTTTTTTTTGCGGTCTGATATAGCCACTGTTTTTTATAAGCATGTTCTTATCTTCAGCTTAGTCAGCAATAATGTAAAAGACAAAATGTGATGTGTGTAGAAACACACACAAACACACACACACACACATATATATATATATATATATATATATATATAAGAATGTAAAAATTTCAAATTCTGTGTGTTTAATGAACATTTATTTAAATCATATTGCACTTTTTATTGCACTTTAATTTGTAAAGTTGTTTCCTCAATTAAAAACAACCAGGTTGAGATTTATATCCCTGTTTTTTTTTTTTTAACTACACTAGAATCACCCACCCACCACTGTTGTTCAAAAAAATAAAAAACATTACTCAGTAGATTTTACTCAGAGTAAAATTTTAGAAGAGTTACTTTTTACTTTTACTTGAGTAGATTTTTTGGCCAGTACTTTTACTTGTACTTAAGTAAAATTTAATTGAAGTAACAGTACTTTTACTTGAGTAGCATATTTTATTACTCTTTCCACCTCTGCTCACAACTCCGAAATGAAGACAGAATTGTGTGATATAAACTCGCAATTGCGAGTTATAAAGTCAGGATTGCGAGATATAAACTCGCAATTCTGAGAAAAAAGTCAGAATTCCAAGATACAAACGCGCATTTGTGAGTTTTTATCTCGCAATTCTGACTTTATTTCTCACAATCCACAATTCTAAAAAAAAAAAAAAAAAGTCAGAATTACATTTATACATTTAGATCACACAATTTTGAGGAAAAAAGTCAAAATGTTTATACCTTGCAATTTTGACTTTAGAACTCGCAATTGTGAGTTTATATCTCCCAATTCTAAAAAAAAAGTCAGAAACGCAAAAAAAGTAAGAATTGCAATATACAAATGCACATTTGTGAGAAAAAAAGTCAGAATTGCAAGACACAAATGCGTATTTGTAAGAAAAAAGTCAGAATTGCAAGATACAAACTCGCAATTGCAAAAAAAAGTCAGAATTGCAAGATACAAACGCACATTTGTGAGATTTTATCTCGCAGTTCTGACTTTTTTCTCGCAAATGTGCATTTGTGTCTCGCAATTCTGACTTTTTTCTTGAAAATGCGCAATTGTATCTTGTAATTCTGACTTTTTTCTTGCAATTGCCAGTTTGTATCTCGTAATTCCGACATTTTTCTCGCAAATGCGCATTTGTGTCTTGCAATTCTGACTTTTTTCTCGCAAAATGCGCATGTGTCTTGCAATTCAGTTTTTTTTGCGATTCAGATTTTTTTTTTAGAGTTGGGAGATATAAACTCGCAATTGCGAGTTCTAAAGTCAGAATTGCAAAGTATAAACTCACAATTTTGACTTTTTTCCTTAGAATTGCGTGATATAAATGTAATTTTGACTTTTTTTGCAATTCTGACTGAATAATGTCAGAATCGCAAAAAAAAGTCAGAATTGCAAGATACAAATGTGCATTTGCGAGAAAAAAGTCAGAATTGCGAGACACAAATGCACATTTGCGAGAAAAAAGTCAGAACTGCGAGATAAAATCTCACAAATGTGCGTTTGTATCTTGCAATTCTGACTTTTTTTTGCAATTGCGAGTTTGTATCTTGCAATTCTGACTTTTTTCTTACAAATACGCATTTGTGTCTTGCAATTCTGACTTTTTTTCTCACAAATGTGCATTTGTATATTGCAATTCTTACTTTTTTTGTGTTTCTGACTTTTTTTTTAGAATTGGGAGATATAAACTCACAATTGCGAGTTCTAAAGTCAAAATTGCAAGGTATAAACATTTTGACTTTTTTCCTCAAAATTGTGTGATCTAAATGTATAAATGTAATTCTGACTTTTTTTTTTTTTTTAGAATTGTTTTTTAGAAATTTTTTTAGAATTGTGGATTGCAAGGATTGCAAGTTTATACCTTGAAATTATACCTTGAAATTCTGACTTTATAACTCACAATTCTGAGAAAAGTCAGAACTGCAAGAAAAAAAAATCTGAATTGCGAAATATAAACTCGCAATTGTGAGAAAAAAGTCAGAATTGGAAAATATAAAATTCCAGTTGCAAGAAAAAAAGTCAGAATTGCAAGATACAAATGCACATTTGCAAGAAATAAAGTCAGAACTGCGAGTTTTTATCTCTGAATTCTGACTTTATTTCCTGCAATTGTGAGTTTTTAATCATGCAGTACTGAGGAAAAAGTCAGAATTATGAGATTATATTTTTCCAATTCTGACTATATAACTCGCAATTGCGAATTTATGTCTCACAATTCTGAGAAAAAAGACAGAATTGCAACACACAAATGCGCATTTGCGAGAAAAATGTCGGAATTGCGAGATACAAACTGACTATTGCAAGAAAAAAGTCAGAATTACAAGATACAATTGCGCATTTTCAAGAAAAAAGTCATCGTTGCAAGTTTACACCTTGCAATTCTGACTTTATAACTCACAATTCTGAGAAAAGTCAGAACTGCAAGAAAAAAAAATCTGAATTGCGAAATATAAACTCGCAATTGTGAGAAAAAAGTCAGAACTGCAAGATACAAATGCACATTTGCAAGAAATAGTCAGAACTGCAAGTTTTTATCTCTGAATTCTGACTTTATTTCTCGCAATTGTGTTTTTATCATGCAGTACTGAGGAAAAAGTCAGAATTATGAGTTTATATTTTTCCAATTCTGACTATATAACTCACAATTGCGAATTTATGTCTCACAATTCTGAGAAAAAAGACAGAATTGCAAGTCTGAGTTGCAATATACAAACGTGCATTTGCGAGAAAGAGAGTCAGAATTGAAAAAAGTGAGGGAAAAAAGTCAGCAATTGTCCGTTTATATCTCAATTCTGAGAAAAAAAGTCAAGTGTATCTTGCAACTCGAGTTTATATCTCACAGATCTTTTATAAAGCTTAGTGGGGAAAAAAAATGGCAAACGCCAGATGAGGTTGGAGAAACATTGATTAGAAACTTATATTTCACTCAATACTGAAAATAGTATTGATAAAAACAGTTTAGGGAAATTAAAAATTTACGTTTGTATTTATCTTACCAACATGCTAACCTCAAAATCAATTTAAAGCAATTGAACGAACCTCATTTTTCATTTCTGTAAGAATGCTATCTTAACAGGCAGCGTACTGGGTTTTGAAACAGAGCTAATGTGTGTGCAGCTATATCAAAGACTTCAAGTCAGTCAAAAGTAGGCTAAAGGAGGGATGGAGAAAAAGAAAGCAGCCTACGGGGTCAATAGTGACGTTTATTCTGCTCTGACGTCAGGAATGTCCAGTCATGCTTTACCCTAAAAGAGACAAGACAACACACAAACACATGAATATGCACGCAGAAAACAAACATGCTACAGTGATCTCCAGTAATACTACTAACTGCGTGTGAAACACAAGCATACTCTCTCTTTCTCTCCCGTGCTCCTGGGAATGATTAATTTGTCTAATACGCTTTCTAAATAAATAAACTCCAGAGGCACGTTTGATTTATTGGGGACCCAAACAATTAAAGTTGCAAGCACTGTGGCTGTCGCTGCAACAAACTGCCTTCACCTTGAGCATGCTTCAGTGCACATACGCTCTCAAACAAGCCACTCTGCAGATACTCTTGACACGCAGCGTGCTCTATTAAAACATCCTATACTCAGCACCACTGTAATCAGCTAACATGCAACCGGGGATGATTCATTTTAATACACTTACTAATATTTTGCTGTTTTTCCAGAGCTGCCCTCTCTTGGGAAATTTGCATACAGGGACTTTATTTTTCTCCTGTCTTGGCTTCCTTCCATTTGATATCTTAGCAGTTCTTATGTGTGGAATCAAGCATGATAGCTTGCGCATAACAGCCATGATTTTCACATAACAATTCAACACTGCTAAAAATGATACACACTATACTGACAAAAATGTACTGACCAGGAGACAAAACTGTTAAACACAACTGTAAATCAAACATTTTGTGTCTATGCGATAGACAAAGAGACAAAACAAACGATATGTGACCCTGGACCACAAAACCAGTTGTAAGTATATTTGCAGCAATAGCCAACAATACATTGTATGGGTCAAAATTATCACATTTTCTTTTATGCCAAAAGTCATTAGGATATTAAGTAAAGATTCTAAACATCTCCTACAGTAAATATATCAAAACTTAATTTTTGATTAGTAATATGCATTGCTAAGAACTTCATTTGGACAACTTTAAAGGTGCTTTTCTCAATATTTTGATTTTTTTGCACCCTCAGATTTCAGATTTTCAAATAGTTGTATCTCAGACAAATCCTGACAAACCATACAATCAGTTGAAAGCTTATCTATTCAGCTTTCAGATGATGTTCGAGAATGATAGACAGAACAACAGACAGAGAGAAAGATAGATATGGGACCCTATGAAATATGTATTATTATTTTTCACCAAATGCTGTTTCCACCCCCCCCAAATTCCATTTTTTTCACGTTTTAATTTCTGTAGGCTGTAGGTAACCATTCTGTAGGTTTTAATTTTTAAACAAAAAAAATATTATTCAAAAAACATGTGTAATTAATTAAAACCATGAAACTTACACAATTTAACAGAAATGTATTAAAAGTTGAACAAAACTACATTTCAAGGCTCTATAAAATGTTTTATTTTTTCTCAATTTCAGTTTTATATTTACCAAATTCTGTGTTTTCTATTAACCTTCTGGATTCTGTTTTAATGTTTGTTTGTTTTTTTTATTTTAATAATAAAAAACATAAATTAATTGATATTATAAAAATATTTTATTTATTGTTATTTATTTATTCACTTTTAGAAATACTGTGCTGTATATTTACATTTCTCTAGTAAATAAGTTCTGGTAAATAATTTTTCTGCTAAATGTTCCTTAAAAAATAATACTTTAATAATAACTTTATTAGTAGTAGTAGTAGTAGTAGTAGTAGTAGTAGTATCATTACATAAAGTAATCCCTCCCTCCAAATTCCATTTTTTAATTTCTGTAGGCTGTAGGTAACCATTCTGTAGGTTTTAATGGTTAAATAAAAAATATTAATAAAAAAACATGTGTAATTAATTGAAACCATGAAACTACAAAAACTAAATTTTTAAGTCCCCATACATTTTTTTCTCAAATTCAGTTTTATTTTTACCAAATTCTGTATTTGCATTAATCTTCTGGATTCCATTTTAATGGTTTCATCAAATTTTGATAATCAAAAACATCAATTAATTAATATTATAAAAATGTATTTATTGTTATTTTATTTCTTTATTTTATTTTTTTGTGTTGTGTATTTACATTTTTCTGATAAATAATCCTTCTGGTAAATCTTTCTTAAAAATTTGTTTTAATAATAATTTTATTAGTAATAGTACTATAATTACATTAAGTAATATATTTCTGTCACAGTTTCTTCAAGTTAAACCGAACTTTAAATTTTAACGGGTTGCTGTGAAGATATTCAAGTTTTTGTTTGTATATATGATATGATATGACATGATAGGTTAACAGTTTTTCCTTAAATAAAATGGTAAAATGCTTCTGAAGCGACTCTCAGAGCAGTTTTAAAGGTTAATATTTATATGTAATCATACTCTGAGACGGCAGAAGCTAAAAAAACACCGCAAGCGCGACACGCGCTTCAGTATGTGTGTAGTAAACAAACCGCACGTCTGTGACATTCATTCACACAGAAACACACAGAACATGCAGGGTTCATATTTAAGTAGTATTTTTGTGACTTAATATTCACAGACACTAGTTCATATTGCATTTTCGATACTGTGTATTGACCTGCTTTTGATTTATTCATCCACAATTTGGCAAATTCCATGACATTCTGTGTTCCATTCTTTATAACTGGATTCCACAATTCAGTCTGCGTTTTTTCCGCATTGCGGAAATCATACAGACAGACAGCTGGACTGATAGATAAACAGATAGATGGAAAGATAGACACACACAGACCAACAGACAGACAGATAGACGATAGACATTTTTTTGTTTATGTGATCATCTCATGAAGAAAGATTTAAACTCAGTGAGAAGTATACAGGACTTACAAATGAAAGAAAGTGCTGTGTGCATCATTAAAAGCCTCTCTCCCTGTAGGTGGGTGTGATTGATTCCTGGAGATTGGCCAGAGAGTATTAATGACCCTGTACTTCAAGCTAAATTTAGATCTAGCGTTCACCACTCACAGAGGATGATGTAGACCCTCTAAAACACACACACACACAAATACAAGAGCTAAGAAGCTGCAAAGGCAAGAGAACAGCGAAGAGAAGGACAGGGGAAATGAAAAGCTAGTAGATTCTCTTGTAGCCAGAGGCCAAATGAGAAAATATTTAGTGCCAAGTAGAACCAGGACACTCTTTAAACTTTTTCATGGACTTTCCAAAAATTTTAAAGTGAAAGCCTTCTTACTTGTTTGCCAAGGAGTTATATAAGCTGAATTAGTTAATTAAAGTCTCTATCATTTTTTTTTCCCAACAAATCATATTAACCACCAATTACAAACATAATACCTCAATTCAGCAGGTTATAGAGCTTTAAGGACTTTGCTATAGGTCATTGATACAGCTTTAAGTGCTTTATCTCATTCATATGAGCCTGTAAAACGTCTTCTGACTGTATCTCTCCTATCAAATGTGCTTTGTGTTTAAGATGAATAGATGAAGACATAATCAATGTCTGAAAGAGAGAGAAGCACACTGGGTATTGTGAATGAAACAGGATATTGCTACCCATGGGGAGCAACAAAAGACACTCTAAACATCAAATCAATCAACATTTAAACATTCGTTGAGGCTGCGAGCTGCTTATGATGCTGTGTCTGATACCCTATGAGAAGTCTCAAATTCACACAAGTCATTATGGCCACTGAACAAATGTTTTGATACAAGGTGTCCTATTAAAACGCAAGGCCCCATGAGGGAAGACCAGACTAGCGACTGCGGTGCAGTAGGTTACCTAGAGAAAGTAGAAATAAAACACACATAAGCTCATTTGCACTTAATGCAAGAAGGACTGGAAAAAGGATTATGTAAGTAGAGGATATTGAGATGTGTTAATATTTTACACACTCCAAATGCTGTTCAGGATATGTTATATTAAGCAAACCCAGATGACAAATTACAACCGGTTACTAGGCTAACAATCCTTGTGGAAAAATGATACTAATATATTGTATACATTTTAGCTACTACACTCTGAAGCTAATAAAGGAGTTCAATATTTAAAAAACTTCTTTAAAATTCTAAAACTACTATAAAACTAATCAATGGTTTTATTTTTTTTTTTAGATTTATTTATTTTTATGCCTTTAATAGTACAGGACAGTGTAGAGTAGACAGGAAAGCATTGGGTGAAGAGAGAGGGGAGTGGGATCGGCAAAGGGCCACAAGCTTGGATTCGAACTCGGGTCGCCCGTGAGCGCAATTGCGCAGTATGTCGGCGCACTATCCGCAAGGCTATTGGCACCGACATCAACGGTTTTATTCATAATTTCATCAGAGCCATTTATCTCTAGGTTTCTGATTGAATGAACATCTCAATTAGGTTGACATAGGGCTGGGCGATAAATCGACAACGATAATTATCGCACGTTATCAATTTCCTTGATAAACGATAACAAGAGTTTGATGAATGATCGATTTAATGTTTATGCGGAAAAGGCGGAACGAAAAAGCGCTAGTCATTTAAAGCTCACTACTCAGTTTATCCGCTCAGATCAAAGTTCAAACGCCGGCGCAAACTTAAGAGCAGATGTGTTCACTTGGTGTTAGTGTTGCCAAGTTGGGCTACTTTAGCACTGTTGTGATGGGTTGTTTTAGATGTCTGCGGGTTGAAGCGACCCCAATAACGTCATATTTAGCCCCTGAAATATGAATTTACCAGGGGAACCCCGACAAAAAACATGTTTTTTATCCCCTGAAATGCACCTGGGCTAGTTATGGGCTAGTTTGAGAAGCAATTGGGCTTTTTGTTGTGAAAACCTGGCAACCCTGCTCACTGTTGAGTCTTGGTCACTAAACAGTGCTGTGAGATCCAGATCCAAGTGCTTCAATTCAGCGAAGAACACAAATAACTCGGTTTAAAGCCAGATGAAACAGCGCTGACAAACATGAGAGACACTATGCGTAAGGATACAGTCAGAAAGATTTTTAATCTACAAATCAACATCAATTATCACAGATTTACTGTAGTAGCAGTAACTGCACCATGTTATTGTGTAAGAAATGTGGGTATTTGTGTTGAATTTTATTATTTTTTTTTAATAATGTAGACATGTAATAAATGTATTGAAGGAGGAGTAATGGAATATAATTACAGTATTTTTTTGCGATTAAGCTATACCGTTTATGCATTTATACTAAATGTATTTAGACTACTGTTTTTCATACAAATAACTAGAAACCATATTAGATTTTTACCATTGTATTGAGGTGCTATATTTGTGGTTTTAACTGTTATTATAATGATCTAAATGTATGCTACTATGGAAGAGCAATGTTTATAAAAACCCTCAAACAGTCAGAATAATTACATTTCACCATATAAAAATGAGGTTGCTACAATTTTTACAGATACTACTGATTTTGATCATGAACATAAATCTACATTTGCATCCTAACTCAAGCTACTATCAAATGTGTATTTCTAAAAGACAAAAAAAAATTAATATATTAATAATATTATCAGGCAACACAAACCTGTTTCTTGATTTAAAACAATATTACTCATTAAAAGATGCAGAACTAAGGGTTTTTTTCTATTAAGATATTTATTTTGTTAAGGAAAAATGACTGAGAAAAGTGTAAAGAATAAAAAAAAACAAGTTTTTGTCATGTTCTGACCATGAAGAATAGTTTAAAGCCACTATTATCTGTCTAGTTTTTACAACTTTCACACTGCAGCAAAAATCTGCCTTTAAACTTGAAAGAAATAAAAATTTGACATATCCCCTAGCATCATACTAGATAAATTATTAAATTTTTTTTACCAACAATTCTCAACAATAAGTTACTGATTAAATTACTTTTTTAAAAGCTAAGATATGATTTATAATAAATCCATATATATCAGGGTAAATGAACAATTTTAACTACAGCACCAAATTTGAAAAGAAAAGTAGAATTTAATACTACCTTAAAAATGGGGTCCAATTCTTGTTATTAAATGATTAGTTCACTTCAAGAATAAAAAAAATACCTGGGAATGTCATCCAAGATTTTCATGTCTTTCTTTCTTCAAGGTTTTTGAGAAAAAACATTCCAGGTCAAGTGTGCGATTAGTCCTTCGTCTGTACATTTTGATTCAAAAAGGTAGGGTAGGGTGAAAAACTCATCTCATTTTTTCCTCTAACTTCAAAATTGTCCGATATCGTTGTTTCACATTTTTTTGTAAAGAGTGTTTGACTTTCTTTGCACATTCTTTTGACTTTTTCAACGTGACTACGTAATGCATGAAGAAAGTTAGTGCAAGATGAGCATTTGTGGTTAAAAAGTGCATACATTTTAATTTATTTTATAAAATGATAGATCGTTTCGCTAGATAAGACCCTCATTTCTTGGGCTGGGAGCGTGTAGAGCCCTTTGAAGCTGCATTAAAACTACAATTTGGACCTTCAACCCTTTGGCCACCATAGAAGTCCACTATATGGAGAAAAATCCTGCAATGTTTTCCTTCAAAAACCTTAATTTCTTTTCGACTGAAGAAAGAAAGACATGAACATGTAAATTATCAGGACATTTTTATTCTGGAAGAGAACTAATCCTTTAACAAAGCTTTAACTACAACTTTTGCATCAAACTCCTAATTTGCTGCTTATTAATAGTTAGCATGGTAGTTGTTAAGTTTTGGGTATTGGATAGGATTAGGGATGCTGAATATGGTCATGCAAAATATGTGCTTTATAAATAATAACACATAGCCAATGTGTTAATAATAGGCATGCTAATGACCAACTAGTTAATAGTAAGAACTGGTCCCTATACTAAAGTGTTGCCAAAAATGGCTTAAATAACAGTGAAGAACAGCAGTCTGAAATGACCCAATTCACTAGAATGAATCAGATATTCCAACTGTACTTATGAGAGAGATGATCACAGTTCTCTCGACAGTACAGCTGCCTACACAAACAATGTGGCATTTAAAAAAAACCCACCTCTACTTGTTGGAAAAAGTAGCTGGCTATTAAAAAAGCTACACTTGCCATGCTACTAAAAACGTGGTTGTTTCTTCCTTTGTTAAGTTTCTACCCAACACTGGAACGTCCGCGCAGACAAAGCATCTTGCTTTTTGGCAGGACGATCTACTATGACTTCAACAAGGTCATGGCGCATTGCACTCGCAATAAAGATGGGTAATATTTAGCTTTTAATTTAACAAATGGAGAGCCAGTTCCCATTGAGAGACTTTACTATGCCTTTTCCCCTGCGCTACAGCAAAATCAACTACTCTTTCACTATCTTATCTGTCCAAGGACACCATATAGCACACACACAGGCAAGAATTCCAACACTGGAGCAATTCCCAGGGCATAGTGCCGATAAGCCAGCCATTAAACGGATGGAAAAGAAGGAGGGGGGAAAAAAGAAGAGAAGGTGAGTACGAAAGACAGAGGGAGAGACAAATGGGGAGATGGAGAAGATAGATGGAAACAGTGATGGAGGGAGGAGGTAAATGAGAGGGAGAAAGAGGGAAGGGAGTAAATGAAGAAACGATAACAGAAGATAGAGAAGCAGGTATAAGAACAGAATGTCCTTTAGTGTTGGAAGGGAAAAACATTCTGTTCTGAATTTGCTTTTTTGCTTTTCAAACTTGGCATGGAAGAAACTGATTAGCCGCTATTAATGACTTGTGAATAAGTTGAAGAGTTGACTGTGGGCAGCAGGCCATTTTAATCCAACCAGCTCCATCAATTGGCAAAGACAGGAAATTAAAACAAAGTATGAATGTGAATAAAAAAAACCATACAGGCATTGAAACGTGAAAGTGAAAGAGCAAGGCAGAGAAAGAGAGAAAAAAAAAAAAGTCATGTCACTTTTGAGTGCTTACAAATTGTTGCTGACCCCTCTCAACGAGCCCGAGGGTGAATCAAAAGCCAGAACATTAGCGAGCTTGTGCACTGACCCATAATACCTCAGCCTCTTCCAGATTCTAGAGAATTCCATCAAGGACAAAGCCTCTGTGTGAAGCCAGCAGCACTACTCAGCTCTTCCCTCTCTGCCCATGAGTCAGCACGCTGCCTGGACAAGAAACATCCTTCAACTCAATCTAAGAAATGCCAACTTGCTGCACTATCTGCTCTTTCCTTTAACCTGTTCTCTTTCCTCTAAACTTCTAATGCTCCTTTATTTCTATTGGTTTATATTAAAGGGACAGTCTGTTCAAAAATTTAAATTTGATCATTCTTTACTCACCCTCATGTTGTTCTGAGCCTACAGACTTTCTTTCTTGCATTAAACAAAAAAGAAGATGCTTAGCAGAATGTCTTTGCTGCACTGTTCCGTATAATGAAAGTGGATGGGACCCAAAAAAACTCTTAAAACCACAATAAAACCATCACTAAATGACTTGCATGCACTATATTTCAAATCTAAGCAATCTGATCATTTATTTAAGGAACAGCCTGAAATTAAACATATGATTTACTGAAAATCTTGCTTGACAGCTGTGCTCACCATTCATTTTCATTGTATAGACAAGAACAACTTGTAAAATTAAATTCCAGTAGTTTCAAGGACTTTTTTGTCTCAGCCTTAGACTGAACGTCTGATGCATACGGCACACTTAGCTGCAAACACTTCAGGAGTTTTGAAGTCGTCATCGGATTGGTTACATTATACAGGATTTCCGGGAGACGCATGTCGCGTCCTTTAACGTTCCGCCTGGAAACAAAAATGCCGGGGGGCCAAACCCCCTCACGAAAGAAGAAAGTGTCTGCAACTGTGACGAGCGCTTATCAGGATCAACTAAATGCTGGATTTTTAAAAATATGTGAAAATTTTAAAGTTTGTGACACAGAATCTTTAAAATATGTCAGAGAGTTTTACATACCGGTCTGTTATTGTAGCAACATTTCCATGCCCCTAAACATGATGTGGCACAAAACGAAAAATGATTGGTTGCTTTACCTATCAGTCATATGGCCTCTTGGGCGGGCCTTGGCCATACAAAGCAGCCAAGGTTTCCAGACCTTCTGCCATCTGTCTGAAGGTCTGGCTATGTGAGACTAGGACTTTTCAAGCACTACATTTTTGGTTTTTAAAGAACTTCAATCAGAGATCTCACTTATCAAACAGTGTCTTCCATTTCAAATTAAAAAAACAGAGAAATAAATGAAAATACACTAACAAAAAAACACAAATTAAGCAGTATTACGTAGTATTATACGAAGTATTACTAAAGTAATACATAGTATACTACACTTTTACTATAGTGAAACCCCTGTAATTGTCTTAAAGGATTTTTATTTGAGTATAATTTCTTTCTCTTTTTCTTTTTTTAGTGGTTTTTATAACTGTACTGCATTCACGGTTTGATGTTTTCTACTGTTTAAGAAATAAAATCCTGATCTGAATCAAATGATTTGCAATCTGCACTCCGAAGTTCCTATCTAAAGCAAAAGATTTGCGAACCCGCTTTGATTTAGATCAAGACTTCAAATTGTGTATAGAATCATTTGATTTGAATCATTCAGTTCGCTAAATGATTCACGAACCCGTTCCAATTTAAATCAAATGATTCACGATACACGCTCCGAAGTCCCGACCTGAATCAAATGATTCACAATGTTTCAATATAAATCAAATGATTCGCAATCCGCACTCCGAAGTTCCTATCTAAAGCAAAAGATTTGCGAACCCGCTTTGATTTAGATCAAGACTTCAAATTGTGTATAGAATCATTTGATTTGAATCATTCAATTCGCTAAATGATTCACAAACCCATTCTGATTTAAATCAAATGAATTGCAATGTTTCAATCTAAATCAAATGATTTTCGACACACGATTTGAAGTCCCGTTACAAAACAAATTTGCAATACGTGATCCGATTGGAGCGCTTCGACATAGTGAATCTTTTTGTTACACAATGGTTTAACTGATTCAGAGTTCCAAAAAGCTGTTTCACCCATCACTACATGCTCTTTAAAATCATTTCAAGCCATGTCAAAATTCGAAAATAAATGGCTCTTTAATTTAATCTGGTTTTTGCTAGTGAATCCCTTGAAATGAATGATCAAAGTCACAAGTTTGAATCAGTCGGAGTGTTTCTGTGTAAATGACTCAAATGAATTGGTTCATTTGTTCCTCTTTTTGCATCTTCAGCCATGTTTACACGACACTGTCAGTACTACTACTTGTTTAGCTTGGTTGTTTTCTGACATTAACTGAAATAACCGAAAAAGGTATGTTTTTTGAATTGTGTGAATTTTGTGTGAAAAGATATGTGCTTATTGACAAAATTAAACAATTATGTCATAGATACGTCGTCTTTCTATAATTCAAGCACTTTTCAAGTACCTCTTCAGGAATATTGCTATTTTTAGAGATTTTAATTTTAAAAAAGTCAAATTCAAAGTCAAATACTTCACAGACTTTAAGCACCTTGTACGAACCCTATATCAAGTAGAAAAAAAAATGGTATTGGTTGGGAACATCACGATGGTCAATTATGGGTTAAACTCTTCATTTAAGCTGTAAAAAAAAAAGACAAAATAAATACAATCTGCTGTAAACAATCTGTTAATAAACCACTGCTTGTTGGTTAAATTGTGTTTAACATACACCACCTTTTTTATTATTTTATTTTTTATTTTTATAATCTCCTCCAGCTGTGATCTCTTCAACTGCATCCCATTAGCAAGAAAATAAACCAGAAAGAGAAAACAAAATGAGTTTTCTGCCTCTGGAAAAGAACAGTTAGGCACAGCCAAAGGCTGCATGAATCCAACAACCCTCCCCTGAGATGTGCTACGTCTCGCCTGCAGCAGACAGGGGTTAAGTGCGTATTTCAAGGACATGACTGTATCGCTCCCAGATATGAGCAGGGTCCCAACGGGACAGGAATATTTCCACGGTTAAACGGTGAGATTTTAGCGCCGAACACCTTCAAAAACACACGCTCAGACTCAGTGCCACCTGATGATACCCTTGCACACCACTTATATGGCATTTCAGCCAACGCAAATTACCGTGAGTGACAGTCTCCCGATTGTCTTGACCTTTACTGCGCTCGTCCTCCTGCCATATCGCATTAGACTGCGTGTCTGCATCAGAGCGTACGTGGGGCGGAACATATGGACACCGCTGTGTATAATATCATTACCATCTCCATCAGTCCACACCGACGGCCCTCTAACACCTCATACACACACCACGTGAAGAACTAATGGAGATGGATGAGATGAGGATGGGAAAATGAGAAGAGGACTAACACTATGCAGTTTATATACGTAGCAGACAAAGACAGATACGGAAGAAGATGCTGATTAGTGTACAATTTTAAGCCTGTTCTAACTGGTGCTCCTTTCAAAATTTTTATTTACCATTTCACTTGTCTCCAATCTACCTCATCTATGTAAGCTAGCTAGGTAACATTAATTTGGCACTACATTAACTTTACATTAGCAGAACAAAACAACATCGTTGAAAACATCACAAACTACCCTCATGCCATAATTTAGGGATGGATGGCTGATAATGCTTTTCCTAAGAACTGACGCATTCTTATTTTATGTGTTATTTCATTTTGATATCACGCAGGGGTGGGCGGTATGACCAAAATCTTATATCACGATATAAGTAATTTTATTTCACGGTGACGATATACATCACGTTACTGTTATTTTTGCTTTAAATAAGATCTTTATGATATCAAAAATTTTGATACCATAGAAATTTCATAATTCTTGTCACCAGTGTCACAAAAACTAAAATTAGCCTAAATAAAAAAATAAAAAACAACGCAAGCTCACTGACGACAAGTAAACAGCGATTAAATAAGAATAAGAAACTAATTACAAGCAAAAGAACAAAAAAACTACAGAACAAATAAATAATAAAAAAAAACATTGTATAAAGTAATCAAATGTATAAAACACTGCATGTTCTTCACTATGTAAATTAAATATATATTTCTTTTTATTAAAGTTACAAAAGTATTTTAGTCAAGAGCAGAGAGAGGTTTTCTCTTTTTTGTTGTTTGATTAACATGAATGACAGACAGCAAGAATTTTAGACTGCTTTTACTTTAAAAGCTGCCCGGAACCAACTTAAGACCTAAATTACTGTGCTTTTAAGGATACTTGCAAAGACAGGCATTTTGAAACAAACAAGTGTGTGTATTTAATTGGTCCAGGCCTATAAAGCGTCAAAAAGAACTCTGAGCACCACAGTTTTAATTTGGACAGGCGTTTTTGATTTAGTCTTAGTCTTTAACTTGAGTCTTAATCACATTTTAAAGTCAACTTTCAGTCATTACTTTTAGTCAAACTGGAGGTACCAACATTTATTTTGGCTATTTTAGCCTTCAACCAAAACTTATTAATTCTTCTCTCTTTAGACCAAATCAATTAAGCTTATGATAAATTTGTATCAAGGATTGAATTTGGGAAAACTTGAATAAATTATGACAATTTTCATTTTGGGGTAAACTATCCCTTTAACAATAGTGAAAAAGGAGCAACTTTCATTTATAATTTTTGAAAAAGAAGCACAATAAGATAAATATGATAAAGATACAAATTAAACTAATTTTAGATACAGTAGGTTTACTTAACATGTATGCTATACATTTATTTAACATCTTTTGTTGGTTAACATTAATGTCAGATGGGTATTTAATTAGGAATGCTGTCCCCTTAAGACGGAAGGCATGCATGTAATACTGACACATTCAGTTTTCAAGTTAATCAACAACAAATTGTGACTCCTGGGAAAAACGGGATGTCTGGGGACCCTATCCCTAACCTATCTTAGGCCTATCTTTTTACTGCGGCTGCCATACTGAGACTAGATATGCAAACGCTCCTTATCTGATTAAAATCAACAAAATAATGACAGGGACGCACATTCTGAAAGACGACAGTTAGCCTACAGGATGTATTTTGAATGTCCGGTAGTCCTCAAATAACATTCTAGTCCCGTCTCGTCTTGTTAACGAAGACACGGCATAAATTTCGTCATACTTTTTTTCAGATATTAGTTTTAGCTCGTCAATGTCTCATCTTGTTCGTTAAACAAATATTTTTCATCGTCGACTTCGTTGACGGAATTAACCCAGAGCACCATCTTCACATACAGTACGCTCAAAAACGCTGTCTCTCAGAGGTGTGCATATAGCAAAATGAGTTCTCTTTCGCTGCAGATTGCGTTTCAACAGCCTAAAATCGCTTGTTTTTAAACCGCAGTGCTTAAAATCGCGTGCAAACGATGGGTTTTCGTGACAAGATAGCACAGCAATTTCATATGAGCGTGTCACCGTAATAGGGACAATAGCTGAAAATCTCTACCGGCTGACAAATTTCTACCGGTTAATCGTGTCTACCGGTATATCCCCACCCCTAATATCACATAATATCTACCAAAGACAGTAAATATACCAAGAGGATGCATTTGTATTACTTATGAATTGTATAAACTGCTATGGCAGCAAATTGGTAAAGTCACTGCATCACTGCAGCTTCTGTTCACAGAGAAATTGCATATGCACAGTTGCAAACCAACTTGAAAAATGCATTTTTAACAATATTTGAGGATAAGAAACAACATTTATGAGGCAGTTCATTAGATTTCGGATTAGAAATACAGTAAGTTTGTTTTTTTTGTTTTAAATGTGAGATTTGCCAGCAGTTTTTGAGATTTCAGTATTTTCCCATTTTAAAACAGACGTTGGTCTTACATGCCCAAAATAGCTGTCCGGAGGCGCTGCAAATATGGCCATCAAGTGAACTGCCTTTGGGAGTTTGTACAGTATCAACAGTATGTACTATCTGAACAATAAAGATTTTTGTGCTGCAATAACTTTACTGGCTTCCAAAAGAATGACCACCAAAGAATAATAAAATGTAGAATTTTATTTTTATTTTTTTTTTTTTTAGTAATGAACATTTTAACATCTATTAGAACATTTTTTGAAATTTTTGAAAAGAAAAAAAAACTGTACTTTCTTTTTTTTTTTTTTACTTTACTTTCTACTTTACTCTCTGTGCAATAACGAAAACACTTATTTCAGTGAAAAAATAAGTCCAAAAATCTCAATTTCAACATTTTGAACAATAGAGCCCTACAATCTTTTTCTTTTCTTTTTTTTTCAGAGATTATTGTGTGCGTTAAATATTCTGATAATCACATGAAGGCATTAAACATTTATTTATTTTTAATAAAATTAATATTAAACCCTTTTATTTGTTGCCAAACAAAAAGAGGTTTACTGTTAAAATTAATACATGGAAGAAAAATTGTGTGAATATTCTGTTAAAAAAGTTTTAATAATAATTGTAGTATTTTTTTCTACAATTAGGTGGTTAATCTTGTTCTAATGTTTATTTTTAACATTTAATTTTTTTATTTAAATTTTCCAGAAATAGGAATATATAAACACCTACATTATACTGTACAAAAGTAATACGAGACTAATATATTTCTGTTACATGTTAAACCATACTTTTATTTTGACAGGTTTCCAGGAAGTTTTTGCGTGTATACAGTATGATATAATGCTAGTTTTCTCAAATGAAACGGTAAAATTCACATGAAGTGACTTTCACAGCAGCTCTGGAGATTAAGTTCAAGCGTTTATGTAGTCATATAGTGAGACGCAGATGCCGAAAATCACCGCGAGCGTCACGTGTGATTCGTGTAGTAAACAAAACAGCGTCTCCGCCATTCATTCATACAGAGGCAAGCGGAACATGCAGGATTCATATTTAAACCGTCTTTTTGTTTTTCAATATTCACAGACATTAGTCCATATCGCGATTCGAATTAAGTGAGAGACCTACTTTTGATTTATTCATCCAAAAATTGACAAATTCCTTGACATTCCGCGCTACAGAGTAAATCCGTTTTTATGAATGGACTCCGCGTTCCCGTCCGCGTTTTCGCGGAGGAGAAATTGTAAACGCGCGACCACGTAGGGACAGAAACGACATGCCGTTGTGTAAATAAGATAAATAACACAAGGCTATTTAGTTTGTTTAAAAAAAAGAACAAGGTATAGACCTGTTCTATAGAAAAGGTAACCTTAAATGACCTTAAATGGGGTTGGAGGCGGGCCAAGATTATCACAAGTCAAGTCTTTGCAACTTCTACAAAAGAACATCTGTTAGATAATATTATCAAATAAGGGGAATTTGCAACAATGTAGAATGTATCACAGAAAACCAAACCATCTATGCTTTCAAGGCATAAGAATGGATATACAACACCTATGAATATAAAATAACGCAGCAATAGCCTGAAAGGGCAAGTGATTATTCCTCCAACTGTCCTGAAACACTCTCACTCTGGCCGTAGGCCAGCGGCCATCCTCATTTTTGAGCCCTGATTGTACATGTTGAATCCTGAACAGTCATACTGTCTGAATTCTGTCCCCATCTGACTGACTGGATCCAGCTTTGGCGTCAATGAAAACCTTCCAATCTCCCTTTCTGATATCCCAGTCTGCGTGGATGTGAGTATTATGTAAATGCTGTTGTGTTGTGTACGATGTCACAAGAGCCCTGAGCTAAAGCTGACGGGCAAGAGAACGAGAGAAGAAGAGAGATATGGGTGCACAACCCCCACCAGCCTCCTCTGCTTCTAATTCTCATCCCTTTTCTCTCTCATTATCTCTTTCTTCATTGCATTCCGTCACTTGCTACCGCTATGCATTCATTCTGTTCTCTTGAATACATGTGTAGCATGTCCCCTATTTGCGTTCTGACCTTCGTGCTCAATGCATGTCCTCCAAGGATATCAGTTTTTTGACTCTAAGACATCTGAGACACACACACACACACACACACACATACAGTGCGTGTTCTCCAGAGCAATGTGTCTGTCGGCTTTAAAAGCACCGCCACACCCCTTCAGTGCTCTGCCTTCCCAAAGCTCCTCCAGGCTTTGTTCATAAAGCTCAGCGTGACAGTTTGATTGGTGATACAAAACACAGCTGTTTACTATACCCACAGGATACAGAGTTAGAATCAGATAGAGGGAATCTAAAATCTTTTTAATGATTCGGGAATGCAGCTAGCTCTGTTTAAATCACCAAAAAATAAAAATAAATCGCATCCAATAAACAGTGGCATAATGAACAAAGACTTGCACAGACATATGGTGCAGTCCAAACGTCTGAGACCACTTTGAAAAGCTGTGATTCAAGATCTAATTTAAACCTGGAAATAAACTGCAAGTGAAAAAAAGAAACATCATGGCATAACCAACCTGATTAAAAATACTGAAAATGCTGTACTATTTCTAGGTCACTAATCAAACAAGCAAATTTGTGACATTTGTAAACTCTTTTGTACGCACAGCTTAAGATGCTATATGTAACAATCTCAAAATATGTCAGATAGCATGATTATCAGGTTTTACACAAACACCAAAATCTTTTTTTTATTTTTAATTAGAAAAAGGCAAAACAGAGGCATTTTTCACTCCCAGATATTTAAACACCACTACTTTTTTTTTTTTTTAAAACCCTGACATAATGTAAATATCCTAGCGTTACAAAATCCTGGCAATAGAAGCTGACACGGTATCCTTCACAAATAGTAAGACACAATTCTGCTCACGCTGATTTTACAATGTTTATAAAAGCAGTACTTACTCACAAAGCTTTCACACTCACCTGCACCATTAACTCTTCAACACAGAGGGCACACAAGGGTGAGATGAGCTTTTGTTCAAACACACACACATACTCATTGAGCACAGTGTGCAACTTTGGGAAGTGCATTAAAAATGTATGGTTCTGCAGCAACTGTGTAATAGAGTAAAAGGCCAGCAGAGACTAACAGGAAGACTCCTGTGTTCTTTTGGTGTGCCTGTGTATGGGTGAAAGTACATCTGAGGGAGACAATGAGATATGAACACACAAAGCAATTATATGAAAGTGAGTTTGACCGTTTAATAATAAAGAAAAAATTTCCATATGTGTTAGGGAAAGCAAATTTAAGCCAGTTCCCCTTATTCTCCTAAGGCAAACACATTACTAATAGAGTGCTACTGCTAATACTGCTAAACCTAAGAATTTAAGCAGACAGAACGACAGATAGATCGATAAGATACGAATGATAGACAGAACAACAAATAGAACGACAAAGACAATGACAGGCTGAACAACAGATTGATAGAATTATAGATATTACAACATAGAATGAGAACAGAGCGACAGCTAGATACAGATATATAAAACAATAAACAGAACAACAGAAAGACAGATTGAAAATAGACAATGATAGACTGATAGATAGATAGATAGATAAATAAGATAGAAAGAATGACAGAATGATAGAATGACAGAATGATGGATAGAACAATAGATAGACAGATAGACAGAACAATAGATAGAACGACAGAATGACAGATAGATAAACATACATATAGTATATATGCACATTGACTACTCTAAAATATAAGCTTCATTTCTATGGTATTGTCCCTTGAGAAGATATACTAAAATGACTGCTGAAATGTGAGGGGTGTAAACACTTTTGTGAGATACTGTAGATAGATAGATAGATAGATATAATTACAGAACGATAGATAGAACGATAGACAGAATGATAGCTAGAACAATAGCTAGAACGATAGATAGCATGATAGATAGAATGATAGAAAGAACGATAGAGAGATAGAACGATAGAATGACAGAACGATAGATAGAATGATAGATAGATGATAGATAGAATGACAGAATGATAGATAGAACGATAGACAGAACGATAGATAGAATGATAGATAGAATGACAGAATGATAGATAGAACGATAGACAGAACGATAGAATGATAGATAGATGATAGAATGACATGATAGAATGATAGACAGAACGACAGCTAGAACGATAGATAGAACGACAGAATGACAGAACGAAATAAAGAACGACAGATAGAAAGATAGATAGATAGATAGAAAGAAGGACAGAATGATAGATAGAATGATAGAATAATAGATAGAATGATAGAACGAAAAAATAGAACGATAGACAGAACGATAGAACGAAAAAACGATAGACAGAACGATATAAAGGACAATGGAACGACAGAACAATAGATAGAGACAGAATGACAACGATATAGAATGATAGAACAATAGACAACGATAGACAATGATAGCTAGAACAATAGAAAGAAAAAACGATAGATAGATAGATAGATAGACAGACAGATAGATAGAATGCTAGAATGCTAGATAGATAGATAGATAGATAGATAGATAGATAGATAGATAGAACGATAGCTAGAATGCTAGATAGATAGAACGATAGATAGAATGATACACAGAACGACAGACAGAACGCTAGAATGCTAGATAGATAGATAGATAGATGGATAGATAGGGGAAAGTCACATAGAGGAGGCAATGCCTCCATCGTGATATGATTGAATATGACTGGTTATGTTCGGCCATGATTAGTTCATGCTATAAATCCCACGTCATGTGTTCATGTGCGTTCCGTGTTCGCGAATCATTCTGAATGAACAATATAAAGGCGATAATGGGGAGAATAATTTAAAAAGTAAGAAAACAACTCACACACTTAGATATAACTACTTTTTAACGTCAAAATAAGACTTAAACTTGCCTGAAAACATGATTTGTGGGAGTTACTAGTGAGTAATCAGCTCGGTGAAATTTCAAGTAAATCTCCATGTCTGTGACCAATATTTAAAAAGAATAACTAAACATAAGTTCACAAATAAAATCTGTTGTTTAAATTGTTACTGTCTTGAGTTATTATTTTGGAATAAATGTAAAATGTTAAAAACTTGGCTTTGATAAATAGAATATTGATTACATTGTTAAAGTAAAATTATGACATCATTTATTTTTTCTTTTTCTGATAATGTAAGTAATGTTTATTTAACCAAGAAAGCATCACTGGGATATGAATTTGCATTTAATTTAAAAAAAAGTTGAAGACTTCGCCTCCTTATTTCAGAACACCACCGCACACCACTGATACATACATACACACACACACACACACACACATATATATATATATATATATATATATATATATATATATATATATATGATATAGAGACAGAGAGAGAAAGAGGAGGGCTCAGTACAGATTCTTGTTAAACAACTGTTCAGTTGGGTTGGTCCTTGTTTATGTGTGTCTGTCTGTGTGGGTGTTTGCCCTGTCATAGGAGGCCGCTGTTCGCCAAACATGGCCAAAGAAGCAGCATGTGGGAGGTTGCAGAAAAAGCAACACTTGGACCAAAAACCCTGTTTAAACTGTGACAAACACACACACACACACAATGCCACCCACATCACACTTTCTATCACAAGTGACAAGATTCAGAATACTGAAATAACTGCCCTTCTGTCTCGATTCAGTCTTTTGCTCTTTCCCATCTTCCATCTCTATCTTGCATGTACATTTGACATCACAGCCTAATCGGCATTCCGAACTAATCAGACGGAAACACACAAACATCCCTGTGGCCACGAATGTCCCAAATCACACAGGTTCAGCATGAGTGTGTATGTATGTATGTGCACATTTGAGCGAGATATGCCAGCCGTGTGCCTCAATGAGCATTAAGAAAACGGTGACTCATCATACCACACATTACACGTGTACCTCTCTCTCGCGCACTCTCTCGCTCTTTCTCTCTCCATAGGGTCTCTGTATGATGTCATGACAGCAGTAGAGCAGTGCTCTCAGCATAGGACAGGAATTAACATCACAGTCACTTGCGTCTATAATGCGTGTGTGTGTGTGTGACGTGGGGGAAGGGAGGTACGCTATTGCGACTGCACTGATTGTGCTGTGTACTTCATAGACTAGCAACACAACAAATCAAAATCACATTCTGAAGGCACCAGTTTGCAGCAACAGATATCAGTCTATTGCAATTATTAAAAAAAAAAATGCACAAGTATTTATACTGGTGGTAAAACAGCACAGCTGTTGAAGCCAAATATGTTATTTGGTCAACTCTCTTCTTTTTATTTTGCCTTTTATGTTCATCTTTCTAGATTTTCTGTCAAGTGTGAAACAGCAAGTGTAAAGGGGGTTAGTGTGATATTGTGAATTATAACACAGATTCAGCCATAAATATACAGCTTAGATATAGATCCTGTGCCTTCTTTGCTGTGTGAAAAAGATGTAGATCATAACACCATGATGGGGGTATAGCATATAGGGTGGATATCTAAGAAGATAAGAAGGTAGATTTGTACATACACTGCCAACATGCATTAATGTTCAAACAACATGAAAAAGTGAACTTAGCATCCGATGACCCCTTTAATATAACTCTGATTGTATTTGTCTGAAAGAAGAAAGTCATATACACCTAAGATGGCTTCAGGGTGAGTAAATCATGGGGTAATTTTCATTTTTGGGTGAACTATCCCTTTAAAGTGTGGTTACCTTTATCACTGTTTGGCGAAATCCAGTCATTTTAAAAGGAAACCACAAGATCAGCAACAAAAAAGATTTCCCAACAAAAAGTGTTCCCTCTTATTTTTATTACTGAATATATGGTTATAAATTTGCAGTACAGTGGTGCTCAGAAATGGTACACAAAATAAAAAACTGTTAATTGCTAACAATCGATAGAAGACATTTGTGACTGTGGACTACAAAACCAGTCATAAAGGTCAATTTTTTAAACTGAGATTTATACATCATCTGAAAGCTGAATAAATAAGCTTTGTTAGGATAGGACTATATTTGGCCGACATATAACTATCTGAAAATCTGGAATCTAAGGGTGCAAAAAAAATCAAAATACTGAGAAAATCAGCTTTAAAGCTGTCCAAATGAAGTTTTTAGCAATGCATATTACTAATCAAAAATTAAGTTTTTATATATTTATGGTAGGAAATTTACAAAATATCTTCATGGAACATGATCTTTACTTAATATCCTAATGATTTTAGGCACAAAAGAAAAATCGATAACTTTGACCCATACAATGTATTTTTGGCCATTGCTACAAATATACCTGTGCTACTTAAACCTGGTTTGTGGTCCAGAGTCACATATAGCAGTTTGTGTCCTACAGTGGATTCTAGGTAAATATTTCTTTATTATATATTATCTTGTTACTATTTTAGTGCAAGAAACCACTGAAAATGATTCACGATGTCAGTGAACTGCACAGATGAATCAAACTGAATCACAAACGATTTTAGACCTTTTGCAAACCCGTTTGACCGATTAAATGAAACAAGTGAATTATTTGTGAATCTGTCAATGCTGATTCTGATTCATAACATACAACACAACTGCTAAAGTATTACTATCAGGAAAAATGATTCTCTGGTCAGTATACAGTAACTTGTTTCATTGTCAGACAAGGATATATCAGTATTTATGTTTTACAAGGGCACAGTGGTATTTCACCGAAGCTTGTGCTGCAGGAAAAAGGGTTTAGCGACACCCCCGGGTCCAATAAGGGATATCATAATATGTGGGGGGATAAAATCTTGCACAAAAACAGGTACCCAACCACACAACCATGGCTTCCCATACATCACTGCCCTTTAAAAGCAATTAAACATTCACCACATCCAATTGTCATTACCTGATATGTTCTTGTACAGATTTACCTCAGCAGCTATGTAAACCAACACTTCCAACACAAAGAATCGCTGTGAAAAAGCAGATTAGACATATGGAGCAGAGCCATTAGGATATAAGCGACAAATCCCAAGAAGCGAGGACATGATTGTTGAGGAAGCTAGATGACTCTCAGATCATACTGAAAATGACTTGCTTTGATAGCTCAGAGATTATTATAAATACCGACATATATTTGAGGAATAAGGTCGTGAACTTTCAGTGATCTGTTTGCAGTCGCTTTCCCTTTCCAGAAATCACCGCTGAACAAACCCCTCTTTTTCTGTTTTCATATGAATATCCTAACTTATAATTCCTGAGGCAAAAGGGAGTCAAACACAGTTAAGAGTGTGATTAAAGATGAAGTATATTTAGCTGTTCCAAAAGCCCAATGACGCTGACTGTGGTCTTCCTTTTGCTGAGTAACGGAATGAAACGCTAAGATAAAGCAGAGGAGAGAGAGAAATAACAGAAATTATAAAACAACGAGTGGGAGGAACAGGCAGAGAAAGAGAGCATGAAAGAGAAGGATATTTCTGTTGTTAGCGCTTGATGTGAGCGCTTCTCAGCCCACAGGAAAGCGTGAACGCAGAAAGAGAGAGAAAAAAAAAAAATACAGAGTGGTTTGACCTGCACTCCCACACTACCTCCCTGTCAAGGTCACACCTGCTACCGCACACTCCAGTACAGTGTGTGTTTGGCTGAAAGCCACTCTGGCCATGAGGTCCATTCAGGGACTTGGATGGTAGTACTTAATGATCAAAGGCCATCTCATGGGTGTTACGTGCATCGAATCCCATGACTGCTGATGGGGTTACCGGGATCACGGTCCAGCTGCTAAACCAACAGCAGGACAATTAGCCCTCGTTTTCTCTAAGGTGGGGCTGTTCTGGCAACTGGCCGATGGTAATCTGTCAGCATAACACTAGATGACAAACTCCAAATGAGTCAGAAGCCCCGCTCAGTATTTTATCCAAAAATTTATGGTAAAAAACGGCAGTTGTTTCCAGAAATTCATTGCAAAAATACACTGATATTTCAAGCACTTTTACATATTGGTGCCAGTACCAAAAAAAAAAGGTATTTCTATCATATCTCTCAGAAGATTTCAGCACGGTAATAGAAATGACAATGTTAATGTTTGGGTCTTGGCGGAATAGATCTGCTATGCTGCTGCTGCTTATTGCTGTTGTTGCAGATCATTGCTGCTGCTGCAAAGCAAGAACAGGAACTTGTTACTGCCAATACATAAGCTGATATGCTGCTGTGAGTATTTAAGATATAGTGCTGCTGCACAAATAGCATTTACAATAACCCATGGTAGATCTACTAGGTGGAGCTGGGGAGGTGGAGGGTTACTCTGAAAGCAGCAAGTGTATTGGCTGCGTATGCCACATGAACCAATCAGCTTGTGCCAGTAGTTTAACACTGTGAATATCATCAATTTGCGTTAACAATCCATCAGTCGGCACCATCTACACTTTCATGAACTTGGCATATATAAAAATAAAAAACAATGAACAACAACTAGTCACTAAACTTTTGGAGATCAACCGATGTTGTTTTATAACCAATAAAGGTTTTTATTATTTTTTAAAAAAAAGTGCATTATTGTTATTAAGAACTATTGAGAATTATTGTTATTAATATGCAAAGCTCTTTGTGATCGAAATGACCACAAATTTAAATGTCAACACATTTGAAAAATAGACTGTTGAAAATGGTGAATCTCCATTTAAAAAAAAATAAATAAAAAATTCACTAAACATAAAACATACCAATGTATATGGCTCATTCTACAGAACTGATTCAATGTCAGAGTTGGAAGTGTCTTGAAAAAAATGTTTTTTTGTTGTTGTTGTTGTTTTGTTTTTATTTGTATATATGCAAATTGTATCATATCCAAGGTACACATTTCTAGTAATTGTGCGGGTAGTTCTTATATTGTATTTTCAGAAAGTTTTATAATATTTGTCCTGTCTCCAAATTTGTCACTACCAAAACACAATTACATTTTTAACAATATTTCAAGTGTAATTCATGAGATTTGTTTAATTTGAATCCAATTTTTCTTTGTAAAAGTCAAAAACTTGATCATACTCATTTCAAGTTTAAGGATTCATTAGTTTGAATATACATTGAATCAAAAATATCAGAACATCTTAGGGTGTGTTCACACTTCTTAACTCTGGTGCGATTGCTCTGTTAGTGCAGTTCATTTGAGTATGTTTGAATGCTGCCATCCGAACCCTGGTGCGCACCAAACAAGTGGACCGAGACCACTAAAAAGACTGGTGAGGTTCGACTGAATTATGAATGCGACAAGAACCAAATACTTCTAAACTAACCAAAAACAGAAAGTAATTGCCGGATGTGATGCTATGCAACATGATTTCACAAAAGGAACAAGCGGTGTATACAAAACAAAATGAGCAGAGGGCAAACGTGGAGCAACAAGGAGGTAAATTGCCTATTATGAGCTCTTTGTGAGTTCACAGATGGTGAAAAAAAAAATCATATACATGCAACAATGAGCACGCTTAGTCCAGCAGACGGCATGAGGTGTTTTCTAATTAAACCGATCAATGAATGGGTACTTTGACGTCACTTGCAGCACCACAAGTCGAACGCACCTGTTTCTTTTGTTTGGATTGTTTGGTGAGTTCCGTCATGAAATATACGTCATTCAACCCGACCAATCAGGTTGTGAATGTATCACTATGTCTTTAGATTCGGTATCTTTAGGTTCGCTGTAAAAAAAGCCAGTGTGAACGCTAAGCGGACCAGGACCAAATGTATAATTTTCCTTTTTGGTCCAGACAAAAATGAACCAAACGAACCAAACTACAAGTGTGAACACACCCTTAGTTGATAATTCACTATACTTCAATTTTGACAAAACATTCCATGTTTCGGTAGTGACCGCACATTTTCGGTACTGACAGTAATGCTTTGGTAGCGACCACATCACATTACAGAATTTTAATTTGCAAACTAAAACACTACTTACACTAAAATACAAAAAATTGCATAACTGTACTAAAATTTAGTCTATTTCCCCCAAATTTTGAGGACTACGTGTTCCCTTTTGTCACTACCGAAACAATGATGACATTTTTTGGTCGTGACTGTTACGGTAGTGACAATTTTATGGGATAACACCCAAAAAAAACAAAGATGTCACTACTGAAACTTCACCAAATGTTACGGTAGTGACAATTTTAGATACCTAGCTCAAAGATGCTAATCAGCACATGGTTAGCTAGCACAGTTCTGAACAGTGGTACACATATAAAAACTAAATGTTATGGAATAACAACCCAAAAAGTGCTTAATTGAATAAAGGTGTTCGGTAGTGACGTTCCTTAAAGTTACACACAGATTTTTCACTTTTAAATACTTTACCTCAAAATGATGGGACCGATCTACACACACCTTGTAGCTATGAGAGGGAAACTGATCATAAAATATAGGGATGTAGTTAAAATCTGTCTAAGCCAATAGACTAAAACATACACTGTTTCAGTAGTGATGTGAAATATGCAAGACACATTTTTTTTACATAAAGTTTCCTAATTTGCAAAGAAAATCTAAAGTAAAAGAATCAAAAAGATACTTTTAAAAACAACAATGGAATTTTTTTTTTTTTTTAATTATTTCAATGTCATTTTCATAAGTTGAAATGTAGGTGTTAGGGTTCGGGAGAGCCACCTCCAAACTGAAAGTGCACAATAAATTATGTTTTTAATTACATTAAGCTTACTGATATTTTAAATATTATTGTGGGTTTCGGTAGATAATAGAGGGATCTTAGTAAACATCTAAGATTTGAATACTTACATGCTTTTTAAATGTGTTTTTTGGTTGTGGGACAGCAGTTTGCACCAGTTCTCTAGAATGCCCCATATACTAGGTAACAGTAATAAGAAGATATTTAATTGCTGCAATTATATGTCATCAAATGTAATGCACTACAAAGTGCCTTTTCACTGTAATTCATTTTTTTCCCCTTAGAAAACAATAGTTTTAATAATATTTTACTGTAAAAGAACACTGGTTGAACAATGTACATGTTCAGAGTAAAATACATTGTAACTTATCCTTTAAACCCAGATAATTTTCAGTAAATTACAATTATTGTAGCATTAATCTAATATAATTCTCCACCATAATGGGCATGGTAACTTACAGTTAACTAATTTAAATGATAAGCATTTATTAAAAGTTATTATAAATCACAAAAGATTTCAACGATTTTCTGCAGCTATGTAAACACAACTCTGATGAGCGAAGAATGCTGTCAACTTACACCCTTGCTGTGATCCAGACGCAAAATATCTAATCAGAGCAAATGTGTGTGTGACGCAGACTTTTGACAGGGGATAAGCTCGGCTGAAGGGGCTGGAGTAGTGCAGAGTGATGGAGGGGTGAAGGGGAAGAGGAAAGTGGTGGGGGCTCTGGGACTGGAAGCCTCTTTGAAGTGATGAAACAGATCAATGAGCCAAAGACAGGCTTTGATGGCGTGAGAGATCAGCTGACAGACAGTTCAGCGAAGCCTCGTTAGCGTGATGAAGTGGAAGCTGGGGTGTGTGATCGCGTGTGTTGTGACTGACTGATTGACGGACGCCACTTCCTTGCACGCGTCTATCAAATGCTGAGCTTGTACGTGCATGTGAGGGTGGGAATATGTTTGTGCTTTTGCCAATGAAGCACAATGTTCCGTCGTTTGTGTAATTACAGAGCAGGTAGGTGACCTCAAAGGCACGAGAGACTCAGAATTCTGCCGAGTTTACCGTGAGAGAGCGGGAGTCTGTCTCGCCTGGCAACCGCATCCCATAAACTGCACCGCACTTTCGAAACTGCATAGCAACCACTTAGCACAGACAGAAACAAAAATTCACTGCAGTGACGGGGGGAGGAGGAGGTAGGGAGAGAAACAGAAGGCGTACGAAGGAGCGAGCAGGTGCAAAACAGACCCCGGAACGCCAAAAACAATGGACAAGACCTGAATATTTGGCATTATGTGAACAATCTGCACTGTTTATCTTGCTAAACTGGTGTCAGGTCTTTGCAATCTGCTATTGTGTTATTTGTTATTGCCTTTTTGCCTTAATGGAAAGAGAATGTGTCTGAACTTTGAGAGACGTGGCAAACAAAGGCATTGTTTTCGGAAAGTGAAGACAATATTGAATCTTTCGGCAACTTTTCCATTACCCTTTCCTTCAAAGCGGTGACTCACAAGTGCCCTTACATGAGGGTGCCAGCCTGCTCCAGTTCAGCCCTTCTTTTTGTCCTGCATCTTGTCTGGTGGGCCGACGCTTCTAGACTGTACCAGGAGGGTAATTTACTGTAAATTATTTAATAGCCTCTCTGCAAACGTCACAATGGCCATATTTCTATGACGACCAGGTACCGGCACACGCGAGCCCTTTTTCATGTCTCTGTCGTTAAGAGGTTTTCTCATGCGAGCCTCAGGGGAAACGGACTGCGATATATGCCGTGCTTATTAGATAAGAGCAATAAAAGAGGAGCATTTCAGATGGACCGATTCGGCTTCTACCGCACCGAATATAAAAAGCGCAAGCATTGTGGGAGGGGTTTTTTTTTTTTGAAGAGGTTAGCATAAAAATGAGCTGATAGACTTGAAATTCCCAGGGCCAAGACGGGGTGAACTGAAGTGAACCTAATGCAGACAGGGCGCGTTGAGATGCAGATATGCCGGATTAATGCGGGTCTAGCATTATAGTGATATGAGTGAGGACCTTGAAAGCTGAGGGAGGGCATAAATTGGGTAGGGCTAGAGAAGTCGACTTGAAATAATTTCCCAAAACAATGCAAAGCCAGCACACTGTCCCTAAAATCACTGAAGGATAGCTGAGGAGTTTGTAAGAGAGCAAACAAGGTGAAATAAAAACAACCAAGCTTTCAATTACAAATAAATGCATTGCATATATATATATATAACTTTGGGATCAGTCAAATTTTTTATGTTTTTAAAGAAGTCTCTTAGGCTCATCAAGGCTGTATATTTTCATCAGTCATTACTCCAGTCTTAAGTGTCACATGATCCTTTAGAAATCATTCCAATATGCTGATTTATTATTAAAACTATCTATGTTGGCAACTGCCAAATATTTTTTTTGGAACCTGTGATACTTTTTCAGGATTCTTTGATGAACAAAAAGTTTAAACATAACAGCATTTATTCAAACTAGAAATCTTTTCTAACAATATAAGTATGTGCTATCATTTTTTATCATTTTAACACATCCTTGTGAATAAATGTATTACTTTTTTTTTTTTTTTTTCAAAAAAGACAGAATAAAAATTGTAATGACCTCAAACTTTTGAACAATAGTTTATATTGTTAGAAAGTATATCACATGTTCCAAAAAAAAAAAAAATATATATATATATATATATATTAAGCAGCACGACTGTTTCCAACAAATATTAAAATGATTTCTGAAGGATCATGTGATACTGAAGACCGTAGTAATGATGCTGAAAATTCAGCTTTGCATCACAGGAAGTGTATAATAAAATAGAAAACCACTATTTTAAATTGCAATAATATTTCCCAATATTACTGTTTTTTCTGTATTTTTAATCAAATTAATTAACGCAGCCTTGATGAGCAGAAAGACTTCTTTACAAAAATATTAAAAATCTTATTGATCCCAGACTTTTGAATGGTATATTGTATTTATGAAAATGCAATAATGCATCCAAATTAAAATATAATACTAAATTTCTATATATGTGTTGTTGACGTGACATGGCATTTTCACTGTCCCACAAGACAAAAATGAATATAACTAATATTGTTGTTATTTAAAATGCAGTAAATGCAGTAAATTAAACATTTCTTTGTTCTACATGGACCTGTTGTTATAAATATATATATTTTTTTTCTTTTTGAGCCAAATGTCAAAATTGTCCTATGGTGTGACTGTTTCAAGCATGGTTCAATAAATGACAACTTTTATAAATTAAAAAGGAAAGCATAAAAATGTTAAGAAATACCTCAGACATAATTCTACCAGTGTCTTTTTTTCATCCATATATTTTTGAAAGCGTAGGAACTTGATACATGTTGTCTCTAAAAACCATGTCCTATGGTGTGACACCATATCCTCATTTTGAATCGGCTAATTCCAGAAAACTTTATGTTAAACTACATAATCATGGAAAACTATGCAAATGTGTCTTCCTAACTGCTAATGACAGGTTAGTTCGGAATAGCAAGGTCAATAATTGACACAAAAAGCTAAAACGTCCTTTGGTTTGACACAGAATGTCCTCGGGTGTGACGCCTGTCACACCATAGGACAAAGATGTCACACCAAAAGACAAGGTCTCTTTAAAAAGCATTTAAAATAATTACATAAGATTTGTTAAACTCCTTTTTATTCTTTTTTTTTTTTTTAGCATTTTCAGTGTTCTTAAATGCAATAATTACATTAATTAAACTATTTTCTGATGTTTTTGCAGAAATCTTGTACTGTTATAAAGTGAACATATGAAAGTAAGTATAAAATGTGACTTTGTTTCTGAAACAGAAAGAATTGAGGGAGAGAAATTAGTGGAAGAGAGAGGACACGGAAATATAGATAGGGATCCACCAGAAGGGAGGAGATCCTAAGAGAACGATGCAGAAAGTAAACAGAATCAAAATGATGCCTTAAAAAAGTAGCCATATAGTTTTTAAAAATTCATTCACATTTTAATGAATATACTTTGAATATCAATCATATTTAGCAGTGCCGCACATGCAGCAGGGGGGCTAGAAGAGTTTCAGTAACATACTGGTTGACTACGAGACTGAATTTTATTGATGAAAATTATTTTGTTTTGTTTAAAAAAACATGTTGATATTGTTTGTATCAAAATTAAACTTTGTTTCTCCTTTGATATGTTCAAAATTAAATAGAAATACTTTAACTACCTTTTCTGTCCTTTTGCGTGACGTAATTTCCTGTGGTGTGACATAATAAAAGAACCACAGATATATATATATATACAGTTGAGTATTGCAATAGGGGAAACATATATATCACTGATCTTAAAATGTTATAATTTATATAAAAAAAAATTGTTAATTATAATTTCATATTAAATAAATAACGCTATATGAAAATGTGTCTAACAATTAAGATCAATCTCTGTAATGTTATTTGCATATTATTAAGAGGTGTTTTTTTTCTCCTTAATGTTTGCTATGTCACACCATAGGACAAATTTATGGTACAGTTCAGTAAAAATTAAAAAAAAAAAACAAAAAAAAAAAAAACAAATGAAAGAATTGATGAAGTTAGGGACCTTTCTATTTTCCCAAAGATCACACTTCATACTACATATATACATGCATTTCTTCTTCAAAAACGGTCTTTTACAAAAAAGCATTTTACTGCTTATTTGTCAACTACCCATATATTTCATACACATATGTGACCCTGGACCACAAAACCAGTCATAAGTGTAAATTTCTTGAAATTGAGTGAATAAATAAGCTTTCTGTTGATGTATGGTTTGTTAGGATAGGACAATAGTTTGCCAAGATGCAGCTATTTGAAAATCTGGAACCTGAGGGTGCAAAAAAATCTAAATATTGAGAAAATCGGCTTTAAAGTTGTCCAAATGAAGTTAATAGCAATGCATATTACTAATCAAAAATTAAGTTTTGATATAATTATTGTGGTAAATTTACAAAATATCTTCGTCAAACATGATCTTTACTTAATATCCTAATGATTCTTGTCATAAAAGAAAAATCAATAAATTTGACCCATCTAATGTATTTTTGGCTATTGCTACAAATAAACCAGTGCAACATAAGACTGTTTTTTTCATCCAGGGTCACATATATGTATATATACATTATTATTATATGTATTTTGCATATAAAATATATAGTATTCAATATATAAATAAAACTAGAAGGTGCTTTAAAAGAGCATCTTTAAGATTTAAAGAAATCTAAGATTCTTCTACTTCTTAAAGAGGGTTTTTAGCATGCTGACAGTATGACAGTAAAAACGGTAACTGTTACTGTCAACATGCTAAAACCCTCTTCGGTACTTGCGTCACTAAATGCATCCCATTTAAAGCTTCGCCGACACAGGCAACAAATTCACCGCCTTCAACAATAAATTTCAAGACAATTACTGTCAGAATACAAATGCACAAATGTCTCTCGCTATGAGCGTCGCATTAAGACGATTTGTCAAGTTAAAAACTTTTAAAAATCCATCTTAAAACCTTTATGCTGCACTCTGTCTAGGTGTTAAGAACCATCTGGTCATGAACAAGCCCTTAACCAGCATAAATTTACATGGCTAACCATAACCTGCCAATTTTAAAGTTATCTATTTTGCACATTCCTAATATGCACACTGTGGAAAAATGAGAATGCACAACATTTCTCCAAAACCATCAGGCACTGTACTATAGGTTCTTCCCTCTACCATTCTATCCCTAATGCAATGAGGTCTGAGTGCCTAGTGAATCTGATCAGATTTGTCTGAATTGGTGGCCCTTCCTGCAGTTACAGAGTACAGTAAGTTATACAGTCACGCACTCAATCATAGACGGCTGCTGCTGTGCCATTATGGACTTAAACTCCTTTGCTTGAGCCGATCACAGCACACAAGTGTGCACACACACATACACACACACTGCTGCCAAGCTCTCCAGATGATGAGCCTCGCTCCTGTGGATTACGTAAGAAGTGGCATAGGCGTCCTCGGGCAATGTCTGTGTGTGTATATATGTGTGTGTGTTAGGCTGAGCTCTACATGCCTGACACTGAAAGCAAAACAAGTCACAAGTGCTAACACACACAAATAACCACCACAGCCATGTCACAGCCAGTATATTTCACAGCTCATGTGGAATCGTACTATGGGACACATCAAGAAGTCTCACCAGTTTCAGCATTTTCAGCAACAGTGTAGCGTCACTAGTACTGATCATTAGAGACAAGATGAGGCTGATGTGTAGATGATAATGTGTTGTGTTTCAAAATCTATTTTCCAATGGTCTATGGATGTTTCCGGCTATGTCCGTGAGCTAAAATGCTGCAGGAATAAATTAATTTAGAAATGCCATTTTCCCCCTATTTTGTCAACCTATGACTTCATGTCTACAAAGAAATAATATTTGCTTAGTTATGTCTAAAGCTTACTTGAATTTGAAGATTGTCTGATTAGGTGGTGAAGCTGAGGGGTTTTGGACAAAGCCTTCATATCTTTCCATGACATTTTATTCAAATATATTCATTACAAGCCCTGAACATGATCTCTTCAATAATCTGCAACCTATAATGGAGACGAGGCTTGATCATCATGACATATGTCTTCTTTAGAAATAAATACCCTTCATTAAATTTGAAGAGATGATCATTGTGAATAAAATTATCAGACTCATAGTGGGTTATATTCTAAATTACAGTGATTATGACTGTCAGCAATCAGTGTTGGAGACATATTTGTGCATAGCAGCCAACAATCTCACAGTCTACTGCAGAAAGAGGAAGTTCAAATACTCAGGAGACTATTTAAAATGTATCTGCTTTACCATGAGGTCATCACACCACTTCGTGCATGTTTGTGTGTGTGTGTGTCTGAGAGGTTGATCAATAGATCTGCGTGCGAGCCGCACAGTCTTGGGGGCCTGCGAGGCTAGTTGAGTTATGAGTCTGCCATTCCCTCCCCTCTGCGCTTGAAAATACAATTCACATAGGACAGGGACCACCCAAAAGTGTCTGCTACACAATAACCACCATTTCACCACACGCACTTTAATTATTCAAATGGTAGACCGCCAATAACAATATCATAGCCTATAAAAGGTTGCTTAAAGCAGAAGTGTGTAATTTTACAAATCCGTGGTACTACCAAAACATCCGGTGATACAGCAAAACTGGCTCAACCAATGGTGTGAGTTTGGGGGCGGGACTATATGTTTGTCAGACCAATGGTAGATAAGAATGTTTTGTTTGGTGCTGCAGAAATTACACACCTTTAAAGCTTGAAAACCGCATTCTCTCTCCGTCTTTGATCTTTTTCAGCATCTGACTGTCGTGTCACTTTCTGCAGTCTGAAGCGAGCTGTGGGAAGCAGAGCGCTTTTGGGATCGCAGCGCATTTGCCCGCTGGCCTGAGACTGAAGACTCGACTCTCCCTCCCTCTGCTCTAATCTTCTGGATGATTTTGCCAGGATTCTGCCATTCTGGTCTCTTGATCTGCCACTTTCAGTCATTCTCAACTGGGGAGAAGTTTACACAACCGCAAAACAGATCTTCACAGCGCTACGCAGCTCACAGCTATAGACACATACTGTGTGGCATACGCTACACATACCAATGGGATCTCATTGGCATTCACAGGTATTCACCAATTAATTGTGCATTTAGCATATTAACTAAATTGTACAATATCAATTCAATGACTGCATCTAAAATTTTAGATGCAATTTTTGCGTATAATATTGAATTAAATAACAAGTTCTGTTGTGAAACTCTAGATGGTGCAGGCTGATTATATTCACAGTGTTAAACTACTTGGCACAAGCTGATTGGTTCATGTTACATATGCAACCAATGAGCTTCCTGCTTTGCATTTAAAGGAACACTCCACTTTTTTTGAAAATAGGCTCATTGTCCAACTCCCCTTGAGCTAAAGTTGAGTTTTACCATTTTTGAATCCGTTCAGCCGATCACCGGGTCTGGCGGTAGCACTTTTAGCATAGCTTAGCATAGATCGCTGAATCTGATTAGACCGTTAACATCTCGCTCAAAACTGACCATTTATAATGGTGATATTTTTCCTATTTGAAACTTGACTCTTCTGTAGTTACATCGTGTACTAGGACTGACGGAAAATGAAAAGTTGCAATTTTCTAGGCTGATATGACTAGGAACTTACTCTCATTCCAGCGTAATAATCAAGAAACTTTGCTGTCGTACCATGGGTGCAGCAGGCACAATGATATTACGCAGCGCCTGAAAGTGACCGGCACTAAGTTTGTGTAGATGCAGAGTTGCAGCCGGCAGAGTTGACAGCTGCGTAATATCATTGCACCTGCTGCACCAATGGTACGGCAGCAAAGTTCCTTGATTATTACGCCGAAATGAGAGTATAGTTCCTAGCCATATCGACCTAGAAAATCGCAACTTTTCATTTTTCATCTGTCTTTTTACACAATATAACTACAGAAGAGTCAAGTTTTAAATAGGAAAAATATCGAAAGAGTTTCAGAGTTCCTCTAAAACCCTCCACCTCCCCAGCTCCACCTGTATAGATTTGCTACGGGTTATTATATATGCTATTTACCTAGTATGTCTTAAATACTCACAGCAGTGTATCGGCATATGCATTGGCATTAGCAAATTCCTGCACTGTAAAATATGCTGAGTTATTTTTTTAACCCAAATGCAGGGTTCAGCTTGTTGGGTCATTTTATTTGGTCATTTTAAATATTCTTTACCCAGTTGCTGGGTAGTTTTTCTGTAACTAAGCTGCTTTCTACCCAACCCCTGAGTTGAGCATGTCTGCGACGTAACAACCCAGCTGCTCAGTTACAGCCAGAGGGTGGGCTTTTAAGCGTCCTCTACAGGATAGAGAGGTTCTGAGTGCTGCCGATTTGGTGCATGTCTTCAGCGAAATAAAGGTTTGCATACACTTTATTTTATATAAAGTGCTGTCCTGTAAATTATATTATTTTACACAACGCAACATACACATACATCATTTGCATGATGGAAACGCCTTTTGCCTCACATAACATAAATTGATTTTATTTGTTATAATACTGAATTTAATTTGATGGTAAAATCTGGTCTTTAATCTCTTTAATCTCAGTTTTGTTTACGGGCAAGTTATGGAGTCAGTCACGGCATTTTTCAGCTATGAGTGAAACGCGAGGCGACAGTCTGAGGTTCATAGTTCCCCCGACGAACAACAGCCCATCTTAGATTTTGCTGACACACCGGCATGAGAATTAACACTATTTTGGTGAAAAGTGATTACAGCGAAACGTTAAATACACTTAAATTAAAATGCTACATTTTTTATTTGAAATGTTTTTGTTAAACAAGTTTAAATGTATGTAATATTGTAAACTATGCTGTATTCACCCAAAAAAATTCAATTTGCCTTATTTTTTTGTCCTTGCTTAATAATAAATGTTCATATTTTGATTATTACTGTTGCCTCTATAATTCTGAGTGTGATTTTATGTTCCAGCCCATTTTAAGCCGGCAATATAATAATTTTTAAACAATAGTTGACTTAAATAAAACAACCCATCATATTGGGTAAAAACATTTATCCCAACCAGCTGGGTCAAAATAACCCAGCATGTGTTCCGTCCAATATTTACCCAGTGCTGTGTTGCCAAATAACCCAAGTTGGGTTGTTTTTAACCCAGCATTTTTAGAGTGTGTACTTGTTTAGCAGCAGCAGCAATAATCTACAACAACAGCAATAACCAACAGCACCAGCAATTCAGCAATGTTGATCTATTCCGCCAAGACCAAATACATTGTCATATCCAATACCATGCTAAAATCTTCCAAGAGCTGTCCTGATAGAAATTAAATTAATAGGCTTTATTGTATATCAATGTACAAATGTTTAGGGTCTGAAAGATTTTTTTTTTTTTATTTTGGTAAACGTCTTATGATCATCAAGGATGAAACAGTAATACTGTGAAATATTATTACAACTTACTCTCTTCTGTTTTAATATATTTTACAAAGATATTTATTTCTGTCATGGCAAAGCTGGGGCCAGCTGCATGAAAGGTTTAGACTAGTCTTAAAAGTTTGTTATCTATTTTTTATTTTTTTCTTTAAGACTGGTCAAAAGTTTAAAAAAAAAGTTTTAAAAAAAACGTAGATTAGTTGAATCCAAAATATAAGACTGACTACCCCTTGGTTACCTGCTGGTTGGTCAAACTAGGCCATAAGATGCTGTCTTTATACAGAGGCTAAGTTTATGCAACTGGCATCTGAATTTTCAGCAGTTACTTTAGTCTTCAGTGTCACATGATCCTTCAGATGCTGATTTGGTGCTCTAGTAACATTTTGTTTTATCAATGTTGAAAACAGTTGCACTGTTTAATATCTTCATGGAAACAAAATATTTGAAATATTATAAACACTAACTGTTACTTTTGATCAATGTAATGTATTGTTGCTGAATCATTTCTTTTGCATTGCGTTGGCAAAGCTTGTGCTTTTGCCAGCAATTTAATGCATCCGTGCTGATTAATTCCTTTCTAAAAAATACTGACCCTAAACTTTTGAACGTTTGAAAGGTTTCATGTTTCAAAAGCTGTCAATGGTGTTACATTGCCAATCGCAGGCAAAAGTTTACAAAAGAATATTTACAAATATGATTGAGATAACATTGCAAATGCAACAAAATTTGTACCATGTATATCTGAGCAGAAATATAAGTCAGTCCCACTTTTGCTAGTCCAGCCAAGATTTATCAACTAACCCTAGCTCTGTAGCTTAGTAACAGAGACCAAACTCATTCACACCATCAAAGGTAACTCTTCATTCATACCAACCTATTCAGCTGAATCTTGAGATTTCTTTTGCATCGCCAACAGCTTGGGATGAGATGCAAAGAAAGAAAGAAAGAAAGGAAGGTTGCACTAATCACAATTTAGAGTCTCTTAGGGAGATTTTCATTTGCCCTCATCTCACGGCGGCCGACGTTTATCTGATCACATTCGCTCAAAGAGGCTAAGTATCACTGAACTCCTCAGAGAGCAAAGACGATCAGTTTCTAAAGAGGCTGTTCTCTGAAGAGCCGCCGCATGTATCAACTTCCAGCAATATCATTCAACGTCTGACAAAGGGCGGTGTCAAGCGAGCTGTTCTTCCGACTTGACTGACAGCAAATTATCCCGTAGTGACGGCAGAAGAAATATTTTCAATTAGAGCCGCACTCACTGTGAAAAGTAATGTCATGCCTCTGTGTGTACGAATGAATCGGGGAACGTGGAAATTCATTTCCAAATCAAAGGCCATCTATTTGAATATAGAGTGTGAATGGAGATTTTGATTAGACAGGAAGTTCTTTGCCGTCTCCGAGGTGGGAATAGACCTTAGTGACTTGTTCGGTATAATTAATATCTGAATTTATGTACTAGGACTCATTCATGAGGGTGATGAGAGAGTCACTGAACAAATAAGATGTGCCTTACTGATCCCAAATCCCAATCCACTAACAATAAACGTCCTTTTACAAAAGACTTATGATGGGTCTGACTGACAAGCCATGACAGCGGATCAACTCGGTTAACACAACAACTGGCATCACTTTAAAGCAGATGAAGCTTGTTATGTTGTGGTGCAGCATAATGTAGTCACATTTCAGAAAGAGAAAACTAATAGTGGGTCATTCATGTCCTAATGAATTTCTTATTAGCTTGACAATACCCTTAAGCACAGCAGTAGTAACAGCCTGATAACACAACTGGTAAAGAAACTAAATACTTACTGACAGGTTCACACTGCACCTGAAACAGAGCAGACATTATTTAATTTCCATCATGAAAAGGATACAATCGCAAAGCGCCGCTCTGAGTCCCGATGGCAAGGATTTTCTGGACGGGGTCGAATGCCATAGAGGAGGGCTGATAGGGGAAGCCATGGCGCACAGTCTGAGGATCAAGTCAGAAGAGAAAAATGTTTTAAAAAGCACATAAAGTAAATCTTATTGGCAAAACCACTACAGAAACTTACTACTTTACAATTTATTTAAAATTATTTTTTTAATATTTTTCTCTATTTTTTTTATTATCTTATCTATTTCTGCTTATAATGAATGTTTTATAATTTCTAATGTGAGATGTTTTACAGTGTTGTTATTGTTAACTTAAAATGTACAAAATATTGATAACACTAAAATAATTTAAAAAATATTGTTAACACTAAAATAATTTTGCAAATTAATTGTGCAAATTAAAATAAAGCAGAAATAAAAAATACTAGATAAAAAACTTATTACAGTTAGTTGCCAATGCAACATTTTTAATTTTCGTTAAGTGCTAAACTTACTAAAACTTAAATAAAAATACACTACTAGTCAAAAGTTTTTGAACAGTAAGATTTTTAATGTTTTTGATTTTTAAAGTCTTGCTGCTCACCAAACCTGCATTTATTTGATCCAAAGTACAGCAAAAACAGTAACATTTTGAAATAATTTTACTATTTAAAATAATTTTTAGTTTTTTATTTGAATATATTTTAAAATGTAATTTATTCCTGTGATCAAAACTAAATTTTCAGCATCATTACTCCAGTCTTCAGTGTCACATGACCCTTCAGAATTCATTCTAATATGCTGATTTGCTATTCAAGAAATATTTATTATTATTATTATTATTATTATTATTATTATTATTATTATTATTAATAATTTATCAATATTTAAAACAGTTGAGTACATTTTTTCAGGATTCTTTAAGCATTATCTGAAATAAAAGCTTTTGTAACATTATACACTATACCATTCAAAATCTTGGAGTCAGTATCATTTTATTTTTATTTTTTTGGAAATTAAATTATAGAAATTAATACTTTTATTTAGCAAGGATCCTTAAAACATTCTACTCAGCTGTTTTCAACATATTTACGGTAATACATTTTTGTAAACAGCAAATCAGAATATTAGAATGATTTCTGAATGATCATGTGGCTGGGGTAATGATGCAAAAAATTCAGCTTTGAAATCACACGGATTAAATATTTTTTAAAAATACATTCAAATAGAAAACAGTTATTTTAAATAGTAAAAATATTTCAAAATTGTACTGTTTTTGCTGCACTTTGGATCAAATAAATGCAGGCTTGGTAAGCAGAAAAAAACAAAGACAGAAAAGAAAAAATACATTTAAAAAACATTAAAAATCATACTGTTCAAAAACTTTTGACTGGTAGTGTACATTTAAGCTAAAATAGAAAAAAAAAACTAATAAATTAATTAAAACAACAAAAATGACTAAAACTGAAATATAACAATAAAATAACACTGGTTTTACACTGTATTATTATTTAGCACAATTTATATAATGTTTTGAAGTATAGTGGCAAAGCATGTGTATGTGTGCAGCACAATCGAGTCAAACTTCACCTAAGGGCCAATTTAATATCAATTCAAGATCAATTTCAACTGAATATATCCAACTATTTAAGTACCCAGCTCTTTGAAATGCTCGAACAATCCTGACGTGCTATAGATAGACAAAAACAACAGGCAGTGAGAACAGACCTTGCTGCATTGTATCCAGAGAACAACAATAATGGTTGGCTACAGGTTTACAGCACTGGCCTCTGCTTAACAGCTGTCATCGTCTCACTCTGTCTGTGTTTTAAAATCTAAAAGGTGCCTACACTGATAAGCACTTCTGAGCATCAAAACGCACCTATAATGCTGTCTAGCTAGGCAGCTCGCTGTGTTTTGAGACACAGCCTCACTGTCTCTGTATGTTTGTTTAGTGGCTAAAGCGGGTTACGTAAGCGGCGCTCGCGGGGACGGGTACCTGTCGACGAGCTGCGCAGTAGCAACAAGCTTCACTTCATCCTTTCCCATCTCTCATTTCTCTTTTCATCTTTCCGCTAATTATGAATTAAATATTAACGTAATCCAGCGTTCGTATTGGTCTATTTAATTTCAACCTGACAAAAAGACCAAAGCCTGTGTAAATCCACTCATGTAACTTCGTTGCAAATAATTAGATTAATGGTTATTGTTTAGAGAAACAACTGTATCAATGTCGTGCCTGTCACCATTTTTTTTTTTAACCGAAGGATTACTTACCTCAATATTTACTACACTTCTTTACAGAAATCATTGAGGTCTTACTAATAACATACTTAATGATAACACCACGTGAGCTTTGCGTAGAATAATTATTAGACGACGTCGTTAGGATTCTCCGCCTTCAAAGACTGACAGCAGCGTGAGCAAATAGCATTCCAGTCCGGGCAGTGAAGAAGCTGTTTAATGGCTGGACCTACTAAACGAATACGCCCCCTTCATTAAACGAGTCGCTGCCCGGACTGAATAAGGAGGTCTCACATTTATGAACTCAGTGTATGCTGAAAATGTTATTATTGTACAGTCTTAGTTTAGTCTTAACTGATAAAATAATTACCAGCATTGGTCAAAATGACAATTATGATGTAATCTGAGATTTCTTTGTAGCGTTTCAGCAGATCTGTAGACACAAATTTCAATATAGCGTAATAAGATTTGTGAACGACTCGGTGTTCAAACGAATCGGCTGAGCAAATGATTCAATGGCTCACTCATAACTAGGGCTGTCACGATTCCTCGATTCAACTCCAGTACTCGATTAAAAAAAATGACTGCAGTTTGCCTATGCCGAGTAACTGGCAAAATACCAGAAGTGTATGTCATCATTACATGTTATCATTAAGTAAACTTTATCATTTACATGTGTGGAGCATCTCAAACTTCATCTCTGCGTATTGCTATGATTTTGTGTGTGTGTGTGTTTATTATAACTTTAATTTGAGACTGCAACGTGTGCCATTTCATCAGATTTGTAAGGTAAATAATTTATAAACCTACGCAAATACAGGAGAACACAATATCTTTCTATGCTAACTGCTCATCGCAATTTCAAAATAAAAGCTCAAGCCCTCGGTCTACACGTTTTGATGTCCACATATTCAAGAAATTACAGTAGCTTTAGCAATTCTATCATAAAGAAATGGCCAACTATCAAAGATTAAGTGGACATTTGAATTAAATGTTGTTCAGTCAATATTTAAGGTTTAGACTGTAAAAACAATATGTGTAAAAACAATCGTCAGGCCATTGGCGCCCTCTACAGTCATTCGTTATAATTCGAAATGTACATTAGTTCTATAGTTTATAATGCATAATGTATTTTCAGTTTTGTTAAAAAAAAAAAAACATATGATTACTTGCTTTCGATACTTTATTTGAACCAATTATTATCACCTCATTGTTATTATATATGTATTTTAAGTCATTTTAAATGCCATTTTACATTAGGTCTATTTTTATCACCTCAAAAAATATTCTAATTATCTGATTACTCGATTCATCGTCAGAAAAGCGATTACCAAAATAATCTTTAGCCCTACTCATAACACAAAAGGCACTTGTCGCCACCAACTGTAGTAACAAAGTAACCTGTAGCAATATTGACTGAGCGAATCGGTTTGGTGAACTGATTCGAATCTTCTAAATGAATTAAAATGGCTATCCCAGCTGCCATGCTGTAATTCTCCTACAGTTTTTCTCCACACGTGTGTGGGCTCATAATCTAATATCGCATTCATTTGGACGTGGATTTGCGCGGAGCGCGATAGATGAGAAGAGAGAAGCCTCAACAGACCCCTTTCTCACCAAGAACTATTAACTCCATCCATTGTGCTGCCAGACCTAATCCAGAGAGGGCAGCTAAACCCACCAATACTTCAAACTAGGCCTATTCATAACACATTGGACACACTGTCTCAAAACCTAGTGATCTGCCTACCTAGACAGCATTTATGCGCCTACTATGGCCCAAAATCTTTCGATACACATACTGTACAATGTGTGCCTGCGTGCGTGTGTTCAAAAAAGAGTCAAGAATGGTTCTGGGTTTACAAGAAAATACCAAACACTGCAAATGACACGTTAATCCCAGCACAGCATATTATGCAAGAAACGGGTTGTTTATCCCCCCCCTCCCTCCACTCGAGCATCACAGCTTCATTCTATAACCACACATGATTCAGACGCTTCAATAAAGTAGCATGTTTAACACTGGACACTATGAGGGGAGGGAAACGGAAGATACGGCCAGCAAAAGTAACCGTGTGGATATAAACGCATCTCTGTGTCACGCATGAATATTTTACGCATTTGTGCGCATTTTCCAAACACAGAGTCAGCTCTTTCCACGCACAGCTTGAGAAAAAAATCATTTAGTCTAGGTTTGAGGGGGCAGAGTATGATAGTACAGTGTGTATACAGGCTAACATATACGAGCGTTTTAATGCAAAAACGCATTCCACTGGTGCGTAGTCAAAAGATATCAGACACCGTTATTTGCAATAAAACATAAGAATGACATCATAACGCTTCCATACAGATTAAAATATTTTTTTATGTGATGCATCACATCTACCTACCTAGCAGAAAAGACACACGTTATCTATATTTTAGTATATCTATATTCTAGTAAGTCTGTGGATAAAGTGTAAAACACAGCATGCACTAAGTGGCACTTGCGCGAGGTTTATTAAAGGAAAAAGCACACACACATCAGGTGATGTTACACATTGACTTGAAAGCTTCCCCACCTTGCAGAGCTGGAAGTGTTCAGACTGGAGCGTCTCCGGGATGAGCTCGTTCTCCTTGGCCCCGAGCTGCGGGGATGGAGAAGGGGACGACACGGCCGTCAAGCCGTCCAGCACCTTACGGATATTAAACTTCTTCATTTTCCCCCCGGTGCGAGTGGCGGAGGGGGACGGGAGCACCCGAGTCGAGATCAGCCGTGGATGATGAGGGGGAAAGCCGCTCTCGCTCGTTTCTGCAGCACGTCTCTTTAAACCTCACATTTTAAAAGTGTTTTTCACCGTGTCCTCCATGGCTAAAGGCTTGGGTTGGGAACGTTGATTTGTTTTGCTTTTTATTAGCGTTTGTGGGGTGTCCGTTTATTCTGACTCGGCGTCCCGCTGCGTCTCAAATTCCCTCTATCCTCTCTCTCCCACTCTCTCTCTCTCTCGCTCGATCCCTTCTGCTCGCCACTCAACGCGGAAACACCGCTGCAGCGCCGCGCATGCGCACACCGGACTGGATGACTACTGAAGCATCCTTCCAAACGCTTTTTCCCGGTGACCAGGCAAGACTGTGGAGCGCTGAGTGAGCCTAGCGTCACATTGCAGAAATGAGGGGCGGGACTCTGCACCTGGAGCCGCAGGGATGCAGGGTGGAAAACGCATCAGCTTTTCTAGGTTGATCAAGTTGATAAGTTCATCAGATTCTCTGTAAAATGGATTTGATAGGGTAAATATTTTGATATCATGATACGACTATTTCTGAAAGTGAATTTCTTCACAGGCACATACCTTACAGGCTTAGCTACAAAAAGCTATCCATGGACGTTCTCTATAGGTCATAAAAAACCCTGCAGATTTCAGGGAGTTTTAAAACTGTGAATTTCAAGCCTATAAAATGATTAACAGAAATTTCTTGAGACAATATGCGTTTAGTTATATTCAGCTCTAAAATAATTAATTGGGTTAAAATCGACATTATTTAAAACAAAATCTCAACGACTGTAAAAGTCATGGAAATATATTGGTCAAATGGGAATACTGCAAAAAGATTAATCGAACACACCCGATAGCACACGTACATCACGGAGACGTCTATTTGACGTCTGCATTTACATCTGCAAGACGTATTTTTTAGAGTGTTTGTTCATCTGCAATATGTCTACTGGACGTTTCCTATCAGATGTCAAATAGATGTATATTAGATGTCTTTAAGATGTTTATGATTTAGAACGTATGTAAAACGGACATCTGAAAGACGTCTGTCAGACGTTTGTACATAGCAGATGCTTTCCAGATCAAGAGATCTTTAACAGACATCTTGCAGATGTATGTGTGCTATCTGGGATGCTGTTCATTTGTGACATCCGATAGTGTGTCGCACTGTATGGGGTAAGTTGTCACACTGGAAAATGCTATTAAATATCATTTTATTATTAACAGCATATTATTTTACCACTGCAGTTTCTGTAAAGCTGATTTGAAGCAATCTGTATTGTGAAAAGCTATACAAATAAATGCAAAATGATTATAGCCTTTAAGCAACATTTAAACAGGAAAACTATTTAAAATAAAAATATTAAGTTGTTTTTGCAAAGGTAAATTGCAAGCGTATAAAATTTGTTTATAAAAACACACACTTGTCTGAATGCGTCTTAGTGTGGCTTTATTGTGTTAAATTGTTTACGCATAAGGTATGCTCGTTGGAAGCAGCTGATGTCAAATGACGTGCCCTGCTAAGGTTGGGGTGGATCGATTTGCCCCAAGTTCACAGGTCAGAAAACCAACTTCAAGCAGTGTTCCAGACGTTATTTCCAAGTAGGAGGTGGGAAAAATCCTAAATTTGAGTTGTCTGGAACGCAGCATATCCACCTTATTGTTCAGCGTGAAAGTAAGCAAAAGTAGCCACACCCATAAAATCTACAAATGGCCACACCCGCTCTTACAGAAAAAAATAATGTAGATAACTATAAATATAATATGCAAATGTTAGTCTGCAGGATATAATTGATATATTTTTCATTTAAGACCGTTTCAAAGGGGTCATGAGATCTTTTGGTATATAAGAGGTCTTTGTAACATTAAAACATCCTGCAAGTTTCATAGCTTAAAACATTCTCCCTATTATAAACAAAGCATTTATTTAATCAAGCCTTAAAAATGATTCGATCGCATCTTGCATAAACACTGCCTCCAGAGCAAAGCATTGACTAATAGTCATCTTCTCACCCCCCTACACTGATCACTTGAATATGCTGTATGCTAGTGTCACGTCACGTCAAAAGCAAATAGAAATTACAATCATTACCGCAATCTTGTCTACACTGGATACAGTATACAGATGCACGTTCACTGACACAGTCCACGCGCTTGAATGTGTCTTCAATTGGACAAATGGAGTGAAAAACATTCACTTTGACGCTTTTGGTTTATACGGCTTGTTTGCGTCTTTGTACAGATATCAGAAGGATCCCAGCATAAGGAACAAGTGGATATATTAATTTTAATGGCACCCTGGATTGTGTCAGAGGATTGCTCGAACTTCAGAACATGTTGTTTTGTATTTGAGGCACAGCTTCATAGAGAGTTCACAAAGAAACATTTGTTGAAAGATGAAGCAGTACTAGATCTGACTGCAGCTGCATCACAAACGGTATGTAAATTATTAAATTGTTTCTTTTTTGTGTGTGTGTGGGTGTTTTTTTTTTATATCATGCTGTCTAAACACTCACATGCAACAGCAAGGGGCAGGGTATTGATACTGTTTCCTGGCAATGAGGATAGCCAATCATAACAGTGGCCAATTACTGAAAATGACATACCCCTTAAAGGAGAAGTCCACTTCCAGAACAATAATTTACAGATAATGTACTCACCCCCTTGACATCCAAGATGTTCAGAAATTGTGTTTTCTGAGGAAAACATTTTAGAATTTTTCTCCATTTAATGGACTGATATGGTGCCCCGAGTTACAATCCCAAATGCGGTTGTAAACAATCCCAGCCGAGGAAGAAGGGTCTTATCTAGTAAAATGATCGGTTATTTTCATAAAAAAAACAAAAAAAACCACACAATTTAAATACTTTTTAATCTCAAATGCTCGTCTTGTCTTGCTCTCCCTGAACTCTGTGTATTCTGGCTCAAGACAGTTAGGGTATGTCGAAAAACTCCAATCGTATTTTCTCCCTCAACTTCAAAAATCATTTTTAAAATCATCCTACATCACTGCAGAAGTTCCAACCCAGTCTTTGCAATGTGAACATGCAAAGAAGATCAAACACCCTTAGCAAAAAAGGTAAAACAGTGATATAGGACTATTTTGAAGTTGAGGGAGAACATGAGATGGGAATTTTTCGACATACCCTAACTGTCATGAACCGGAAAAAAACAGGTCAGAAAGAGCAAGACAAGCGTTTGACAATAAAAAGTATATAAATTGTATTATTTTTATGAATATAACCGATCGTTTCACTAGATAAGACCCTCATTTACAACCGCATTTGGGATCATTTGAAGCTGCATTTAAACTGCATTTTGGAAGTTCAAACTCAGGGCGCCATAGCAGTCCATTATATGGAGAAAAATCCTGAAATGTTAATTTCTTTATGACTAAAAAAAGAAAGACATGAACATCTTGGATGACAAAGGGGTGAGTACATTATCTGTAAATTGTTGTTCTGGAAGTAGACTTCTCCTTTGAAAACAGGTCGTTCAGACAGGGTCAGAACGAGGGTTAAAAATAATAATTTTACCACATATTAATTTTGTGTGGGTGTGTGTGTGCAAAAAACTATTTACATTTTAAGTAAACCTCAAAAAAGATATTAAAATAATTGTAAAAAATCCATGTCATTTGTACAATTAGACTTTTAATCTGAAAGTCTGTTACAAAGGTTTGTCAATTGTCTAGCTCTGTGTTTTCTTTCATATGTCTGATGTGAGATAGAGAGGGTCAGAAAGTAGAGGTCACAATGGCTCAACCGGCAGTCTTGCCACTGCTGTTTAAGAGTGTGTCACTGGTAATTGACTTGGGCATCTGCCCTTGTTTAATGAAGGCCAAGTTTACTCTTTGCGATCAGCCAGCAATGCCTGTCTAGTTGAGGCTAGCTTGTCTCTGTCCATGAGATGATATTAGTTCCTTTTTGAGAAAATCTTAATACCAATTAATCAAACCAGCTAGTGAGAAAAACAGTAACTGCTGAGCAACATGTTGGGCTAATTACTTATTTCGATATCAAATGAATATCATATTAATCTAATGTTAATTTGGATTATACATGTATCATTACAAAATAGCATATTACGGTCTGATTAGTGACTTTAAAAAGTTAGTCACAGTATATGTAAATAACGTCACCTAGTACCCATGGCAACCACACTGATGAAGACAAACACTAGGCCTTCACTGAGGTTTGGCGATCCCTTTGATTCTCTACCCTTTCATACTGTAACGATGGAGATAAGCGTTGCATGCATTTCCTTATCAGGCCCTGGGAGAGGCTGAAGAGACCCTTATAAGGTAAGGGCTGTCCTCATGTACGTATGAGGCACTGACCAATCACCAGCTCACTACACACACAAAACACTCCATAAACCACACACTGGAACATCAATGACTTCATGTTTCCCGATCACTCTGCTCCCTTTTATTCGTGATGATAATAAAAGAGAGAGAGTTTAGTATTCAGCATTAAGTGGGTATGAGATTGACATTTGTCAGCTTTGATAAGACCCTCCCACTGATGAATGTTAGGCTTGTTTGCTAAGAGGGGCCAAAGTTTACAGAAGCATGACTAAAGCAAGGTACTCCTTTGCTGACGTGGGTTTCATGCAAGAAGCCACAAACCCTTCTAATTACAGATGCCGCACTGTAATTTAGCGCGCATCAGTGCATATGATAGCAATAGTTCATTATATCTTTATTTAGTCATATGACCATATTTTAGTGTGATATTTGCAAAATTAAATACAAAATAAAATGTAAAAAAATGAAAAAGAAAAATAGTTTATGACCATATTTTAGTGTGATATTTACAAAATTAAATACAAAATAAAATGTAAAAAAATGAAAAAGAAAAATAGTTTATAATAAAACATATTTATATATACAATTATATAAAAACCACAAAAACACATTTTTATTTTTAAAAAATGTTCATAGCGTAATTATGCAAAATTGGTGAATAAAAATAAATTAAATGGATTTGTATACAATGTAAATTATATGTATATATGTACATACAAAATTTAAATATTATGTAATATACATAATTATTATTTTTCATTTATTTTTTCTCATATCGCAATAGCATCATAACTCTATAGAAATTATTTTTCAAAAATGTAAAGTTTGAAAAACGTATAATTTCCATAGAGTTGCTATTTGTGATATATACATTTTTAAAAATATTTTAAAAATTAAATACAAAATAAAATAAAAAACGTCAAGAAAAATTAAAATGTATTATACAAAATTATATTTACTTAATTATATTATATATATATATATATATGCAGAGTTCAGATGCAAAACCACCTAAAAGCCATCTCGGTCAAAAATGAGATAATGATACTGAGTGATACTCTCAACACATATTATATGTCCATCAAATACTTTTACTTCAAACTCGCTAAAATACCAGCCTCAGCCCAATCAGAAGTACCAGTACTTACATAGAAACCTATACATCTGAGCCTGATAAAAATGCATTTTTTAAAGAAAGACGTCAGGTGGATTTAGCTGGTTTTGCATCTGAACTCTTCATATATTCTCACAATTTGATTAAAAATGATTATTTTTCATGTCTTTAGTTGTCGCAATAGCATCATAACTCTATAGAAATTATTTTTAAAAACCTATATCATGCTATATTTGTAATTCATATCTCTATTTCTCCCTAATGAAAAATATTGACAAACTTTTCATGAAAATAAGTGACCATTTTGCCAGTAATAAAGGTAATCTTCTCTGCATCACCACAGAAACTGCATTCATTACAACCTATGATGTCAATTGCCTGTCCAATCTAATTAGACGTCCCTTTCCCCTTGGCATGCTTAGCCCCGCCCCTTTTTAAACCCGGGCACCTATTTTACTCAAACTGATGATGATTACACAGCGATTGTGTGCTTTATTTCATAATCAGAAGGCCCATGTCATTATTATTTTGTTTTGATGACCTCTAACAAGTTATGAATAATTCATAAAGTGTTTCAATATGCAAATATCCGTCTTCTGTGATTGAACACAGAGGGTTTAAACTGAGGGGAATGTAAAGTGTGTTTAATATTGAACTGTATTATGAGGAACAGTGTATTCAAATTAATCCACCCCTAATCCTACAGAGAAAGGCCTGGATGTGACAAGGCTTTTAAGGGACATCATTAAGACTATAATAACAAATAAACTCACACATTTACACACACACACACAGCACAGGGCATTAGCAAAATGCATTACGAGAGCTACATTTACATTTCAAATAGGCACAGTTATGCTTCCTAACACGGATGCAGAATGTGATCATAATGCCAAATTGTTTACAGTCTTTGGTTTACAGGTCCGTAAGTGGTTTTCACAAAAGAGATCTTCAGAAGGATCTATGTCTATGAATGCCAATTCAGCCTGCTTCATGAACAGATGCTGATTCTGTATCACTGCCTTAAATAATGCATCAGCACCATCTTAATGAACTGAAAAGGCATGTGAGTTTTTGAAATGGAAAGTAAGTAATATTTGCAGCCACTTCAGCAAACAATTCCAAATATATCTTGATGTACAAAACAATGTTTTTTAAAGGGATAGTTCACACAAAAATTAAAAGTTTGTCATTATTTACTCACCCTCATGTCATTCCAAATCTGTTTGACTCTCTTTCTAATATAATTTGAAGAATTAGAAAGCATTTTTGTTTTCGGATGGTTTACTTTTGTAGTTGGAAGTAGGGCTGTCACGGTTCATCGATTCAATTCGAGTATTCAATTTAAAAAAAAAAAATCCTGTGTCGAGTAACCGGCAAAATACCAGAAGTGGCGGATTCCACGGACCAGAATACATGAAACGCATTGACCGCAGTGTTGCCAACTTTGCGACTTTTCAGATCCTCTTAGCAACTTTTTTCCAAAAAAGCCCCTAGCGACAAATCTAGCGACTTCTTGGACAAACCGCGCGAGGTCGTGCTTTCCCAGCGTGCGTGCGCACACTTCTCTCTTTTTCTGTAGCTACGTCTTTTCTGTTCAGCGAGCGGCAGAGGAGCAGCGCTTTCAGTTAAAAAAAAAGATGTTCTGTTGCTTCTAATTATTTTACATGCAGATGTAAAGCCGAAATCACAGCACAGCCATTGTCTTGATCGTATGTGTATTTGATTTCATTAGAGAATGTCGTGATTATGAATCAGGATTTTAGTGTAAATTAATATCTTCGAGAGCTAGTAATGTAGTCTTAATGGGCTGCGTTTCGGTCAATATTTCATATTCATCCCGTTGTCTGACAACAGAAACAGTAAAATATATCAATATATCTATGAAATATATCAGTGAAAACCGTTTAATTGAGAATTTGGGAGCATTAAAATGCAGTATGTGAGCCCAGAGAGGCAAGACAGTCATGGATATGCTAATTAGCACATGCCGTCATATAGCGACATTTTGCAACTTTTCAAGGGAGGTTTAGCTACTTTCCATTGAACGAAGTTGGCAACATTGACCGTTCTAACCATATCTATGGTTCTAAACATGCTAACTGTTTATCGTGATTTAAAAAATAAAAGTTCACACCCTCTCTCTGAGTTTACACGTTTTGATGTCCACATATTCAAGAAATTAGTGGCTGTAGCATTTCTGTCGTAAGGAAATGGCCAAATATTAAATATTAAGTGGATATTTGAATTAAATGATGTTTAGTCAGTAGTAAACAAGGATTAGATCCCGCAGTAAAGTGTAAAAATAATCGTCAGGGCGTTGGCGCTCTCTGCAGGCATTTGTTATATTTCATAATGTACATTAGTTCTTTTTGTTTATAATACATTGTGTATTTTAACAGTTTCGTTCAATAAAACCATGCGATTACTTGCTTTTGATACTTCATTTGAAATAATTATTGCCCCATTGCTATTTTATATGTATTTTAAGTCATTTTAAATGGTATTGTTCACTTAGGTCTATTTTTCTTACCACACACACAAATATATATATATATATATATATATATATATATATATATATATATATATATATATATATACATACATATATATATATATTGATTAAACTACTTGATTAATCGGCAAAATAATGAACCGATTACTTGATTACCAAAATAATCATTAATGACAGCTCTAGTTGGAAGAGTACTGTATAAGGGTTTATTCTAAATCCAAAAAACTCAATTTGGAGACATCTAGATGAAATCCTCGTTTGGAGAGATTATATATTCAAAATTAGCATTACATGAAAACAACAGAAGACTACAGCATGCATCGTACAGTATGTCCCCATTTAGATAGCAAGGTAAATGTGTATGTGGGTGTACAGACTCGACAACTAAAAGTCAATGCTACAAGGAGGAACATTAGGAGAAAGAGGATGTCTCATTTGCACTCATTGCAACACATCAGCTATCAGCGGGAATAATCAACAGATGCGATAAGACACCCATCAACAATTCTCAGCAGACACATTCACACACACATACAGATGAACCCACTGTGATGACTAAACTGCAGGCTGCCGGCAATGACACTAAAACACCCATCTTTGAGCTTTGGGGGGCGGACCGGTAACGTAAATAGCACAATAAGATACAGAAGCACAAAGAGACATATTACCATGTGCTTAATAAATTAAGTACTGAAATAAGTATACAATGTAGACAATGGACTAAGAATCCTGTGACTGACTGAAAGGTCAGTCTGAACTGATAAGGTCAAAAAATGTAGTCTAAAATGTACATTTTTGAGGTGCTCCGAGTTCCTGATTTGAAGCTTTTGTCCAGATATGGTCTAAAGTGAGGAAGATCTTTTAATTGTGAACAACCCAGGCTTGTATTACACACATTTTCTAGAATCCTATCTGTTTACCATGATTTGATTTAGGATCTCATTTTAGACAAAACCTATTACAGAACTTAAAGGAATAGTTCACCCAAAAATAAAAATTACCTCTTGATTTACTCACCCTCAAGCCATCCTAAGTGTATAAGACTTTCTTCTTTCAGACGAATACAGTTGGAGTCATATTAAAAATGTCCTGGCTCTTCCAAGTTTTATAATGGCAGTGAATGGGTGCTGAGATTTTGAAGCCCAAAGAAGTGTACCCATCGTAAAAAGTACTCCACATGACTCCCGGGGTTAACAAAGGCCTTCTAAAGAGAAGCGAGGCATTTGTGTATGAAAAATATCCTTATTTAAAACTTTATAAACTGTTATCTCTAGCTTCCGCTAACTGTCATACATGCGTTCCAGCATATGATGTAGCACGCTCCAGTGAGAATTTGCTAGTCTCGTGAGAACCAAGTTTTGTTCACAGCAAAGGAAAACCAGTCTCCTTTTGGCTTATATCAAAATCCTCTGACATTTTACTTTACAAATCCTTGTTTTACTCTTTTAATTATATTTACATCCTAAGTCATCTGCTGGAATGCCATTCTCTCATTCACATGCATACAAGAATTGGCAAAAGCTAGAGATTAGCCATGTGGAGTACTTTTTTGATGGGTGGATGAGCTTTATTGGACTTCAAAATCTCAACACCCATTCACTGCCATTATTAAGTTTGGAAGTGCCAGGACATTTTTAATTTAACGCAGACTATATTCATCTGAAAGAAGATAATCGTATACACCTACGATGGCTTGAGGGTGAACTATCCCTTTAAGGAAGTTTCTGTAATATGGCTCTAAAAGCAGTATCTGAGTCTACACTATACAATCCCAAGCACAAAAATGAAGAAAGAGGAAAAGTGATTTCCAAAGGTTGAATGGCATGGCTTGCGTGTTGTCAGGGTTTAAAATAATACCATTACAGTTTCCGCTTACAGCATATAAGGGCAGCTAGCGTGACCTCTGTTCTTTCAGCTTTCATCATTCTTGGCCAAGTCAGAAAACTATTTCAAAGCTTCCTGTCAATAGCATCTCTCAGCACAAGTATAAGATGGCAAAAGGCAGTATGTAAGGGCATTTTCTAACATCTACACACATCATTGCCAGCAACCAGTCTGATTAAACACCTCCCTGGTTTTAGATAACTTTAAACGACAGCCATCAATCACTCAGTCTGATGGGACAGACAACCTGTCTACTCTCTTCCCATTTTTTCTATTGTTTCTGTGGTTAAGACACACTTATGGTTAATATTATATGACTATTCCTCTGAGCTGGTTTGCTTCAACTGGGAGTAAGATGCAAGACGGCCGACATTAAGTTTAGTTAGGGTTTAGCTAAGGTGAATCACAGTGAACTGTAGAAGTCATTAAACAATCATTTCTTGGCCATGTCCCTGACTGTAGCATCCAATTTGCTCTGAACAGACATTTTGGAGCACAAAAAGTACAATTAACACGGGGTTTCCTTACTGAATGACATTTTAGTCTCCCCTCAAGCACCGACAGAAATACAGCGCGTGAACGTTTCTCTGACTAAGCGCGGTAATATTTAATGAGGGAAACGCTGTCCAGTTTTTGATTGGTTGTTTGTTGCAGAACAACTGGACGTGTTGTTCTGTTCATCCGTTCCGAACATGGTTTCATAACCAAGGGTTAATAACGCTAGCATCCTTTCAAAATTATGAGAGCAAAACGCCGATTTGGGCAATTACAAATGCAGTTACGAAACATTCTCGATTAAGTGCTGTCATTCAGATTGTGTTAGCAGACGCTGTACAGAAACTCCCGTCATGTGTCCAGATGATGCACCATTCCAGATGGGGATTCTGTCTTATAGCTGTCAGCACACCATTATTTTCTCATTACATAAACAGCAGAAATTTATCTCATAAAACAATATTGGTACAGGTCCACCTGAACATTTACGTGTCAAGTTACTGCTTTGGGAGTCTATGCACCACACACGGTGGAAATGATCAGGGCTTAGTTGTAGTTATCCTTTAGTAGAAAGTTACCTTTTGATTTCATTATTGAGAAGATTTTTTTTTTTTTGTCTTTCGGGATTAAAAGTTAAAGCAGTACTTACCTTACCTTCACTCCAACGTGACACACAAACCAATAATGTAAGTCACTGCCCTTGTTCAGTTCCTGTGATAGAGGTGAATGTGTGAGAAGACAAAGACATGAGGAAAAAACATGGACACTACAATTAATATTTGAGCCCTTTGTCTAATCTCCACAGTGCTATTAGCCAGAAGAGGCCTCGTCTGGCTAATATGAGGCATTAATGATTTTTATTATTATTATTATTGTGGTGTGTGGCACTCAGGAACTAGAATTAAATCTTGTGCATTTGCCCAAGCACTTCCTCATATCTTATATTAAGCTGACTGGACTGCAATGCAAGAAAATAAGTCATGTTTTGTGAGTACATGTGTAAATTCTGACTGTGGCTTAGTGGATTAGCTCCCTCATATGATTGCTGGGGATGTGAGTGTTGGTATAGCTGGAGGAGAGCAGACTGCAGAGTGAGGAGAAAAGGAACACACCTACACACACACAAACACACACATCTCCCAGACCCTACATGACTTCAGATGTCTTGCTTCACAAACAGAGAGAAAAACACCCCAACTCAAGTTTGTGTCTGTGTTTGTTTTAGGGATGAGAAAACAATAGAACAGTGAGAGAGAAAAGGGACACAGAAAGAGATTTAACCTCAATTATCCTTATGAGCAGAGACATCTTATGAGAGGCTGTGAGTAATGTTCTAACCGTCCACTGGATTGGAATAATATCTCCTGGAGCAGGCCTTCCAAAAGCCCTAGAAAAACAAAAAAATACAAAGGACTGCAATCCTACAAACAACTGAGGTCACTTTGCTGCATGGAGCTGGCAGGAAACTTTGATTCAATACAGCGTTCCATTTAAAGATACAGAGGCTTCACAAAGTATTTTGAATTGGGAACTGAGGCAATCATGACATCAGTCAATAAATGTTGTCAAAAGAAAAGAAAAAAACCCTCCTTGACCAAATTAAAATAGGAGTTTTGCCATATATATACACTTTATGTTCTGGAAAATGATACAAAAATGTTGATGACTCATCCTGCAGTAGGCAATTTTGTCCAATCAAATGCTCTTTACTTTGAAAATGTTCCTTAACTTAATACCTCAAACTGACTACTAAGTAACAAATGATTCATGGCTGTGACATAACTAAAACCTGTTGGCTTTTTAAAAAAAGAAGGATTTTATCTTTATGCCATCAACACAGGAAAGAGAAATATGCTAATCAAGTGATTAACACACAGAGACATATACTATAGTAAAATATAAAATGTATGTCATCTACAGATTGTACCTAAAAGCTCCTGACCACCAACAGATAGCCTCGATCCAGCATTTTAACATGTTAGGATGCTTTACAGGTATATGTTTCTGTTGTAACACATATCTTGCAATATCTGAAATGATGGCTAAACAGCAATAAATAAATCATTTATCACCGCTTAAAATACAGTTGAGGTCAAAAGTTTACATACACCTTGCCGAATCTGCAAAATGTTAATTATTTTACCAAAATAAGAGGGATCATACAAAATGCATGTTATTTTATTTTTATTTAGTACTGACCTGAATAAGATATTTCACATAAAAGATGTTTACATATAGTCTACAAGAGAAAATGACCCCGTTCAAAAAGTTTACATACACTTGCTTCTTAATACTGTGTTTTTACCTGAATGATCCACAGGGTTTTTTCTTTTTTTTAGTGATAGTTGTTCATGAGTCCTTGTTTGTCTTAAACATTTAAACCGCATGCTGTTCTTCAGAAAAATCCTTCAGGTCCCACAAATTCTTTGCATTTTTGTGTATTTGAACCCTTTCCAACAATGACTGTATGATTTTGAGATCCATCTTTTCACACCAAGATCAAATGAGGGACTCATATGCAACTATTACAGAAGGGTAAAAACTTTTTTAATTTGAAGATCAGGGTAAATGTAACTTATTTTGTCTTCTGGGAAACATGAATCTTCTGTAGCTTCTGAAAGACAATACTAAATGAAAAAAAAAAAGGTATTTAGGCAAAATAATAAAAAATGTACATGCCATGCTGTTCAAAAGTTTACATTCCTGTCTCTTAAAGCATCGGTTTTCCTCCTGGAGCATCGAGCATTTGAACCTTCTGTAATAGTTGCATCTGAGTCCCTCACTTATCCTCAGTTGGAAAATATGAATCTCAAAATCATAGTTATTGTTGGAAAGGGTTCAAATACACAAAAATGCTGAAAAACCAAAGAATTCGTGGAACCTGAAGGATTTTTTTTTATTTTTGAAGAAAAACAGCTGTGGATTATTCAGGTAACAACACAGTATTAAGAATCAAGTGCAACAGGGTCATTTTTATAAAAATTCAACTATTATTTTCTCTTGTGGACTATAAGTAAACATCTTTTATGTGAAATATCTTATTCAGGTCAGTTCTAATAAAAAACAACATGCATTTTGTATGATCCCTCTCATTTTGGTAAAATAACATTTTGCAGATTCTGCAAGGTGTATGTAAACTTTTGACCTTAACTGTAGTTATCCATTCCTGTAATAAAAGTAATTGAATTTACATGGAAGACTCATCAAGTGTTTATTTATTTATTTCTGAAATCACATCACATTTTCATTGTCTTTATGCTTAAGATCCAGCACTCATTTTATGTAGCATCAGCGCTGCAGTTTAGTATTGATATCTCATGGCGGCAATGTGGTAGAATATATAAATAAGCTTTTCAGCTAGAAAAAAACTTGGAAACCATACAAGGATCCAATTAATTTCAATTTAATTTAATTTGTAAAGTACGTAATATATTGGCATTTAGTAACAAGCGTGAAAGCAGGAACAATAATATTTCAAAAATGCTCTTGCTGTGTCTTCTGGGAAACAATATCTGCCACTATGAGACAGGCTGTCCTTCAGAGCTGCTCAAATCAATCCTGACAGCAACCATTTAAATAAAGAATCACAGAGGAAGATAACCTGACAGTGAAAGGTGACTCTGCATGCTAATCTTACAAACTGAATTCACTATTACAAAGGAAATCTTATCTTAATATACTTTCAAAAAGGAAACGCAATGCACTATTCTTAATAAAATGAAGAGTAATATTAGACGGAGCAACTGACTATGAAGTTACGGTTGGTCAGATCACTTCCTCTTGCCCCCACTCTTACGTCCACTTGACTGGACCACAGTAGGGGTTTTCTCTAGCACAACCTGTTCGACTGTTTCCACGGGTGGCTCTTCCATTTTCTTATGTGGTTGCTCCTTTAGGATGCGGGAACAGAATGCCTCACGAGCCTGCAGCATCTTTTGTCGATATGCATCCATTGTGTCCTATAACAGGAATTTTTTTTTTCTTTCAGCACCATAAAAAAAATTCATAATAAAATGACTGCACTACTATGGTACAAATGCCAAAACCAATTATTTTGTGTGGTGAATCAGCAAATATAACATCAACACATCACAAACCTGAAAGCCAGTGTAAGTCTCCAGCTGTCGTTTCATCATTTCCTTCCTTGCAATTTTTTCCTGTTTACGCTGTTCCAGAATATTGTCCCAGATCAGGCGGAAACTTTGGAACTTCTCAGAGCGTTCCCTCCTCTGCTCCTCCTCTAACGCTTCATCCTTCAGACGAGGCTGCGGCAAAGACTTCCTTTAAACAAAAAGAGAGTGAAACGAGAACATATACGCTACCGTTCCAAATTCTGGAGTCAGTATTTTTAAAAAAAGAATACTTTTTTTCAGAAAGTAGGCATTGAATTAATAAAAAAAAATCAGCATTAGAATGGTATTTGAAGGATCATGTGACACTGAAGACTGGAGTAATTCAGCTGTGCCATCACAGAAAACAACTGCATTTGTTTATGTGTTGTACCTGATAAATGGTGTATAATCAATATCATTTTTGTCAGTGATGATCTCTCCACTCTGTTGGGGCTGAGGTTGAGTGTCTACAAAATGCAAACATTAAAAATATCAAGCCACGTACTAAACATACCAATATAAAACTGTATTAAAGGACACACATCATGAAAATATCATGACTTTTTCCATGTTTAAGTGCTAGGAATAGGCTCCCAGTGAATCTACCAAACCAGAAAACATTAAAAAGGACAACCCAGTAACTTTATTTTGGAAAGCCTTTCTAATCTTATCATATATAACCGCCCCATAATCTGCACGTTTTCACCCATGACGCTGCCATTGTGTTTTCACAAGTGACAATGGTGTAACAAATCTAACACCATGGCAAAAGTTTAAGCTAAGCATGCTAACTGCTCTGTCATCGGCTCCACAGATGAGCACAGGACACTATTTAGAGTCCCAGCCTCAGAGGAGACAAGAGAGCAGTGCATTTATTGATTTATTTACCGTATATTACGCTGCTGCCACACAGATCTAATATAAACATGTGATTTCTTTCCCAGCTGTTTACCTTCACAGACATAACCGACTGTTTTTGTAACTTGTGTGTTTTTAACATAAACCTAAGTGTATAAGCACAATATGCTGTGTGACAGACGCTTTCCGTGTGTGGGCTTCGGATGTGTGCGCTCTGAAAACCCTATCCTCAAGTTTCCTACGCCCCATGAGGCCTTGCGTCAAAAGTGGGAGCGTCTTCCGGTTCAAAGTAAACAAGCGGGAGGTGACACTCATTCATTCAACAGCTGACAGGAGTGACGGGCAAATGAAACCTCGTGAAGCACCGAGACTTTCCTCTGACTGTTTCGGGAAAAGATTCACAGCTTCAAGAGTGTCGAAAACAGATGAAATCACATCACATTTTCATTTTCAACGATCTGGTGGTTAGTAAAAAATAAAGCAGCCAAAGAAGCATTCACCACAATTTCCATAGATCGATCCATGTTATATGCACAAATAAAAGGCTAACCGTGTGTGTGTTTGTTTATTGCATTTCTGACTCTGATAAATTAATTTACCCATTGAACAGTGCCATTAAATGCCAGTACGAATATCAATACGATGTAACAGAAGAATAATGTACTCATATATTAATTGCATATGGCACATATTTAATTTTCCTGAAATAATTTGTATTCTTCATATTACTTGTATGACTGGGTATTTAAAAATGTAATTATTAAATAGGTCCCAATGAAAATTTACTCCCAAAGTAAGATCTGGGGATAATGCACATGACTAGACAGAAAGTGAGGCTTCTACAAAAGGGATTTCTACGTTAACAAGCCTCGAATCGAGGCTTTATCTGGCATACCCTTTAACACAAGCTCTAATGTCTTGGTTTAAATGTCATTTCACTAGCTGACAGTCATTCAAGATTTAGCGATCCAAACTTGCTAATGATGTGGGAACACAAAATCGAAAAGCATATGTTGTCCATTAGAACGTAATGACATCTCTCATAAAGGTGTGCATCTTTACAAAGTAAACAATGGCTTAAAAAACACTTAGCCTCTTCACTAATTAGCACACAAAATACCATACTACGTCCACCGCCTCACCGGAAGTTGTACCCACGTTCTTTTTTTACAGTAGCGCCTCCCGGAAACGTATGGATATCAGAAGTTTAAACTGATATGGCTTTAAAACACATGATTTCAGCACGATAGACGTGATAATAAAACCAAACAGATGTTTTTTGGCAGAGTATCTAAGGTACGAGTTGTAAAGGCAAAGCCCTATTTTGGAAAAGGGTCGGGGAGCAGGAGCTCATTTGCATTTAAAGAGACATGCACGAAAACAGTGTGTTTGTGCTTTCACTCAAAATAGTCATGTTCAAAATTATAAAATAATGATCTGTGGGGTATTTTAGACTGAAACTAGAGACTTGTATTACATCTTGTAAGCAGCATAATAGGTCCCCTTTAAACAATCTGATTGTGTGTATCTTTGTATGTCACCTGTTTCTGCCGTGACGGGCTCTTTACTCTCTGCACGCTCTTGTAGATCTTTGAGATAGCGCTGCCGAGTCTGATGAGCCTTCAAAACAAACCAACCAGTTACACATGCAGGACAGTTTGAGCACACAGGGCAGATTTACTTCTACCTTTACAGTTTTGTGGTACCTTTGCTGCTCTGCCGGGCTCAGCTGCTTCCCAGGCTAGTTTCATGGCTCTGATCTCCTCTAGTTTCTCAGTGTCTTTTTTCACCTCTATATTTCCTGCCTCACTGTGGTCACTCACCACACGCAGGGTCCAGTGTGGCTTACTCACATCCAGACTCTGCACAAACAAATAAACAAGCTGACATTTACACTACCATTCAAAAGTTTGTACGATTTCTTAATATTATCAATGCTGAAAACAGCTGCTTAATAATTTTGTGGAAACTAAGCTATATTTTTTTCAAGATTCTTTCATTTTTTCATAAACATGAAGTTAATAAGAACAGCATTTAAAATAGAAATCTTTTCTAACAGCGTAACTGACTTTACAGTCACTTTTAATTGATTTACTTGCTTTTTTTAACTTAAAAACTGACCTTAAACTTTTGAACGGTAGAGTATGCTTACAACTCATCCAATTAAAATGTGCGAATATAAAGTCTCTTTTTAACATTTCTGACAAAGAAACACTATATCAGAGCTTAACCTGAGAGACCTCAAATGTACAAATTAAAACATAATCCATTCCAAGGTTAAAAAAAATACTTGTGGGAGAGAAATTTGCATTTCTGTGAAGCACAATGAACAATATTCATGAAAGAAGCTCTTTCTGCAAGAGAATATGGGGGTGAATGATTCAAACATATGGTGGGACTTGATACTGACATTAAAACACATGCACAGACTCACATATATTGTACTGACTTGTTCCATAAAGGAGCTTGACTTAGATGTTAGTTTGTCCTTTTCTCGTTCCTTGGCCTTGCTGGTTGATTTGGGAGCAGATTTCTGGCCCTCTTTGTTTTGTTGGTCTGTACCCACAGATGTGGATGTGTCATCCAAAATATCCCCAAACACTGCCAAATAAAAATAGAGATTAAACAGACAAGACGATACAGAAAAAATACATAAATAAATAAAATAAAATACTGAGGTGTTCTATTCAAAAGTGATCCAAAAGTAAGCAAAATAAAATCAATAATAAAATGACTGTCATTCTGAATGCATGATTAATACATTTATTTAAATACAAGATTTATTTTTTGTAAATATAAGGCATGTAATTTTATATTAACAAGTAAGTTCATATAAGTAAGGCATTTTATAGGGTCAAAATTAGAAAATATTATATACTTATAAAATATAAAAATGTTTATATAAAGTACATGTATATAAGAAAGCCATTTCTAGGTTGGTAAAATTTTTGGACTTGGTATTGGCTCAACCAACATTATGCATTTAAAAATTAGAATGCTCCCTAGTAAAAAAAAAAAAAGACATGCCATGATTTATTTAAAATATGTAACCCTGGCCCACAAAACCTGTCATAAAACAGTCAATTTATGCATCATTTGAAAGCTGAATAAATAAGCTTTTCATTGAATATTTGGCCGAGATACAACAATTTAAAAATCTGGAAAACTGCCTTTAAAATTGTCCGAATGAAGTTCCCAGCAATGCATATTACTGATCAAAAATTAAGTTTTGACATATTCATGGTAGGAAACTTGCGAAATATCTTCATGGAACATGATCTTTACTTAATATCCTAATGATTTTTAGCATAAAAAAAATCTATATTTTTGACCCCTTCAATGTATTGTTGGCTAATGCTACAAATATACCCATCCTGACTGGTTTTGTGGCCCAAAAGCCCATAAGCCCAAAATAAATGTGACCCTGGACCACAAAACCAGTCTTAAGTTGCTGGGGTATATTTGTAGCAGTAGCCAAAAATACATTGTTCAATAAAAATACATGGGTCAAAATTATTCATTTCTCTTTTATGCCAAAAATCATTACAAAATTAGGTAAAGATCATGTTCCATGAAGATATTTTGTAAAATTCCTACTGTAAATATATCAAAACTTAATTTTTGATTATTAATATGCATTATTAAGAACTTCATTTGGACAACTTTAAAGACGATTTTCTCAATATTTTGATTTTTCTGCACCCTCAGATTCCATATATTCAAACAGTTGTATCTCTGCCAATTATTGTCCTACCATACATCAATGGACACTGACGTAAAGCTTATTTATTCAGCTTTCAGATGATGTGTAAATCTTAATTTAAAAAAATGACCCCTATAACTGGTTTTGTGGTCCAGTGTCACAAATGTATTTCAAATACTTTTTTTTTTTTTTTACTAGGGCAGTAACACAACAATAACACTTCAAACCTTGTGTTTCAAAAGTGTTTTATACAGCCTCTTTTACAAATGTAAATGTGGTTGTAAATCCTGCTAGATGGCAGTGTTGCTCTATTTAAAAAACAGAGCTAAATCTCTCTCACCTTTTTCAGTTTTTCTATGTGTAAGAGTACATCCTACTGGACAGTTTACTTAGGGCATCCTCAGTAGCCATAAGGACACCATCACAGAACCCTGATCAATGATTTAATCTGAAGTCATACCATACTGTCTGAACACAGCATTACCAACATGTCATTTACTCTAAACTCACACTCTGTACATCTCAACTCACTGAGAATACAAGACTGAATCAGTATAACAGAGAGCTGTTTTGGGTGTCTGACAGTGGATTGTCTATTGCTTGTTAACAATTATGCTTAGATTAGTCATCAGCATTCATTTAAGAGAGGTTTTGTGTTTAAACATGAACATTCAACCAAGCACAGAGGTCATTCCAGTCAGGAGCCCAAAGGACAGCCATACTGTGTGCCTTCTATATGTGCCCCTGATGAACATCCAGTAGAGTTCAGTGCACTGGGCCTGGTTCCCATGTGCATTTATTGATTGGTGTGTGTAGTAACTGTTCAGGGTGGCTCCTGCTCCACTGAGAGCCACTCAACTGGGTTAATTCAATTCTCTTTCCTCCAGAAATACTTCCCAGGGCACCAGAGGCCAAGAGCCAACTTCATTTGACTTCCCATTGACCCATTTACACTAGCTTATCAGGAAATGAAACGAGAGGCACGTGTGGATTGTGACGCACACGCTTGCGAAAGTACAGTGCGCACACGTGGATCTACACACACTCACACCAGGGATAAAAGCCCAATCGGAGGCATTTAACCACGTAGATTCTTAATTATGGATTCACAATCAAACAAAAAAAGGAAAAAAAAGCAAAGAATACATTTAATATCAAGGGATCAGAAGGACAAAAGAATCTTAATATTATTACTGGAGCCATGCCATCATGCAAACTAGTTCATCTCCACCACTACCACTTCACAATACACACACATCCAATAGACTAGCTCTCTCTTTTCCTCTCCCTCCATCTCAATCCTTCCCATTTCCATTTCTATGAGCTTCCTGCTTATTCATTTTTTCTCAGTAAAATCAAGGTTGTTTTCAGCTCTTCCACTGAGCTGACCCACAGCAAATGACCTTATGTCACCCGTCTAAGGGCAAAGCAAATCGTATTTCCCTATTTACCACAAGCAGATGAATTTAGTAGGTCTCCATTATATTTTTGACAGCCAGATCTCGGTTAATCAAAAGAAGCACAGGTGGGACGAGAGTCAGCCTATTCAATACGCATCAGATTCAATGAGAAAACATGAGCAGAGATTCAAATCACATACAGCCAGATGAGTCCAGGACAAGGTTTAAATAAATAAATACTATGAATCTATTAGGAAGACACAAACAGGCAGTAAAAAAATGCTTTCATTAAAGATAAAAAAAAATTCAATTAAAAATAAATAAATAAATTAAAACAAGAGTTTTAAATTATAAATGTTAATGACAGAATGACAGATAAAATGACTTCAGTTTTTGCATTTAATTAAAGAAGTTCACTTTAAAACAAAAATTTACAGATAATTTACTCACCCCCTTGTCATCCAAGATGTCGTGCTTTTCTTTCTTCAGTCATTAAGAGATTATGTTTCTTGAAGAAAAACATTCAGGAATTATCTCCATATAGTGGACTTCAATGGTGCCCCCAAGTTTGAACTTCCAAAATGCAGCTTCAAATGGCTCTAAACGATCCCAGCCGAGGAAGAAGGGTCTTATCTAACAAAACGGTCGGTCATTTTCGAAACAAATTGACAATTTATAGACTTTTTAACCTCAAACGCTCGTCCTGTCTAAGCCTGCGTGAACTTCCGGTTCAATATGGTCAATACAGTTAAAGTATGTAGAAAAACTCCCATCTCATTTTCTTCCCCAACTTTAAAATCGTCCTACATCGCTGCAGAAGTACCGACCCAGTGTTTACAAAGTGAAAATGCAAAGACGATCAAACGCCCTTTACAAAAAAATTGTAAAACAACGACCTAGGATGATTTTGACATGAAGAAAACGAGACGGGAGTTTTTCGACATACCCTAACTGTATTGACCCGGATTACACAGACTACGCATGCGCATCGCAGAGATGAGATGAGCATTTGAGGTTAAAAAGTATATAAATAGTCAATCTGTTTTGAAAATGATCAATCGTTTCGCTAGATAAAACGCTTCTTCCTTAGCTGGGATCGTTTAGAGCCATTTGAAGCAGCATTTAAACTGCATTTTGGATGTTCAAACTTGGGGGCACCATTGAAGTACACTATATGGTGATAATTTCTGAATTGTTTTCCTCAAGAAACATAATCTCTTATCGACTGAAGAAAGAAACATGAACATCTTGGATGACAAAGGGGTGAGTAAATTATCCGTCAATTTTTTTCTGGAAGTGAACTTCTCCTTTTATTTTCCAAGCATGGCTTCCACTACAAAAAAAATAATTTAGAATCATGTTTAGCTGATATAAACAACCTCAAAAACATGTGAGAGTCGATGGCATGAACCTCACAAACTCCAGTAGGGAGTTGTTCGCCAAACTGAGTGTATCCAGTCTGAATCATCAGGGCTGGATCAACCAGCAAAGGCACATTTTTAGCACATTTCACTGTCAAAAAGTACTGCAGTATGCAGTATTGATGTGCTTTGGCAAAAAGAGACTGAGCCAAAGTTTTATGGTAATTTGATAATATTTCATGATGCATTCTTATAAAGTATCAGGCCTTTCATTGGTTCATGCATTTGTGTTACTGTTATAATCAATGAAAACTAAATACAAATGCAAAAAGTAGTCACTAAAAATAGAAACAATGTTTCTAATGCATCAATACACTCTTAAAAATAAAGGTTCCAAAAGGGTGCTTTTGCAGCGATGCCATAGAAGAACCATTTTTGGTTCCCTAAAGAACCTTTCAGTGAACAGTTCCTAACAAAAAATTTGAAGAACATTTAAAAAATCTAAAGAACCTTTTTCGACTAAAAAGAATGTTTTCTGCATGTGAAGGGTTCTATGGATGTTAAAGGTTCTTTATAGAACCATTGATGCAAATAAAGAACCTTTATTTTTAAGAGCGATATATAAAAAGAGAACATAGTTATAATGTATTATATTATTTCATCAATGAAGGACAGAACATCTGTCCAATATACTGCATTATTCACTTCTTCTGCATGATTGACCATACCTCTCATTTCATTGCGCTCTATGTCTCTGAGTTTCTGGATGAAGGAAGAGAGAGATTCATCTAAAGGCCAGCTCTCCTGTAACACCTCCGCCTGTATATAATACTTATGAAACTAAAGACACACACACAGACACACATAATCATAAAAAGTCATAAAGAAAACTCAGTGCATGAACAAAAGTACATGTAAAATACATACAAACAGAATGATTTCAATATATAAACAATCAGAAAAAAAAAAAACATACTTTTTCTTAGAACTTTGCAACTAGAAGTTCAGAGGCTACCACACACAAACACACACAAACTGAAGTGACAGCAGAAGCTGTCTGTGGTGACAGGTACCAGTGTGTCTTTAGGGTGCTGGTCACTCCCTTCCTTTCCTCCGCCCCCTCCTGTCACTCTCGCTTCTGCTGTAAGGCTGCCCTGATCCTGCCTCGCCCCCGCCTGGGCCACAGAACCGCCTGCAACCAATACACACACATACACACAGAGACACAAATGAACACCCTATAAATACACTCCAGAGCTGGCAGAGTCAGGCTGTAGCTAAGTAACTGAGATAGTGACTTTATAAAGTGAATATGTGTTAAGACAAAATGTGGAGTGGGTGGACAAGAACACTTGGACTAAAGGAAAAGAAAGGAGTACAAACTATACCTTAGTTTTTGTGAGTCTATGGGAACATTACAGTCTGTGGGTGACAGACTATATCCGTGATTTGTTCATGTGTCGAAAAATGTGTATACGTGAATGTGCCTGTTTAAAAATTCCTGCATATTTACAGTGGCCCCAAAATTATTTGGACACTTAAGACATACTGGTTTGTATGTAAGCCCGTTTCCGCCACTGAATAAAAAATACGGAAACTGGCTTCCATAGGTTTGACAACCAGTAAGTGTACAAATATATTTTTTTCTTAATTTGATCTATGAATTATAACTCATTTCAAGTTTAAGCTGATCTATAATTAATTACAGCTTATATCTATTTCTTTATCATTTAGAATCTAAAAAAAACACAAACATTTAAATCTGTAGAATGCAATTCTTACCATTTTGAGTGTTTACATTTTTCAATTACTTTTTGGGGCCACTAATGTATATATATTATTTATTTATTTGAAAGAAATATTTTTGTTCGGCAAAGATGTATTAAACCGGTCAAAAGTGGCAGTAAAGACATTTAAACTGACAAAAAGATAAATAGTGTTTTTTGATGATACAGCGTTTAAAAAATATAGCACTCAAGTTAAAATAAGTTATTTTTAAAAAACGCATCTCAGGGCCCTGCGCTTTTTCCCTATTCGACTGCCCATAGCTTGTGTTTTCAAAGCAAAAACATATTCTGTGTGAATGGCATCAAGGAGACAAGAAGGAGAATATCACATCCAGAATAAAAATTTCCTGATAATTTACTGACCCCCATGTCATCTAATAAGTTCATTTCTTTCTTTAGTCACAAAGAAATTAAGGTTTTTGAGGAAAACATTCCAGGAATTTTCTCCATATAGTGGAGTTCAATGGTGACCAACGGGTTGAAGGTCCAAACTGCAGTTTAAATGCAGCTTCAAAGGGCTCTACACGATCCCAGCCAAGGATTAAGGGTCTTATTTAGCAAAATGATCATTTTCTTAAAAAATTAAAAATTTATATACTTTTTAACCACAAACGCTCGTCATGCGAGGTCATGTGCGGTTAGTTCTTTGTCTGTGTACCTTAGTTAAAAAAAGTAGGGTGAGGCAAAAAACTCGTTTTACCTTTTTTGTGAAGGGTGTTTGACTTTTTTTTATCATTCGCTTTGTAAACACGGTCAGTAAACGCGGTCAATACTTCCGCCTACATCAAGCATTCGTGGTTTTGTAATGGTGAGCATTTGTTGTTAAAAAGTATAAAAATTTTAGTTTTTCTTAAAAAATGACAAATTATTTTGCTAGATAAGACCCTTATTCCTCGGCTGGTATCGTGTAGAGCTCTTTGAAGCTGCATTGAAACTGCAGTTTGGCCCTTAAACCCGTTGGTCACCAATGAAGTCCATTATATGGAGAAAAATCCTAGAATGTTTTGAATGAATCTTTAATGTGACTCGCGAAGAACAAGTCGTCTCGGGGAGTGATTTGTTCAGTCGTGCATGCGCAACATCCAATTAGGTTCTGTACTGGAATTAGTTCACCTGTTTCGAGTCGTTCGTTCATCTTATGGGGCTGTCATGTGATGCTGATTTTGCTAAAATGAACAGGATGACTCGTTTTGCTGAACAAGACTCAAAGGTCAGAGTCGGTAAAATGATCCGAACTTCCCATCACTACTACGAATCACTTCTAAGCTCATCGTCTGTGTACTCTGGCTAAAAAAGGTAGAGTATGGCGAAAAACTCCATTTTATTTTCTCCTACAACTTCAGAATTGTCCGACACATTGTACCTTTTTGTTTGTAAACAGCGCTTGACTTACTTGCACTTTCTTAGTCTTTGCGCATTCGCTTTGTAAACACTGGGTCTGTAGTTCTGCCTACGTTCGGCATGACCTTTCGATGTGATTCAATAGTACGTAGTGTCGTGTACGTGCATCCCAGAGCCTGTGCTACAAGCTTTTGTGCTTAAAAAGTATACACATTTTTATTTTCCAAAAAAAATGACAGATCGTTTCGCTAGATAAGACCCTTCTTCCGCGGCTGGGATCATTTAGAGCCCTTTGAGGCTGCATTTAAACGACATTTTGGAAGTTCAAAATCGGGGACACAATTGAAGTCCATTATATGAAGAAAAATCCTGAAATTCTTTCCTCAAAAACCATAAATTCTTTACGACTGAAGACAGAAAGACATGAACATCTTGGATGACAAGGGGGTGAGAAAATTATTTGTGAATTGTTGTTCTGAAAAAGTGTACTTCTCCTTTAATTTCTTTTCAACTGAAGAAAGAAAGACATGAACATCTTGGATGACATGGGGGTGAGTAAATTATCAGGAAATTTTCTTTCTGGATGTGAACTTCTCCTTTTTCAATAAAATTTTTTTTTTCTAATTTCCAAACTTCATAATGTATATGAATGTGTGTGCGTGTGTGTACAAACCGTTGCTGCCTACGAAGCAGTAGACTGGAATGATGACATGCCCTTTGCCCTGACTGCTGGCAATCTCTTTCTCATGGTCTAGGATACTGAGTTTAATGTAGACGTCTGATTTTGAAGTCTGAAACTGCACAGTAGCACTGTGATCACTGGAGACTTTTACCACATGTCTGATAGGAAAAACACACAGTTTAGATCAACATGCAACAACTGACTAAAATCTCTATTTCATTGTAATGCTGTGCAAAGCTAAAACCTAAATGGTAACTTGAAGCTCTGCAGTGTTTACAAAATAACTTCAACATAATATGTGACCTTGGACCACAAAACCAATCATAAGTAGCACTGGTATATTAGCAATAGCCAAAAATACATTGCATGGGTCAAAATGACCAATTTTTCTTTTATGCCAAAAATCATAGGATATTAAGTAAAGATCATGTTCCTTTAAGATATTTTGTAAATATATCAAAGCTATTTTTGATTAGTAATATGCATTGCTAAGAACCTCATTTGGACAACTTTAAAGGCGATTTTCTCAATATTTTGGTTTTTTTTGCACCCTCAGATTCCAGATTTTCAAATAGTTGTATCTCAGCCTAAAATTGTCCTATCCTAACAAACCATACATGGAAAGCTTATTCAGATTGTTTTATTCACATATATACATACAAGCAATTGTACACTTCATATGTGTGCTAACCTGCAGATGATGTTCTTTTGATTAGGGATGTAGTAACCTTTTAACTCTTTTACAGCGAAGTTATTGCTTGGTGCTTCTCTGGCCAGCTGTGGCAGGGGTTCTCGGCAGCCAACTAGACGCATTCTCCATTTTCTTCCAATCACAGACGAGTCTCCAGTATGAGCCTCAGCTACAAACGTATAACCGCCCTGTTGAGTGTGAAACAGAAGACCTAACAGCATTATAGTATAAAAATATAAAAAGTGAACGTATAAGTTAGAAAAAAAAATTAACATGGAGAGGAGTTGTCCCAATGACAAACCTTGTTTGGGGTGTATATGTATGGCTCGACCCTGTTAAAGACTCTGGGTATCTCCTCTAAAGTGTCATTATTGATGACATGCACAATACATACAGGAAGAGGGGAGAAGACCTTAGGAACAAGCAGCATGTTCTTAGGAAAATGAAACACCTCCCTGAAATTGAGAATAGAAGAGAAAATTTGCTTAATACAAGCAAATATTTAGCTCAGTGCATGCATTTTATTAAAGGGGTCATCGGATACAAAGTTCACTTTTACGTGTTGTTTGAACATTAATGTGTGTTGGCAGTGTATGTACACATCTACCCTATAATGATAAAAATCCATGCAGTGGTTTTAAATTAATCTGTAAAAATAATATCACCGACAGAGGCCGCTCCCATGATAGTTGATTGACGTCAGCGTCTTACCTCAGACCCGCCTTAAATCAGCTGTAACAGTCCAACCTCCATTGTTTTAATGCCGGAGCAGGGATGTAAGTTAGACAAGAATATCGAGAATATTGAATATTGAGCGACTGAGGTGTTGTGTAGCTGGATGTAATAATGAACACAGTGGTCGTCATTTACTCCCGACATCTGAGCCGCTGAAGTTTCAGTGGATTATGTTTGTTTGTGAAGGGAATGCGCCTCCCGATCTACATATATCATTCGTGATCCAGTTTCACTTACAGCAGAAGTGAGTATAAGTGGTTTTTTTTAATGAATCTTTGTGATCGCCTTTCCTAATAAAGTGCTGGTTAGCAAGTTTACCAGCTAAACGTGGCTAAATGCAGCTAAAGTAAACAGGCTCGTCACTCCACAGAGAGAAGAGAGGGGCGGGGTGAGCAGAGCTCATTAACATTTAAAGCAACCTCGACCAGAACAGGATGATTTTTGCAGAGCTGATTTTGGCAAGGTAAATAAGGTGTTGTTTTACACTACCATTGAGAATTTTCAACCAAAGTATATTATAGACTTTTCATTAAGACCCTAAAGAATCATCAACTTGTGAAAAATGGGCATCCGATGACCCCTTTAAAAAGATAGTTCACCCAAACATGAAAATTCTGTCATTACCTGTAAGATCATTCATCTTCGGAACATAAATTAGGATATTTCTGATTAAATCAGAGAGCTTCCTGACCCTGCATGGACAGCAATGCAACTACGACGTTTAAGGCCCAGAAAGGTAGTAAGGACATCGTTAAAATAGTCCATATGACATTAGTGGTTCAACCGTAATGTTATGAAGCTACGAGAATACTTTTTGTGTGCAAAGAAAACAAAAATAAATTTCTTCAATCATTTTTAGTCGCTGTCAGTCTTCGACGTGGACAAAGACTGACACGAACGAGAAGAAATTGTCTGGAATGACATGAGGGTGACTACTTAATGACAGAATTTTCCTTTATGGGTGAACTATCCCTTTAATTATAGTGTTTTTTAGTAACCTATAAGTGTAAAATGAGTGTTCCTGACCTGAATATCAGAATCCAGGAGTTTGCTACCTCTGGTATGGGCACTGAGTAGTCGGTGAATGTTATTCTGTTGCACTCATCCTCTCCACAGGGGTACAGCTCTGCTATTCCTTCACCATTAGCAACCATGTGTCTACCAGAAACGTACACTTAGTACTGGATAAAAATTAAAGCAGACAAAAACCGACCTATGACACCCAGATTGTCAGAGTCGACTAGGTTAGGCTACAAGCGCTGGGAGAAGATACCACCCACCCACTGAGACCAGACACATGCCACATTCACCCCTCAGGCCAGAGGTCACTCTCTACAGACCCTCCCCGCATCTAAAGCCAGGCACACAGACAGTAAACAGCAGATGGTACCACCGAGAGACACAATGGAGGAGAGAAATGATTCTTCAAAATGAATAATTCACCTCAGTAAAGATACAGCATGTTTCTCTAGATCAGATTCCACGGGAGCCCACATGTCTTGCAGAGTTTTAGCGACGCTCAGATTTTCCTTGGTGCCTAAGACACAAACAAACATGAGCACACCGTAATAAGCGCTCATGAAAACCTACAATGTTCACCTTGGAGCTGTGAAACTGGATTGGGTAACATGGTTAGATTTGGCCCAGTTTTAAATTAAAAGATGATGCAGAAAACCCTCTGTGACAGATAAATGTACTCAACAAATCTCAATCCCTCTGCTTCTCAGCCAGGTCTGGCTTTGTTCACTGAAATATCCTTCCCTCTTCTCGCATAAAATGATATTTATTATATCAGCCCATCTAGTGCAAAATGAGAGCTGAGAAAGAAGAATCTAAAATGAAATTAATTTCATACTTGCAGGTAGGAGACAAACTGTTCTGAGGCTCATTTGTGAATGAAAGTCATAATCGTAATGACAGAAACTCTTTCAGAACAATTTAGAGAATAACATCAGCCAAGGACAGGATACAGTGTCACGTTGTACCTGTGTTGTAAAGATGCTGTGGGGGGAAAAAAAACGAAAACCAGATTATCTTTTTTTCTCCATAACCATTAATTCAAAAATGTGGAACCAATCCACTTTTAAATTATGAACTAAATATAACACTGCTAAAATGAGTGGCTTTGTTCACTGTCTGTGTTTCTTTTTTAGTTTTATTTACATTTAATAATAGTATTTTTATATTTTTGTTTTATATTTATATTTTAATTTTTATTTCAATTTAATTGTATTACTTTTGTAGTAATTTAATGTGCTTTTGTCATTTTTATTAGATTTTTTTTCTTTTTAGAGTAACAGATTTTGACGTGAGTAACAGGGATGACACTGATTAGGTTTGAGCCTGTTTTTTTTTAATTGTATGTGTAAAATTCAAACATTTTAATAGTCGCCCTCGGTATATTATTGAGCTAATGCCTATATCATTTAGTGGCATACAAGTTCTAATTAAACTATAGTATCCAGTAACGCTTGTGACGGTAACAGGGTTGACAAAAACACCAAAACATGAGGTAGAAAAATAGACTTAAAATAATAAATTACATAGCCTGAGATGGCACAATACAATTTCTTGTCATTTTAAGGTGTATTCATTTCAAACTTATTTTATTTTTCAATTTTTCCAAGTGGAAAAGGCACCGATTTTGTGGAATGACCCATTTCTATTTGGGATATTTTTAATATATTTGTTGTGATTTTACTACTTCAGAAAACACAACGCAAAATAGTAAGATAATTAATGAGATAAAGATTAAGAATAAGAGTAATATTAAAAATGTGAAAGAAATTAATAGTTTAGTAGCAAATCTTTTAAATTGCACCAGCTGACTATTTGCTCCAAACATACTATCAGCAATCTGTCGTTTTTTTTGTTTTATTTCGACTGATCACTGCTCCAGATATGCACACAAATTGCTTTGCAATAATTTCCAAAAATGTTACTAAGTCTGTAAACAGGATGTTAACAGAGGCTGGACACGACGATGACGGATGCAAAGAGAAAAGCACAGACGCACCAGCAGAGAAAACACTGTACACAGGCAGAGCAAGCACTGTTCATGATGCTTGAAATATTGGAGAAATTTTCTAAATATTAAATTAGGGGTGGGGGTTTCTATGAATATATCTCTAAGGTTACTGTTTTTGTTTTGTGCAGGTATGTTTTATAATTTTACAAGGCTAAAGTCTTTATCTCATTAATTATCTTACTATTTCGCCTTTTTTTTCCTGAAGTACTAAAATCACAACAAATATATTAAAAATATCCCAAATAGAAATATTCCATGAAATCGGTGCCTTATCCGCTTGGAAAAATTGAAAAATAAAATAAATTTGAAACGAATACACCTTAAAATGACAAGAAATTTTATTGTGCCATCTCAAGCCCGACTCCCTAACCATTAGGCCACGGCTGCCCCCTGTGTCAACCCTGTTACCGACACAAGCATTACTATAGCGATACTATAATTTAATTAGAACTCATATGCCACTGAATGATATAGGTATTAACTCAATAATATACCGAGGGAGACCTTTAAAATGTTTGAATTTTACACATACAATAAAAAAAAAACAGGCTCAAACCTAATCAATGTCATCCCTAATACTCACATCAAAACCTGTTACTCTAAAAAGTAACAGGTTTGACAATTTCAAACAAATTTGCTCATTGCTAGCTAATAGCCAAGTTCTGTTTTGGCCTTAAATCTTGAAATTAAACTTAACATAAAAAAAAAAAAAGACCTGCTCTTGCTATTTGTATGTGTGCTATATGTATCTAATTTCAAATGGCTACAATTATTTTTATCTAAGGCCAGTTTAACCAATAATAGAGCCAGTAAACATTCATTCCTTCTTGTCTCTTACTTTAACAATAAAAAAAGGCAATTGGTATCATAATCAGCCCATGTACTTGTAAAAAATTTGGAATCGGCCGTGGAAAATTATGATTTTCGTCTACTGAAAAGAGTTCTGTTCATCTGTGTGTGACTGCTGGTTCTACACTGTAATTTTCACACAATAAATGAGTTGTTTGAGGTAAATAGAGCTTGATGAGCAATACTAGGATCTTTAGAGAATGCTTGTGTGTTTTGACTCTTTGAGCTTCCCGGATGCTATTGCTTCCTGAAATATACATTATTTTGCTCAGTACGATTCTGCTCCTTCTTTTATCCTTCCTCTCACACTTTCCCTTCATCCTTTTCCGATACTGCCGATACTTTCTCACTTTCTCTTGGCCACTCTCCCTGTCACTCATGTTGTCAGGCTGGGGATGGAGTGATGCTTGGAGGTATGGAGCCAGATGGATAGAGAGATGGAGAGGTGTGTTATTCTCTCTGCTGTCATACTCGCTTAGAATGACTGGCAGCTTCATTGATAAGTATGAGCTTCAGGGCCTTGCAGCTCTCTCTCTCTCACGAACATAAAAACCCATAGAACAGATGTCAGACATAACTGACCACAAGAGAATGGCTATGAATCAGATCGCAAAGACAACTGGCATAAATTCTTGAATTCTCAGTTTCTACTTTTCCGTCATACTAGGTATCACTATATCTGGACTTTACCTGGTCTTGCTGCAGTGAGGATCTCTCTGACTAGGTACCCTTTCCAACCTGCTTGCAACACTGTGGCTGCCTGCATTTCCTTGTCCGTGGCCTGCCTGCCATTCCAGCGCTCTGGAGTGTCATCTTTTACAGGGAAAAAAAACACACGAGTACAAAAAATCAGGCTGAGCCATGTGCTATAATAGGTGTAAACCCAAAGAGAGACTCTATAAGCCCCACATTCACCTGATCGCGCATCCAAGGCTTTATCATTGCTGCCATGTGGCGATGGGTCTCCTGTCAGAGTCTGCACTGCAAACAGCTCCTCAGAGGTCAGTTTCCGCCCCAGAGCAGAGTAAAACATATGATACACAGCTTCATTGAACACCTGTATGAGACAAAAATAATACATTTACAGGTATATAAATATGTAGAAAAAGCAATATAAAGTCAGTGCCAGAACAAATGACTCAATTCCCCCTTCCTAAGGGGGCCTTTGGAATGCAAAGTCAAGTTTTTAAATATAGTGTTTTATACAGTACAGACTGAATAAATAAACAGAATCAATGATGCAAACTTTGTCAAATATGAGACAAACTCAAATTCTGATGTAAAGCATTATCAATACTTAGTTTAATAGTGACAAAATAAATGTGGGTTGCATGGTTTTGACAAAACAACAAAAATTTAATTAAACCACAAACAATCCTAAATTTTAATGTAGAAACAAAATGAAAATGAAATTAACTCAAAGTGGGCACATAATTGTCACTGTCACATTTTTGTTAAAACAAAACAAAAATGAATTCAGTTTAAACAACTAACAATTAATTCAAGACTAAGAATGAAAGATGTAAAGGAACAATCAGTTTTACATTAAACTAGAAATTCAAAGAATCAGCACTGACATTTCACGGATGCTCGCTGGTACAGTGCTGTGAATACTGGTGATGAGTCATAAAGAGCTCAGTTTCAAATTCAATAGCACATGTTTTATTAATTAAAAAAAAAAGAAGGTATTTCAGTGGCTGTTAAAATTCAAAAGGAAATGTAAAATAGTTTGTTCAGATACAACATGGTCTGACAGAGGGTGCAAGAATCCGTCCCATAGCATTGTTTCTGTGTATAACCCACCCTTTGTTGCTGTATGCCTACACCATGGGTCTTCTCAAGTTCTTTGGTGGTTGATGGTAGTTCCTCTGGATCTGAGAAGGAGCCGATCACTCGACCCAGGGCTCTTATGATCATTACAGCCTGTTCACAGAACCTCAGACTCTCCTGGACAATTCAAAAGAGAAACATGAAGCACAACAACTGAGATTTTTATTTTTTGCATGAGCGCAGATATTTTTTGGCTTAAAGCCAATGACACCCTGAGGTTTGTGGACAGAGAACTGCTGCTATATATAGAACACACACACACACACACACACACACACACACATATATATATATAAAACAGGTGCTACTGATACAATGTTTTAACAGGTGCTACTGATACAATGACTAGTGGCCGACCGAACTAATCAATCGACTTGTTGATGCAACTTAGAATGCAGTGATGGGAATAACACCATTACTAATGGGATTACTTTTTTCATAACACATAATTAAATGAATTGCTTTTTCCCCCATTACAACGGCATTACCATTACTGACAATAAAATGCGGCATTACTATAATTAAGCTCACTGAAGCTAAAAGTAGTCGAGATGAATTCGAACGTTCACATTTGTTTACAGATGTGATGTGGGTGTTTACCTACATGTGCACACATCTCACATGGATGTTTAAATTTTGAAAAGCGGAGCTAAGGTTGTTTTATTTACGTGTCTGTGAAGAGAGGTGCCAGAGACCAAGACGGCAGAGAGCGCACTCTGTTTATTTCTTTATTTTAAAAAAGCACATTGTTTTGTTAAAGTAGACCCTTCGCAGTTTCAAACAAATGGTCTTCAACCCCAGAGTGTTAAAGAGATAGTTCATCCAAAAATGAAAATTTTATGTTTATCTGCTTACCCCCAGGGCATCCAAGATGTAAGTGACTTTGTTTCTTCAGTGGAATACAAAGAAAGATTTTTAACTAAAGCCGTTGCAGTCTGTCAATCATATAATGGCAGTCAATGGGATCCACAGCTTTGAGAACCAAAAAAACATACACAGACAAAACCAAATTAAACCCTGAGGCTCATGATGATATATTGATGTGTTAAAACATGAAACAATTGGTCTGTGCAGGAAACTGAACAGTATTTATAACATTTTTTACCTCAGGCTCAAAAGTTGGGAGTTGGTGAAATGTCAACATTTCTGAATGAGTTTGTGCAAACAAACGTAATCTTTTAGTTTTAGATTTAGCTGCAACAATCAGGATATGCACAAGTAATTAACATTTTGAGTAGCCGTCGTACCCACCATCTCTGCTCTGTGTAAACAATGAGTGATGTATACGAACGACAGATCGCTTCCGCAAATGCGTCTATTATGCCAAAGTACGTTGATGCGTCACGTGCCGGTGGATCAGAGGTAAAAAATTATACAAATACTGTTCAATTTCTTGCACAGACCAATTGTTTCATGTTTTAACACCTCAATGTATCGTCACGAGCCGCAGGGTTTAACTTGGTTTTGTCTGTGTAAGTTTTTTTGACTCTCAAAGCCGTGGATCCCATTGACTGTCATTATATGACTGACAGACTGCAACGGTTTAAGTTAAAAATCTTCCTTTGAGTTCTACTGAAGAAACAAAGTGACCAACATCTTGGATGTCTTGGGGGTAAGCAGATAAACACCAAATTTTCATTTTTGTGTAAACTATCCCTTTAACAGTGTTGCCGTGGGATGTTTTTCATGTCCGCGGGTTAAAGCGACCCAAATAACGTGATATTTAGCTCCTGGAAGGTGTCTCTCACATTGTCCCAAAGCAACATTAAAATAGTGTACATTAGTGTACAATGTTTTATTCATTTAACATATTTAATATGGGGGGCATCCAAGCTTTTAGACATATGTGAAAATTTTTAAAAAAGTAACACAATAGTTACTTTCCCTGGTAATTAGTTACTGACTAATGATGTAACTCAGTTTCTTCTAACTAATTACTTTTTCAAAGTAACATGCCCAACACTGTTAGAATATATGTGTGTGTTAATGTGGGCATGCCTTGTCAAGGTGTGGCATAACAGTCTCCTCATCACCAAACACGAACGGAGACATGCTGAAGAGATGTAGGTGGACGGCCAATGAAGCACTGGTGTGCACATGAAGAACATGACGCCTAGTGAGAAAAAAAATAATGATTAGAGATGTTCAGAGTGAGAAATTTTATAGTGTTTTTAATACCCTGCTAAAAAAAAAAAATAGCAAATGTTGGTTAGGCATGTTTTGAAGCATGGCAGCTGGTCCCAAATTGGTTATAAGCTGGTTACAGGGTTCTTACACCTTGGTTAACTTCAAATTCAAGGAACTTTCAAGGACTTTCCAGGTCCAATACCCTCAATTTCAAGGACTTAATGTTCTTCAAAGGGAGACATTTCAAGTGAGAGCAAGGTTACATCGTGTTACCTTGTAGGACACATTGTTACAGTTTCCATGTGTCAAACACAACTATGCAAAAAAGCTTCTTTTTTTTGGCCATATGACAAATAGAATCTAATATTCTATTTGTCACATTTCTGTTTTGCATAAAACTGAAAAATATTCGGCTCTGCACCTGGGCAAGTGATGGTCCATTGGATCTCTGGCATTCTTTGTAATCTTAATTATTCTAATTAAAAAGCCCCTAAAGTAACGCAATGACCATATCCCATATCAAAATTAAAAATACTTAATTTCCATGCTTAAAATGTATATTTTACAGTCACCCTTGTGCAGATTGATCATAAACACACTTCCTAACAGTGGCCATCTCAAAACCTAACATCTTGCAGTTCAAATGCAAAATGTTTCAGTACAAGCATTTCAGTCAAATGTAATTTATCCAATACTTTACACATTTTACCCACGGGAGAAAATCAACCCTTCACAACAGTTTAAAATAAGCCCAATTCTGTGCAAAAAAATGCAGATTTGGCAACCCTGAATCCAACACAAGCTGCAAGAATCAGATTTAACTAATCATGGGTCAAGACAAGAGTAAGGAGAGAGAACTGACAAATCATGTTGGAGGATTTGCTGCTCAGCAGATAATGCACTCATTTCTGATCTCGTAAGACGTGGTCCCTTAATACAGAGTGCGTATGATCGCGAAATTGAAAAATGAAAGTGAAAGTCCTGCATACAATTCTAAAAATAAAGGTGCTTCATGATGCCATAGAAGAACCTTTTTGTCTAAATGGTTCCATAAAGAACCTTTAACATCTGAAGAACCTTTCGGTTTCACAAAAGGTTCTTTGTGGCTAAAGGTTCTTCAGATTATAAAAAAGGTGTGAAGACATGGTTCTTCAAAGAACCTTTCACTGAATAGTTCTTCTATGGCATCGCTGTGAAGAACCTTTTAAAGCACCTTTATTTTTAAGAGTGTAGGGCCTTAATACAAAAACGCACACAATGAATGGCGACTGTAGAAAGCAAAAGCCGAATCCTGGACATTTTGGGCGATTTATAAATCCTGGCCGGACACATTTTTTAAGTCCAAAAAGAGGACATGTCCAGGAAAAAAAAGAGGACGTATGGTCACCCTAACTACAGAAAAATCAAGCACGCTAGTATGCATAGGGCACGACGTGTTGGCAAAATAACACGGACTGTTAGCGGACTGGAGTGAATAATATGTAATTTTTTCCAGAAAACTTCTTGCACAAAATAAATTCAAGCACTTTCAAAGACCTGTATCTTATGTATGTTTATTTTCAAAAACTTTGCAGGGCCTTGAAATTGTTTTTTCAGATTCACGAATTTCCAAGGATTTCAAGGACCTGTGGAAACCCTGTGGTTATGAGCTGGTCCTGAGCAGGAGCTAGTTGCTTAGGACCAGCACATAACCAGCTTAAACCAGTTCAGGACCAGCTTAAACCAGCTCAAACCAGCTGCCATGCTTCAAAACATACCTAACTGGGTTTTTTTTTTTTTTCAACATGGTAGTCATTGGTCTGTAGTGTTAATAATAATATATTAAGTTTTAAACTAATAAACTGCTAGATCCATATAAACTTATATCATGAAAGATCATGCACTGTTACTAATGATAATGAGAGGATTTGTACATGTAGCAGGTTGCAGTCAGCAAAATCTCCTTGGCTCATAAAAGCTATCATTACAATTTCAACTGAAGTTGTTCTTACGCCTTTTAAGCACCCTTATAAACCCCCACAGAACTGGGCCGGCTCTGCAATAACATTTTAGCTTTACATAATTTGTTGACATAAATCAGGATTTCTCAACACTGAGGAGTTTAAAAGAACAGTACGAGGTGGAGACTCAGGAAGAGAGAACAAAGGGAAGAATGTATGATCGTCAAAAACAATTCAGATGTGCCTACATTTGGCCCTCCCCTTCCCTCAGTGTGACCTCTGAATGTAGGCTTCCAGCTTTTAGGCCACTACGCTGCTAGAAATAGCAGACTGGGTCATATCTCTCTCTCTTTCTGTATCTCAACCTATCTTCTTAACTCTCTCTTCTGTTCTGGGCTCCTAAGAGAGAGCGCAGTACATTACATGAACCTTGGTTGTAATGCTGAAAGCTTTTTGTTGGATTTGAACTACTGCAACAGTTCACTTCAAGGTGCCGACTGTCACAGCACTATTTTTCAATTTTCTAATACACTGTATTACAAAAGATATTACCATGCAAGATTTGAAAATGTTCCGAATACCTCTAATGGATGCAAGAACATCTGACATATTATTTTACATGGATGGAAATGGCTGTCTTTGCAGTGGTGAAGGTGCTAGATCACATTTTGACAAATCACAACTTCCAAAGCTGTTTTATGGAGTTTTTGTCTACCGAAAGCCTTTTGGAAAATGTTCTGTCAGCTGAACCATTAGTACGCTGTTAAACAACAGTACAATTTATTGAACACACTATGCTTCCTTTCCTCACAGCCTCATTTGCATTGCTGTCAAAAATTAAATATGGTGCTTGTAAACATTCTATTCTTACTAGGATTTGTGGTTTCCACAAACATATTAGGCAGCGCAACAATTTTCAACATAGATAATAAGAAATGTTACTCGTATGAACATATTACAATGATTTCTGAAGGATCATGTGACACTAAAAACTAGTGTAACAGCAGCTGAAAATTCTGCAGTTGTGATATAGTTACCCAGGAGGAAGAGAGAGCAACGCAGCTTTACTAGCAGTACTTTGAATCTGCACCACAGGAAGTTCAGAAACAATGCTTTTCCATGAGAAAGGCTTAGCTGTTAAAGAGCCAGGCCTGGCTGATGACTCTTTTTCTGAACATAAAACACACACATACTTTAGACAGGATGCTTATTGTTGTGAACAGACAAAGTGAGTGTGTACAGTACGTCTATGTGTCCTTACTCTCTTCCACAGTCTCTCCCCAGTGCACCAAAGCTGAGAAACCAATGACAATTTCTGTGGGTGACAGGCTATCTACAAACAGGAAGTGAGTGCCTTTTCCATCTGCAGACTGAGAGGAGCAAGAACAATGAACAGAATGGGACAGCATCAGCACATACTGTATTAATGCATTTCAATTTTGTATGTATCTCGGGAGACAACAGAATACACACACACCATTACATAAACTCACACTCACAGTAATTACCAAATATTAAATCAAACCACATGTTCTCAGGGGATACAGTTTAAAAAAAAAAAGTCCAGCTCATCAGCATTACAGCAAAATGGAGAGACGAGCAAAATCAGCATGGTTATCAAAAACCTCCCATTGTGTTTCTGTACGTGTGTATACCTGTGTGTGAGCAATTCCAGTGGAATCAGGTTGTCTTGCAAGAGCGGACACGGAGTGGGTGGAGGCCACAGTGTTGGACAATGCAGCAGCAGACATTCGAGAGGAGATGGAGTTCTAACAGAGAATTGAGTCACTTTCATGTTTTATTCTAACACAACACAACACATCCCTCCCACCACAGATACCATAATTATACCAAGCACCATTACAAATGCCACAACAACAGGTTTAGTTGATTTTTGTATTAGTTGTTTTTATGATAATGCATTCTGAATGTCATAGATACAGTGAGCAAGGGGGGCCAGCCCACCGTAGAGTAAAACAAATTACAGTTGCCATAGCTACAGACTCATGGGAAAAGTTAAGAGTAATAGGAAAGTATCCATTAGATTCAGATGTTTTTGTTTATTCATTAAGTGAACTGTTTATGTATGGTTGTGGCACTAAGAGTTAGTTCAGCCAAAAATATAAATTATGTCATTAATTGCCACCCTCATGTCATTTCAAAGCTGTTAAACCTTCAATTTGGAACTCAAATTACGATATTTTTGATGAAATCCGAGAGCTTTCTGATCCTGTATAGACAGCAACACAACTGACACGTTCAAGGCCCAGAAATGTAGAAAGGACATTGCTAAAACAGTCCTTGTGACATCAGTGGTTCAACCGTAATGTTATGAAACTACAAGAAAACAAAAATAACGACTTAATTTAAAAAAATTTTCTCTTCTGTGTCAGTCTTCAGGAGAGTATCACTGTCCTTACTATCTTTCTTGGCCTTGAACGTTGTAGTTGTGTTGCTATCTACGCAGGGTCAGAAAGCTCTCAGATTTCATCAAAAATATCTTAATTTGTGCTCCGAAGATGAACAAAGGCCTTACAGGTTTGGAACGAAATGAGGGTGAGTAATTTTCATTTTGGGTTTAAATATCCCTTTAAATAAAGTATGCCCCTATTAAACGGCACACTGTTTATGGTATAAATCTTTAGAGGTTTATGTTATAGTTTAGAAGTTTCATCAAATGTGACAGTAAAGACATTTATATTGGGAAAAGATTTCTATTTCAAATAAATGTTGTTCTTTTTAAGTTTCTATTCATCAAAGAATTCTGAAAAAAAAACAAAAAACAGCACAACTGGTTTTAACTGTGATAATAATAAAAAATGTTTCTTGAGCATAAAATCAGCATATTAGAATAAGTATGTGACACTGAAGACTGGAGTAATGGCTGCTGAAAATTCAGCTTAACATTACAGGAATAAATTACATATTAAGATACATTAAACTAAAAAAAATTTTTCAATTGTAACAATATTTTACAATATCCACAATTTTTACAGTATTACAAATAAAAGTTTGATAGTGCTGCTCTAAGGGGCCATTCACACAGAACTCGTCTTTGCGTCTAAAAACACAGTGCTCAGGAATGGTTTTAAAAAAGCGAAGCGTAACGCGAGGGTCTCAAAACGCATGTTTGAGACGTGATGCAATAACAACATTATTTAGTGACAGAGATATTTCTAGGCTAATTTAATAGGGAACAAGTTGTGATAATCACTTGAAGAAATGTTATGTATTTCAGGGTATCCATACACAGCCACTATGAGCGCCTCCTCCGCCACGTTGTCGTCAAATAAAACAGTTGTCATGCCAACTTGCTACTGTAAACAGAAGACTGCAATGCTTACTCCACCTCCGAGTTCTTCTGATTGGTCCACTGCTTAGGAACTGACATTGATGAGCGGCGCTGCGTGTAAAAGTTGAAATTCCTGACACGGCGTCTTAAAAACGCAGCGCTCATGTGAGAGGTGCTGCAAAAGATGTGAGTGTAACGGTCATGCATGTCCGTCAAGCACGTTTATATAGAAAAACAATGAGAAGTAGCGCATTGGAATGGAAAAACGCGTTCTGTGTAAATGGCTCCTAATGATGTAAGAATATTCATTAGTTTCAGTTTACACCAGTAAGAATATTACTATGCAGGCAAATTTAATATTAAGTTAAAACCCTACCTTAAAGTGTGATGTCTTACACTGATGTGCATAAGTATCTGGTTTGTGAAAAATCAGCAACGTCCTACAAAACACATGATTATTAGCATATCGTAGCCTGCAGCTTAATAGGAATTGAAAAGCATGAAGAGTTAATGTGACAAAATAGCAAAGGATTAGCATAATAAGGCTTAGAATTCTGCTGGAGATGATTGACCCTTACTGGAAGCATTTAGTGAAGTTGTGCAGGTCTACCCAGGTCTCCAGCAGCGGGGGTTTGTCTGTCGCTAATGCATCCTGGGACAGAAACAATGCACCGCTGGACTCCTTGGCTGTCTGCAGCCTCTCCTTATCTTTTCTGTCTGTCTCTTTATCAGGGCCTGAAGTTGACTCCACTTCTTCTGTATCTTGGAGATTAAAAAAAGCAAACAACAGTCTATTACAAAACAAGCAAGCAATGAAATGCTGGTAGAAATACACATTAGTGACCTTGCCGTTTTCAGTGCTGAAATAGTAAGGTCGTATTACAATATAAAGTAACAATAGCCTGAAGTGATTTGCAATTTTCTAGGGAGATGAATTAGAAATGAGATTCTCTAAATAAACAAAGAAATACTATGATTTGTCCAGAATAAGATAAATAACATTAAAATTTAATGACAACTATAAAAATTTAAACTACTTTGAGAATAACAACTAAACATTTTAAGCCAGCATAAAATCAATTTCTAGGATAGATTAGCTTTCTAGGCCGGCAGGGAATCAAATGAATGAGTGACTCATTTTTTGAAGTGGTTCATTTGTGTTTTATTTGTGCACATATTTCTGCAAAATGTTAATTATTTTACCAAAATAAGAGGGAACATACAAAATGCATTTTAGTTCTTATTTAGTACTGACCTGAAAAAGATATTTCACATAAAAGGCATTTACATAGTCCACAAAAGAAAATAATAGTTGAATTTATAAAAATGACCCCGTTCAAAAGTTTACATAAACTTGATTCTTAAAACTGTGTTGTTACCTGAATGATCTACTGCTGTTTTTTGTTCGTTTGTTTGTTTAGTGATAGTTATTCATGAGTCCCTTGTTTGTCCTGAACAGTTAAACTGTTTGCTGTTCTTCAGAAAAATCCTTCAGATTCTACAAATTATTTGGTTTTTCAGCATTTTTGTGTACTTGAAACCTTTCCAACAATGACTGTATGATTTTGAGATCCATCTTTTCACCCTGAGGACAACTGAGGGCCTCATATACAACTATTACAGAAGGTTCAAATGCTCATTGATGCTCCAGAAGGAAAAACGACGCATTAAGAGCCAGGGGTGTAAACTTTTTAACAGAATGAGGATGTGTACATTTTTCTTATTTTGCCTAAATATCATATTATTTTCATTTAGTACTGCCCTTCAGAAGCTACAGAAGATACTTACGTTTCCCAGAAGTCAAAATAAGTTAAATTTACACTGATCTACAAATTCTCTTAATGCATGGTTTTTCCTTCTGGAGCATCAGTGAGCGTTTGAACCTTCTGTAATAGTTGCATAACTGAGTCCCTCAGTTGTCCTCAGTGTGAAAAGATGGATCTCAAAATTATACAGTCATTGTTGGAAAGGGTTCAAATACACAAAACTGCTGAAAAACCAAAAAATTTGTGGGATAACTGTTCGGGACTAACAAGGGACTCATGAACAACTATCACCAAACAAAAAAAAAACAGCTGTGAATCATTCAAGTAACAACACAGTATTAGGAATCAAGTGTATGTAAACTTTTGAACAGGTTCATTTTTACCAGATGTAAACATCTTTTATGTGAAATATCATATTCAGGTTAGCACTGAATAAAAAATAACATGCATTTTGTAGATTCTGCAAGGTGTATGTAAACTTTTGACCTCAACTGTCAAATGTTTACTGTCTAGGAAATGAAGCAACAATAGCGCTTTGACTATTTTAAAAACATACAAACTACTGTTACACTACTGAAAAATGTGGTGAAGTTAGCAGTAACTCTCAAACATTGCAAATGAGTCATAAAAACGACTTTTCATGAAGATACCATGATTAACTCAGTAGAAGCCAATCAGGCACTGTATTGAATTTATAAATGCTTGTTTATTGGTGTCACTCAATTCATTAGGCCAATTTTGGAAAAATCCTGTTGCATATTGCAGCTTGAAGTCATTACACTCAGCGCACTGTGCTGACGTATTAGACCATGATAACATAGATGTTGTGGCAAAGCCATTCACTCCATTTACTTATCCACAGGTGTTACTAAGCAACACACTGGGCTCTCTGGGAAAGCACATAATTGGCCTGTCGTGATGAGGGGCGAGCGCATGATCATGATCACAGAGATAGAGATGATGCCATGCGCCTGTGTATGTGTGTGTGTGTGTGTGTGTTTGGATCTGTGTTTGTGCTGATGAAAAGAAGACGGATTGGATGGTGGAAGAGAGGGATAAACGAGAAAGTGCAATTGTAAAGGCAGCCAGCTATCATATCATTACAGCAGCTATTAGCCTCACTGCTCTGATGGCTAAACAATGACTTGAGGGAGATAAGTGAGGTGAATTATCGTCTGCCTTTACAAATCCATTCTTTTCACTTCACTTTCATTGTATTGCACATTGTTACCGAAGCACTCAATTGAATATGACTAATGGTTTCCCAATCTTCCAACTGAGAAATTATGGCATGTATTATTTGAATAAAAATATTTCGCTCAAGCTGTTTCCGGGTCAGCTTTCAACCTTAAAATTGCTGGTAACTGCGAATATGAGCATTATACATATAAACGATACATTACAGTGAACGCTATGCGTTTGAATGACAGGATAGAGTGAGTCGTGGCATTGCTTACGGAGACATGTCTCACCGTTGGCGATGCTGTCGTCCTTTTTCTTGTCCTCTGCTGTTACCTGGGGGGAAACAGAGGGATAAAAAGTGCACAGGGTGAGCTGGGAGAGACAGGAGGGCAGAGGAAAGCAGTGGAGACAGAGGACGTCCACATTCATCCAGTCAGCATGCGCTGAGCCCATTTGGCTTCCAGAACCCGATGAGAAATCCTCTAATCTGACATCTGGACTCGTACCAGAAAGGGTTTTCTCCTTCAATTAACTGCTCACAGGAGAGCGAGTGCCATAAACATAAAGGGCACTCAGATGGTGACGGGATTAGGGGACACGGGTTTGATTAGCATGTCAGTCTTTACTCACTAATTGAGACACCTTTTTGTAAAACTATGCGAATGCGCGTCTTTTAAGTAACCCGGTGTGATGCCATGGAAACAATCCAGCTGTAGGCCTCAGAAACTTCTCCAATGTGCTTTTTTTCTCATGATTGAACCCAACCTCGTGTCACTTAGAAAGCCTTTTAAAGCCTGAGGAGTCGTCCGACTGTGCAATTTAAATGTGGAGGACAATTAGGGGCTCTCTCTATGCCACATCTAACGAACGACAGCGCCAGTGATTCAGAGATAGACTGTGACTCACCATGGATCTGAGGTGAGGAGAAGGGGAGAGAGGAATGGAGAGCAGAGGGGAGTGAGTGGGATAGGGAGACAGAAGAGAACCGGCGGTTTAGCTTTTTTAAATGAAATTTTTTAATATGGTAGTAAACACCTCAGGGTGCATTCCACATTAATGTGGTAAACCAGCTCCCGTTCATACCTAATTCAGATTACAACATTATCAAAAACTTAATATAGGTATAAAATACATCAGGTGACCTCATTCTAATAGCTACTGGGCTGGTGCAGCTAAAAATGAAAATTCTGTCATGATTTACTCACACTTGTGTTGTTATAAAACTGTATGAGTTTCTTCTGAGAAATGTCTCAGTGTTTTGAGTATATACAATGGAAGTCAGTGGGCTTCAATGTTTGGTTGCCAACATTCTTCAAAATATCTTCTTTTGTGTTCCTCAGAAAAAATAAAGTCATACAGTTTTATAATAAAATGAGGGTAAGTAAATGATCACAAGCGTTTCCCTTATTGTCCTCATTAACTCAACTTCATACTGTTCCAAAGCCCTGGAACACAAATGAAAAAAATAAACATTTTGTCACTCTTGAACATAAATTGGAAGTGAACATATTGTCACTCAAGCGTAAAAAAGAACATAAAGAGTACCACCTCTCACAGACACTCATAGGCGAGTTTTGCCACAAGTTTTTGTTATCTTAGCATTATTTATATACTGTCATAGAATATGTCATATATATATAGTTTTATATATGTCATATATATAGCTTTATTTTACTTAATTATTTAAATTTTAGTTATTTTTAGTTAAATTTTGTTATGTGCTTTTGAATTTTTATTAGTTTTTGGTTTTTGTAACATTTCTAACTAGCTTTAATATTTTTTAGTTTAGTTGAGTTTTTTTTAGTTAAACTTTTTTTTTTTTTTAGTTTAAGTAATTTTAGAATTTAGAACTTATTTTAATTAGTTTCCAAGGCAACACCTCATTTATTTTTCATTTATTTATATTTATTTTATTTATCTTTTTTTTTTTTTTTTTTTTTTTTTTTTTAAGTTTAAGTTCTTTACGCTGTAAACACTGTAAATAGGCTGGATGTCATAATTTTTAGCAAGTACTGACTTATGTAATAAACGAACCAAAACTTATCCAGTGGCTTCAGAACAAGTGAACCAATTTTTGTTACTTTCATGGTGTGACAGGCCCAATTTTCATTCATTTTCATTATATGTGACCCTGGACCACAAAATCTGTCATAAGGGTCAATTTTTTGAAATTGAGATTTATACACAGTCTGAAAGGTGAATAAATAAGCTTTCACTGATGTATGGTTTGTTAGGATAGGACAATATTTGGCCGAGATTCAACTATTTGAAAATCTGGAATCTGAGGGTGCAAAAAAATCTAAATACCGAGAAAATCACCTATAAAGTCGTCCAAATGAAGTTCTTAGCAATACATATTACTAATGAAAAATTAAGTTTCAATGTATTTACAGTAAGAAAATCTACAAAATATTTTCATGGAACATAATCTTTACTTAATATCCGAAAAATCGATAATTTTGACCCATACAATGTATTGTTGGCTATTGCTACAAATATACCCATGCTACTTATGACTGGTTTTGTGGTCCAGGGTCGCATATGGAAAAGTAAGGCAAGGATAAATAATCACTTAAATTTTGTATTCCACACAAAAAGTCATATGAGTTCGGAACCACTGTAAATAATGTAAGTAAAAGACATTAATGATTTTATTTTGGGGTGAACTGTTCCTGTAAGGGTACATCAATCCAGTTAGATCCCACAGGCACGCACACACAGACACTTATCTTACAAACTACACTGAAGCTATCTGTCTCAGTCCGATCTAAGCTGAACCCCTTGTGAGACATCCACTCTGATGACTGACAGGCTAATTGTGCTGCTTTTTATATCATTCCGAGGACACGACCTGTCCTTTTATGCAACGAGGCAAGCGTGTTTTACCATTCTCCCTCTCTCTCTCTCTTATTCTCCATCCCTCTAATGCTGGATCTGCCAGAGGCTCTCTCTTGATTAGGGAGACAGGCAGAGTGACATTGGAGCTGGAAAGAGAGAGGCGTTAGAGGATGTCATAGCCTGTCTCGGCCTCCCGGCCACCAGTCGCACTACAGCCAGAGAGCAGAACATTTTGATGCACACTGCTTGTACAGATGGCATAAACTGAAACACACTGCCGCACAGCACACATCGCAATCCCTGGAGTACAGTCAAACTCTCGACTGCATCTGTTCAGAGAGAGCAGCCACCATTCACATGACATAAAATGCTGTTTAAAAGTTTGGGTCAGTAAGATTTAAAAGAAACATGTACTTTTAATCGGCGAGAATGCAGTAATATTATCAAAAGTGAAACATTTATAATGTTACAAAATTTAGATTTTAAATAAAAGCTATTCAAAATCGGACATACCTGGGTGGCTACGGTGGCGTCCAGTGTATTGACACTGTTCTGGGTGATGTCATTTTTAGTGTGGTCATCTTCACTATCATCCATTTCAGAAAAGGAGGTCAGATTAGAATTATGCCCACGCCTCTTTGCACCACCCTGCTCCCTAAACACACACACACACACACACACACACACATACAAACACTGTATTTAATAACAAGCATAACAATCTTGTTTTTGTATCCTAGAAAAACATAACAAAAGCACCGCTTTCTGACGTTAAGCACAAATGTTTTGTGCTCTAAAGAGTTTTAGACTACTTAAGTGTGACTAAATACTGTCTTGTGCTTGGGAGCAGCACAATGCGAACTTCAGCACAGTCTCTGTCCCTGTTTGACTCTCCCACACAACCAATTAGTGCTTTTAGCACACAGTGTGCTGATGTACTCGCACGTGCAACTGAATACCTGGAAATAAAACAAAGCTCATATCCAGACACTCTAAATAATTCATGCATGGTGGGTAGCAGGCATGTCATTTGGTTCAGTTTTGACATGACGGACCAAAACTTTTCTCTTATAGGTTCCAGTTTCCTACCAATGGATTTGAGAAATTGTCTATTACTAATTGATTATGGATGAAAGTACTCATTACTACCTGGCGTACAGAGAAATGGACACATACATACTGTATTAAGGGTGTCACGATACACAGATGTCACGGTTCGGTACGTATCTCGGTTTGGTGCTCACGGTACGATACATTTTCAGTACAACAGGAAAAAAAAAACAACATATCTACTATGCTAAGTTTCTTTTCATTTATTTTGAACAGACTGTAGTACAAATTACATTTTTTTCCACCTAGATGTGAAAATACTAAATATTATATCAAATTATAATGTTATATATAATCTGAAGTACAACATACAAGGAATAAATAAAAATTTGAAATATATCTGATTTAGTTAATAGATAAACAAAGGAAAAAACAGTGCGACAGGTAACATAGCCTATATATGCTGAGTTTCATTTAATTTTTGTGACTGAAAGGAAACTCAAATGGCAGAAAGCGACATCCTATTTGTTTTCTTTATTTTACAAAAGACCTTTTACAGTGATGCATATTAATAAGACAATAAATGACAGTGTTTTAAAAAGTGTTTTAAGTGTTTTAAGTTGATTTTGCTGCTATAAGGAAACAGTTGAAGTAATCGCGCCGGCGCACACACAAAACATAAGTTCCAGGCTTCCAGCATTGCTATCTTGACTGCGCAGTTGGTAACGTTCCTTTATCAAAATAAAATACAGTGAACTAAACATCAGCGCACCCGCCTCATTCTGTCTCCGTTGGAACGCAACTGAAGTACAAAGCCTATAATTTACATAATAAATAATAGTTAGAATTTAGATACATCGCAAATATGGAAATATTATGGAATATCTGGATTTGTGCCGAATGAGAGAGGTAGGATACAAGAGCACAAAGCTCCATTTCGCAAACAGTTGAGTGCGCAAGCCTTTAAAGTAATGTTATATTCCTTTGTCAGTGAGAGACGCGTTCAGAATCAGCACATGGTCACTGTCTAGCGGACTTTGTTTTCAAGTACGCAACTCACGACATTCGCTGTTCTTCTGCTGGCGGTTATAAAACAGCGTTGCATTACTTAGGGCACCCCCTTCTGGATTGAGAGTGAATTGCCTGTATTTGTTGTAAGGCCTCATGCACCGAACCAAGATGTCCGTACCATGACGGTTTGGTACGAATACATGTATCGTTACACCCCTACTATACATACATACAGTACATGAACTGTTTGGCGGTAGTCTCACTACTGCTCAGAATGAGAATTAGTGATGCCTGATTTGCACGTATATCACTCTTTTGAGTGTTCTTTCTAATGACGAATTGGTTTGCAATTCAGTTTTATGTTTTTAAATGAATAGTTTTGTTTTACATTTGTCAAATGAATCAAAATTTTTATAAAAGTTTTTTTTTTTTTTTAATACAATGTAAGTCTGTGATAACCTGAACTTCAAAATATGTTATTTTATGACAAACAGTTTGGAAACATGAGGGTGAGTAAATGAGTTTTCATTTTCAAGTCATTTAAAGTGACAGTTCACCAACAAAATGAAAATTACCTTCCTAGGTATATATGGCTTTAATCATTCAGACAAATACAGTCAGAGTTATATTAAAAATGTTTTGGCTTTTCCAAGCTTTATAATGGTAGTAAATGGGTGCTGAGATTTTGAAGTCCAATAAAGTGCATCCACCCATCATAAAAAGTGCTCCACACTGCTCCAGGGAGTTAATAAAGGCCTTCTGAAGTGAACCGACGCATTTGTGTAGGGAAAATATTATACGCTGTAATCTCTAGCTTCTGCAAACTGTTGTACACGTTCACGAGAGAGTGGCTTTCAAGCGGATGACGTAGGATGAAGGTGTAGCGTAAGCTCCGGTGAGAACCAAGTTTTGTTTACAGGAGCAAAGGAAGCAAAGTTTCCTTTGTTTGTTTGGCTTATATTGAAATCCTCTGACATTTTTCTTTACAAATCCTCATTCTAATTCATGACCAGTGTTTTGTTTTGCTCTCTCCTTTGCTCTTCTGCATTCGTAATTGTGTTCCCCTACGTCCTATGTCATCCGCTCGAATGCCACTCTCTTGCAAGCATGCACACGAAAGTTAATGGAAGCAAGAGAATTATGTTTATAAAGAGAGAGACGGTTTAAAAAGTTTTAAATATTAAATATGAATATTTTTCATACTATTGCACTATTGAATCAACAGCCATTCACTGTCATTATAAAGCTTGGAAGACCCAGGACATTTTTTAATATAACTCTGACTGCATTCGTCTGAAAGAAGAAAATCATATACACCTAGAATGGCTTGATGATGAGTAAATCATGGGGTAATTTTCATTTTTGGGTAAATTATTCCTTTAAGCTTTGCCACACACACAGTGTTTATAATTGTCCTCCCCTGACGAAGCCTACATTCAATTCTGGAAACGATACCTGGAAAAGCATCCTATGATTTGCCAGCAGTGAAGATGTTTATTAAGTTAAACACCTGCAAGTGCAGCTTGTAAATGATTCTGTACTGCACGTAAATACATTAGAGACTTTCTCTAAAGGATAGTTTTCAGCTTAGCTTGGCTATTTTCGCTGTACTGTAATTGGTAGCACAGTCTGCAGTACACACGCACACACACATACACACACAGAGCTTACATGTCATGTGCAGCCATAGTCATGAGTTTGAAGTTGATAAAGGGGCTGGAAACTTCAATGAACTGTTCTGGCTTCTGAACAGGGGGTTCTAAAGAGGATAAACATTAGTTTATAGATAGATAGATAGATAGATAGATAGAAATTAAACCATACATACACGTAAAAACACACGTCTTACCCTTGGGTTCATCAGTAATGTTAGTCTGTTTGCGGGGCCTGATGAGTTTCCATTGAGGAACTGGGGGAGCTTTAGGAAGGGCCACCAGGGGGCAGTCTCGAGTGCAGGTGAGTAGCAGAGGGTGACTGAAGAGCTGAGAGAGCCCATACTGCCTCAGACTCTCAGACGAATCAGCCTGGAGAACACACCACCAACCACGATCATAGATTATAAAGGAGAGACTTATAACGGATTAGACAGCCAGCACTAATCCAAACAGAGCCAAATATTGCTCAAGACTCAGTCAGAGGGAGGGAGAGTATCATTTGGGGCAGGTTTGCACATTAATGAGCTTTAGGTTAGTGCTCGGTGGAGGCGTCATATCAAACAAACTGGGTGGAACATGAAATCTGATAATCACATCACATACACTACCAGTCAAAAGTTTGTGAACAGTACGATTTTTAATGCGTTTAAAGAAGTCTCTTCTGCTCACCAAGCCTGCATTTATTTGATCAAATTACTAAATTACAAAAGCAGTAATATTGTGAAATTATTTGAATATATTCCAAAATGTAATTTATTCCGGTGATCAAAGCTAAATTTTCAGCATCATTACTCCAGTCTTCAGCGTATGATCCTTCAAAAATCATTCTAATATGCTGATTTGCTGTTCAAGAAATATTTTCTATTACTATTATTATCAATATTTTAAAACAGCTGAGTACATTTTTTTCAGGATTCTTTGATGAACAGAAAGATCCAAAGATCAGCATTTATCTGAAATAAAAAGCTTTTGTAACATTATGTAACATTTAAAGCTGAATAAGCTTTTATTTAGCTTTAAATTTTATTTTATGCTTTAAATTGATCAAACGTGATGATAAAGACAATTATAATGCTACAAAAGATTTCTATTTCAGATAAATGCTGTTCTTCTAAACTTTCTTTTCATCAGAGAAACCTGAAAAAAATTCTACTCGGCTGTTTTCAACACAAGAAGATGTTTTTTTGAGCAGCAAATCAGAATATTAGAATGATTTCTGAAGGATCATGTGACTGGAGTAATGATGCTAAAAATTCAGCTTTGCAATCACAGAAATAAATTAAATTTTAAAATATATTTAAACAGAAAACTGTTATTTTAAATACTATAAAAAATATTTCAAAATGTTACTGTTTTTGATTTTTAAAACATTAAAAATCTTACTGTCCAAAAACTTTTGACTGGTAGTGTAGGTGACCCTATTCATATGCTATTCAAATATAATATAATATAATAAACAATAACAACAATACATTTTATTATTTGTTATTATTTTTATTGTAGTTTTTTTAGTTATTCTCACCCAGGCTGCATTTATTTGATCAAAAATACAGCGAAAGAATTAATATTGTAAGATATTATTACAATATAAAATAACTTTTCTGTTTTAACATATTTTAAAATGTAATTTATTCCTGTGATGGCCAAGTCAGTTTTCAGCAGTCATTACTCCAGTCTTCAGTCTCACATGATCCTTTAGAAATGTTAGAAATCTTTTAGAAATCAGTTCTAATATATAGATTTTTTCACCCCTCAGGGTTATTTAAAAGAAAAAAAGTTCAAAATAACAGGATTTATTTGAAACAGAAATCTTTGAAAACATCATAAATGTCTTTACTGTCCCTTTTGATCAATTTAATGTATTCTTGCTAAGTATGAATACTCATTGACCTCTAACTTTTTATTGTAGTGTATATTCTACAGACTGAAAAACATACCATCTTCGTAAGCACTGAGGTTCTTTTCTCCATCAGATGCAAGGGCTGGTAACTGGCACAGACTACCATCTGAGGACCTGTGGCTAAATCAAAAAGAAGAAAGAAAGAGGAAGAAAGATCATTTTTAAAAAGACTAAAAGAAGCATACATGAAAGAGGTGTCATTTCTACTTTATATGCATGAAAAACTTTGTAGGCCCTCAAAATCTAAGCTGAACTTTTTCCCCGTTGTCAGGCTTCCGTCTCTTTAATACTTAAAGCGTAATGAAATGAATGGAGCGCCGTCTATTTTGAATAAGGGGAAGAGAGGAAGAGTGGATAGATCAAGGCATGAGTTTCAAAGACAAAGGCGTGAACAGCGGAGAGGGCACTGTAATCTGTCAAGCCATATTTTCCTAATTCACATGGCATACAAACTTCCAGTGTAGAGGAAGGAACAGAGGCACTGCATTATCAGTGTTTGATCTTCATCTCCCAAGGCCATCTCTGATCTCTTATCAGGCCATCAGTGCCCTGACTCTTACATGAACAAGCTCAAGGCCAAAAGGAAGAGAGGGAAAAAGAAAGAAAAAGGGGCCATGCTCAGCTCGTGGGTTAAATTATAAGAGTTAATTTGACCACTTGCTCTTCATGTTTAGAAATGCACTGTACTGAAAACAGCTGAATACTATCAATGCGCTGCCCATAAAATATAGTTGGTTACTGTTTTTTTTTTCTTCCAATAAAGGCACAAGTTATTTCTATTTATTTTATTTTTTTTGTAAGAGTCATTTTAGCCTGCCTAACCTTGATTAATCTATCCAACAATTAAACCAAATACTAAAATGTTGACAATCTAAAAATAATACTAAACTAATGTTTTTAAATTATTTTTAATATGTATAATTAATTTTCATTACCAAAAATATTTTGCTTCATTTAATTTTCCTTTTGTTAATTTTCTTCTTGGAAATCAGTATTACAAACCAACATTTTTACTTGAAAAAAAAAAAAAAAATAAATATATATATATATATATATATATTTTAACTGTATTTAGGCTTGTGCTAAATGTGATAACAGGGTTAAAAACCTCAGAGAAAATAGAAAATACTGAAAATACTGGCCAGCTGAGGCTGGCTATGAACACTTTCTAAAGGTTAAACACCTCCTTTTACTTGAAAAAGAAATTATTATATTATATTATATTATAAAACAGTAACTGCAATAAACTGTTAATTTTGTATATATTATATTATATTATATTATAATATATTATATTATATTATGTTATAAAACAGTAACTGCAATAAACTGTTAATTTTGTATATATTATATTATATTATATTATATTATATTATATTATGTTATAGTTGAAATTATATTATATTATATTATATTCTCCTTTTTTTTTCTGTAATTCTCACCAAGGCTGCATTTATTTGATCAGTGAAAACACTAATTTTGTAAAATATTATTCCAATATAAAATAACTTTTCTATTTTCTTTCCAATAGAGGCACAAGTTATTTTTATTCAATTAATTTTTTTGTATGAGCAAAAACAGTCATTTTAGCCTGCCTAACCTTGATTAATCTATCCAACAATTAAAACCAAATACTAAAATGTTGACAATATACAAATAATAGTAAACTAATGTTTTTATATCATTTTTAATATGTATAATTAATTAATATATTAACTCATTTTAATTACTAAAAATATGTTGCTTAATTTTAAGTTTCTTTTGTTAATTTTCTACTTGAATATATATAGAGTTTTAAACTGTATTTAGGCTTGTCCTAAATGTAAAACCAGGACTGAAAACCTCTGAAAAAAAAAAAAAAAAAAAAAAAAAAAACCTTGAAAAAGAAATATATATATATATATATATATATATATATATATATATATATATATATATATATATATTAAATTTAATATATATATTAAATAGTTTTTTTTTCTCACGAAGGCTGCATTTATTTGATCAAAAATACAGTGAAAACACTAATATTGTAAAATATCATTCCAATATAAAATAACTTTTCTATTTTTTTCAATAGAGGCACAAGTTATTTTTATTACATTTTTTTGTAAGAGTAAAAACAGTAATTTTAGCCAATTATAACCAAACACTAAAATCTAATAAACTAATAATGTTTTTGTATCATTTTAATATGTATAATTAATTTATTAACTAATTTTAAATTTATTTAAATTAAATTAATTTAAATGTTCTTATCTTAATTTTTTTCTTAGAAATCAGTATTACAAACCAACCTTTGAGCCCAAGCTAGCTAAAATCCCACAAAGGGATAGCTTAATTTAGACTGAAACTACCCAAAAAATAAATAAAATAAAATAAAAAAGCACTTCCCTTCACTTGAAAAATAAATTATATTATATTATAGAACAATAACAACAATAAACCGTTTATTATAATTTTTTTAGTTATTGTTCTTAATTTAATAACTAATTTTAACTACCAGAAATAATATTTTGCTTAATTCAAATTTTCTTATCTTAATTTTCTTTTCAGAAATCAGTATTACGAATCAACCTTTGAGCCCAAACCAGCTAAATCCCACAGAGTGATAGCTTAATTTAGACTGAAACTGCACAAAAAAAAAAACATAGTTTTAAACTGTGATTAGCCTTGTCCTAAATGTGACAACAGGGTTGAAAACCTCAGAGAAAAATGAAAAAAAAGGTTAAGCACCTCCTTTCACTTGAAAATGAAATAAAAATTATTTTAAGAAGTACAGGACCTATTTTGTGTGCTATTCATGGAAAGTGCCACAAATAGATTAAACAGCGATCATGTGTGTGCATGTTTCAATAAAAGAGATACCGCTTTAGGCTCTGAAGATCTAGGCCACGGTACCAAAGTGATATATGTCAAAGCATGTTATAATTTCCAACCCATTAATTAGTATCAAACACCCAGAGGGAGTGAAAGGAAGACAGAGGGGATGGATTCATTATATGGATTAAAGGACCCTATAGATAAGAGGACAGAGCAAACGAAGGAGAGACGAAATGTTTACGAAGGATAACAAGAAAGAGAGCACGAATTTCAGCAGCAAACACCGCATTATCCCAGTGTAATCTGAACCACTCACTTGCAGAAGCCAATTATCCAAAACAGTCTATCTGAACAGCAAACCATTAGTCTCAATAGACTCATCAAACCGTCAGTCTCCACAGACCTGACGGAAATCCATGTTTACATGCATACTCACAATTACACCTCCTTATCACCAAAGCACTGAGCTTTTCAAAGCAGGTCGGTATAAAATTGATGCATATTGTGTGAGAGTTTGTGCATGCGTGATTCGCTGCTCTTTGCTCTCCTTGCATATTTCAGTCATAAACTGCACAGTGACAGAATTGACAGAGCTCGCCTGAGGCCATGCCAGATAATTCAATTCAGATCACACTACCTGAGAGAAAAACACTGCCGCTCTGTTCAGACTCTGACACAAACACACACACAGATTAAGACTGCTGAACACTTCTTTGGAGCAAACACAAATACGGTTCTGCACACACAAACACAGAAAGGGGGTTGTTTTATTTATTCATACTCATGATACACATCTTGCAGTGAAGACTTTGGCAGTGATTCCATAATACATGAACCTGCAAAAGAAGAGATGCGTGGAGACGGAATTGCGTGCTACCTGAAGTCAAGCACTCAGAGTGGACAGAGTGATACAGATGGGTCATTTTACCCTTAATGCCCTGCTAAACAGATCACCGTTGTTTTATGGCAAGCTTGATGCCACATTGGTTGCGAATTATTAATAGCCGCTTTCAGAGAGCATATAGAGTGTTTCTGTATGAGGATCAAATATTCATACCTCAACTACATTTTTCTGAGTGAATAATGTATGGTGAGGAGAGAGGGGAAAAGAACCATATATATAAATGTCTATATGTATGTAAGCACACGTACAACACAAAAAAGAGATTTTAAACTCACTGTCATTTGCATGGATAGCTGCATTGGGCTGAATGGTCTTTCCGTCTTGATCTGCAACTTTATTCTTCCTCTTAGCAGACTCTGACAAGGAAAAACAGCAATTTAATAGCAAACCTTAAAGGGATAGTTCACCCAAAAATGAAAATTCTGTCATTAATTATTCACCCTCACGTCATTCCAAAACCTGTAAGAGCTTAGTTCATCACACAAATTAAAGGGGTCATCGGATGCAAAGTTCACTTTTATATGTTGTTTGAACATTAATGTGTGTTGGCAGTGCATGTACACATCTACCCTATAATGATAAAAATCCATGAAGTGGTTTTTAATTAATCTGTAAAAATAATATCCCCTTTTTCAAATTGAGCCATTCTCAGATGCATGTCGGCGTGGCGTCACGGCGTCACACCAACAGAGGCCACTCCCACGATAGTTGATTGACATGAGCGTCTTACCTCAGACCCGCCTTAAATCAGCTGTAACAGTCCGACCTCCATTGTTTTGATGCCGGAGCAGAGATGTAAGTTAGACAAGAATATCTCAGACTGAGCGATTGAGGTGTTGTGCTGCTGGATGTAATAATGAACATAGTGGTCGTCATTTACTCCCGACATCTGAGCCGCTGAAGATGCAGTGGATTACATTTGTTTGTGAATGGAATGCGCCTCCCGATCTACATCCGTCTATGTTTGCGCGAATCATTTGTGATCCACCTTCACTTACAGCAGAAGTAAGTAAAAGGGTTTTTTTAATGAATCTTTGCGATTGCCTTTCCTAATAATGTGCTAGTTAGCAAGTTTAGCGGCTAAATCCGGCTAAAGTAAACAGGCTCGTCACTCCACAGAGAGAAGAGAGGGGCGGGGCGAGCAGAGCTCATTAACATTTAAAGCAACCTCGACCAGAACAGGATGATTTTTGCAGAGCTGATTTTGGCAAGGTAAAAAAGGTGTTTATTTACACTACCATTGAGAAATTTTAACCAAAGCATGTTATAGACTTTTCATTAAGACCCTAAAGAATCATATCAACTTGTGGAAAACAGACATTTTTGATTAAATCTGAAAGCATTCTGACCCTGCATAGACAGCAACACAACTGACAAGTTCAAGGCCCAGAAAGGTAGTAAGGACATTGTTAAAATAGCCCATGTGAAGCTATGAGAATATTTTTTGTGCACAAAGAAAACAAAAATGATGACTTTATTTACAATACTTCTCTTCTGTGTCAGTCTTCAGCATGTATTCACAACAGTATCACGACATGTGTGTGGATTTCTCGGATTGAAAACGAGGCGCACCGCATCCGGGTTCTATGTCAGAACACCGGCGCCTGCGTCAGCAGCACCACATGCATGCATGGTGGTATTCTCGTGAATGAGTTATTTGTTTTCTTTGCAGAAAAAAAAAGTATTCTTGTAGCCTTATAAAATTAAAATTGAACAACTGATGTCACATGCACTTTTTTAGCGATGTCCTTACTACCTTTCTGGGCCTTGAATGTGTCAGTTGTGTTGCTGTCTATGGAGGAAAAGAAGCTCTTGGATTTAATCAAAAATATCTTAATTTGTGTTCCGAAGATGAATGAAGGTCTTACAGGTTTGGAATGACACAAAGGTGAGTAATTAATGACTGATTTTTAATTATTGGATAAACTATCCCTGAAAGGATCTTCTTAAAAGACCCACATAAACATGACGATTGCTGTTTATTTTTTTTAGCAAGTCAGGTGGGACATATTAAAGGCAGATGTTTGACATTAAAAAGTATATAAATTGTATTATTTTTATGAAAATAACCGATTGTTTCGCTAAATAAGACCCTTCTTTCTCGACTGGGATCGTTTACAACCGCTTTTGGGTTAGCTTGAAGCCGCATTTAAACTGCATTTTGGAAGTTCAAAATCGGGGCACAATATCAGTCCATTATATGGAAAAAAATGCTGAAATGTTTTCCTCGAAAAACATAATTTCGTTACGACTGAAGAAAGAAAGACATGAATATCTTGGATGACAAGGGGTTGAGTACATTATATGTGAATCTTTGTTTTGGAAGTGGACTTCTCCTTTAACTAACAAAGAGTGTTAACTGAGAATCCTCAAATACTTGTTAAACACTTGATATTTTACAAAGTCAAACTTAAATGACTTTGAATCCTAAAGCACTCAGACCTTTTTAAAGTTTCATTAGAAAAATAAAAGAGCCATTTGCACAGCAGGTTATCTTGCCATATCGATTCTCTCATTTACTCTCTCTGCCGGTGTCTTTTTAATCAGACATGTCACGTACTGTTAATGGATAAATGACTGCAATGTGTGTGTGCGTTTCTGTACCTCTGCTTTTAGGTAGTGTGGGAGATTCACTCTTGGTCTCATTCACATTAGAATCTGTTGTCGTTAGATCACCAATCGTAGTCTCCTCTGAACTCTCTTCCTCCAAGTGGAATTGAGGAATATTGTCCCTCAGAAATTCCCAAATTTTCCCTGTGTACCAGGATCTAGGAACGACATTAACGCGTGGATGATTAGAGTCTGATGTTTTGATCCCCATCACCTAATTAGAGTTGTACTATAAACTTATCTAATAATCTCAATTGATTAAAACCTATTTAAGCCCGGAATAACAAAAGGCTTGTACCAATTTAATGTCCAGTTACAGGATCAATGGATGAAACTAATAAAGCTGAACAACAATGCCTCTGCACTTTGGACCAATCAATAAACAGCAATTAGAGGAAAAGCAAGCAATGCTCAATTAATTGGTACAGGTGATCACTACAGCTTGAATAAAGGTCTAAACCGATAAAAACAAATGCAAACAAAACACACTATTTTGCTTGTTTTTAACTTGAGTCTTTAACATTTCACATACGTACATTAGCACTCAAAACTTTTGAAAGTTAATGTATATCCCTGGTAATCTTTAAAAAGTTTCTTTTCAGTCATCTGCTTGCTCATGTTTTCTAATTTCATGCTGAAATGTTGTCAAAATGTTTAGCCATCAGGTGTTACAAGGATTTCTTGGACTCTCTTGGCTCTCTGAAGTTCTGGCAAATATGTGAGCTGTTGGAGTGAGATATGACTACAAGATCCTGCAGGGCTGCAACATGGAGTAAATGACCTCAGGAGACCCTACTTTGACACACACACACACACAAGCCAAGCCTTGAAAAAAAAATTATTGCACTCTAGAAGATATGACAGCAAGATGTGTACGCTCATCTCACAGCAATTTACTTCTCCAAAATACGAGTGTACGCTCTCTGAATGTGTGTACCGGTCTCTGAGGAGTCTATGAAACACGGAAACTCATCAGAGCGTAAATTACAAGACACCACGGCGTGTTTCCCAAAACAGAGCAGATGTGAGAGTTTTGCTGAGGAAGTGACAACAAACTACAGAGAGACGGAGTCAAACGCTAGAGAAGAGAAAGTTACATGTGAACTTTACAGCAACAACATTCCTGCAGTAACTCAATAAAGCCGGAATGGTGGTGAAGACCAGCCATTTGTTCACAGAACAACAACATAGTGTCTGGAGCACATTTTCGCCTAATAAGGGCGGCATCTGTGCACACTGTGAGGAAAAGAAGGACATTCTGTGGATCGCAGAGCATAGCTTAATGAAGCTTGTTAGCACATACCACACACATAAAGACAATGCTATAGGCTAAGAGAACAAACTAATACTATAAAACTTAAAATTAAAACTTAATGCTCTCAAAAAAAAGCAAAAAAATGTGTGAGAGTCAACGTTAAACTGGTCATTCCACTGAACTCAGTGACTTTTCCACTTTGAAAAATTGAAAAATAAGAACTTGAATTAATATATATATATTTTTTTTTAATTCAAATGACAAGAAATTGCATTGTGCCATCTCAGGCTATGTAACTGATTATTTTATCACTTTTTTTTACCTCATGTTTTAGTATTTTTGTCAACCCTGTTACCGAAACAAGCCTTACTGGATACTATAGTTTAATTAGAACTCATATGCCACTGAATGATATAGGCATTAGCTCAATAATATACCGAGGGTGACCTTTAAAATGTTTGAATTTTACACAGACAATTTTTAAAAACAGGGTCAAACCTAATCAACGTCATCCTCGTTACCCAAGTCAAAACTTGTTACTCTAAAAAGTAACAGGTTTGATGATTTCAAACAAAAGTCAAGTTCACAATAGCACATACTGTACACTTTGAAAGGATTTTACTTGTAAGTATTGATTATATTAAACGCAAGAAATAATTGTTTAAATTTACTTTTTAAAAATGGCCACAGTACTGATATTGCATGATGGCCTACCCTCAGTCAAGCCTCATAAATCATCAAAAATAGAACATTATAGATGAGTGAGAGAAACATGCTTGTGTTTTAAGTGTTGGAATCCTGTTTGAGAGATGAATTAGCCTCCTAGAAATGATGGCACTTGAATGTCACTTAAGGTTTTTTGATGACAGTAACAGGGCTTACATAAAATCAGGGGATACCAATAAAATTATTTTTATTTTATAGAAAAAAATGCATACTTATGCCAAAAACATTGCATAACAATGAGACCATATTTACAACAATATGTAAATGTGATCAATTTCCCTTCATTTTGCAAATTAAAAGTCCAGCTGAAAAAGAAAATTAAAATGAGCGACAGGCCAAAAACCTTACACTTACCCTTTGTTTACTTTATTCTACTTTGGATTCGTTTACAAACAAGGCACAATTCAACGCAGGATTTTCAGAAAGATTGAAGCAGTAATCCGACAGTAATGTCGCCCCACACAAGTGTGAGTAACTGTTTATTATGTGGTGACTATTGCTTTGTCTGTTTGTACAGATAGTTTGATATGTACTGAGTATTTATGCATTTTTGACCTAAATCACAGCAGCATCCATCTATGAGGAACGTAGGCTGTCGAACATACACTATTAGCCAATCATAGCAGTTGGCATTTACTTCTGAGTCTACAATGCACCACGCCTATTCAAACAGAGCGTTATGATGAAGGGGGTTAAAAACAGGACAGAAAATAGCCCATTACTTCTAAATTATGATGTTTTTTGATGTAAAAATCTTGATGACATTATAAGTGGACCTCAGAGAACAGGACAAAATGATAAAAAGGCAGTTCATGACCCCTTTGATACCGTAAATCTTTAACAAGACATATTTAATTAAACATTAAAAATACTTCTCATGCTTTGCTGAAACATTAACATTAGCCTGATAATGACTGTTAAAAATTAATGCGCACTTTTACCGTTGCACATGTTAAAAATAAACCACACTGTCTGACCTTTGACTAATACTGCACTTCGAAACCCACAGCATTTTCAGAATTTAGTATGCAATACGTAGAGTAAGATTTTTTTAGAGGAAGCGTTTGAAGAGAGCCTCACTTTAAAGGAATGATCTCTGGTATCCAGCCGGTGAGACAGTGGATGACTGTAAACTCTCCAAACTCTCTCCCGGAGCCTGAGACTGGAATACTGGAGAGAGAACACCATAACATCATCATCCATACAATACATACAAATAGGTCCTAAAATAATAGCAATTGTTCTACGCTCAGTAAGGACTCCATGAATATGCACACTCAATTCCAGTTCCACTATGTGTCATTTCAGACGTTGATTTGTGCACGTCTATGTGTGTGTGTGTGTGTGACCTCTTGCTCTCTTTCTCTGAAGAAACCAGATGGCTGATGCTCTAATTGTGCCTCACGGGATGCAGTATTCAACCAGTCCGGCAGCTATTAATTAACTGCACGATTTCACTGTTCATCTTCACGCAAAGAACCATTCCATCAATATCACCGCCACAGAAGAAGACAAGCACGGTTTAAAAAGAATGCACAGAGGCTTCAGGTGAGTGACGACTGTGAGTGCTTCTGCACCCAACCTTGGCAGTAAAGAATTTTTTAGCATGTATATGTGTGCTAATTGAGAAAAAGCCCCCTGGAAAGACACCATTGTGCTTTTTGCTTCTGTTCATATTATTTAGAACCATAAATGATTAAGTGGCTCAGAGACTTCTCATTTCCTAAAACAGATTAAACATTTACACCATGAACTAAAAAAATCTGTTCTTCTGTGGAGCACAAAACAGTATGTTGTAATAGAAAATAATGGAGACAGCCATTTCAAAAAGTACACTAAAGCATAATTCAAATATCATAAAAGTGTTCCCTACATTCTAAGCTTTGTGTGAAAATCGGACTGAAATTTGAGTCGTTACTCACTAATAAACATCCGCTTCAGACATGTGTTGTGTACCCTTGTTCTCTTTGCGCACAAAAAGTATTCTCGTAGCTTTAATAAAATTACGGTTGAACAACTGATGTCACGTGGACAATTTTAAAGAAGTTCACTTCTAGAACAAAAAAGTTACAGATAATTTACTCACCCCCTTGTCATACAAGATGTTCATGTCTTTCTTTCTTTAGGCGTAAAGAAGTTATGTTTTTTGAGGAAAACATTTCAGAATTTTCCCCATATGATGGACTTCAATGGTGCCAGCGAGTTTGAACATCCAAAATGCAGTTTAAATGCAGCTTCAAAGGGTTCTAAATTATCCCAGCCGAGGAAGAAGGGTCTTATCTAGCGAAACGATTGGTTATTTTCTAAAAAAAATACAATTTATATACTTTTTAACCTCAAATGCTCATCTTGTCTAGCTCTGCGTGAATTCTGTGCATTCCGGGTCAATACAGTTAGGTTATGTCAAAAAAACTCCCATCTCATTTTCTCCTCCGACTTCAAAATCGTCCTACATTGCTGCAGAAGTAACAACCCAGTGTTTAGAAATTGAACCCACAAGGAGGGTCAAACACACTTTACAAAAAAGTTAAAACAACGATGTAGGACGATTTTGAAGTTGGAGGAAAAAACGAGATGGGAGTTTTTCGACATACTTTAATGAACCGGAATACACAGAGTTCACACAGAGCTAGGCAAGACAAGCATTTGAAGTTAAAAAGTATATAAATTGTAATTTTTTTCAGAAATTAACTGATCGTTTCACTAGATTAGACCCTTCTTCCTCAGCTGGGATAGTTTAGAGCCCTTTGAAGCTGCTTTGAAACTGCATTTTGGAAGTTCAAACTCGTCACTAAATGGTGAACATTCCTGAAATGTCCTCCAAAAAAAATTCTTTACAACGGAAGAAAGAAAGACATGAACATCTTGGAGGTGAGTAAATTATTTGTAAATTTTTGTTCTGGAAGTGAACTTCTCCTTTAACAATACCCTTACTACCTTCCTGGGCCTTGAACATGGTTACGCTGCTGTCTATGCAGGGTCAGCAATCTCTCGGATTTCATCAAAAATATTTTAATTTGTGTTATTAAAATAAACGAAGGTCTTACAAGTTTCAAACGACATGAGGGTGAGAAACTAATGACAGAATTTTCATTTTGGGGTGAACTATACCTTTAATTGTTTGGATTATGTTCAGTACTCACTCAGTACTGGCCACCTTTAGTATGCCTTTAGCCAACAGCATAGGCCAAAGCTCTGATTGGTTCGTAGTAGCAGGAAGCAGCAGGTTATCATCCTTGTCAAATGGTAACATGTCATCAACTGTAATCTTCCTCCAACTTCCCTAAAAAAGCAAAAGACAATTCTTGTAAAAAAAAAAAAAACATTTATTAATGAGACAGCACTCTAAAATACCTAAAAAGACAGGATTGAAAACCATTTTTGTGTGCTGCCGAAAAAGGTTTATCATATAATTAACACATTTCATCTGGACAGGACATTAATAACATGATTTGTGTGGCTCACTTTTTGCTAAATAACATTAATTCATCTAAGTATGTGTTGTGAAATATACCACAATAATAGAAAATTCAGTTATTAAACTCATCTTAATATAAACAAAACCAAAGGTGCATCAATCAGTAGTCAGATGAGCCTGTAAAGTCCATGGATCATTAGTGCGTATTTTGTACACAGTAAAATGAGCAGCATAAAATGCAGTGGTAAACATCATTAACTCAAATGGAGTTTTATTAAAGAAAGTGATCTTAGAAGATCAGTCAGCAACTAAATAACTATTACCCAGCACATAGGCCTTATCTAAAATGCTTTTGTGCTTGAGAGAGTGTTACTTTACTATTTTTGATATCACCTGTCAAACATATCACTGTTCGCTGTGTGTAGGTCAGTGTTTGCTCATTTAGTACTAGGAGCTGTTAAGGTAAATAATTGTTTCTCAGTTTCTCATGCCCAGAGGATAGAGCTATCTGACAGTCACAGTTCTACCGACTCTCTTGGCTCCCTGATAAGCATTGTGTTCTCACTTAATCACTGCCTAAAGGACACAGTGTCCTTCTAGCAGGAAAATGTAGACATATGCTACAATAGGTGTTGAGCGGCCTGTGTACATTTGTTGAGTACATATTACGCTATAGCCAATCTGAATAATTTAAAACATATTTGCACATAGTTTCGAAATAACATGAGGGTGAGTTCATTTATGCCTAAAATGTCATTTTTTGCTGAACTATTCCTATTCTACTGAAGACCATTACTTTGAGTTGTCTTCGATTTTTTATTAACAAAACTCTTCTGGTTATTCAACACAAAGAGACACACAGCTGAAAGAAAATGCAGCTAATCTTGTTCACAGCAGGTTTTTAATAAAATATTTAACATTAAATTTTACTTGTGGCTCATTGTAATTGTTTTTTATATTAAATTGCTTGCATTTTTCCTCATTTGGAAGTCACTTTGGATAAAAGCATCCAGTAATAACAAATAAATGTTGCACTTATGAATGATGAATAATGGATCATCTGACATAACATAGTGAAATACTGATTAGATTGCTCTGTGTGTGCATGTAAATTTAGCTACTTCAGTCTTACACAATACAAGTATTATGGAGTCTACACTAAACCTGAACTTACCATCCAGTAGAGTTTAATGACATACTTCCCATAGGCATTATAGAGGGGCATGTGATCCTTTGCTACTCTACACAGGGAGTAGATGTGTTCCCAGGGTTTCCAAAGGTTGGGAACTGTTTCTGTGGCCTTCTCCTCTCCTGTGTTACAGACTTTCCACAGAATGTAGAGCTCACTAATGACCCATCGCATAAGCTGTGAAATCGCCATGCAGGACAAAGAGTGACAGTGTAGGTTAATGCCAACTACACTATTTATTCATATTTCCAGTCAGTAATGCAGGCCATCCGAAACGATTTATTGACTCACCTCACTTGAGAGTAAATGCTCATTTGCTGAGGTGAGGTCAAAGGAAGCTTCATTTTCCACCACAGCAGGAGTCTAATTAAAAGGATGAGATACATATTATGTCAGTCATTCCAGTTCCTGACTTCCTTAGCTTTCTAGCTTTCAATTAGAACAAACTTAAAGTGTGTGTGTGTATACAGTTGAAGTCAAAAGTTTACATACACCTTGCAGAATCTGCAAAATGTTAATTATTTAGTACTGATCTGAATAAGATATTTCACATAAAAGACATTTACATATATTCTACAAGAGAAAATAATAGCTGATTTTTTAAAAATGCCCCCGTTCAAAAGTTTACATACACTTGATTTCCAATACTGTGTTGTTACCGGAATGATCCACAGTTGTTGTTCATGAGTCTCGTGTTTGTCCTGAACAGTTCCTGCTGTTCTTCAGAAAAATCCTTCAGGTTCCACAAATTCTGTGGTTTTTCAGCATTTTTGTGTATTTGAACCCTTTCCAACAATGAATGTATGATTATAAGATTCATCTTTTCACAATGAGGACAACTGAGGGACTCATATGCAACTATTGCAGAAGGTTCAAATGCTCACTGATGCTTCAGAAGGAAACACGATGCATTAAGAGCCGGGGGTGAAAACTTTTTTTAGAATTTGAAGATTTGAAGATCATTTGAAACTTCTGTAATAGCTGCATATGAGTTATCCTCGGTGTGAAAAGATGGATCTCAAAATCATACAGTCATTGTTGGAAAAGGTTCAAATACACAAAAAGGCTGGAAAACCACATAATTTTTGGGACCTGAAGGATTTTTTCTGAAGAGTTTTTTTTTTTTTTTCAAGAAATTAATACTTTCATTCAGCAGTGATGCATTAAATTGAAGTGATAATAAATATTTTTACATTGATACAATAAAATTCAAATTTTTATTTCAAAAATATTAAGCACCAACTGTTTTCTATGGAAGCCCGTTTCTGCCACTGACTAGAAAATACCAAAAAATTGAGATTGCAACTTTTTATCTCACAATTTTGATTTTTTTCTTGCAATTGCGAGTTTATATTTTTGAGAAAAAATTCAGAGAAAAAAAGTCAGGCAATTCACAATTCTGAGAAAAAAAAAAGTCAGAATTGTGAGTTTATATCCTGCAATTCTGACTTTATATCTCAAAATTCTGACTTTATAACTTGTTGATGTAAACTCGCAATTTTGAGAAAGTCAGAAGTGTAAGATAAAAAGGTCACAATTAACTTATTTTTTTTAGTCAGTGGTGGAAACAAGCTTCCTTAGTTTTCAACATTTATAACAAGAAGAAATATTCACTGAGCAACAAATCAGCATATTAGAATGATTTCTGAAAGATCATGCAACACTGAAGACTGGAGCAATGACTGCTAAAAAAAATCAGCTTTGCCATCACAAGAATACATTTCATTTCAAAATATATTAAAACAGAAAGCAGTTCCTTCAAATGATACCACTGTTTGACAATTTTACTGTTTTTACTGTAGTTTTGATTAAATAAATGCAGCTGAGGATAGGAGGCTTATTTCAGAAACGCTTTTAAAAACACTAACCGACTCCAAATTCAGTGCACTTATTTGAGATTGCACCATAAAACATGTAAATGAAACTGAACAATGATTACTGAAAATGATTATACTTGTGCATATTGGGAATATTAGATATTACAATTTGTGTGACTGAAGAAATTACCAAAAAAGTTTTTTCCCCCACTGCTATCACAGATAATATTGACCCTCAGAGGAACATGAATCCATGAATATTTGATAATCTTCTGTTAATGGACTTTTAATCAAATGTAAATTGAAGGCTCTTAGTATCACTCACATACTTGGAGAGAAAAATCACAGCTATCATCTTTTTATCCCAATTGTTGCCATGGAAATGACAACAGAGCTGACCTTCATTCGTTCTGTAAATTAAACATCTTAAATACAGCTAGTCAGATGGCAAAAATAATTGGTTTCAGAGCTCTAGTGCCTAGCCTTGATTGCCTTGTGATTTTGCTGCTTGTTGTGACTATTTAGCATCCCATGACTTGCCTAGACTCATCAAAATGGAGGAATAATTGTGAAATGTTGGGCATGAAGTAATTTAATTACAACCTGAACTCTCATGAAAGCGGCATAAACAGATTTCACCAATTAGACCCAGCACTAAGATTGAATTTTCCCAAAAAGAACAGAGTCCACACAAAATGTATGCTTTGTATGTGTGTTGGTTGGTCACATCAGGACAAGATTAGTTTATGAAAGCTTTACATATCACAATTAAGTTCAAAACTACATTTATAAGTACACTTGACAGTTGGCAAGAAATGTTGCAAACTCTATTCAACATTACCTACCAAGGTTAATACAGTTTCTTCAAGTTTGTTGGACCTGCTAGAGATATGGCTTATAAACCCTTACCTTATTAAGTATGTACTCTGAAGGACGTTTCCAAGTGTGTACTCTCAAGGAGGCAGGAAGTTCAACCTTCCCTTCTGGATCATCAAAGAGCTGTTGACAATGTTGTTACATAAAATACTCAGCATGGTTTTAGATTTACATTCAAAGGAAAACAAATACAAAACAGAATAAAAGCTATTAAAATATGATGATCAAATTACAAAGTGCATGGTGCCATGGTGCGCTCTGACTCATCAGTTGAAATGCTACAGTACATCTCTCAAGCCAAGCCGTTTGCTAAAACAGATTTCTACTCTCACCAACACTGACATTACTCTGTAAAGCTTTTTATAAAGGAAAGACATTGAATATTAAATCACGTTCTGTTCATTAATTCTCACCTTGCTATCCTTAGGGGCTTTAGCAGCATCCCATTTCTCAGCATTGACCTCAGTGTCATTCCACTCTGGCCAGAGAGAAATGAGACTCTTCTTTGGCTCTTCAGGGCTCTCTGATGCACTGACCATTGAGGATGCTCTAGAGACAGTACATTTTTAATGTAATCTATTAAAAAACACTATTTATAATATACTTTTATTTGAATTTGCATAATGATTTGTGATTGGTCTTTTCAATTATTGTTTTCTATCTAAACTACACATTCCTATCAATCTATCTCTCTACCTAAATATATTTAGGTTTAATACTTTATGTATGTATGTATCAACCTATGGGTGACAGCAAAGAAAATTATATAATACGTTATTAATGTTAGAAAAATAGGCATGTTGTTAATACAAAATACACACAAAAATATAAACAATTTCGTGTTAAACACCAAAAAAAAAAAAAAAAACGCTACCAGAAAAAATGTAATATATTAATTTGCCAGAAACAAATGTTGTAATTATGTTGTCAAATTCAAAACTATCGACCTCCAAAATTTTACCAAAACATAAACAATTTCCGTAAGCTAATGACAAATATATTACCGTGATGTTTTATCAAATGTATTCTCTGTGATGTATCCATATTATTGAAATATTTCGAGTTCATATACACAGCGAGGTTGTATTAACGAATCTTCAGCCGAATCTTACTCTTTTTTGGGAGAGTGTCCAGGCGAAGAAGCGACGAGGCTGGAGGAGGACGTCTTTTTCTTCGGTGACTTCGACATGGCAAGTGTACGTAGGCCTTATTTATAATCTAAGAGTTCATAGTTTGCAGCAACACTTGGCTGATTAAAGCACGGAAGATAATGATGAATAGGAAGCGATGCCCAGGGTGAGACTCAGGCAGCAGGGAAAGTTTGTCATGTTGCTAGGCAACAGGATCGCTTGGGATTGCCGACAGCACGAGCGCAGGGCTTTATTACCACCTCGCGCCAATGAACTCCTCCTGACCTCCTCAAACAAACCCTTGAGTCTATCCACTGTCGTTTAGCGATGGGAAGAAAGACTCATCTCTTTTTTTCCTCTTTCGAGCAGTTCGTTTCAAAGAACCGAAAACTGAATCAGCTTACCTTGTACGTCAACACGTAATTACGTCACCACGCGACACCTGCATGACATCTCATTATATTTAGTTTTTTCCCTTTAAAAAGTCGCAGCTCAGTTTGTTTCTATTAAAATAGTAAAAAAAATACTCTCAATAATGGCGGAAGATGGTAACTCGGGGGAGAAGAATTGTTGAATAAATTAGTTATTTTTGTTTTGGGTTTTTTTTGTGCACAAAAAAGTACTCTCGTAGCTTCATAAAATTACCGTTGAACCGCTGATGACACATGGACTATTTTGTCGATGTTCTTGGTACCTTTCTGGGCCTTGAACGTGGTAGGACCCTTGCTGGCTATGGAGGGTCAGAAAGCTCTCGGATTTCATCAAAGATGCCTTAAATTGAGTTCCGAAGATGAACGAAGGTCTTACGGGTTTGGAATGACCTGAGGGTGAGTAATTAAAGACAGAATTTTCAATTTTGGGTGAACTATCCCTTTAATGAACCCATTCTTCAGTACATGTTTAGTCTATCCAATGCCTCATACATGTATGGCACACAATAACTGCTTTTACGATTTTCCTGAAATTGATGGTACTCAAATCTACAGCACCTAAAGGGTGTATTAAATTGCTCATTCAGTCCCCTTCTCTCATTATACACAGCTCATCCTCTATCTTAAGATGAGCTACGGCAATGTTTCACCTTCACCGAATCCAGGATTTTAATAGCATTCTGAATTCTCATGGAGCTTGGAAAAGATAACCAATTACTACTGCATAAACATATAGTGTGCCACATTTTCATATTATCGTAATTATAATATTATAATTATCATATTATCATAATTATAATCATATTATAACAAAGCTTTTGTTATAATTTCACATTTTAATGCACATCCTCTCACATGTAGAGGGTATGCACTTAATTCATGGTGTGGTCAGTGAACCAGAAGCATGGCCATATTGGAGATATTCGGATGTGAACAACAGCACTGATTGCATGGTTAATGTACTACTGTATACGTTTTTCTGTTAACTTATGCTGTCTAAACCATGAAAAAAATGTGTGGAAGCTGCTAAATCGAATAGAGAAGGACTTAGTTAGCAGAAAAGGGCGCAACTTTTGACAAACTTTAAGTTAACAGGTGGTAAAGATATGTACGAGCAGTATTAATTAGGCTAAAGACATTAGCCTAATATTTTACCTACCTGACCGGAAATGATAAGAACAAACATGAATGTTGTCAAGATTCTTGCCCTAGAAATCCCAGTTCCGTTTGGCCAACCACAAACGCCTGTTGTTCCTCAGAGAGTTTTTTGCTGCACTCTTCTTCTTGATTTGTTATAACTTTTGGCAGTCTGTAGTACTCCAAATATTTTCCCAGTTCATCTGATTAGTACAGCCCAAAACATGACAATAACCATTTTCAGCAGCGATAATCAGCACAATTTGTGCATTCCATTCAGCTCAGTGGCATCGCTTACATTCTGTGCTGCCAATATGGCTGATTAATTGATTGCGTCGTGAAAACACTCTATTCATTGCGATCACACAAGAAAAGACTAGGAACAGTTTAAAAGGTTTTATTCTGTTATTGTAACTTCAACAAACATTTGTTTGCAAACTTGACAAATTTGTTCCAGCATATTAAAATGTATCTTTGCCTTCAGGTAATTCTTTAATAAAGCCATGGACAGAGCAAATGCTCAGATCCCTCATTGAGTACCAATTAAAAAATAATTAATAAACATATTTTAATATTAACACGTACAAGCCTGAGGAAACCCAACATGATCTTACTCTCTGAACCGCATGCTTATCGGCTCACGATTCCTACAGATATCTTAATTTTTATGTTTTTTTTTTTTTCTTGATCAAATAATTTTGTGGTAAGAGCTTCAATACTGATGTTTGGATCTTCACAACAGACTAAATGCCCTGGGAATGTACAATTTTGCAAAAAAATTGACATCTTGAGAACTTTCTCCTGCAAAAATTTAGGGTGGTGATTCCCAGCAACAGATGCAAAGTCCAGAAACCATTAAAACAGCTCACCCTCTGTGGCAAAGGCATTAGTTTAATTTAATTTTGGCTAAGAACTTTTACTGGTGTTTGCCTGGTCCTATGACACCCATTTAGTTTCATTCGTTTTACGCAATATTACAACAAGCACACACTGAAGTAACTTGCTTGACACTATTAAAAGGACAAACATGGCACAGAACAAGAAGGAGAGAGAGAAACTGGTCATTAAAAGCATCAGAAAGATGTTTTCATTTGATCATCTGTCCTTTGGCAGTGATGTCTTTTCCCCCTTTAGAGCACAAACTGTCGACCCCTGGTTATGTATGTGATCCGTGGCAGGGGTTTGGGATGAGGTGGGATTGGGGGATTTGTCAAGCTCGGTCCCAGGCCTCCATTCCACGTTAGATGATGGGACACACAAGAGCATCCACATTAGCAACAACCTGACTTGCTCTCAGCAGGCACTGTTTGTTGGTCCAGTTTAATCTTGTCACCATTGTTCTCCTCATATGGAAGACCTTTATCATTGAGAAGGATGTTCTCCACCAGGAACCGGGCAGCCTCATCTACGTTGATGTTCTCCTGCATTGAACAGAGTCAAATGTTAAAGGGATAGTTCATGTGAAAATCATTCCTCATGTTGTTCCAAATCTGTATGACTTACTTTCTTCTGCACAACACATAAGAAGATATTTTAAAGAATGTCTCGGTTTATACAGTGAAAATCAACAAGGTCCATTGCTGTTTAGACCCAACTGAGGTTTAATGAATGTTCAAAAACAGTTCAAGTAAATCTTCAAAATATCTTTTAGGTTTGTAAAAACACAGAAACCTTCCCAAAATACTGGGATCATTCACAGAATGGTCAATAGACATAACTTGTTAAGCTAAAAAGCTGGCAGGATTGATGGCACAACGTCTTTCTTCTCATCGCTCTTTCAAGACAATTCACTGTTTTTCCATTTATATCCCTCTATCCTTAAGCAGTCTGTGGCTTCAAAGCAAGAGAGTGTGAATGAAGCTGATTTGAGGAAAAGGGCAGAAAAGAGAAAGGTTAAGCAAAAGCCAACCATCCATATTTGTCATTCACCCAGAGTACTGAACTCAATACAGGTGATACAGCCATGCTGAGAGACAATTACCGTTTCTATGAGACAATTGATGTCCAAGAAAAAAAAAAGAAAAAAAAAGGTAAATCAAAAATGCAAATGCATTTTGCTATGGAACACTATTTGTTTGCTGTGAGCTGTGTAAGTAACTTGAATTTTCAAGCTTGTTAAGAACATCATGAGACTGTTTTGAGGCATGGCTTTCAGAAAGTGTTCTGTGCTCTTGTCGGTTTTAAAGGGCGGTGACCTGTTGTGAACTCTTTTGGTAGAAACGTTGGTTGAAATTATTGGCATTTAGAGATCTACAACCTTGTTTGAACTTAAAGACTTGGTATGAAATTATAATGATAGTCAGTTAAAACTAAAGAGCTTACAGAAGTGCTGTAGCCTACTGGTCTGCCCACACACAATGATGACAAAACTGCAAAAATCAAATGTCTAGACATTCTTAAAAAGACCCATTTACACATTTTCTTTACAAGCAAAAATGTGCATGATAAGGCTTTTTTATTCAAAGAATATGATTTGAATAACGTTTTTATTTTTCTTGCTCAGTGTGCACTTTTTTCTCTTGTTTTATGCATGAAATGAACACAATTTTCACAAGATTCATGATTTTAAAAACCTAGCAACAGTTGAGGTCAAAAGTTAACATGCACCTTGCAGAATCTGCAAAATCTTAATTATTTTACCAAAATAAGAGGGATCATACAAAATGCCTGTTATTTTTTATTTAGTACTGACCTGGATAAGATATTTCACATAAAAGTCGTTTACATGTAGTCTACAAGAGAAAACAATTTTTGAATTTATAAAAATGACCCCGTTCAAAAGTTTACACATGCTTGATACACTTGCAATACTGTGTTGTTACCTAAATTATCCACAGCTGTTTTTTGTTTTGTTTTGTTTAGTGATAGTTATTCCCTTGTTTGTCCTGAACAGTTTAACTGCCCCCTATTCTTCAGAAAAATTCTTTAGGTCCCACAAAATCTTTGGTTTTTTAGCATTTTTGTGTATTTGAACTCTTTCCAACAATGACTGTATGATTTTGAGATCCATCTTTTCACACTGAGGACAACTGATAGACTCAAATGCAACTATTACAGAAGGTTCAAACGCTCACTGATGCTCCAAAGGAAAAACCAATGCATTAAAAGCCAGGGGTGTAAACTTTTGAACGGAATGCGGATGTGTACATTTTTCTTATTTTGCCTAAATATTATATTTTTTTCATTTAGTACTGCTCTTCAGAAGATACTTATATGCTTCCCAGAAGACAAAATAAGTTAAATTTACCCTGACCTTCAAATTCTAAAAGTTTTCACCCCCTGCTCTTAATGCATCGTGTTACCTTCTGAAGCATCAGTGAGCATTTGAACCTTCTGCAATAGTCGCATATGAGTCCCTCAGTTGTCCTCAGAGTGAAAAGATGGATCTCAAAAGCATACAGCCATTGTTGGAAAAGGTTCAAATACACAAAAATGCTAAAAAACCAAAGAATTTGTGGGACCTGAAGGATTTTTCTGAAGAATAGCAGGCAGTTTAACTGTTCAGGACAAGCAAGGGACTCATGAACAACTATCACTAAACAAACAAACAAAAACACAGCTGCGGATCATTCAGGTAACAACACAGTATTAAGAATCAAGCGTATGTAAACTTTTGGACAGGGTCATTTTTATAAATTCAACTATTATTTTCTTTTGTAGACTGTATGTAAACATCTTTTATGTGACTTCATTTCTTACAATTGTTATAATCGCACAATGTGATTTTATTTCTTATTTTAAACTTTCTTACAATCTATCTATCTATCTATCTATCTATCTATCATTTGTTAAAATAAGTGGGGCAAGATGCAAAAACAAAATACACATGCGGTCCACTGGGAGAGGAGCGATAGTAGCAGATAAAAGAGAGAGAGACAGAACCGATCTTTAGACCAGTCTGCATAGAGGCTTGATTGAACACGAGCAGGTCCCGACAGATAAGAACGCATTTACCATACACAAACATACACATGCACAAACACACACACACACACACACACTTAGACACGACAGGTGCCAGAGCTCCATGCCAGACATCTGTGTGCTTGAATCCCTAATGGAGAGATCTATTTCAGAAACATGTGCTTATGCAGACTGACTGATGAGACACCTTCTGTTAAACAGTTAAGACCAGACACTGCTACAGACAGAAACCGAACACTTTTTAAATAGCAAGACACAGTCACAATATATTTAAGGCCAAAACGTGTGACTTGGAAATGCATTTCAAGGGGTACAATTTAACAGGGAGTTAAATACCTACACAATCACATCACACACTCCTCAAGACACTGTACTCCCCGGAATTAACAAACAGACATTTCCTTCTCCTCCTCCTCCTCCCTGTTTCTCACTTTTTTCTTTCTTTCTTTCATTACGGAGTATTTCTCTTTAGCCAACTTAATTTATCCAGATCCACCTTGTATCCCTCAAATGTGTAGGAAAGAGATTAATGTGCAAAATGTGTCAAAGAAACTGCTGATGTAGAACTCTAAACACACATATTTCATTACCTTCTGCAGCGTTTTTAAGATTCAGCTGATACTGTAAAATATGTGACTATGGATCTTAGTCAGGAATGACAACCATTTATAATAAAAACCATGTATAAAGTCAGCATCCTGCAGGCACTAAGAAAAATGACTTATTTAGACAGCAAGACTTCCATGTCACAAACACAATGGCATAAATAATCATAGCTAAATATAGTTAACTGATTGATTAATTTTTATATATATATATATATATATATATATATATATATATATATATATAATATATATAAAGAAACAGAATAAACTGAGACTAAATCCAGAAACCGTGGCAAAGTACTGTTAAATGTTTTAGGCACTTGTGTAAAAATGCTGTAAAATGAGAATGCTGTCAAAAATAATGCCAAAAATAGATTTTATTTATCAATTAACTTATATTAACTAAATTAAATCAACATTTGGTAAACCGTATTTGCGTTTAAAACAGCTTTTGCCCTAGGTACATCTGTGCTTAAGTTTTCAGCTAGCTTTGTTGTTCTGCTTTTTTTTTTGTTTGTTTTTTAAACTGTGATACATTTTTCCAGGATTCTTTAGAAAGTTCAAAAGAACATAATTTATTTGAAATTTAAATCTTTGTAAACATTATAAACATTTCTACTGCTACTTTTGATCAATTCAGTGCATCTTTGCTAAATAAAAGTATTAATTTCTTTCAATTAAAGATCTTAAATATAATTTAAAAACTAAAAACTCATTTTAATAAAATAAATGAATAAAAACAGTTTAAAAAATAAATAATAATATGTATTTCAATGCACTCGGTCAATCTATAAACAGCTGTATCAATAAAATTTTATATTTAAACGGATGGTTCACCCAAAAATGAAAATTCTGTCATTAATTACACACCCTCATGTCGTTCCAAACCTGTAAGACCTTCGTTCATCATCGGAACACAAATTAAGATATTTTGGATGAAATCTGAGAGCTTTCTGACCCTCCATAAACAACAAAGCAACTGAAATGTTTCCAGATCCAGAAACATAGTAAGGAGATTTCTCGTATTCTCGTAGCTTGAACCACTATGTCACATAGACTATTTTAACAATGGTCTGGAAACATTTCAGTTGCATTACTGTCTATGGAGGGTCTGAAACCTCAGATTTCGTCAAAAATATCTTAACTTATGTACCAAAGATGAACGAAGGCCTTACGGGCTTGGAGCAACATGAGGGTGAGTAATTAATGACAGAATTTTCATTTTTGGGTGAACTGTCCCTTTAAGCTTTGGCCAATGTAAACATTTTTAAATCAGTGGGCAAAGTTTCAGCAGCTGAAAAAAATCCTACACATCCCGCTGCTTCACGTGACAAGTTACACACTGTGCATTTGATATACGTCTGGTGATTCAGGCATGAGGAGTGGCTAATGTTCTTAAGACTGCCGCAGTGGTGCCGTTTTGGCCCTAATACCATGGAGAATGTCAGCCATCTTAAATACTTGATCTAATATGGCAGTTTTCATGGTCGTCTGAGCTGATTAGAGAGGAAAGGTGTGGTAAGAAGCTTCTATTCTTAGCAAAAATGTCTCGTGACAAGTTCTCTTTCACTTTGACCCAGCACAAACAAACATTTAAGTGGCTAAGCAAACACAGAATGAGCTTATATTACCTTAGCTGATGTTTCAAACCAACCCAAAAACCCAGCCTCCTTGCAGAAGTTGTCCATAAGCGTGGAATTGTTGGATCCGTCTTTTTTCTGGTCACATTTATTGGCGAGAAGAACAGAGGGGATGGGATTGCCGTTAGCCAGTTTCACCTTGCTGTCCAAATCGTGCTTCCATTTTGAAACAGCCTCGAACGTAGAGCCTCGAGTAACATCAAAAACAACAAACGCCCCCACTGCCTCCTTATAGTAAACTCTGGTCATGTTGCCAAACCGCTCTTGACCTAAACAGGTAACAAACATATAATAAAAGCACAATTAGTTTGAGTGACAGAAAGGTCAGCCAATGGAAAGTCAGCCTGAAGGAGAAGTTCACTTCCAGAACCAAAATTTACAGATAATTTACTCACTTGTCATCCAAGATGTTCATGTCTTTCTTTCTTCAGTCGTAAAGAAATAGTTTTTTGAGGAAAACATTTGAGGATTTTTCTCCATATAGTGGACTTCTATGGTGCTCATTGCTCTTTTAACTTTTTTGTAAAGGGGCGTTTGATCTTCTTTGCATGTTCACTTTGTAAACACTGGGTCGTTACTTCTGCAGTGATGTAGGACGATTTTAAAGTTGGAGGAGAAAATGAGATGGGAGTTTTTCGGCATACCCTAACTTTATTGAACCGGAATACACAAGAGTTCACGCAGAGCTAGACAAGACGAGCATTTGAGTTTAAAAAGTATATAAATTGTAAATTTTTTTAGAAAATAACCAATAGTTTTGCTAGATAAGACCCTTCTTCCTTGGCTGGGATCGTTTAGAGTCCTTTGAAGCTGCATTTAATCTGCATTTTGAATGTGCAAACTCACAGGCACCATAGAGGTCCACTATATGGATGGAAATCCTGAAATATTTTCCTCAAAAAACATTTCTTTACAACTGAAGAAATACAGACATGAACATCTCAGATAACAAGGGGGGTGAGTAAATTATCTGTAAATTTTTGTTCTAATTTCCTAACATGTTCCATACATTTGTATAATGGGAGTTAATGAGACATGTGGTTGCTAATTAAAGCGGGTTTATGTTAATCACTGCAATACTGTGCTCTTGTGTTCCAGCACAGAGAACATAAAGTCTGAGTGATTCTGGTCACAATCAGTCTGAGATGTGGTGCTCAGTCTCATAGTTCATTTTGCCTGGGGAGGGATAAAGCCCAGCACAGCGCAAAATCTTTGAAAGCTAGATGGACAGAAAAAAGGAAGAGTGGAGCGAAAGATTCGCCCAGCGGTAGTTGCTAATAACACATCAAAGAACTGACTCAGTGCATACACCCCTCTCATATCCCTCTCACCTAAATTCACCACACTTGCTTATGTCATTACATTTACTGCCTTGATATGTAAAAATCATGAGAATATACCAAGCTTTTTTATTCAAGTGTACATTTTTAAATGTGTAAAACTACATACTGGAAAGCGGTTACAAAAGAGATCAAGTTAGAAATTAAGAATGGAGAAAAAATGAGAAAAAGAAACAGCCAATTATCCTGACTAGCTTAAAAGGAAAAAAAACAGAGCTTGACCTCCTTTTTGATACAACACAGTAAGGCATTAAAACTGAGAGATGGTGAGGAGAAGGGAAAAATGAAAGAGAACAAGAACAAGACAAGACAACACGAGGGAGACAAGCAACAGACAATTAAAGAAAGGAAAAATGATAGAAAGAGACAGTGAACATGCTTTATAGAGACCAAATAAGATCTCATACTGAAACAAAGAAACACACTAGGCCTGTCGTGATTTTTATGAACTGATCACAATCATTTGCGATTACTGTGATTGTTACATACTTTAAAGGGATAGTTCAAACAAAAATGAAAATTCTGTCATTAATTACTCACCCTCATGTCGTTCCAAACCTGTAAGAGCTTTGTTCATCTTCGGAACACAAATTAAGATATTTTTTATTAAAATTAAGAGCTTTCTGATCCTGCATAGACAGCAATGCAACTGACACATTCAAGGCCCAGATAATAAGAAGTAATAAGGACATCATTAAAACAGTCCATGTGACATCAGTGGTTCAACCGTAATGTTATGAAGCTATAAGAATACTTTCTGTGTGCAAAGAGAAAAAAGGCACTATTTTATTAAAGTCTCTACTACCTTTCAGGGCCTTAAACATGTCAGTTGCATTGCTGTCTATGTAGGGTCAGAAAGCTCTCAGATTTCATCAAAAATATCTTAAATTGTGTTCCAAAGATGAACGAATGTTTTAATGGTTTGGAACGACATGAGGGTGTAATTAATGACTCCCTGAGAGTAGCTTAAAGGGGTCATAGGATGTCCATTTTCCACAAGTTGATATGATTTTTTAGGGTCTTAAGGAAAGGAAAAAGGAAGGAGAGGAAAGGACGTGCGGCCAAGTATGGTGACACACACAGCAGTGAACACACACCTGGAGCAGTGGGCAGCCATATTGCTATCGCTGCGGCGCCCGGGGAGCAGTTGGGGGATCGGTGCCTTGCTCAAGGGACTCACCTCAGTCGTGGTATTGATGGTGGAGAGAGTGCTGGTTATTCACTCCCCCCCCCACCTTCAATCCCTGCCGGACCTGGGACTCAAACCCGCAACCTTTCAGTTACAAGCCCAACTTCCCTAACCATTAGGCCACGGCTGCCCCAATGAAAAGTCTATAACATACTTTGAAGAAAATTTCTCAATGGTAGTGTAAATAACACTTTTCCTTGCCAAAATCAGCTCTGCAAAAACCATCCTGTTCTGGTCGAGGTTGCTTTAAATGTAAATGAGCTCTGCTCGCCCCGCCCCTCTCTTCTCTCTGTGGAGTGACGAGCCTGTTTACTTTAGCTGCATTTAGCCGCTAAACTTTCTAACTAGCACATTATTAGGAAAGGCGATCGCAAAGATTCCTTAAAAAAACCCTTATACTCACTTCTGATGTAAGTGAAGCTGGATCACAAATGATTTGCGCAAACATAGACGGACATATGTAGATCGGGAGGTGCATTCCCTTCACAAACAAATGGAATCATCTTCAGCAGCTCAGATGTCGGGAGTAAATGACGACCACTATGATCATTATTGCATCCAGCAACACAACACCTCAATCACTCAATCTGAGATATTCTTGTCTAATTTACATCCCTGCTCCAGCATCCAAACAATGGAGATCGGACTGTTACAGCTGATTTAAGGCGGGTCTGAGGTAAGACGCTCATGTCAATCAACTATCGGGTTAAATGACGCCACACCGTCAGGCATCTAAGAACGGCTCGATTTGAAAAAGGGGAAATTATTTTTACAGATTAATTAAAAACCACTGCATGGCTTTTCATCATTATTGGGTAGATGTGTACATGCACTGCCAACACACATTAATGCTCAAACAACATGTAAAAGTGAACTCTGCATCCGATGACCCCTTTAAATAATGATGCATTTCTACAAAAGCAAGATTAACTGAATGCTTTTGCGTAATGCTGCATTTAATTGGTATATTTTTAGCTGTATGCTAAGCTAAATGCTATTTTTCAAAACCGAGTTGTGAACACCTAGCGTCAAGTAACCTAGGCCCCTCAGAATCAGATCAGTGACTTGTGGCAATGTGCTGCCTGTTTCCCATAGGAACAAAAAGACTTCAGAGCAGTTTCGTGAGTCTAGAACGCTAGAACGCCAGTCTAGTGTTTATGCAGCAGTTAAGCCAGAGCCCAAACCACTCTCTCAGATCAGAGTTCAGACAGAGGAAGACTGTGATCACAGGCCTGTCTGTAATGTCTGACATTGCTTTGTTCTTCACTCTCTCACTCTTTCTTCGGAGTGTGAGAGATGCTGGGGAAGTGCAGCTAGGCAATGTGTGTGTGTTTGTGATAAGAGAGAGATAGAAGATTCACATCTTTCGCTTCTATGCCAACAGGCTGAAGGGTATTGATATTTCTCTGTGTACAAACAGCACTGAGTATATGTAAAATTCATTTAATCAGTACTGTGGAAGATTTCTAGATATTCTTGGATGGAAATATACAGCATATTCAAGCAATATGATGCAAACGAGAACACTGTTTTTTCAAACATCATGGCTGGTCATCACAGCCTGTTATGGCTATATTAGCAACCAGTATGATAAACATTATGATTGTGTGTCTGTGTTTTTTTAGGCATTTTTTAGGCAATATTAATATAGTTAACTTCATCATAATCGACAATATCAATTGTTATACAGTCAAACCTAAATTTACTCAGATACCTTCAACTTTTCTCACATTATCAAGGTTTATTCACTATAGTTTAGAAAATCGTAATAAAATAGGACAAGAACTTCAAGTTAAACTGTTTCAGAACAAATTCATCTTGATGATATCAGATAAATTTGATAGAAAGGTATGTAATGGATTACAATCAACCAAAAATTCAGACAACTGTTAAGGTCATTGCATACCGAGTCCAAAATTTTTGTATGCGTTTTTTCGTATTCGTCATTCTAAAAATTCGTCACGCACAGAAACCTTGTACACTGAGTCTGATGTGTATTAATTCAGCCATTGCGAAAAAATTCGCAAAACAAAACACAATAGAATCTTAAAGCAGTGAGGATGATTTTGTTGTCCAGATATAGAGAGGAAGGAGAGAATACTTTTTGTGTGCACCTCCTTAAGGAGCTGCGGGATTATCCCGGGCGATTCGAAGTTTACTTCAGAATGTCGGTAAACTTTGATGCTTTGCTAGCGTTACTGGAGCCACATATTATAAAGAAGACCACTAATTTCTGTGAACTCAGTGTACAAGGACCTTTACAGTGCTTTGTGCTCCGAGACGAAGTGGATGAACTTGTCAGACGCAATTCTGGATTTTGGCGTTCGCTTGTACGGTGGCTCTGAACTGTCAAAACACCTTTCAAAATGCTTGCTACAGATGCGAAAAATGCAGAAAACTGAACCCGATCCGAACTTTTTTTTTTAATGACGGATGAAAGTTTTGAAGGCAGTGTGTAAACGTGATTGGCACAACGTGAGGTCGTATTTATTTTTTAACATGCATAAATTTCGGACTCAGTGTGCAAGTATGACAATATTTACACAACTATCAATATTTTGTTGACCAACCAAGCAATGCTTAATTTTGTTCAGTCTTTGGTGTAAAAAGGTCACATTAGCAATTAAAGAAAAAACATTTATGCAAAACATTGTAAGGTCGAAGTGTCTGAATAATTTTTGGTCCCAAATTTGTATTAATTTTACTGGTAATCCACTGTATGAAGAAGTTTTGGGTATAATACGTCACATATGTTATATAAAAATATAAAAAAAAAATATATAAAAAAATATTTAAAAAATATTTAAAAAAATATAAACAAAACTATATCTGGTGTCTGAATAATTCTTGGTTTGACTGTAGATGTGCCATTTACTTATTTATTCTAATTTAAAGGCCCTAAAAGGCCATCAAAACAATAACAGAGAAACATGTGGGTGACGCCAGCTGGATTTTTACAAGGCCAAATGTTCGTCCCAGTCTAACCCTGTGGTTGCATACAATACGGTAGGTTTATAACGTGCACCTTCAGATGTCTATATTTGGTTTCCAGTGATCAGCATTGAAACATAGAGCACATTTTACCCCCCAACGGTCTCAGTTCCATTATCTTCGCTCGTTCAGCTACGCACTTCACACGCCAAAAGCTCCTTAGGTCTCTCAGCAGCTAATTGCTCTTGATTGCTGGTCTAAATTTAGACCATTTAACCTCAGGTGAACACACGGGAGGGCTGACACACAAGTAGACAGAACCTAATTTTTGGCTCCCAGTCCATTTTGGGCACACAGCCCTAAAAATCTTTTTAAAAAACTCGCTCTGACGAATTAAAGATACTGAATACCCAGAGACCAGCCGCATTCGAACTCACGAACGCATTTGGTGCGCTGGGCCAGCTATCACAGAGCAAGTCAAGAAAAGAAAATCTCGGAACCGCTTTTAGTTCCTAGAAACAGCATGTGAAGGGCCAGAATCGTACTCTTGATCAATACTTTACACCACAATATGCTGCGCATGCTGTTGTGAACTGGCATTTTCTGAGAATTAATGGTTCTCTGTGAGTGGTGCTATTATAGAAAAATAGCAGACCAGTGATGTCTGACTGAGAAAGCGAACAGTACCTGCAGTGCTTCACAGAAAGTCGGCTACTTATCGAAAGAGAAAAAGAGAACTGCTGAGAGAATAGTGTGAAAGCTGAAGCTTAGCCCGACATGAAAAAGGCAAATGGAGTAGTAAGTTCTTGTATTAACTGAGAAGAAACCACAGTGTGATGTAATAGTTTCACAACGAAAGGTGCTTTCCCTGGTCCATTGCTCCCTGAAGGGCATGTGAAATTATAATAAATGAAGAAGCCAAGAAAGACATTTTTTTAAATTAATCTAGTTGGTGCAATTCAAAGAAATGCACTTTTTCTTTGATTGTGAAAACAATTCGTAGTCAAGTTATGCTTGTTAAGACTTTTACTTTCTCTATAGGCAAGAAGAAGTCCTGACAGATTTGTGGACAAACCATCCAACTGGTTTGGTTGGCTTATATATATACACTGTATGTGTGTGTGTGTGATATGACTTAAATATCCAACTTAACTAAACTCAACTAACTAAAATCAGGGTAAATTTAACTTATTTTGTCTTCTGGGAAACATGTTACAGAAATAGTATTACAGAGGGTTCAAATGCTCACTAGTGCTTCAGAAGGAAACATGCATCAAGAGCCGGGGGGTGAAAACTTTTGAATGTGAAGATCAGGGTAAATTTAAATTATTTTGTTATATGGGAAGCAATCTTCTGTAGCTTCTGAAGGACAGTACTAAATGATTATATATTATATATATATACATATATACAGTGGGTACGGAAAGTATTGAGACCCCCTTAAATTTTTTACTCTTTGTTATGTTGCAGCCATTTGCTAAAATCATTTAAGTTCATTTTTTTCCTCATTAATGTACACACAGCACCCCATATTGACAGAAAAACACAGAATTGTTGACATTTTTGCAGATTTATTAAAAAAGAAAAACTGAAATATCACATTTTAGTAAATGGCTGCAGTATAACAAAGAGTGAAAAATTTAAGGGGGTCTGAATACTTTCCGTACCCACTGTATATATATGATATTTAGGCAAAATAGGAAAAATGTACACATCCTCATTCCATTCATAAGTTTACATCCCTGGCTCTAAATGCATCGTTTTTCTTTCTGGAACATCAGTGCACTGTCAGAAAAAAAGGTACAGTTCTGTCGTTGGGGCAGTACCCTAAGGTACAAAGTGAAAAGGTACTAATATGTACTTTTAAGGTACCAATATGTACCCTTAGGTACCAATGCATACTTTCAAAGTATTAAAATGTACCTTTAAGGTACTAATATGTACTGTTTAGGGGTAGGTAAAGTACAAAAATGTACCTTTTGAACTTTCTGTAATAGTTGCATATGAGTCTCTCAGTTGTCCTCAGTGTGAAAAGATGAATCTCAAAATCATACAGTCATTTTTGAAAAATGCTGAAAAACCAAAGAATTTGTGGGACCTGAAGGATTTTTCTGAAGAACAGCAGGCAGGTCTGTTTAGGACAAACAAGGGACTCATGAACAACTATCAATAAACAAATAAAACACAGCTGTGGATCATTGTGCATTTGCAACAATGCAACAAATAACATGCATTTTGTATGATCCCTCTTATTTTGGTCAAATAATTAACATTTTGCAGATTCTGCAAGGTGTATGTAAACGTTTGACTTCAACTGTATATGATTGGACGGAGAGGAGTGCGACATTCTAGAATCTGATTGGCTGAGAGGAGTGCGATATTACAGTGATAACAGAACTCCAACCATTTCACCTTTTGTATCACTCCGCTTGCAGAAATTCTTACAGCGAGTTTCATGGTGGATGCCCAAATCCACCATAATTTTATAAATAATACAGTTTCTGTGCCACAGAATGTAGTGTTTAGACTTCAGTGATTCATACGTTTTGAATATAGATATTTTTCTTACAAAAATGCATCGTTTCTCTACAGGAGGCCTGTATTCACCCCCGGAGCCATGTGAGGCACTTTTTATTATGGATGGATGCACTTTATTGGACTTTTTTTGGAGTTATGAAGAGAAACACCCACCCACTGCCATTCTAAAGCTTGGAACTGCCAAGATAATTTTTAATATAACTCCGATTAGATTCGTCTGAAAGAAGGAAGACATATACACCTAGGATGCCTGGAGGGTGAGTAAATAATGGGCCAATTTTCATTTTTGTGTGAACTATCTCCTTTTTGACAGGCATGGTAAATAGAACAACAGACAGGTAAAACAACAGATAGATAGATAGATAGATAGATAGATAGATAGATAGATAGATAGATAGATAGAAAGAACAACAGACATAAACCGACAGATAGATGGATAGAAAGATAGATAGATAGATAGATGTAGATAAAATGACAGATAAAATGATAGAACAATAAATAGATAGATAGAATGAACAACAGACATAAACCGACAGATAGATGGATAGAAAGATAGATAGATAGATAGATAGAAAGAACAACAGACATAAACTGACAGATAGATGGATAGAAAGATAGACAGATAGATAGATAGATAGATATAGATAAAACGACAGATAAAATGATAGAACGACAGAACGATAGACAGGATAATTTTTAACATAATTACGATTAGATTCGTCTGAAAGAAGAAGACATATACACCTAGAATGTCTGGAGGGTGAGTAAATAATGGGCTAATTTTCATTTTTGTGTGAACTATCCCCTTTTTGACAGGCATGGTACAGTGATGGTGGGGTAGTTTTTATTATTTTTCATTATCTTCTGATCAATAATGTAGGCGCTTCAAACTGTTCATGCAGGGAATGAGAGGGTTAGAAATGATGGTGTCAATAATTGTGCAGTGGGAGACCTTATACTCCCCTCTGGGGAAGCAATGTCAAGAATCAATCTCCATTTATCACCAATCAATGGACTTGTCTTTACAATTCACAAAAGAATCGATGGGACGTCGACCCGCCTGTAGCATGTACAAATATAGCACAACACAAACTGACAGTTTCTCAACAGCAAAAAGGGACCTGAGGTAAACAAAAGCTTTGACTGCATGACGCCAATAGAGACGGGCCGCTCAACATTTTGAGAGGTCAATAGTGGCTAATGATTTACAATAAATATGATTAACAATGAACTGTTTTGACAACACTGAGTGAGTCTTAATAATACTGAAGGTTTATTATGAAAGCAGTTTCTGATACTTTTAAAACCACAACAAGTGGCATTGGCATTAATAAATGCACTCTATCAGGTGAATGAGGAATCACTGCATTCACATATGTGGAAGAGAAATTCAGTAAGTCTATTCAGTTATCTCTAGGAAACAGTTTCCAATACACTGGGTCAAGGTAAAAAGTTTAGAAATTCAGAAATTCAGAAACACATGCCTTTTATAAAAGATGTGTATTAAAGTAACCGTAAATACGTATTTTTCAATCAACCGATGTATGTAAATAGTGTCATGTCACTGACCCACATGCTTTAACTTTGAAACTTATTATTGTAACCTGACCAGCAGCATTTTTCATACTGTACATACATTTCAACGTACAAAATTGTTTAATTTCTTGGTTAGACGTCACAACAAATCTGTGCTTCTAAATGTGACTGCTAATGTGAATTATGGTGATTCTGAAAAGATGATTACTTAAAAGCTTGAGACAGTGAGAAAAAAGAGAGGGTGGTGGCGAAGGGAGACAGGGATACTCGCTGTCCATAGCCATGGCAACCTGAAGTTTCTCCTGCATGGCCTTTATCAAGATAACAATCTTGTGGGTGTGTTGCTATGGCAACAATCCAAGCCAGACGAGCCAGCTGCATATTTTTTTTGGCACTCCGTGGAACATCAACACACTTCAGACGCTTTGGGCCGTCGTTACATCCCCAACCAACAGTACAGCTAATGACCAGAGACAGAGGCTTCACGGCACTGGGGCAAAGGCTATCTGCAATCAACACCCCCAAAGACCACCCAATACTGACAGAGAACACTGTAACTGTATTTTAGAAAACTTTTGTACAAACAAACAAAAACAAGGAAAATCATATTAAAGTAAATAATAAATAAATCTGATTAATTTCTGAAGGAACATGTGACACTGACGACTGGAGTAATGGCTGCTGAACAATTCCATCACAAGAATAAATTACAGCTAGACAGATAGAGCAACAGACAGACAGACAGATAGATAGATAGATAGATAGATAGAACAACAGACAGGTAGAACAATAGATAGATAGATAGACAGATAGATAGAACAACAGAGATAAAACGATAGACAGATAGATAGATAGACAGACAGATAAAATGATAGAACTATAGATAGACAGACAGATAGATAGATAGACAGAATGATAGGTAGAATGATAGAGCAACAGATAGACGACAGATAGATAGATAGATAGATAGATAGATAGATAGATAGATAGATAGATAGATAGATAGATAGATAAAGACATAAAATGACAGATAGATGGACAGAAAGATAGATATAGATAAAATGACAGATAAAATGACAGAACGATAGATAGATAGATAGATAGATAGATAGATAGATAGATAGATAGATAGAGAACGATAGAACAATAGATAGAACAACAGACATAAATAGATAGATAGATAGAAAACGACAGATAAAATAATAGAACGATAAAACGATATAGATAAAACGACAGATAAAATGGTAGAACGACAGATAGTCAGATAGATAGATAGATAGATAGATAGATAGATAGATAGATAGATAGATAGATAGATACATACATACATAACGATAAAACGATAGATAGATAGATAGAACAACAGACAGGTAAAATGATAGATAGATAGATAGATAGATAGATAGATAGATAACTATAGAACAATAGACACAAAACAACAGATAGATAGATAGAAAGATAGATAGATAGATAAATAGATAGATATAAATAAAACGGCAGATAAATTGATAGAACGATAAAACGATAGACAGATACAGATAAAACGACAGATAAAAATGATAGAACGATAGATAGATAGATAGATAGAGAACGATAGAACAATAGATAGAACAACAGAATAAAACGACAGATAGATAGATACAAAGATAGATAGATGATAGATAGAGATAAATAAAACAACAGATAAAATGATAGAACGATAAAACGTTAGACAGATATAGATAAAACGACAGATAAAATGGTAGAACGATAGATAGATAGATAGATAGATAGACAGACAGACAGATAGATAGATAGATAGATAGATAGGCCAGTCTTTGGCATGAGGTTAAGACTTTCTTTAAAGCTCCATGTCTGTAATAAGCATGTCCCTTTCAGACAGCCCCAGTGGAGCTCTGCTATTCTGGGCCAAGGTAGGCGGGTGAGCCCCTGGCTTCAGTCAGGGTCCGACACATACGTATTTGCAGAAGGCCTTGATTACAGTCATCCAATTCAGGGTCATTATCGTAATCGCTAGTCGGTGCGGGTATAGAAAAACAGCGTACTTGATTAGTACCACTGAGCTACCAATTATGTGCATGATTAACAGGGTTAATTAGCAGTGTAGAAGTAAATGCGTAAATGGGACAGACTTTGATCAACTTTATCCAGGATCATACAGGTCTGGACTAGCTTTGGGAACTCGGCCAGGACATCACAGAGAACAGTTGAGATGCACATTCTTGATACAGTAAGGTACGGTATTCCAGTTGTGCTCCAGACACATTCACACATGCACCCACATACAATACCGACTGAAAGAATGCAACCTGTGTAATTCACACATCATTGACGTTGTCCTTGCAGCTCACTGTGACAACCAAGACTGGGGTGAGAGAATAAAAGGCTGAGTGAGAAAGCAATGAAGGAAGAAGGGAACATAAACTCTATTTTAAAAAAAACACTGGCATTTAAATGAAGGACAATCCATGGCTGATGAAACACTGCCACTCAGTCTCCTAAAAACAGCTTTTAAAGGCAGGCTTTAAGTTTTTTAAAGGTTTAAAGCTCTTTCGGTAGAGACACTGTATATTTGTTTCCAATAAAATGGTTTAACATTTTGTTTTGTACTTTTTTACAGAAATATCCACCTTTTTCTGAACGTGAAGGTCTCGCCATCTCGCTTTACAGTAAGAGCTTTAAATTTTCGGTCCCTGGTATTTCTAGTCAAATGAACATATTTTACGAGCCTATGACGTTAAACCTGCGCACGTTTTTATATTTAGTTGTTATATTGAAAAAGTTTAAATTCAGTCAATCTTTTTTTTACCACGTTTTAACACGGATTTCTATTGAGAACAGAACATGAAAGCACCCAAATGGAAGTTAGAATCCTTCATGGCAGCGCTCATCGGTTACTCAGCGATCTATATGTATATACTTTTTTTTTTAATATATAATGTACCTGATCTTATTTATTTAATCTCAATTTCCTATAAAAGAATGTGTTGTCAACTTGTTTTTCCTAAACGGCTTGTACTAATTGTTTAGAATTGCTTGGACTTTACACTCAAAATATCTAAAAAGTTTAGTTTTTTTTTTTGTTTTTTTTACAGCTTTTTGACTGAAGACTGTCCAACCACAATTCAATTTGATTCTGATTCTAAGCTTGCGATTTGATTAAATTCCTGAATCAATATCGATTATTTTGGATATATAATCAGGTACAGTACATGCCATATTTTCTCAATGAAAAAAAAAAAAAAAAATCTCTCAACTAATGATGTAAAATATACACAAGAGTCAGTTGTACTACATTACTATAATAGTGAAGGTTAAAGCTGATTTGTATACAAACGTTACATTTAGTACATAATTATATCTCTACTCCAAGTAGTTTTTTGAAATATAAACATTTAATAGTGGCTGTTAAAAACCCTGACGAATTTATTCAAACAAACACTGACAAATGGTAAAAAATTGTAATGAATATGTTATATGGTGCATATATTCAGCAAAATGCTCCGTTCTTAGACATTTTTCTAGCTGACTAACGAGTCACTGAATATGTTTTTTGAGGTAAATGTGACGTTACATGACATTGTTTACAAGCTGTTATACTGATGTCTTTGCGCGGTTGAAACACTGATTGAGCGATTACATGAGGCAGGATATAGATTTTGGTAAGTTGTACTCTTTCTTTTAACATACCTTCAGATGTTTATTTACGTTTATCTCGTGCTGAAACAGGTATTCAAGCGGAGGAGACGATCAGTTCACGTTGCCGCTTCTCTTGAACTGAGGCAATACAGCGATGTGTCACTCCACATTAAACATCGCCAAAACGGTATTTATTGTTTATATACTGTGATAAAATGGACAGAATTTGAAATCTGAGACTTTGTTTCATATCAAAAGTAACAAAGAGTAAGGTTTATTGAGATTTGTTGGCTGGGAGGCGCTCCGTTCATTTAACTGAAAACAGGCTAGACTAATCGATTCTTGGGATCTAAGAATCGATACTGTTTCGTAAAAATGAGAATGAATGAACCCAGCCCTACTATACACATTTTTATTTGACATAAAATATACCTAATTTTATTTATTTAATCTTCATTATCTGTAAATGGCTGTAGGGTCTGTACTAATTGTTCATAAATGTCCACATTTTTAGTGAACAACCAGAATGTCCAGGTAATTTCACAAGAAAAAAAATATTTTGAAACTTCCTGTTGTATGAACTATTACTTTTCCGGCTTGGTTAAATACGGACAATTAAATCATGCACATTTTCTCGTCTTTACATCTTGTTTAGTTTCATAATAGTGAACCAAGAATGTTAGTGACTCATGTGTGTAACCAAGAACAGATGTCAGATGTTTTGTCTCTGCATTGTGTCCCAGTAACACTGTAAGTTGTGTCAGACTGACATTCATAACATCTTTTAAAAAAAAACATGGCTTTAAAAAGCATATTAGAGATATATTTGGACTTGAAAGTATACTTGTATCATGCCAGAGTACAGAGTTTAGGGTGCAGGCAGGGTAGGTAAGCGATAAGGTGATATATCATTATTTAGACCTATAAACACAGATGCACATAAACCATCCCGGCCTTACAAATCCCCACAATTCAATTTCACAGGAGGCTGACGCACATGACACTGAAATTAAATTGAAACCTAAAGTTGTCCATTTGTTTGCTGTGGACAGTTGGTACAGTATATTGAATTACACATGCCTCCATGGTCCTATTGTGCTCAAGGAATACTGCAGTGGAAAGGCATAATCTGTCTTTGGGGAAATATAGAGATTGCAGTGTGAGTCTACCTCTAATGACAGCAGCGATGGGAAGAGAGAGAGTGTGTGAATAGATTACAGAGACAGCTCTCCAATGTCTCATATAAGCACTTCAGTGTGAAAATGCTGAGTCATTATGAATTCTTAAGTATATTATTAACTCTATAAAGCTTACTAGAACATATTTCATACATAAAATTCTAAGGCGTCTAAATGATCAACATGATCAAATCTTGAAAAACCAGTTGAAAACAATTCTCTACATGCCTTCCTCCTTCTGATTGATAGTTCATACATTTTAAGTAAGTAAAATGCCTTTTACTATAATTCTAAAAATGTCCACCTTCAGGTTTTGGTACAAATTTCTTTTTTGCTGTAAAGTTTTTTTTATTATACTTAATTTTTTAATTTTTATTTTATTATTATTTTTTTTTAAATACATTTTATATTGGTATTAATATTTTAAGATTTAGATCCAGCAAAGAACATTTACTGGGCTGGTTTACTTGATCATCCATAAACTGAAAAATCCTTGTTGAAATGCATGCATCAAATATGATACAAAAGACTTCTGAGGAGCATTTATTTGTACATCAGTCATCAATGTATTGCATTGCATTATATGTTTTAATCATAAAACAAAGCATTTTAATATCATGTTACTAAGAAATATGACTTCAAAATATACTGTGATAACTGAGATTTACAGCTGAAGTCAAAAGTTTACATACACCTTGCAGAATCTGCAAAATCTACCAAAATAAAAGGGATCATTTTATATTTAGTACTGACGTGAACAAGATATTTTGGTGTGACCTAAAGGATTTTTCTGAAGAACAGCGGGCAGTTTAAATGTTCAGGACAAACAAGGAATCTGTGGATCATTCAGGTACCAACACAGCATTAAGAATCAAGTGTATGTAAACTTTTGAACAGGGTAAGTTTTATAAGTTCAACTTGTATTTTCTTTTATGGACTATATGTAAACATATTTTATGTGAAATATCTTATTCAGGTCAGTTCTAAATAAAAATGCATTTGATCCCTCTTATTTTGGTAAAATAATTAATATTTTACAGATTCTGCAAGGTGTACATAAACTTTTGACCTCAACTGGATATGTGTTTATGTAAGTACTCTGTGAAACTGATATAAAAATCTCATTGATTTACATTACAAGCTATTAGTATTTCATTTTACTTTTTGGCCATGTATAAACAATATCTGTACCAAACACCAAACATTGTATTGTATAGGTGGGAAACATATTGTTTAACATACTACACAAAGAACAACAAAATAGTTATAACATATCCCAGACTTGCATGTGTGTAAAGTGCGTTAAAGGTCAACAAGCAGTGTTATAAGAGCTGTCTACCTTGTTTCATGTGGAGTGCTAGGAAATCTGCCTAACGTGGTTTTATTAGCAACTGAAGGCTAGTACAGTTAAACAGTTCTCTCTCATTATCTATCATTTCACAAGGTAGACAGCGAAAGCAAGAAAGCAAGCTCAAAAATAGATTGCGTTCTTATTTTATGACTTGCCTGCATTCCACAACGTCACGTCAAGGTTTCGGCTGTTACGTGATTTCACTTCCCTTTTCACTAAGGCACGTTTAGTTACACAGCACTGGTGGTACTGTGAGTCTGTTTGTGCCAACGAATCAACAAAGATAACGCATGTGGAATTTGTTAACTTTCAGACCGGTTGGTAAACTTACGCCCATTTGGGCTGTCTCAAAACTCAGTGAGCTGTTTACTGAGACAACATTTTATTAAGCACGTTCTGTCCCAGATTACGTCTAGATAGGCAGCTCACATATTCATAATAGTGGCATGAAGCATATCGCCCCCCTCCCTTCTCTTTGGTCTCACAACATGACCTACATTGCGTTAGTAATTATGTTCGCTAACGTGATCACAGTAAGCTAGGACTCACACTTATTCTGGGCTTTCAGAAAGTTTATCGCATTCTTTCCAAAATGGATTTTTGCGTTTATTCAAAGGTCATAATAGCCGGGAGTTCCCTTTTCATATTTTCAGTCGCCTAAGGGTGTCTAGCCGTGAGCTGATTGGGAATCAAAACGATGTCCGAATCGTTCTGCAGCGAGTCGGATCTTTTAAATGATACAATTGAACCTGTTCACTAACGCGGTGTGAACGATTCGTTCACAAATCTGAATGAATCTGTCCTGGCGGTTTTTAAATCACTTGAACGATTCCAGTGAACAGAAAACATATATTTTGAATGTTTTGATAACCGACGAGTGGGCTGATAGTGAAAGCATAGGATTTGTCTTAAATACTGTGGTAAAATGTTACAAATAAAATGACCTGGACATATGTTTACAACTGATTGAAAGTTTTGACCATAGATATACATAAGTGCCCCATTAGCGACTGTTTTTATGGGCTGCTATACGTAAGCTGTCCGCCATATTGTAATGGTCAACTTGACATCATTCACCATATAGCAATCCCTGAATATTCTAAATGCCACAATCCTGCACAGCTGTTGGTCTGCAAACCTATATTTTAGAGAATGACGTCAATTTGACCGTTCCAAGATAGTGGACGCATCTATGTGCTTGCAGCGGTTAAATGGGGCATCTATACATATCTATGGTTTTAACAACAGGTTTAGGAGGAAAGTACATTTTAATTTAACTTTTTCAGCTGAGAGATGACAATAGAGGGTTTGCACTTTCGTCATGATTTGGACAGTCACCCGGATGTGCGGCCATATTGGCGATACTGGGATGTAAACAGCATTGATTACACTGTTAATGTACTACTGAATAGGTTGTTCTGCTAATTTTTGCTGTTAATTTTTGCTGAAAAATGTGTGGAAGCTTCTAAATCATATAGAGAAGGACTTCGTAAGCAGGGATGGGTGTGATATTTTGACAAACTAAAATTAGGTGGTAAAGATATGTACGAGCAGTGTTAATAAAGATATCAGCCTAATATTTGACCTACCTGACCGGAAATGATAAGAACAAACATGAATGTTGTCAAAATTCTTGTCCTAGAAATCCTGGTTCAGTTTGGCCAACCAGAAACGTCTTTTGTTCCTCAGGGTTTTTTGCACTCTTCTCACTGATTTGTTTTCTCAACTTTTGGCAGTCTATAGTACTCCAAATGCATTTCCTGGTCCGTCCAGTTAGTACAGCCCAAAACATAACAATAATTGACCCGTTTCAGCAGCGATAATCAGCAAAATTTGCAAGTTCCGTTTGGTTCAGTGGCATTGTTTACGTTTAGTGCCGCCAATATGGCCGATTGATAAATTTTGAGTTTAATGTAAATGCAAATAATTTAGGTTCTAACTTTGTTTTTAAATTGAATCAATATGTTAAATTCAACTATCCTTTACATTTTAGGCTTTTAATAAAACTTAATTGAAACTAAACACACAAATAGCAAACTGTATTACAGACTTATTTTTTATCATCTTTATTCGAAGGGTTAATCACGTGTAATGCAATTGCGTTATGATTTATAAGATAAGTTTAATCTGTATGCGACTCTTTAAAACGAACTGTTCAAAGGAACCGAATCTCTGAGTGAACTCGGACTTTCCATCATTAGTCTCTCAAGCTTCAACATTACATCAAGAGTCATGTGCTACCGTGTGCGTGCCTGAAGGCTATATGTCGAGACACGTAAAACGACCCTTATAACTATTATAAGGGTGGCCATATACAAAACACATTTAAAGTTTATTAAAAGAAACCTAGATTTAACACAATTCCATTTACACATCCTTACCTGCGATGTCCCATAGCTGTAGCCGTACTAGTGTTTTGCTGTCCCAGTTAAGGACTTTGAGGGCAAAATCCACTCCTATGGTCGCTCTGTAGTGTTGCGAAAAGAGTTGATGTACGTATCGCTTGATGATGCTCGTCTTTCCCACACCAAGTTCCCCGATAACCAAAACTTTAAACAAATACTCCTTACACTCCGACACGGACCCGCCTGCCATGCTGTCAAATGTCAGTTATGAGAGAGGAAAGCTTTGGCAACTTTGAGAAACCACTTCCCCTCTGCTCCCTCACACAGTTTGGAGAAGTGCGTTGGGTTCGGAGACGAGAGCAAGGAAAGTATTCAAACAGAAAGCACAGGCTCCCTCTCCTCCCACCGGACAACCACCTGATAAGTCATAGGACCCGGAAATATCACGCCTCGATTGGATTGCTTTGCTTTTCACACGCTTGAGCTTTAGGGTCAAAGAAATGCAGAACACACACACACAGACTCATACGCTGCGGTCTGGTGAGTCGTGGAAGTTAAACAAAAGAGTTTCAACAGCGAGACTCGAATGCAAAAATTACGCAATATCATATGCGGTGTGATCAAAGGCAGACAGAAACGAATAGGAAGATTAAATAAAAACCTGATGTACCATTCAGAGCGCTTACGGTATGATTTGCTTTTATGGTGATGTGGGGTTAGAGAATGATGCTTTTATGAAGTAACACATTAAAATCTCATTTCAAAGTTATTAAAGATAATGATACCATGACATAATAACACTAAACTGTTCATAATAGTGTATTTAAAAAACTTGTATTTGCAATTCATAAAATAAAGATAAAACTGCATAGACATTCTAAATCCATAAAAGCATCAAGCTCACTCTTAAAAAGAAAAGGTGGTGAAAAACAAAAGACAGCGTTAGATATAAAATATTTATTTTACAGCATGATTTGTCCTGGCAAAAAGAAGCATTCTCCTCATTTTTAAGTTTGACCATGTAAACAGGTGATCTGTCAGTTACTTTACATTGAACAAATGATTCCGTTCCAAACAACTTACACTAAAAGACCTAATATTACAATCCATTATAACAATTACAATATGTAAGATATTCAAGAATATTGTTCTTTCGAGAGTTGCATTCTAATAGTCCTGTGAAACTTAAAGCGTTACAGTCGCAAATTCATGTGATAATCCTACGCGAGATTGGCAGTAAATGCTACAAGTTACCACTAGAAGCAACTACTCATATTTACGGTTTAAAAATGGAACATTTAAAAGTTTGTAAAAGTCGCTGAAAAGTTACTCCAGCGTCAGTGCCACCATATACAGTACGTCCCTTTATCACAAAGAGCAAGTTATAAGACGTTGTTTTTAAAACTTACAAATATCTCACATTCTAATCATAGAAACATATAGCAGAAATACAAAGACACCATCTGTGTGGAAAACAATAGATGGCAGAACAGTATACAAACGTTTGCAAAACATCGCTCCCTTTTTCAAGGATGAGTTCACACATGAGACAAAGTAAAGTTAAGAAAAACACAGTTTCTTTGATTTACCTTGGCTCCACATTTAGGCTAAAATAGTAATCTATACCTAACATTACAATCAGCGTTCTTGCCTTTGACTCTCTAAGCAAAAGCACTGAAACTTACATGTGGGAGCCACAAGGAAATTGGAAAACACCTTAGCTGGGAAACTCCACGTTTACTCAACCAAGTGAGGTTAATTGTGCACACATGGTCTCCGTGTGACTTATGTAGTTACTGAAACTGTTGGAAACCAGATACACAACAGCCTGGTATGAGATGCGATTCACTTATGTGTTGGCTTACGCACCTCCGTCTCTATGCCGTTTACAGTGCATCCAAAACCCTCAGTTTTTCATGATTGTTTTTCAGTTAGCAATAGTAACTAAACATGTGAATCAGAACCAAGTCCAGCTACATGGTTCGAAAGCACATAATATCCCAAAAAGTCTGTCTCATCCTTCTAAGAGTGAAATAGTAAAGCAGCAAGCCGGCATTATCACTCCTGGAATGTTGTGATGTCACTTGCCAGCGAATTTCGGGCAGAGCGACACAATAATATTTGGCACTCCAACTTTCTCCAGCATTTTGGGAAACGGATGCTGCCAGCACTGCCTCAGAGAAAAATATTCCCAACAGGGCGTCCCATTTGTTCATTTTAAGGTCGTTCCTGCCTTCCGAAACAATTTGACAGAGACTTACGAAGATAAGTAAGCAAGCGAATGATATCCTGCAGTGATCGAATAATAAACAGCGCCGTCCTGAGCGTGTGCTTTTACAGCGTAAAAGAGCTCTGTTTTGGGGCGTAGTTCATATTTTGGGAAAAGTGAGGGTTGTTATCTGAGCCGGGGGATCCGGGAATGGAACCTCCTGACTGAAGCGAGTCCCTGAAGGGGGAAGGTGGAGTGAGGAGAGTCAGCTTACTCTGTGCCAACTCTTCCTCCACACCTTCCTCTTCCTCCTCCTCTTCTTCTTGTGTGGCACTCTCACACAGAAACCCCTGAATGAGGTCGAGAGCTTCCATTTCTGAACCTTCCTCTGGGAACGCCTCCCCTTGCAGGGGAAGAGGCAACTGATTGGCGGAGGATTTATAGGCGACGGGGCTCGGCTTGTTGCCCGTGCCGATTACAAATTGGTCGAAATCAGGAACCGTAGAGCTTAGAGTGTCCACGGGCCCCCCTTGAGGACAATCAGTGCTGTGGTCTATTAAATTAGGAGGGGAATAGGAAGGTGGGAGCCCTCCCTCGTGGGTTGTAGGATGTTGGGGACCCCCATCGTGGCCCTCGCTGAGGTTGTAGAGATCCTTGTCGTCGGGGTGAGAGCCGTTGGGGGCTGTGTTGAGGCCAGCGTCATATTCAGACTGGGAGGGTTGTGAGGCATTAGTTAGGGGTCGTATGACCGCCGTCTGACTCTGGCCGACTGCTTGCCTCCTCACATGCACAGACAGTCTGTGGAACACACTCGACCCCCTCCCCTGGGGTCTGGCACCTGATTCAGACCATGACACAGACTTTCCATTAGGACTATGAATGAAACAGAGACCCAACGTTATTCCCACGAAGAAACGCCAGAATGCGAGACACAGAGACAGAGAAGAACATCACAGAAAAATGGTCATTATGCATGTCATCATTCATACAAGTCATACAATTATCAGCCATAAAACTCTCATGATCAGGGTTAGCACACGATGCGGAACTCAACACTGTTAATTCATGAAGTCGCTGACAGAGATCCCTCAAACATGCTAATTGCGTATCTCATAATGACCCGCTTACAGAGCATTATGAAAGCCACGATGGCTCATTCTCTGCCATCCCTTCTCTGCGCTGCCCTGCTTAAACTGAACGTCATGCAGTATGAATAAGGGCTTCATGGAATTCCCCTCAGTTTCAGATCAACATGGCATTCGCTGTCCGCTCTTAGTGCAATTAAGTTAACCGGACAGAGAGGCCTCAGAGCTGAAAGCTGCGTCAGAATCAAGGGGCGTTCACACTGACAGCACTTTGCAGCGGCAAAGCGACTGGAAGTCATTCGTTTTCGACCAGAGTGCGTAGATTCTGGCGATGCAAGTGGGCGTGTGACTGGTGATGCGTTAAAATTGTGAAAAGTTTCAATTTATGCAAATAATCAGCGAGGTGCCGAATACCAACAAATGAGCAGCAACTTGATGCGGTGACAAGTGATTACTATAAGAGGGAAGTTTATGCAAAAGTACGCTGACTTGATGAGGCATCTAGTAACAGGTCAAAATTAAGATTAAGTTAAGTTTAAGTTTATGCAAATGCAGCAGCTACAAATAGAAATGAAGTTTATACAAATAAGCAGTGTTTTAATGTGAAATACCAAGTGAGCTGTCAGGTTGAGAAAAGTTACATTTATGCAAATGAGCAGGGACTCAGTGTGTCAACTACCAATGGGAGTCAAGTTTATGCAAACATTTACGTTTATGCAAATCAACCAGCAAATATCAGGAGGTGTGGAGTTTATGCAGATATTTACTTTGATTCAAATAAGAAGCGACTTGATGTGATGTGAAAACTGCTACAAGAGTTTACATTTACACAACTAAACACCAAATCACTGTCTCATCAAGTAACATGTCAAAGTTGAGATTAGTTTAGGTTATGTTTATGCAAATGAGCAGCAACTCGATGTGTTGACTAGCATTTACCAATAGGAGGGAAGTTTAGGTTTATGCAAAAAGTGCATTAAATTGATAAGGTGTCTAGTAACGCGTCAAAGTTGAAAGTAGATTAGGTTTTTCAAATAAACAATGACTCGATGCAGTGGCTACCAATAGGAGTGAAGTTTATGCAAATGAGCAGTGATTTAATGTAAAGAATAACAAGTAATCTGTCAAGTTAAGAAAAGTTTACGTTTATGCAAATGAGCAGGGACTCAATATGTAAACTACCAATGGGAGTCAAGAATGGGAGTCAAGTTTATGCAAACGTTTACGTTCATGCGACTATGCAGCAAATTAATGTAGTAACCAGCGATTACCAATAGGAGTGACGTTTATGCAGACATTTACTTTGATTCAAATAAGTAGCGACTTGACGTGGCGAATACCAGCGAGAGTGTAAATTGCTACGAAAGTTAACGTTTCTGCAAATAAACACCAACTCATTGTCGCATCAAGTAACATGTCAAAGTTGAGTTTAGGTTATGCCTATGCAAATGAGCAGCAACTTGATGCAGTGACCAGTGATTACGAATTAAGCGGTTTAAGTTTATGCAAATAAGCACAGACTTAATGCGTCAACTACCAATGGGAGTCTGATTTATGCAAATGTGGAGCAAATCAATGTAGTAATCAGCTAATACCAGTAGGTATTTATGCAGACATTGGTGTAGCGACAAATAAGTAGTGACTTGAAATGTCGGGTAACAACGAGAGTGAAAATTGCTACAAATGTTTACATTTATGCAAATAAACATCAACTCATTGTTGCATCAAGTAACATGTCAAAGTTGTGATTAGGTTATGTTTATGCAAATGAGTCTGATTCATGCATAATCGTTCATCTTGTTCACAATGCACTATGAATAGCTGTAATCTACAAACAAATATTAATTGAAAGTTATCTTAAAAGATTACTTCACTCCTGAATTAAAAGTTCCTGATAATTTTCTCACCCCCATGTCATCCAAGATGTTCATGTCTTTCTTTTTTTAGTCGAAAAGAAAGACAAGCATATGTGGTTGAAAACATATATACATTTTTACATATATATATTTTAATTAAGACCCTTATTCCTCAGCTGGAGCCCTTTGAAGCTGCATTGAAACTGCAATTTGGACCTTCAACCCCGTTGATCCCCATTGAAGTCCACTATATGGAGAAAAATCTTGGAATGTTTTCCTCAAAAATCTTAATTTCTTTTCAACTAAAGAAAGAAAGACATGAACATCTTGGATGACATTGGGGTGTAAATTATCAGGAAATTTTAATTTAGGAATGAACTAATCCTAATGTTATAATGTTACTTTTTAGCAGCCAGATTCCTCATCAAAATCGTATTTTTGCTTGGAATGCATCTCATTTTTGATCAGATTTTCTAAAGCCCACCATCAACGTTGAGGCATCCAGCAGTAGGAATATCAAATAGCACCTTAATATTACAACGACAAAATCGCTATCAGTGTGAACAGGACATTAGAAAGGGAACTGGATATGGGAGTTACAGCCTCTGCTAAAACTGGGTTAAATTTTTAGTCAGGAGAAGGTTTGACATGGGGGAGGAGGCACACTGAAAAGTGGGTTAATACTGAGGAGGAAAGAGCAACTAAGTGGATGGGTAGTTTGATGAAAATTAGGTTAAGTTTTGGACGAGGATTCAGCACAGATAGAGGACGACCGGATAGTGTCTGGCTCTAGCGAAACACTACGTACATACTCTTGGTTTGCAGCAGGTAGAAAAACATAGGAGAGACAACTCAAATACACACACATGCTAGAAAGAACATTTTCAGAGCTATCGCTGCAGTCCAACATGTTGGTGTGCTACTGAGAAAGAAATACTATTATTTGATTTCCATACGTTTCATAGCCTGAATGTGCATTTAGCTGATATTTCAAGAAATGTGACTCAAACCTATTATTATCTGTCACTCACTTGGTGCTGCTGGTCGCGTTGTTGTTGTTCTTCTTCCTGCGAAACATGTTGAGAATGCTGTTGCTCTGGCAAGGAGCCGCCTTCCCGTCGCCCACGTGCATACGGACAACGTCTGAGGTCGTAAAGGCGCTGCGTACGTTGCGCTCGGGCTTGGCAATGATGATGTACATCTTGGGCGTGAACATGCAGCCCAGTGCAACAGTAACACTGAGACTGACGGAGAAGGAGGTGGTGATGATCTTGTAGTTGGAGCCGAAATAGATGGGCACAAAAGCCAGCCAGATAATGCAGGTGGTGTACATGGTGAATGCGATGTACTTGGCTTCGTTGAAGTTGGCAGGCACGTTGCGGGTCTTGAAGGCGTAGTAGGTGCAGCTCATGATGAGCAGGCCGTTGTAACCCAACGGAGCCACTACGCCCAAGTTACTTGTGTTACAGATGAGGTACACCTCCCTGATGCTGGGGTAGCTCTTCACCGGCTCGGGGGGTTCCAGCACGATCAGCGTAACCTCCACGGCCAGCTGGAGACTAATCAGGATGAAGGCGATAACCACCTGCGCCCAGGCACTCATGAAGCGGGGCTTGCGTGTGCAGATTTTCTTCTTGCTGCCAGCCAGGATGCGTGCAATGCGGTTGGTTTTGGTTACCAGGGCGGAGTAGCACATGGCGGACGACAAGCCCACTAGAAGGCGCTGCAGGTAGCAGGAGATCACGGTGGGACGTGCGATGAGAGTGAAGGGGCAGATGTAGCCAAGGAAGATACCCGCAAGGATGATGTAGCAAAGCTCACGACTGGAGGACTTCACCACCGGCGTGTCACGGTACTGGATGAAGATGAAAGTGACGAATAGAGTAATCAGGATACCGAGGCAGGAGAACACCACTGCGACGATGGACTCCACGCTGCTCCACTCCAGGCATTTGAGTGGGAGAGGCTTGCATTCTGGAATAAAACAAGCAGGCAGGAAGTCAAAATGAATGCAGGGTTTGTACAGATACTGTAAAATAAAATTCAAGGACTTTCAAGCACATTTCAAGCACTACTCCTTTGATTTTCAACTTCAGTCAGAGATCTCGCTTACAGTTTGAGGTTTCCCACTGTTTAAAAAAAGAAAATCAGAAAAAAAGATTCACAAAAGTCCCGACCTGAATCAAAGGATTTGCTATATGTGCTCCTAGGTTCCGTTCTAAAGTAAAAGATTCGTGAACCCACTCAGAAGTTCTGATCTAAATCAAATGATTTACGATCCATGCTCTGAAGTCCCGATCTGAATAATTCACGAACAATCATTTCAGATCAGGACTTGAAGCATAGATTACGAATCATTCATTTCCCGAAATGATTCAAGAACCTGCTCTGAAATTCCGATCTAAATCAAATGACTTGCGAACCCGCTCCAAAGTCCTGACCTAAATCAAATGATTCGCGATATGCGATTTGAAGGCCCGATCTGATTGACGATTTGAGATCGATCGCTTTGTAACAGTGAATTATGCTGCGACGCAATGGTTTTTAAATGGTTTTAAAAATCATTACAAGCGATGTCGAAATTAAAAAATGAATGTCTCTTTTAATTTGATCTGGTTTTTGCTAGTGAATCGCTTGAAATTCACAACTATCATTTAGATCAGGACCTGAAGCACGGATGGTGAATCATTCAATTCGCTGAATGATTCAAGAACCTGCTCTGAAGTCCTGACCTAAATCAAATGATTCATGATTTGAAGGCCCGATCTGAATCAAATGATTTGCATTTTCGAGATCCGATTGGATTGCTTTGTAACAGTAAATCATGTTGCGACGCAATGCTTTTTAAATGGTTTTAAAAATCATTACAAGCGATGTTGAAAATAGAAATAGAAAATGATTCACAAACCCACTCTGAAGTTCCTAAATCTAAAATCTAAATCAATTGATTCACGATCCACGCTCCAAAATCCCAATCTGAATAATGATTTCAGATCAGGACTTGAAGCACGGATCTTGAATCATTCAATTCGCAGAAAGATTCAAGAACCTGCTCTGAAGTCCTGACCTAAATCAAATGATTGGCGATACACGATTTGAAGGCCCGATCTGAATCAAATGATTCGTGATTCAAAATCTGATTGGACCGCTTCGTAACAGTAAATCAGGTTGCAACACAATGGCTTTTAAATGGTTTTAAAAATCATTACAAGCGATGTCGAAATTCGAAAATGAATGACTCTTTTAATTTGATCTGGTTTTTGCTAGTGAATCACTTGAAATGAAAAGAAATCACGAGTTTGAATCAGTCGGAGTGGTTCCAGCTTAAATTACTTAATTGATTTGGTTCATCTGTTCCTCTTTTTGCATCTTCAGCCATGTTTACATGACACTGTCAATACTACTACTGGTTTAGCTCGATAGTTTTATGACTGTTTAAGAAAAAGAAAAAAAGATTCGAGAAACCGCTTCGAAGTCCCGATCTGAATTAAATGATTCACGATCTGCGCTCTTAGGTTCTGTTCTAAAGCAAAAGATTTGTGAACCCACTCCGAAGTTCCGATCTAAATCAAATGAGTCGCGATCCATGCTCCGAAGTCCCAATCTGAATAAAGATTCACAAACTATCATTTCAGATCAGGACTTGAAGCACATATCTTAAATCATTCAATTCACGGAATAATTCAAGAACCCGCTCCAAAGTCCTGACCTAAATCAAATGATTCACGATACGCGATTTGAATGCCCAATCTGAATCAAATGATTTGCGATTCAAGATCTAATTGGATAGTTTCAATAGCTTTAAGGGTCAGTGGCATTTAAAGGTGTCCAAATCTTTTTAAAAAATCTAGTAAAAAAATCAGCTGGTTTCATTAGTAAGATTAGTAGTTTTTTAATGCATTCATTTATACAGTAAATATGCATTAAATTGATCAAATGCAACATTAAAGGCTTTTACATTGTTACAGAAAAAAATATTTCCAATAAATGCTGGTTTTTTTTTTAACTTTCTGTTCACCCTAAAACCCTGGAAAAATGCACAGTTTCCACAAAAATATTAATTAGCACAACTATTTTCAACTTTGATAATTCAGCTTTACCATCACAGAAACAACTTACATTTTAAAATAAATGAAAATAGAAAACTGTTATTTTAAACAGTTTTAATACTTTACATTAATACTGATTTTTTTGATCAGTTAAATTCAGCCTTCAGCATAAGGGATGTCTTTCAAAAGCTTTCAAAAAAATCTTCCTGACCTCAGACTTTTAAACAGTGGTGTATACATTTCATTTTTATATATTTAAAAAAAAAATGAATAGAAGTACGTCACATCATTGACCCTTAAGCTTCATATGCCCTACTTTTGTGTGCATTTCTTTCTATGGATTCTGAACACTCTCATTCTTTATGACAGAGCCTTCTATACATCCTCGAAGGCTCTCTTTCTCTCATTCACTATGACAGAGCTTTTTCTCTATCTCAGATCAGTCTGTCTCTCTGGTAATCAGAATTCCCTGTTGCTGCTCAGGTTCCGTGGTGAAACTGTTGAGCCTGACACACGGCTGCTGGGTACTAATGGGATTCCAACCTCACCGTTATCCAGCTCTGCTCGCTGCTGCAAAGAGCTGTCAAAATAACGCGCGGCTCACAGCCCAGAGGGAGAGAAAGTGTTGGGTGTTGGGTAAGGAGGATGCGAAGGGCATAGAGAGGAGTGATAGGAAAGGAGCCGAAATGAGATATGGGCTGAACAGAATCTAAAGCAATAACGTTGGTGGAATACAGCAAATATAGTTTGAGCTGTTCTCAATGAAATAGTGGTCTAAAGTGTTTAAATGAAGAGCTATTTTAGTAATGAAATGTAAACAAAGTCTCTTACCTGCCAGTTCATCATCAGGCCACCAGCCCAGCTCACAAGCTCTGCACGTGAACTCATCCTGAACGTATTCATTATCTTTACACGTAGTGCAGATCCAGCAGCAACTCACTTCACCTTTACGGATCACCTACAATCAGAAAACACCCAAAAATCTTTACAGTGACGCCAGCTTTGGTAACACTTCACAATTCTATTAATAAATACCTGAAATAAATGTATATATGGACCATTCTACAAATTTTGGTGCAAATTCAGAGTTGACTTTTTCCACAAATTTTGTATGTATGCAAATTATATAATTTCCAAGGTACACATTTCTAGTAATTGTGCAGTTAATTTTCATATTGTATTTTCAGAAAGTTTTGGAATATTTGTCCTTTTCCCCAAATTTGTCGCTACAGAAACAGTAATATATAATTTAATAAGAAGAGTTTCATTGACCTATTAAGATTTGCTTACAGCTACCTTTTAAATAGATTTTTGCCATTTTATTAAAACGTTTTCAAGTTTGATTTATAAGATTTGCTGTATTTTTAATCCATTTTTTCTTTGTAAAAGGCAAAAAGTTGATCATACAGATTTAAAAAGTTAAAGATTCATTAGTTTGAATAAACATTGAAGCAAACAATATCATAACATCTTAGTTGATAATTCAGTATACTTTATTTTTGACAAAACAGCCCATGTTTCGGTAGTGACACATTATGGAATTTTATCTCACATACTGAAATACTACTAAAACATACTAAAAATTTGCACAACTGTACTAAAATTTAGTTTATTTCCCCCAAATAAAGAATTATGTGTTACCTTTTGTCACAATAATGACATATTTCAGTCGTGACTGTTACGGTGTGACAGTGAACAGTTGTACACACATAAAAACTCAATTTTATGGAATAACACCAAAAAAAAAAACAATGATGTCACTGCCGAAACTTCACCAAATGTTTCAGTAATGACAATTTTAGATATTTTTGAACCCAGCTCAAAGATGTTAATCAGCACATGGTTAGCTAGCACAGCTCTAAACTGTTGTACACATACAAAAACTAAATGTTATGGAAAAACGCTCAAATAAACAGTGATGTCACTACCGAAACTCCACCAAATGTTTAGGTTGTGACTGTTCCGGTAGTGACAATTTTAAGATACGTTTGAACCCAGCTCAAAGATGCTAATCAGCACATGGTTAGCTAACACAGTTCTGAATAGTTGTACACATATAAAAATTAAATGTTATGGAAAAACACCCCAAAAAAGTGTGCTTAAATACAGAATAAAGGTGTTTGGTAGTGACATTCATCAAAGTTACACACAGATTTTCAGACTTTTGAACACATTTGCCTCAAAATGATGAGATCTGCTCACCATGTAGCTATTAGAAAAAGGGACACGTGAAAATATATATAGAAAATAACACAAAAATATAAATACGATTTTTTGCAGTGTACAACCAACCAGTTGTGTTAATTGACCAGGTTAAATTAGGAACTGGGAAAGCTGAATATGCAATTTCGTCAACTGTATAAGGATTGTTTTCAAACAAATTTCCCATCCTCTCCCTTTGGTCAATCAAATCGATAGCCCCGCCTCTAAGTCACACCACTGGTTAAAGTATTCTTGTTACAGTGAGCTGGACGAGGGAAGCCCAAACAAACAGAACAATGTCTAACAGCTTAGAGAAGCGAAATACTAATAGTTTATAGATGTCTCTAATTAATCTGTGATATTAGAAAGTACTTCAGCTTGAAATAGCTTTTATCTGGAAGTACTATACTATACTATGATTACGCTACATACACACCTTGATCTGTCCCTTGGAGCACGGTTCGCTGCAGACAGATCGGACCATCTCAGTGCGGTTCGTCATGAGTTTGTAATCACTGATGCTCAGAAGACCTTCATGCCATGACCCCACATTAATGTAATCATAGCGGCCCAGATCCTCCACATACTGTAGATTCATAATATCATACCTTAGAGACAAGAATAAGAGAGAGAGAGAGGAGTAATGATATGGGTAGATGGAAAAAAAAAAGAGAAAGGAAAAGAGCAAGTCTGCCATAATAAGTAGCTCAGCGCTGCTGAAGCCTCGGGACTAGCAAGAGGCAGAGTTCACACTTTTACCATGTTCACACATCCAAGTCTCTCAACTTCGCATCCTCCACCTGGGATATGAATCCACAACCTCCCGAGTACTCAGTCCACTCATCCATACTAATGACACTCCCCAGCTTACAGATGAGGCAAAGTGTCACGAGCGCACACATGTACACAAGGCAATGGCGGTCTTGGCAGCGGTGGAGCTGTCATCTTTTGTTCGTGTACAGTCAGGGTGACAGGAGCTGACCGCATGAGGGTATTGGAGTGGAGAGGACTGAAGCATCTCCTTGAGACAGGCAATCTGTTCCACTCCAAGTCCATTACCATCTGATACGCACCTTTTTGCATGTGTTGGCAAGGGTGCCAAATCTAACCTGAAAGGGTGCGTGCTCAATTGATGCCTTAGAGAACAAGTATTCAAAATGGTCAATGTCACACTGGCCATTCAAGTACAAGTTGCATTATTGACATTAAAGGAGAAGTCCACTTCTAAAACAAAGATTCACATATAATGTACTCAACCCCTTGTCATCCAAGATGTTCATGTCTTTCTTTCTTCAGTTGTAAAGAAATTATGTTTTTTGAGAAAATCATTGTAGCATTTTTCTCCATATAATGGACTGATATGTTGCCCCGATTTTGAACTTCCAAAATGCAGTTTAAATGCGTCTTCAAACAATCCCAAATGCAGTTGTAAAGCTGAGAAAGAAGGGTCTTATCTAGCACAACGATCGGTTATTTTAATAAAAATAATACAATTTATATACTTTTTAATGCCAAACGCTTGTCTTGTCTTACTCTGCCTGGACTGTTTTTGTTCCGGTTCATGACAGTTAGGGTATGTCGAAAAACTCTCATCTCATGTTCTCCCTCAACTTGGAAATCACCTTATATCGCTGTTTTACCTTTTTTTGTTGAGGGTGTTTGATCTCCTTTGCATGTTCACTTTGCAAAGACTGGGTCGGAACTTCTGCAGCGATGGAGGACGATTGGAGTTTTTCGACATACCCTAACTGTCTTGAGTCAGAATACACAGAGTTCAGGGAGAGCAAGACAAGACGAGCGTTTGGGATTAAAATGTATTTAAATTGCATTTTTTAATGAAAATAACCAATCGTTTCGCTAGATAAGACCCTTCTTCCTCGGCTGGGATTGTTTATAACCGCATTTGGGATAGTTTGAAGCCGCATTTAAACTGTATTTTGGAAGTTCAAAATTGGGGCACGATAGCAGTCCATTATATGGAGAAAAATGCAGAAATGTTTTCCTCAAAAAACATAATTTCTTTACGACCGAAGAAAGAAAGACATGAACATCTTGGATGACAAGGGGGTGCGTACATTATATGTGAATCTTTGTTTTGGAAGTGGACTTCTCCTTTAAACAGGCTCTGTTTCAAAACCTAGTGAGCTGCCTTCATATCACTCATTGAGGTACCTCATTTGGAACGCTCTACATAAGTAGCAATTCCACATGCAATTGTGTGTGATGTTCAGGGTGACTATAGGTCCCTATTTCTCTAAATTGCCTAAAATGTCAGGATTTTGCCTTTGTTTTCATATTTCACTCATAAGTAGAGTGTAGGCATTGTGCTGGACAATGAATTGTGACCCTAGACCACAAAACCAGTCGTAAGTAGCACGGGTATATTTGAAACAACAGCCAACAATACATTGTATGGGTCAAAATGATCGATTTTTTTTTTACACCAAAAATCTTTAGGATATTAAATAAAGTTCATGTTCCATGATGATATTTTGTAAATTTCCTACGTAAATATATCAAAACTTTATTTTTGATTAGTAATATGCATTGCTAAGAACTTCATTTGGACAACTTTAAAGGCAATTTCTCAATATTTTGCACCCTCAGATTCCATATATTCAAATAGTTGTATCTCAGCCAAATATTATACTCTCCTAACAAACTGTACATCAATGGAACGCTTATTTATTCAGAATAAATCTCAATTTCAAAAAACAGACCCTTATAACCAGTCGTGGTGTGGGATATCATTTATGAGGACTATAGAGAGCATGTCAAGTAGGAAAGCAAAGCCAAAGCCACCTCAATTTCAAAAACTGGACCCTTACAATTAATTTTGTGGTCCAGGGTCACATATGTGAGGTTAAAACTAAGCAGCTCCATAGGTAGCTTACTAGGTTTTGAAATAGAACACTAGTACTAGTACATACAAAGTATTCTTGTCATTTACCTCCCAGGTGAGTCTCCATTTACATCAAAGTAGACTTCCTCCCCAGACACGCCAGTAAAGGAGGTCTTGAGTATATAGTCCAGCAGCTTACTGCCGTCAATAGGATCCATTGCCTCGCACAGGCCAACGTGGTCTGGGCACAGCTCTTTATGCATATCATGAAGACCATGAGCCATCGCATAAATCGCATTGATCACGAAGCCCATCTTGCTGTCCTGGACATAGTTGTCTTTCAAGCTCTCATTTCCTGTCAGGATAAGATTTGAAACCAATGTGAGCAAAACTGAAGTAAGGACTATAGTCGTATTTGTGCCACTCTGCCTCCATCCATCCAAGATTTGTATATTTTATATGCGTTTATCTATTGAATTTGTTGGCAATTTAGCAAATAAAAAATTTGGATGCTAGATGAATTAAATTATCCTGAAATCTAAGTACAGCCGGAGCGCTGTCCTGTCAAAATGTAAACCAATATGTTTGCAAATTTCTGATTATTACAGAGCGACTAAAGGCAGAATGTCACTTTATCATTATGTTATATATAATTTTATGCCCGTAATATTAAAATACGGTCACATTTAGCACACTGAAGAGACTGAATAAAGGGAAGGAGAGTCCTGCTGGCAGGCTGGCAAACTACATGCTTTCTCTGAATTTCATATCTTAGCACTGGCAAGCCACTGGACAAAAGCCATATTCATAAGCCAGCTGATGGAAAAGCCATTCCAGTGCTACATATACATTCAAGAGAGATCAGAAGCAAAAAATTAAATAATAGATTCATTAAATATAATTATCATTTAAATGCAGTTCCTGGAACTGCACAAGCTGCGCACTGCAAAAAAATCATTTTCTTAATCAGTATTTTTATCTTGTCTTTTAGTAATTAAAACAAAATAAATTCAGATGAAATTAAAAACTGCTCATTTTTAAAACCCCATTAACCTGATCTTTTCTTGTTTTATGCTTAAATTATTAAAATCTATGATATGTATGCATAAAACAAGAACAAACTTGCCAGTCGGATGAGATTTTAATCATTTTAATTTTACACTTAATTCATGCAGTTTTGCTTTTCACTTAAATTTTTGTTTTAAAGTCCCCATGAAATCAAAATGGAAGTTTTATGGCTTTTAGTATGAATATGTTAGCCTTAAAGGGGTTATCAGATGCCCATTTTCCACAAGTTGATATGATTCTTTAGGGTCTTAATGAAAAGTCTATAATATACTTTGGTTAAAAATTCTCAATGGTAGTGTAAAACAACACCCTTTTTACCTTGTCAAAATGAGCTCTGCAAAAATCATCCTGTTCTGGTCGAGGTTGCTTTAAATGTTAATGAGCTCTGTTTGCCCCGCCCCTCTCTTCTCTCTGCGGAGTGATGAGCCTGTTTACTTTAGCTGCATTTAGCCGCTGACTAGCACGTTATTAGGAAAGGCGATCGCAAAGATTCATAAAAAAAACCTTATACTCACTTCTGCTGTAAGTGAAGCTGGATCACAAATGATTTGCGCGAACATAGACGGATATATGTAGACCGGGCAGCACATTCCCTTCACAAACAAACGTAATCCACTGCATCTTCAGCGGCTCAGATGTCGAGAGTAAATAACGACCACTATGTTCATTATTACATCCAGCAACACCTCAATCGCTCAGTAGGAGATATTCTTGTCTAACTTACATCCCTGCTCTGGCATCAAAACAATGGAGGACAGACTGTTACAGCTGATTTAAGGCGAGTCTGAGGTAAGATGCTCATGTCAATCAACTCAACAATATTATTTTTACAGATTAATTAAAATCCACTGCATGGATTTTTATCATTATTGGGTAGATGTGTACATACACTGCCAACACACATTAATGTTCAAACAACATGTAAAAGTGAACTTTGCATCTGATGACCCCTTTAAGGTTATCTATAAGCTAATGTGCTCCAAATCAATTGCAAAATTTGCATTTACAAGATATAAGCATTCAAAACTTATAGTCTCTAACTTCTTCAGCTTCTCATCAAACTTTCTGTCCAATCAAATGCTCTCTAGAATCAGAAGCGTCCCGCCCCCTACACTACAAATAGACGCTGTAGCTGCCGCTGCCGCTGCCGCTGAAATTCATTTGTTCGCAGAGTTAGTATTTTCTATACATAGTACACTATATAGGGGATAGGGAACGATTCAGACAGTGTAAATGTGCTTTCCACTGGGGTGAACGAAGTCGGGTTTCACACTGTCACACGAACCGCCAAAGCGCGCACACAGTCTACATAGTGGTCGACCAGAGCCACTGAGCTCAGGTCCAAGCTGTGATATAAACGAACACTATTGGCTGTTTAAAAATGGGGGCGGGACTGCTTGATATGTCCCACCTTGTCTTCCTGTTTCTGACGAAATTATGTCAGTGCTTAGAATAACGCTGCGTGTTTCAAAGCACTTCAGTGGACCTTTAAGGATGTGCAGATATTTATACAGGACAAAAGACAAAAATATTGATTCAGAAAATGATTTTTTGCAATGACTAATCAACCAGGTGAACTCTTCACTCTCACACACATGCAGACATAGTGAGTACCTCGTTACACTGTGATTGTGTCTTTTGTTTGCACATTCACACAGTTTCACACACACTTTGTGACGGCTTATTTCTTCTTGTGCAACAAGCTTCTCTTGTGCTCTCAGTGCCATCAAGCCTACCCTACAAGCAGCACAGAAAAGCTGGACTGATATCTTGTTTTGGCAGCATACTGTCTGACTTTGCTTGACTTTTAGGTTAAATTGAAGTCTTCTAGAGATACAGCTCATCAAAATTTTATGATCGATATCAATCTGATGCCTTTCCAAGCGCATGGTCAGGATATAGCTATAAAATATGAGAAGAAGAACAGCCTTAGATAGCTTTGAGATCAATGTTCATGGTGTTTTACAGGATCAGTATATTTTGCAGAGGGGCTACAGCTTTTTATAATTACAGTGGTGCAACTAGCTGATGTTTTTCTGTGACTGTTTCATTTGCCATCTTCACTATATGCATACCTCTCTAAACTGCACATCATCTTTATAACTGAGAATAGCTCTGCCAATCAAAGAAGCCAAACACAGTCCAACCTGTTGTGCTGTCTGTTGCCATAGTGAAGTGCTTCTTCAGTGCAGGTATCATAACATCATAATGTCTCTCATCAACTCTCACTTACCACCATGAGGGTCTTTCAGAAGAGGAGAACAATAACAAACTATAAGCTCTTGTCACTTATTAAAACAGTTAGAAAAACTAACCTACATTTCTACACAGATTTAGATATTTAGGCTTTAGTGATCCAAGATTACATTTTCTCTTTGTGTTTAATTATTTTTATGCAAAACAAAATTAGTAAAAATATAAACAGTTGCAGAAGCAGCACATTTTTTAATCTTAAGCGCTGTCTCAACAATAAAAAGAATTATTAGAACAGAAAAAAAGTTAAACTATATTTGTATGTGGACAGGCAAAGAGGACATTATTAGAAAAGCACAAAAGATGAGGGGGCACAACTCCGTTTACCTATATCACCTTTTAAAGCGCCGACCAGAGGATATTAACATGAAAAAAATGGAGGGAAATATACAGAGTTACCATTAATAATTCAATAAAATGTCATCATGCATAGAGTATATTCCTAAAAATGTATTAATTCAATTAGACAGACAACAGTTATGCAAAATAACATACTACCAAACTAACAATATATCATAAAAATGATATACTGTACTTCTATTTGCTCTCCTTTATTTTAATTAGAGCTAATATTAAATGTTACTTATAGCTTATATATTCATATTGACATCATCTGAGCAGCTTCCGGTTCTTTGTTTACCTGTGCAGATTTTCTGGTAGTTATGGTTCTCCTGAGGATGACCAGGAATGCGGCATTGGAAGCGATACTGCCAGAACTCAGCGAACCACGGGTTTCTCGTGTTGGTGTCCAAACGCAGCTTCAGAAAGTATTCATTAAATGACTGAACTTCTTCTGTCTGCAACTTCATTGTGATCCCACCATCTGCTTCCTGCTCATATCCTTCTACCACCTCATCACGATCTGCCCAGCCATCACTTTAGAAAAAAAGAGGGAACATAACATCAGATGATGAAGAATTTGTGTCATAAAGATCCAGTTTCTTTGTATAAACACGTCTTTCATATTACTGCATACAAATGAGATTCAGTTTCACTTAAATCACCAGTGGGCATCAAAGCATTTCAGTGTTGGGCTATGAGAGCTTGTGTTTAGCTGATATAATGCAATCCTCGAAGTAGACTGAACATTTTAGGATTTTGTAAATGTATGGAACATGTGAACAAATACAAAAAAAACATTTAATATTTAATATTCTACACTTTTACAAACTCAAATGCTGGCATCATTAAAGTAAAAGAAAGACATGACAAACAAGAAAACAGCATGTCTACTAGCTTTTCATCATGTTTCCAAGGCATTTTAAAGGGATAGTTTAACCCGAAATGAAAATTATGTCATTAATTACTAACCCTCATGCCATTCCGAACCTTATTTCACTTTTGGAACACAAATTAAGATGTTTTTGATGAAATCTGAGAGCTTTCTGGCCATAGGCCTGGTGAAAAAAACAGCATATGCTGGTAGGTATGTTTTGATGCTAGGATGCTGGTTTAAGATGGTCCTTAGCTGGTTTATGCTGGTCCTTTGCTGGTTGGACTTGGACTTTGGTTGCAGAGTGGTGTGCGTTTGTGGCTCCCTAGCGTTTTATTCTTCTGAGGAAATCTCTATTTTACTATTACTTTCTGTTGTTTAAAGTGATAAAATATAGCTTTTTCCCCACCAGATTTCTGTTATTATCCATCAAACTAATCCGATCGCTCGCTTTTAATCTATAACCGCGAGTGCAACGCCGCGCTGTGCGTTAGCATTCCGTTTGCCGGTTAGCCTGCCATTTGCGTTCCCACTCACGTCTCTATTCAGGTCTACTACCGCTTTCCTTTTTTCCTCGCTCTCGTTGATCGCTCGTTTTTATTCTACAACCGCGAGTGCAGCGTGTTTGTAGTGTGTTAGCCGGTTAGCTTGCCATTCACTTTTACTTTTTCTCTACGCCTTTTTCTACACAAGTTTCATCAGACAACAGTGGTGAGTTGAAATCGTTCTACAACTACGGTGAGTAATGGCTTCTTCTCCTTTCCTGGTAACCTGCATCACCTGTCATATGTATAGTTTATCAATCTCTGTCGGCAGCGAGGGATTCACATGTGATAAATGCAGGGAAATAGTTAGGCTGACAGAGAAGATTTCAGAACTAGAGACACGCATCCAAACTTTAATCGAGGATAGTAAGAATGCAAGGGCATTAGATACGGCTTTGGATGCGACTAGCTTAGGAAGTCCCGTACATTGTTCGGTTCCGGTAACTTCGCCTTTGCAGCAGGGCAACTGGGTGACTGTGAGACGGCATAGTCGCGGGTCAAAACACCGCTCTTCCGTTCCGATCAGAACATCAAACAGGTTCTCCCCACTCAGTGACGCACCCACTGAGAAACCTGATGAAAGTGCTCTAGTTATTGGCGATTCTATTGTACGGAACGTGAAAATAGAGACACCAGCCACCATAGTCCAATGTTTACCGGGAGCCAGAGCGCCTGACATCTTGGCAAATTTAAAAGTGCTGGCTAATGCTAAACGTAAATTCAGTAAGATCGTTATTCACGTCGGCACAAATGATGTTCGACTTCGCCAGTCGGAGATCACTAAAAATAATGTTAAAGAGGTGTGTGAACTTGCAAGTACGATGTCAGACACTGTAATTTGCTCTGGCCCCCTCCCTGCGTATCGTGGTGACGAGATACATAGCAGACTGTCGTCACTAAATGGCTGGATGTCTAAGTGGTGCCCGCAGAATAACATAGGTTTCATAGACAATTGGACAAGTTTTTGGGGCAGACCTGACCTGTTGAAAAGAGATGGTCTTCATCCCTCCAGGGGTGGTGCTGCTCTTCTCTCTAGTAATATGGCATATAGTCTTAGAGTTTGCACTTGACTAACTGGGGCCCAGGTCAGGAAGCAGACAGACTGGCTAATCCGACCGTCTGCTAGCCGCCTCACGTCACCAAAATCAGTTAATTCTCAGCACATAGAGACCCTTACACCTAGATATCATGCTATAGAGACTGTGTCTGTTCCCCGAGCTAGACAATACAAAAGACGTCCAAACCAATTTAAGAGTAACAATCTAATCAACGTTCAACAAATTAAAAATTTACATAATACAGAGAAACAAATGATAAAACTCGGCCTTTTGAATATCAGGTCCCTTTCCACAAAAGCGCTTTTTGTAAATGATATGATCATTGATCATAACCTAGATGTGCTATGTTTGACAGAAACCTGGCTAAAATCAGAAGATTACATTATCTTAAACGAGTCTACCCCTCATGATTACTGTTATAAACATGAGCCACGTCTAAAAGGTAAAGGGGGAGGTGTTTCTACAATTTATAGCAATATTTTTAGTGTTTCACAGAGAGCGGATTTCATGTATAACTCGTTTGAAGTAATGGTGCTTCATATAACATTATCCAGAGAAACAAGTGTTAATGATAAATCCCCCATGACGTTTGTACTTGCTACTGTATACAGGCCACCAGGGCACCATACAGATTTTCTTAAAGAATTCGCTGATTTTATATCTGAGCTGGTGTTGGCTACAGATAAGGTCTTAATAGTAGGTGACTTTAACATCCATGTTGATATTGAAAATGATGCACTGGCAGCTGCATTTACAGACATTCTAAATTCTATTGGAGTTAGACAACACGTGTCAGGTCCCACTCATTGTCGAAATCATACTCTAGACTTAATACTGTCACATGGAATTGATGTCAATGCCGTTGAGATTCTGCAGCAAAGTGATGATATCTCTGATCATTATCTAGTCTCGTGTATACTCCAGATAACTAAAACTGTAAATTCAACTCCTTATTACAAGTATGGTAGAACCATCACTTCTACTACAAAAGATTGCTTTCTAAGTAATCTTCCTGATTTATCTGAATTCCTCAGCATGTCCAATAGCTCAGAAAAACTTGATGATGTAACAGAAACTATTGACTCTCTCTTTTCCAGGACTCTAGATACGGTCGCTCCTCTGCGCCTAAGGAAGATTAAGGAAAACTGTCCGACCCCGTGGTATAACGAGCACACTTGCGCCCTAAAGAGAGCAGCCCGGAAAATGGAGCGCAGCTGGAGGAAAACAAAATTAGAGGTTTTTCGTACTGCTTGGCGGGAATGTACCCTATCGTACAGAAAAGCGTTAAAATCGGCCAGATCTGATTACTTTTCGACTCTTTTAGAAGAAAACAAACATAACCCTAGGTATTTATTCAATACAGTGGCTAAGTTAACAAAAAATAAAGAACCAACAGGCACTGACTGTGCCCATCAGCATAGCAGTAATGACTTCATGAACTACTTTACTTCTAAGATCGATACAATTAGAGACAAAATTGTCACCATGCAGCCGTCAATTACAGTGTCGCATCAGATAGTGCGCTATAGATTTCCTGGGGAACAATTCCACTCATTCTCTACTATAGGTCAGGAAGAATTGTATAAACTTGTTAAATCATCTAAACCAACAACTTGTATGCTAGACCCTATTCCATCTAGGCTACTAAAAGACTTGCTTCCAGATCTCATAGATCCTCTGCTAAATATTATTAATTCATCACTGTCATTAGGATATGTCCCCAAAACCTTCAAACTGGCTGCTATTAAGCCTCTAATTAAAAAACCACAACTTGACCCCAACGAATTGACTAATTACAGACCTATCTCGAATCTCCCATTTCTATCAAAGATATTAGAAAAGGTTGTATCCTCACAATTATCTTCCTTCCTACAGAAATATGATATCTGTGAGGATTTCCAGTCAGGTTTTAGACCATACCATAGTACTGAGACTGCTCTTATTAGAGTTACAAATGATCTACTCTTGTCATCTGATCGTGGTTGTATCTCTCTGTTAGTGCTACTGGATCTTAGTGCTGCGTTTGATACTGTTGACCACAACATTCTCTTGAATAGACTTGAGAATTATGTTGGCATTAGTGGTAGTGCATTGGCATGGTTCAAATCGTACCTATCTGACCGCCATCAATTCGTGGTAGTAAATGAAAAGGTATCATATCGATCACAAGTGCAGTATGGAGTACCGCAAGGCTCAGTACTAGGGCCATTACTCTTTACGCTTTACATGTTACCCCTGGGTGATATCATCAGGAAATATGGTGTTAGCTTTCACTGCTACGCTGATGATACCCAGCTCTATATTTCTTCGCGGCCCGGCGAAACGTACCAATTTGAAAAACTAATGGATTGTGTAGTTGAGTTAAAAAATTGGATGACAAGTAATTTCTTACTGCTAAATTCTGAAAAAACAGAGGTGTTAATTATTGGGCCTAAAACCTCAGCGTGTAATAACCTACAACACTGTCTAATACTGGATGGCTGCTCTGTCAATTCTTCGTCATCAGTTAGGAACCTAGGTGTGCTATTTGATGGTAATCTTTCCTTTGAAAACCACATCTCTAGTATTTGCAAAACTGCATTTTTCCATCTCAAAAATATATCTAAACTACGACCTATGCTATCAATGTCAAATGCTGAAACATTAATTCATGCATTTATGACCTCACGGTTAGATTATTGTAATGCTTTATTGGGTGGTTGTTCTGCTCGCTTAATAAACAAACTCCAGCTGGTCCAAAATGCAGCAGCTAGAGTTCTTACTAGAACCAAAAAGTATGATCATATTAGCCCGGTTCTGTCTACACTGCACTGGCTCCCTATTAAACATCGTATAGATTTTAAAATCTTGCTAATTACTTACAAAGCCCTTAATGGTTTAGCTCCTCAGTACCTGAGCGAGCTCCTATCACATTATAGTCCCTCACGTCCGCTGCGTTCTCAAAACTCTGGCAATTTGATAATACCTAGAATATCAAAATCAACCGCGGGCGGGAGATCATTTTCTTATCTAGCGCCCAAACTCTGGAACAATCTACCCTACAATGTTCGGGACGCAGACACACTCTGTCAGTTTAAATCTAGATTAAAGACCCATCTCTTTAACCTTGCTTACACATAACACATCAACATATTCTTATAATTCAAATCCGTTAAAGGATTGTTAGGCTGCACTAATTAGGTCAACCGGAACCGGGAACACTTCCCATAACACCCGATGTACTCAGTGCATCGTCAGAAGAATGGCATCTACGCTAATATTAGTCTGTTTCTCTCTTATCCCGAGGTCACATTAACCACCAGATCCAGTCCGTATCCAGATCAGATGGTCACTGCAGTCCCCCGGATCCAGTCCGAACCCAGCCCAGATGGTGGATCAGCACCTAGTGACGACCTCTACAGCCCTGAATGTCATCGGAGTCCACATCAACTAGATGAGCCCCAGAGACGGATCCACAGTGAAGACCTCGTCACCTAGACGGCTGTCGGCACAAGACCACGGGACCTTTGGCCAGAGGAGAACTGGCCCCCCGACTGAGCCTGGTTTCTCCCAAGGTTTTTTTCTCCATTTGTCACCGATGGAGTTTTGGTTCCTTGCCGCTGTCGCCTCTGGCTTGCTTAGTTGGGGACACTTTCTCTCAACACAATATTGCATTTTATTTTATTGTTTTTGATTAACTACCTTTACCTAAAATGTGAGTGTTTACTGTTGCCTTTGGCATTGTTGATGTACTGTTTCCTATCTAATACTGTACAGCCGCCTTGTCACAATTCTGTATTGTTAAAGGCGGTATATAAATAAAGGTGACTTGACTTGACTTGGTTTATGCTGGTCCTTGACCAGGGGGGGATAAACTCTATAATTATCGTGCAATATATATTTCCTCGATAAACGATAACAAGAGTTCGATAGATGTTCGATAGAATGTTTATGCGGCAAAGGCGGAACAAAAGAGCGCTAGTCATTTGAAGCGCGCCACTCGGACCGTTAATCCGCTCAGATCAAATTTCAAACGGCGACACAGCGCGAACTTACTAGAGCAGATGAGTTCACTCGCTGATGTGTCTTGGTCACTAAACAGTGCTGTGAGATCCAGTGTGAAGCGCTTGAATTCAGTTAAGAACACAAATGACTCGGTTTGAAGCCCGATGAAACAGCGCTGACAAACAGGAGGAACACTGCGCACCAATACAGTCAAGGATTTTTAATCAACAAATCGCCATAATTTACTGTAGATTTACTGTAGTAGCACTAACTGCACAGTGGTATTGTGTCAGAAATGTGGGTATATTTGTGTCGAATGTTTTTTTATATTATTAAAAAGTGTAAAGAATTCAAAAAACATTAAGTGTTTGTCATGTTCTGACCATAAAGAATAGTTTAAATTAACCGTCTGGTTTTTACAACTTTCACATTGTAGCAAAAATCTGTCTACAAATTTGACATTTATTGTGATAATTATCGATATCGACTGATATGAAAAAAAAAATGTCATGATAATTTTTTGGCCATATCACCCAGCCTTAATAGATAGCAACAAAACTGACACCCAGAAAAGTAGTAAGGACATCGCTGAAATAGTCCATGTGACATCTGTGTTTCAACCATAATTTTATGAAGCTAAAAGAATAATTTTTGTGCACAAAAAAAAAACAAAAAAACACAAAAATAACTACTTTATTCAACAATAATGCATTGTTGTACTCTCACGAACATGCATCGAAGACTAACACAGAAGAGAAGGAATTGTTGAATAAAGTTGTTTTTTTTTTGTTTTCTTTGCGCACAAAAAGCATTCTCGTAGCATAACATTACGGTTGAACCACAAATGTCACATGGACTATTTTAACAATCTCCTTACTACCTTTCAGGGCCTTAAATGTAGTAGTTGCGTTGCTGTCTATCAGGGTCAGAAAGCTCTCATATTTTATTAAAAAATATCTTAATTTAATATCTCGAAGATGAACGAAGGTCTTATGGGTTTAAAACGGCATACATTATTTTTACTGACTGCAGAGTTTTGGACCTCCATTTTCTTTCTCTCCTCTTTCTCCACTCACATATTTCTCACAGTCAGCATTTTTCGCTTATTATGTTTTGTTATTCAGTTATGTATTGCATGAATCCATTTCTTCATCATTCTCTGCTTGCCTAACTCCGCTTCTTGCACAGTAGCAGTATTGTTGGATCATAGAGCGAATTAGACAAAATTACCTTTAGAGGGTTTGACCTAAAATACATCTCCCTAAACAGCTTTGCACCCCACAGTATAGAGCGGAAAATGGCAGAGATTAGATAGAGCAGAGCTCTACAGAGAGTTTTATTACCTCTATGAATAATGAATGAGCTGAAGCTCAGGTAGAGATTCTCTGTGCTACTATGGCAGATATGGCAGTGTCCTGAGGCTGAAGAAAGGCTAACTAGAGCAGCGATGGCACATACTGTAGGAGGATGGGAGCTGTTTGATTTCATCACAGCTCAATCCATCCCTAATTCTCTGCTTAGATTAATCTCAACATGTTCTCCTTCCCCACATCATTTTCGATTTCCTCGCTTCTTGCATCGTCTCGGTGCACACTTATTATTGTGCCTACTTTTTTTACCATTCCTACTTGTTTTGTTTTCTTCTACCTTTTCTCTTCTCCTTCCCTCTCTTTTTGCCCTTTCCTTCAAGAAAAATAAAATATTTGTTGTTTTTAGAATATATTGCTGTAAGGGACAGTAAAGACATTTATAAAGCCGTTTATAAAGTGAAATGTATAAAGATTTCATGAGCACCAATGCAGCATTTTAGAATGATTTCTGAAGGCTGCTGAATGGCTGCTGAAAATTCAGTTTTGTCATCACAGGAATAAATTGCATTTTATATATATTTAAATAGAAAAATGATAATACTAAAGTAATATTATTTAATGATATTACTGTTTTTACTGTATTTTTAATCAAATAAATGCAGCTTTGGTGAGCATAAGAGATTTCCAAAAATCTTACCAACCACAAACTTTCTAACGGTGGTGCATCTTTATATTGTAAATCTATATTACACACTGTCATATAATACAAGAAACGAGAAGTCAGCTAGTAGGCTAATGTCAATATCACATACATCACAGTATCGGTTTCTAATTTATTTTGAATCAGACTGAAAAATTTCAGTAACAGCTCTGACTGATTCACTGAGTGAATCTGATTCAAACTACTGTTTTGGCTGTTTTGTGAATATTTTCAATTGACTCATTAAAAAGAACTGGTTCAAAAGAGTCATTAGTTCAAAAATCAAACATCATGGCTTGTGTGCGCAGGAAACACCAAAGCTCTAAAGATGTACAGTCAAACCAAAAATTATTCAGACACCAGATATCATTTCTGATATTTTTGTACTAGGGGGTGCAGGACACTATAGTTCATTTATGTAAGTGAGGATAGCAAAATAAAGTAAACTGTGATATATCCAAACATTCTTCATACAGTGGAGTACCAGTAAAATTTGGGACCAAAATTTTGATTTGACACTTTGACCTGACCATGTTTTGTTACATAACTTATATCAAATTTATCTGACAAGATGAATTTGTTCTGACACAGATTAACTCTGTGTTCATATTTCATATTTTATTACTATTTTCTAAACTATAGCGAATAAACTGTGAGATGTGAGAAATGTTGAAGGTGTCTGAATAAATTTTGGCTTGACTGTAATTAACTAGCCTCACTAAATGATAAAACAACATACAGTTGTGCTCAAAATTATTCATACCCTTGGTAAATATGATCAAAGAAGGCTGTGAAAATAAATCGATCATTAATCCTTTTGATCTTTTATTTTAAAAATGTACAAAAAACTTTTTTCCTCTAATACACATTGGCCACAATTAATCATACCCTTCTATTCTATATACCTACACACCCTATTCTATACTTTTTGCAACCTCCTTTTCACCAAGATAACAGCTCTGAGTCTTCACCTATAATGCCTGATACGTTCAGAGAACATCTGACAAGAGATCAGAGACCATTCCTTCATACAGAATCTCTCCAGACCTGTTAGATTTCCAGGTCCATGTTGGTGCTTCTCCTCTTCAGTTCACCCCACTCATTTTTTTACTGGGTTCAGTTCTCAGTGACCCATTTTTTTCTTTTGATTTTGATGTTTGTTTGTGAATCATTGTCCTGTTGGAGGATCCAACCACGGCCCATTATAAGATTTCTAACAGGGACAGTCAGTTTTTAATTTTTATCAGTTGGTATTTGTTAGAATCCATGATGCCATCTATCTGAACAAGATTTCCAGGATCTCTGGCAGAAAAATAGGCCCACAACGTTAAAGATACAGCAGTATATTTCATTGTACACATGGGGTACTTTTGGTAACCCATCTTGAGTGTTTGCTTCTAAAAAACTCATTTTTTGGTTTCATCTGACCATAGAACCTAGCCCTGTTTGAAGTTCCAGTAGTGTCTAGCAAATAAACATGACATTTTTGAAGTTTGAGGTTCAAATGGATAAACAATGCTGACTTATTCACAGCCTTCTTTGATCATATTTACGAAGGGTTTGAATAATTTTGAGCACAACTGCATATCTGCTTTTTTTGGTCCTTCTCTCCTTTCTTTTCCTCTCCTCCATTTTCTCATTACTCATTCAAATCCAGTATATTGTGCATGTGTGCTCTGGTTGACTGTTGCTCGATCCTCTCTAGAGGACTGAGTAAGACAGTGCAGGCTTAGGCTGAGGGCCATTAGAACTCATCCAGAAGCCTTTACTAATTCATGGCGCTCCAGTTAGCAGCAGCCTGGCTCTGTGTTTCACAAGCAGCATTGCTGCTGGGAGCCCCCATCACGCCTGCTCTCGCTCACCCCACACCAGCTTTCATCTAAAGCCTCTATTACTCTCTCTCTCCATCTCACATTCACATACACACATGATGAGCCTTTGTCATGTCCTCTCTGCGTGTCCTAAACTCCCCAAATCAGTCCATTCACACCCAAAACCTTTCAATGTCAGCCTCTTTTTAATATACTTCGAATTCACATGGGACAAAACTTGAAAACTTGCGCAGTGACATGAAGTAAACAGTGTAGAATCAGCTTCCTTAACATTACAACAGCAGTCTGAGAACAAACAGATGTGATTTAAGTCTTATGGGACGTGGTGTAATACAGTTCCAATGACAGGGCTGCTGGGATGCCTGCAGGCTTTCCTCGCTCTAATGTAGTTTCGCTGTAGCTGTTTGAACCTTAAAGACTTGAAAGTGACCTCAGAGCACCTGTGAAGTGCTGGAAAAGACTGACAGGTCAACACAAACAGGTTTATATCTGCAGCTTCCCACAGTCTAATGTTAATGCTGATTCAACCCAGCTTTCTAGGCATGTTTTTGCACCAGAATCTCTCTAACCAGTCTACTTTTCTCTGTCCTCTTACAGTTCCATCCATAATGAACTGATTTTACAGCCAAATGTAGGAACTTCCCATATGCAGACATTTCGGAAAACCTGTTAAAGTTACTTTTTCTCGGTCTCTGCTCGCCCTCATGACTAATAAATCTTTTAATACGTTCAAAATGGAGGGCTAATGAGAAAGAGATGTTTCCTGAGAATTAGCCTCTGCGGGGCTTTACAAGAGCGGTTCTCTTACAAAACCGCAATATCCGCAGATGATAACTTCTACAAGGAGGTCACAGGCAATCATGGAGTACTGAATGCACTAAAGAATGCTGAATCCAATTCTCCACATTACTTGAGGAGAAAATAACCTCAGAAGAAAAGCTATTTGGAGAGTTCAAGCGCATCTATGAGTAAATGACCCACTTAAATACAAACATGGTAAAGAACTGTGCTGAAGTCATAAGGCAAGTTTAAAACAAGAAACCATAAAGGTAACACAAGCAGGACTGAGCTCAAGGACGCACTGCTTTATTTTAAAAAAAGAATGTTAAAATCAGATAAAATGATGTCAAGCACTTTAAGTCAGTCTATCATTAGCAATGGTTGCAGGGTCATACTATGAAACAGACATCATTTTCCAGTTTGATGAGTGGAAGAGAAGAATTTGTTGAATAAAGCTGTTATTTTTGTTTTCTTTGCACACTACAAAGATTCTCGTAACTTCATCAAATTAAGGTTGAATCACTAATCTCACATGGACTATTTTAACCATGTCCTTACAAGCTCTCGGATTTTATCAAAGAATATCTTAATTTGTGCTCCAAAGATGAATGAAGGTCTTACGGGTTTGGAACGACATAAAGTTTATTTTTTAGGTGAACTGTCCCTTTAAGGTTATAATAATTATATTATCTATATCTATAAAAAAAAAAAAAAAAAAAATTAGGGTTTTCATAGTTTTAAATATTTAGATAGTATTTTATTTAAGCTTTATTTTAATGACCAAAAAACATTTTTTAAATAGTTTTATTTTCAGTTTAATTAGTTCACAATAACAACACTGGTACAATGTGTCCTTCTATATCAAATGTGACCCTGGACCACAAAACCAGTCATGAGGGTTAATTTTTTGAAATTGAGATTTATACGTAACCTGAAAGCTGAATAAATAATAATCATTGATGTATGGTTTGTTAGGATAGGACAATATTTGGCCGAGATGCAACTATTTGAAAATCTGTAATCTGAAAAAATATTGAGAAAATCGCCTTTAAAGTTGTCCAAATAGAAGTTCTTAGCAATGGATATTACCAATTAAAAATTAAGTTTAAAAAATATCTTCATGGAACATGAAATTTACTTAATATCCTAATGATTTTTGGCATAAAAGAAAAATCAATAATTTTGACCTATACAATGTATTGTCAGCTATTGCTACAAATATACCCATACTACTTACGACTGGTTTTGTGATCCAGGGTCACATATAATTTAAAAAAAATAGTCAGCACTAAACACAATATTGAAACCACATCACTGAAAACAATATTGTCTTCAGAAAACGTTAACTAGTGAACTTTAATTTGGAGCAAGAGACAACAGGGAAGTGTATTTATTAGGTCAGAGGTGTGCCACTTTGCTCACAGATGATTGGTCAAGAACATAATCTGCCCCAGTGATAAATACTGCTAAAAGCCAAGCCACTTTCACACTGACTAAAACCCAGGCTTGGAACAAACTAAACTGAAACATACCATACCATACCATACCATGGTATAGGCCCCTAATGAATGGGACACATTGATAAGACTACTAATTTCCATCCATGAAGAGACACATCTCAAAAACAGTGACGAGATGACAGCTGATTATAGAAAAAAATAAAATAAAATCTGCAATATTCTCACAGGATGAGCAGAGCTGAGAGGCAGCATGATGCTAATTAAAGAGAGAGGGCTTCTCAGGGACGCTCAAGTTGCAAGGGGAAACTTAAGAATCTACAGCAATAATGCAAAAATGTGTATACTGTACTAATTTACAGTTGAAGTCAAAAGTTTACATACACCTTGCAGAATCTGCAAAATGTTAATTATTTTACCAAAATAAGAGGGATCGTACAAAATGCAAGTTATTTTTTTAGTTCTGACCTGACTAAGATATTTCAAATAAAAGCCAGTTACATTTAATCCACAAGAGAAAATAATAGTTGAATGTATAAAAATGACCCTGTTCAAAAGTTTACATACACTTGATTCTTAATACTGTGTTGTTACCTGAATGATCCACAACTGTTTTTGTTTTTTTTGTTTTTTTAGTGATAGTTGTTCATGAGTCCCTTGCTTGCCCTAAACAGTTAAACTGTCTACTGTTCTTCAGAAAAATCCTTCAGGTCCCACAGATTCTTTGGTTTTTCAGGATTTTTGTGTATTTGAACCCTTTCCAGCAACAGTGAGTCATATGCAGCTATTGCAGAAGATTCAAACGCTCAATGATGCTTCAGAAGAAAAAAAAAACGACGCATTAAGAGCCAGGGGTGTAAACTTTTGAACAGAATGGAGATGTGTACATTTGTCTTTTTTATCATATTTTTTCATTTAGTACTGCCCTTCAGAAGCTACAGAAGATATTTCTTTATGGTCCTCAGAAGACAAAATAAGTGAAATTTATCCTGATCTTCAAATTCAAAAAGTTTTCACCCCCGACTTAATGCATAGTTTTTCCTTCTGAAGCATCAGTGACCATTTGAACCTTTTGTAATAGTTGCATATGAGACCTTCAGTTGTCCTCAGTGTAAAAAGATGGATTTTAAAATCATACAGTCATTATTGGAAAGGGTTCAAATAGACAAAAATACGGAAAAACCAAAAAAAATTGTGGGACCTGAAAGATTTTTTTTGAAGAACAGTAGACAGTTTAACTGTTCAGGACAGAACTATCACTAAAAAAAAAAAAAAAAAAAAAACATAGCTGTGGATCATTCGGGTAACAACACAGTATTAAGAATCAAGTGTACGTAAACTTTTGAACAATGTCATTTTTATAAAAAACTATTATTTTCTATTGTGGACTAAATGTAAACATCTTTTATGTGAAAGATCTTATTCAGGTCAGTACTAAATAAAAATTAAAATGCATTTTGTATGATCCCTCTTTTTTGGTAATTAACATTTTGCAGATTCTGCAAGGTGTATGTAAACTTTTGACTTCAACTGTATATATCACCTATATAATTGCAACCATCTAGCCAACTCTCAGAAACTACCCACATTAGTCTATCACCATTAGTCTTGCAGATGAAGAAACACTCAAATTCTCTTTTCTGAAAACTGTTTTTTCGCTTCTTCTTCTAAATGAATGTGTAATGAGAGGCGAGAAGGAGTTTTTGGAGGAAAGCGCAAAAGGATTATTGGGACTGGGAACACAGAAGGCACTAGGGGAGGAGAGTGCTGCCGTTTAAACATTTAATTTGGATTCCTGTCAGTGCTTGAGACACAGCTGAAATACTGAGGAGCTGAAGTTGTTTTTCTGTCCTGAGAGCAATAATATGTGCCTATGAAAATATCTCTGGGGCACATGCTGTATGGGACTCTAAATAAGGAGTAAATATAGTGGGAATGAACCATGATCATTAAGAGGCAGAGGCAAACACAGTGCCCAGTGTAGCCTGACAGCTTCTGGGGAATCCAATGCAATAAGCGTTCAAGAGAAGCTGCCCCTGAGACTGAGGATGTTGATTAGAAATTAAAAAGTCAATGTTTTTTCTGCTGCTGTGGAAAATTACGTAGCCTGATTTTGGGCTGGCTATGAATAAACAAAGCAGAGGAAAAGAACACCTGGACCTCATCCTCTTTTTTCACTGAAGAGCTCTCCAAACATACTCTCTATCTATCTCTTTTTTTTCTTAATCACTTTCTCTTTCTCTCTCTATCTCACATACACATCATCAGCTGTCTTGGCTTGAAGGCTTGGACTCAGATTATCATGACAAAGCAAGATGTGTTTTAATGAATAAATCTCCATTAGTTTCCAAAAGCGGTTTTGCTGTCTGCCTCTCCTACTTTCTCCTTTCCTCTCAAACATGTACTGAGAAAAACACACATGTTCGATTCTATTACCCAGCTGAAAACTGAATGAGACAGGTCATGCAAATACTAAAATAGATGAAAATCCAGACTCCAGACACAATGTTTTGACCTAGAAAGTCTGTTAGCTGAATATGATGGCCTGCCTGTGATTGTACATGGGTGGGCTATAGATGCTGCCTTGATATAGATTAAACAAGATAGCTGCTACAATTCATTTCCAGATCTTCAAGTCTGCAAGGATTCCATCCGAGAACATTATCCAGTGCTGCTCTGATTTCGCTATCAGACAGTTTGACTGATCTGAGAATAGCTTTTGTAAACCAAACCCAGAACTGGGCAGAAAGTGCATGTTTGATTATATGATGATATCTTAAAACACTGGTTAAAATCCACTTAGAGATATCTGGGGGTCTTGTATCATCATGAAGTGGTTTCTTTTGCTATAACAACTAGCTGACTAAACATTAGTCACCTTAATTACTCAACAATCGAATTTGGCGAATAGTAGGAAACATCAGACTGCTTCACCAATTTACCAAATTGATCAAATGCCTCGACTGACTAATTAGAGTAGAGTATTCTTGAGACACTTGCAATAAGTAGCAAAGAAAGAACAAAATATTTTATGGGGGTATGGCTAATGGACCAGTGTTTTTTAGTATCTTATTATAGTATTTATAAAAAAATTTTAAATAGCTTTTATTTTTATTTTTAATTTTTTGTAATTTGTGCTTTTAACAATTGTATTATTTTTTATATACTTCTATTTAGCTTACATTTATTTTTATTTTCCTTTTAGTAATTTCAGTACTTCAACTATTTTGCCAAGCAATATTTATATTCTTTTTTATTTTAATTTAAGTTTTTCATCCAATATTTAAACTACCAGTCAAAAGTTTTTGAACAGTAAGATTTTTAATGTTTTCTTTAAAGAATTCTCTTTTGCTCACCAAGCCTTAATTTATTTGATATAAAAAAAGTTTAAAAAAAAAAAAAAAAAGCAGTAATATTGTGAAATATTTTACTATTTAAAATAACTGTTTTCTATTTAAATATATTTTAAAATGTAATTTATTCCTGTGATCAAAGCTAAATTTTCAGCATCATTACTCCAGTCTTCCATGTCACATGATCCTTCAGAAATCATTCTAATATGCTGATTTGCTGTTCAAGAAACATTTAGTAGTAGTAGTAGTAGTACTAGTAGTAGTATCAATATTTAAAACGGTTGAGTAAATTCTTTCAGGATGAATAGAAAGATCATTTATCTGAAATAAAAAGCTTTTGTAACATTATACATTACACCATTCAAAAGCTTGGAGTCAGTTTATTTATTTATTTATTTCTAGAAATTAATACTTTTTTTTTTTACCAAGGATGCTTTAAATTGATCAAAAGTGATGATAAAGACATTTATAACGTTACAAAAGATTTCTGATAAATGTTGTTCTTCTGAACTTTTCTATTCATTAAAGAAACCTGAAAAAAATGTACTGTGTACTGTTTTCAACATGATAATATTTTATTTACTTATTTATTTATTTATTTTAGGCAGCAAATCAAAATATTAGAATGATTTCTGAGGGATCATGTGACTGGAGTAATGATACCAAAAATTCAGCTTCGAGATCACAGGAAAAAATACATTTTAAAATATACTCAAATAGAAAACAGTTATTTTAAATAGTAAAAATATTTCAAAATGTTACTGTTCTTGCTGTAGTTTGGATCATACAAATGCAGGCTTGATGAGCAGAAGAGACTTTTTTAAAAACATTAACAATCTTACTGTTCAAAGACGTTTGACATATAGTGTAAAGTTATCAAATACATTTTTTTTTTTTTTAATTTGTTTTAGTTAACAATAATAATATTGATAAGGTCCAATGTTTGGTTCTGCTCCTCCTCTAATTTCCAAGTCACAAGTGATGCATTCACTGTAGGGGAACCAAGGATCATCTTTTGCTTGCCTACTGGTTATTTGGCATCAGAAACATTTCCTGAGAGGCTGTGAGATTGAATATTTAATACCCAGCCCACAGCATTTTTCCATCCCTATCTAAAAAAAAGTGACCACCCTCTCTGGCACACGCACCCAAACACAAAATCAAACTCTCACACCACATAAGACAAAGGCAGGAGGCTGTTTCCAGGGATTTGTGAGCCAGCTACTGAATCACAAATTATTCATTAGTGGTGAAAAGTGTGAAAAGCGCCTCTGTTCACAATGTCCATATTTAATCTCATCTGGTTTCCCTGGAAACTTGTGTATTTGGTAGCAACACTTATTTCCAAGCATTCCGATGTCTCTTAGTCTTTCGCCATAATATGAAACACAAAGCTGTTGAAGCAACACATAAAATGTACTAATAATTATTCACAGTATTAGAAGTGTATTTGCTTATTTTGCACACAATATGCAAAAGCATTAAAGATGATTCAGTGATATAACCATGAGCAAGACAATGTGGGTGTCATTTTGACTTCTTTGCCCTCTGTGTGTCTTCCAAAGCTTGCGATGTATTCCTCTGACATGATCAAACATGATCAAATTATAGCTAAGCATCGTGAGTGATGCAGTTTCTCCAGCCCTGAAACTGAATGGTTTTCGGCCTTACCTTCCAATTAGCTGGAACTCTCCAGAAACCCCACGGCGCCGCATGGCCATCAGCAAGCTACGGACAGTCATTCCTTCACAGAAGCAGACGACCACGCGGGCTTTGGGCAGACGCTCCCGCAGTTTCTTAAGCAGACGGTCAAAGTGCTTTTCGCCAGCATTACTGTATATCTTATCAGAGTGGGCGATACATAGACCCTCCTCTGCGGCCAACTCCTTAAAGGCCTCCATGCCACTCTCTCCATAGTTACCTGTGTTCAGACACAAAATTAGGACGGTTAATAAAGGATAAGCTAAAAAGCATATCAAACTAGTGCAGCTTTAATCATAGACACAGAATGGAGGATGGATTACCGCCACTGATCCAACACCTGTCAGACCAGTCAGAGCCCAGGATAAGAAATGGATGACAGTTGACTATGGAGGACACAAAATGACAGGCAGACAGGCAACTGAAAAACATGAAATGGAGAAATGGTCACCACCATTTTGGATACAAATGGCGTCATACAATTAGAATGAGAAACACAGAATAAAATAAGAAAACGCATATAAACATCTCACATAAATGCCTTTTTGGAATACATGATTCAGACTTAATCACAACATTCTGTAATCAAATATTTTCGTACAATAACCGATAAACTGCAAGATATTTCTACATAGCTAAGGGATAGCTCACCCAAAATCTGTCATCATTTATTTGCCATCACCTTAATGATTTCAGGAGACAATAGAGTGTTTTATATTGGCGACACTAAATGTAAACAATGCCACTGAACTGAACAAAACTCGCATATTTTGAAAATTGTTGTCATATTTTGGGCTGTACTAATCAGTCAGGCTTGGAAAACATTTGGAGTACTATAAACTGCCAAAAGTTATAACAAATCAAGGAGAAGAGTGCAAAAAACTGTCTGAGGAACAAAAGGCATTTGTGGTTGGCCAAACTGAACCAGTATTTCCAGGGCAAGAATCTTAACAACATTCGTGTTTTTTTCTTATCATTTTTGGTCAGGTTGGTGAAATATTAGGCTAATATCTTAATTATTACTGCGCATACATATCTTTACCACCTATTAACTTTAGTTTGTCAAAATATTGCACCCTTTCCTGCTTACCATGTCCCTCTCTATATGATTTAACAGCCTCCACACATTTTTTCCGTGGTTTAGACAGCATACATTATCAGAACAACGTATTCAGTACGTTAACCATGCAATCCGAGTATCACCAACATGGCCGTGCATCAGGGTAACTGACCAAGTTGTGATGTAAGTGCAAACCCTCTATCTACTTTTTTCAGTAACCGATGGAACCAATACATTATCAATTTAAAAAATATGTTCATTTGACTAGAAACAGCAGAGAGCGGAAATGCAAAGCGTCGCTCCAGTCCAGTGAGACTTCCACGTTCAAAAAAAGGTGGATAGAAGAAAAAAAATCTCTCCTCTCATGAGATTGAAAAAAGGAGTACACTTCCAAAACAAAGATTCACATATAATGTACTCACCCCCTTATCATCCAAGATCTTCTTGTCTTTCTTCAGTCGTAAAGAAATTATGTTTTTTAAGGAAAACATTTCAGCATTTTTCTCCATATAACGGACTGATATGGTGCCCCGATTTTGAACTTCCAAAATGCAGTTTAAATGCAGCTTCAAACGATCCCAAATGCGGTTGTAAACGATCCCAGCCGAGAAAGATGGGTCTTGTCTAGCGTAACAATCGGTTATTTTCATAACAATAATACAATTTATATACTTTTTAATGTCAAACGCTCATCTTGTCTTACTCTGCCTGGACTGTTTTTTTTTTGACAGTTAGGTATGTTGAAAAACTCACATCTCATGTTCTCCCTGAACTTCAAAATCGTCCTATATCACTGTTTTACCTTTTTTGTTAAGGGTGTTTGATCTTCTTTGCATGTTCACTTTGTGAAGACTGGGTCGGTACTTCTACAGCGATGTAGGATGATTTTGAAATGATTTTTGAAGTTGGGGGAGAAAATACGATTGGAGTTTTTCGACATACCCTAGCACCGTGTCTACACCGGACGCGAGCCGCGTGGCGCTATGCGACAAAATACAGTAGAACCCATTATAATCATTGATGCTGTCTACACTGGATGCGGCGCGGCGCGACACGACAAATCGCCGACAGTAAACTGCTACCGCATTCTATTTATGACGTGCTCACACAAAGTTCAAATGATTTGCAACGGTCGCTTTGTCGCGTCCAGTGTAGACACAGTGTAACTGTCTTGAGTCAGTATACACAGAGTTCAGGGAGAGAAAGGCAAGAGGAGCGTTTGAGATTGAAAAGTATTTAAATTGTATTTTTTTAAATGAAAATAACCGATCGTTTCGCTGGATGAGACCCTTCTTTTTTGGCTGGGATCGTTTACAATCGCATTTAGGATCGTTTGAAGCCGCATTTAAACTGCCTTTCGGAAGTTCAAAATTGGGGCACCATACCAGTCCATTATATGGAGAAAAATGCTGAAATGTTTTCTTCAAAAAACATAATTTCTTACCGACTGAAGAAAGAAAGACATGAACATCTTGGATGACAAGGGGGTGAGTACATTATATGTGAACCTCTGTTTTGGAAGTGGACTTCTCCTTTAAGGCTGTTTTAGACCCTATTGACTTTCCCTGCATAGACAAAAACACTTTCTTCAAAAACATTAACGGCCACGTTCACACAACATCTGAATACGGTTGTCAATCCTGTATTTGAGTTCTAAATACGGTTACGTTCACACACAGTACAGTTATTTACGTGCGCGATAACCGCATTCTGTAACGTAACACTCGCACTGGCATTCTCGGATAACACGCCGTGTGAACGGAACTGGATGGTACAAGACAACTAGTTGTCTGTAACATCATACAGTGCGAGAAAGAGCCGCTCTGACGTGTTTTCATGTGTGGTTTTGGTAACTTACAGTGACGGAGATAGGAGCTGTGTGTCAACGTTTAGCCACAGCATCCACCCCCGTCAGATTTGTGTTTTGCTCTCCATCCAAATATGAAAGCTGCTGTTGGTTAATGAAGATTTGACGAATGAACTCGCCTCGTGAACTAGTCTCGCTTGGACTCTTGTGGTATCAGAAAGTGATAAGACTTTAAGTTCTACGGACATCGCTATCTTTGATATTACTTTGGTCACTGTCGCTGTGATTACTAGTAAGGACTATGGGCTTGACTCCAGTTGCACGTTCATACAGACAGTTTTCGAGAGGCAACTGTAAGTTGCTGTGTGAACGGGACATTTCTAGGCCTGTAAGTAGCCTAAATGCTCTTGTCAGTCCCAAAAACTGACAGTGTGAATGTAGCCAACATGAGGGTGACAGAATTTTAATTTTTGCGTGAACTATGCCTTTAAGTAACTCATATTCCTCTTCTTCTCATATTTCACAACCATTTGTTTATTTATTATGTAACTAGCCAAAGCAATAAACACCTTCAGAGTGATTCAAGACTTGATCACCCCGTCTGGGTTTATTTTGCGCTAAGGACCGGCTGAATATTATCCTTTAATTATATTCCACAGGCATTGTACTGTAACTAGACAAGTAGGACACCAATAATATTTTGTGGGGCTCTTGAGAATTACTGCAGATTACCATAATAGGTCACTTGAACGCACTGTGTCCTTTTCAAAATATTGTATGAATCAGAAACAGGTACAAAAGCTGCAGGCTCACAACGGTATACTTAAAACATCTTCCGTTCCATCCTACGTCTGGGCTGCCAGGCAAAATTTACATCTTATTGTGCAGGCAGCAGAGGTCACTGCTGTTGACTGTGCTCAGGAGAGAACAGTGCTACTGTCTAATCAGGAAAGATGAGTGGTGTGTGGTCACTGATGACTGTCTGGAGGTCAGTCTCTGTAGTGTGGGTGTGCGGGTAACAATTTGAGCACATTCACAGTTCTCTGGCTCTCTAACAATTCCTTTTTTACCCGGTTTCTTTCTTTAGGTTGTTTGGAACAACTGTATTTGCAGGTTTAGGTTTCTCTCTTTATAGCTTCCTTTTTCTCTTTCTCTCCATAAGCTTGATAGAAAAAAGACCTATTTTTTCTAAACCATGTAGTCCTATTTGTGACCCTGGACCACAAACCAGTCGTAAGTAGCAATAGCCAACAATACATTGTATGGTTTAAAATGATCAATTTTATTTTTATGCCAAAAATCATTAGGATATTACGTAAAGATCATGTTCCATGCAGATATTTAGTCAATTTCCTACCGTAAATATATCAAAACGTAATTTTTGATTAGTAACATGCATTGCTAAGAACTTCATTTGAACAACTTTATAGGCGATTTTCTCAATATTTAGATTTTTTTGCACTCTCAGATTCCAGATTTTCAAATAGTTGTATCTCGGACAAATATTGTCCTATCCTAACAAACCATACATCAATGATTATTATTTATTCAGCTTTCAGGTTACGTATAAATCTCAATTTCAAAAAATTAACCCTCATGACTGGTTTTGTGGTCCAGGGTCACGTTTGATATAGAAGGACACATTGTACCAGTGTTGTTATTGTGAACTAATTAAACTGAAAATAAAACTATTTAAAAAATGTTTTTTGGTCATTAAAATAAAGCTTAAATAAAATACTATCTAAATATTTAAAACTATGAAAACCCTAATTTTTTTTTTTTTTTTTTTTTAAATGTAAAATTTAAAAATCTTGCCTTGGGAACTAACTGAAATTTTAGTTAATAAAAAAATAATAAAAATAAAAATAATAATAAAAATCATAAAATGTCACATAAAACATAATAAATGTAAACTAAATTAGACAATATTTTGTAGTAAAAAAAAATACGTCTTTAATCTTGTTTTTATCTTTTTTCAGGGGATTGGCTCATTTTTAAAGGTGTCTCATTTGAGCTTTTCTGCTTGCAATCATAAAATTCTGTGGAGAGAAAAACTAATAAAACAAAACAAATAAAAACAGAACAGAATTGTGAGTCAACATACTGAACTCAAATGAACTTAACATAGTGATCAAAATATTATACCAAACACTCAGTCTTTTCATTCATTTCATATCTTTGTATGTGAATTAAGCTAGTCTAATGTTAGTGATGTCCTCCTGAAGCAATTTTAATAGGCTTTAAATATATAATTAAATATATGAATGTCCTAGAAAAAAAGGTACCACAAGTAGTGTGTTAAATAAACCATTTTAATCTAATACTCAAACCGGCTTGGCCGGTTTTAGAGGAATTTTTGGCACTTTTCAGCTGCTGACACTGGGAGATCAGCCAAACCAGCTGAAGACCAGGCTGGATGACCATCTTAAATCAGTTAAAACCAGCAAGCAGGCTTTAGTTTTAGACTTTTCAGCAGGATTTACATCAATTGGACTCTATATTTTTTTTTTAAAGATTACCATGCAAGCTTGTTTGAAACTGCCTGCTTAAATATGGCCATTAAAATGTCTCTGAACCAGACAGATGAATTTATATTTGGCTGGTTAATTAATGTAATCAAAGATCTCTGCTGTTACTATGAGCAACAGGCAGGAAAGTCCGAGACAGTTGCTGATGTTGTGTTTGTAAGTCTACAGTTCATGCTTGATAAACCATTCATCTTATATGAAAACTTCATCGTATATATAAGGTATGTATATATATATATATATATATATATATATACACCCAATTAACCTTATTTACTTTTAATTCCATCAGCTAATGGAACAGAATTGAATTAAAACACTGTCAGCAAAAAAAAAAAAAAAAAAAGGCCCATGAGGACATTAATCATCTCAATGTGTGGTTTAACAGACAAGTTTTCCACCTCTGGATATTTTATAAACAAATCACCAACTGAATTGAAAGTGATACACACAACAATGCTGGAGGGAGAAACAAAAAAAAAGTGTGTGTGTTGTGGGCGAGAAAGGGAGAATACATTATTACCCTCATTGTGTATGGAGAAACTGACTGAGTCATTAGAGCGTGCTTCCATATGCAAATAATAAAAGGTCTTTGGTCCACTTGCACTACAACTCTAATGGGACTGAATTACCATTTAGGTACATTTAAAGAGTGCTGCACTCATTACCTTTAAATACAATTTTTCCATATTGTTTTTACTTAATTAAAAACTTTAACGCTTAAATCCTGTCTGTTATACGGTCACGCTGTTATATTCAAAGTCAGACTTACACAACCTTATTTAATTCTGTCATTCTACAGTCAAAAGTATAGTGTTATAACATGGAGTCTAATCAATCAGAAAAGAGGTACAATGTTGAAATCACTATTTTACGAATTAGCCACCTTGTAAAATATGTACGAATTGGTCGTGAGATAGGGATGATTTTACCAGCACGCTTCTAAAGTGAAAGCAGTTGTTGTCTGTATATGTCTGGCTAATAGTTTGATTTGCGATCGTGTTAAGGGTTGTTAAATGACAGAACAATTTTTGATATGCAACAACCACACAAGCTTTGATTTGCATGTTTAAAAAAACTAGAAATCTGGTCACAGCTGACCACACGAGGAGGTGTTATAAATGTGCTTCTACTGGACCACTGTATGGGCTATATATTTGCATAACACCCACATGACTGTTATGTTTTTTACCCTGTGCATTTTCTTCATTTGCTATCAATTTATATTGCTGTTTAGAATTAAAAATTGGAGGTGGAGCAATTATTTTCAAGGAAATTTTAAAGTGATTTGAAGTAGATTTGAAGTATTTTAAAGTAAATTTAATGAACAACAAATTACAAATAGTCTACCTAAAAAAATCTGTCATCATTTATTCACCCTCATGTCATTACAAACGTTTATAACTTTATTCTGCGGAACACAAAAGAAAATATTTTGGAAAATGTTGGCAAGACTTCCAGTGTATTTTTATCAGTACAACAGAAAGTCTATGCGAACCAAAATTGTTCGGTTTCATACTTGTTTGGAAGGATATGAGGAGGAGTAAATGACATAATTTATATTTTTGGGTGGACTATCACTTTAATCCACAAAATTTAGAATACCCATTGATTAAACTTCCCCATACCCATGTATACAACAAATGAAAAGAATAGCCCACCTAAAAAAAAAATCTGTCATTATTTACTCATCCTTACTTTCTTTGGCAGAACACAAAAGAAGATATTTTGGAAAATGATGGCAAGAAAATGACTTCCACTGACGTTCATTGTTGTTGTTGTTTTTTAAAACAACAGAAAGTCTATGGGAACCAAAACTGTTTGGTTAGTAACATTCTGCTTCTTCAAAAAAAAAAAAAGGACATGAGGGGGAGTAAATGACAGTATTTTTATTTTTGGGTGGACTATCACTTTAATGCACTAAATTTACAATACTAATTTATCCAACATCCATATACCCATGTATACAACAAATTAAAGGGATAGTCCACCTAAAAAAAAAATCTGTCATCATTTACTCACCCTCATGTTGTTACAAACTTTTAGAACTTTCTTCTGCGGAACACAAAAAAAGATATTTTGGAAAATGTTGATAAGAAAATGACTTCCACTGACTTCTTGTATTTTTGTCAATACAACAGAAAGTCAGTGGGAAACAAAACTGTATGGTTATCACTTTAATGCATTAAATTTAGAAAACCCAAGTTTTCCCATTTATAACCCATCCTGTAAGGACTGTACAGAACTTTTGCACTCTTTGTACTTGCCATTACTTTTGGAATAAGTATTTCTAAGTTTGTTTTTTCTTTTATCTTTTTTTTAAGTGTTACAACGAACACAAAAGTGCAAAAACACTCCCCTGCCTCCCTTCCTAAGACACCTGTTCGCATTAATTTGTTAATTTACACATTTTAGGGATAATTTCTAAATTATACTACCATTTTGAGCAAAGAAATGTGTGAATATTATATAGATGTTTGAGTCAATGAGCCAAAAAAAAAACAAAAAAACAATGAATCAAACAAAACATGTTACAATACTATGTAAAACTTGTATTGTACTTGTATTCACATGACACATTTACACTTCTGGTCAAAAGTTTGGGATCAGTAAGATTTTTGATGTTCTTTAAAGAAGTCTCTTCTGCTCTTCAAGGCTGCATTTATTTAATCAAAAATACAGAAAAAAAAGTTAAATATTATTAGAATTTAAAATGACAGTTCTCTGTTTTAATACACGTTAGAATACAATTTATTTCTGTGATATAAAGCTGTATTTTCATCATCCATTACTTCAGTGTTACATGTTCCTTCAGAGATCATTCTCATTTATTATCAATATGCAGATTTATTATCAATGTGGGAAACAGTTGTGCTGCTTAATATGTTTTTAAACCCATGATACTTTAGCATTTATTCAAAATAGAAATATTTTCTAACAATATAATTCTTTACTATCACTTTTTATAAATTTAACATCCTTTCTGGACAAAAAATAAATAAAAACACTGACCCCAAACTTTTGAATAGTAGTGGATATTGTTACAAAATAATTTCATTTTAAAATAAATATTTATTCTTTCATTTTATTCATGAAACAATCCTGAAAAAAGTATCACAGGTTCCAACAAAATATTAAGCAGCATAATTGTTTCCAACACTGATAATAGATAACATATTAGAACGATTTCTAAAGGATCATGTGTCAATGAAGACTGGTGTAATGATGCTGAAAATTCAGCTTTGCATCACAGGAATAAAACATATTTTGAAGTATATCAAAAAAAGAAGAAGAAGAAAAAAAAACATTACTTTAAATTATAATAATATTTCACAATATTGTATTTTTTTCCTGTATTTTGGATCAAATACGTTCAGTTTTGATGAACATAAGAGACATTTGAACGTCAGTATACATTGTTTAGTAAAGTTGTTTAAAGGTCTCATACTTCTAACAGTGACTTACCTTCTGTGTGGACCGCAGAAACGTAAGTCCAGTTATAGTGTTTGACGATGTCGAGCATGGCCCGCGCCTGCAGCGTGTCAGAGGGCACGACGCGGAGGAAGTATTTGAAGAGAGTTTTGTCGCTCAGATCTATACTGGTGGCCGAATAAGCGATCTGGGGGATGTTAAACAGCTGGAGCAGATTCTGCACCTGGATGGCCACCGAGCTGGAGCCCGGACCTATGACTCCAGCGATGGGCTTCTTGGAAGGAGGAGGCTGGTTGGAAGGGGTCCCGTCGATGCACCACTTAGATCCGTCTTTGTCGTCCCGAATAGAGATAAGGGAGTCTCGGATGAACTCGATGCTTTGCTCTAAAGCCACAGAAGAGTGCCAGCACGAGTCCCGGATCTCGCAGCCCAGGGTGATGTTGGGCAGCAGGTTCTGGTCGGAGTTAATACGGTCCAGCGTATAAAACATCGCTTCCACTCGCTGGATGCCGTACTGCTCACGCACGTCTCCGCATTTTCTATCAGCCACACGCTCGGCGGACGGCTGGTGGTGCACAGAGAACAGCGCACCGATGATCACGTCGCCATCCATGCGGGCGACAGACCGGGCCGCCGCGCGCTGGACCGCCGAGCGCTTGTATATGTTCCCAAACGCGTGAGATGAGAGTGTCGGCAAAAAAAGACACAGGAAAAGTGAAAGGTGTCCGCACGACACACAGGGCATCTTCAAGCGTGCCATGTTCCACATTGTGTGACGGGCATAGCGTGCGAGCTGCTCGTGCCAGCGGTGCTCGTTTCTCTGCAGTCCCAGATTCAGTTAAGGGACCATCATGCGCACGTGAGACAACATGAATGCGGCCTGACACCTGCTGAGAAAACATAACACAGAGTTAGAGAAGGCAAGTGCGTCTTGACCACAAAAAGCATGCTTCCATTAAAGGACAGTGCAACCTATGGAGAAACAGCGTAGACTCTTAAAAATAAAGGTTCCCAAAAGGGATACCATAGAAGAGCCATTTTGGTTTCCCAAAGAACCTTTCAGTGAACAGTTCCTAAAAGAACCATTTTGAAGAACGTTTTAAAAATCTAAAGAACCTTTTTCGACCCTAAAGAACCTTTTCTGCATTTGAAAGGTTCAATGGATGTTCAAGGTTCTTCACAGAACCATTGATGCCGATAAAGAAACTTTATTTTTCAGAGCGAACACTGATGAGAGAGAGTGCTGTAACACAGGCTGACACAGTTCAACCAACTAAAAATGAGCTACATGACAGAAATCACTATTATCACCAGAATAAATGCTGAGATGACAGTTATAAGAATAAGTATTAAATCTAAAAGATTTATAGGACAACTAAAATAAGTTATCCTTGGTTTAGAATTCAGTGTGATTGATTACAGAAGTGTTATATCAGCAGTTTTCGTTCAATCTGATACATAAAACCCACACTCGGTCTAAAATTAGAAATACTATGTCTGTGGGTTGCAAAAATTTCCCGTTTATTTCTCCCCACACAATGGGACAGTGTATAGGCCACAAAGTTCTGTCCGTTATGCTTTAAGCAAATGTTTTATGCAGTTTACATTTGTTATTATTTTATTTTCAGGTTTGAATTAAAATATTTAAATTATAGGTCTACTATTGGGGTGGCATAACAATTATTTAAACAAGTACATTTGATCAACAGTCTGCACTAAATTAAAAATGTTTTCAGCTGTTGCTAGAGCTCACCTAGTGGGGTAGTTTGTAACAACAACACCCTTTGTAACCCATTTGACATTCATTTACATATTTTAGGAATAAGCTGTAGATTTACAAACTAATTTTAGTAGCAGACAAATGTAGGAATTCAATTAGGAAACACTTTATTTTAATTATGGATAATTACATGCAAGTAACCCTAAACTAAACCCTAATCCTAACCCTAACCATATAGTAAGTTCATGTAGTTAATTACTATTACTCAGTACTTAAATGTATAATTACACTGTAACAAGGACACCTTAAAATAAAGTATAACCGAATATTATTTGTTTGCGTTTGAGATGCATAGCGTAAACAGCGTTACAGCCAAAAATCTAAATATGTGCCGATCTTTGTTAAGTGACACTTTAGAAGCTTTCTATGAACTATGAAGAACAACTTACGTCATTATTCAGTCTAGCTAAATAACTGGCGAACGAAAGACTCACTGGTGGAAGAAACGTATAATGTCAGAATGAGCATCATTCCCAAGTTTTGTTGGCGAGGTCGTCGTTTTCACGTCCTTGTAGGAGCGATTTCAGCACCGCGGACAGCGCAGAGAACCGTTTGACGGACAGTGAATGAAAGTATAAGACGCGCCTTTGTAGTCAAAACACAACTAGATGTATGCAGTGTGTTTGCACACAAAACCAGAGACACTGTCTGTCCCCTTAAAACTAAATGCGACTTGTTTTCAGGCAGAAATAAATTGCGCTCACCTCTCAAAAATCTAAGTCTAAATTCAAGGAAAGAGAGCAAACAGAAGCCTCAAAGCAACTATTGTGTCATATGATGCATAATAGCAAAGACAAATGTCTTATGTCGTATTCCGAATCGCTTATACGCTTGTTCTATCGTTTCTATTCAGCATTTACAAGCATCAATGGCTTAATCGATTGCACTCAGTGACAAATGAGCCATAATTACGATGCAATGCCTCCTGTACTCTCATTGACTGACATTGCCGCACATCTGTCTGTACCAGCAAATACAAACAACAACGGAAACATCTGCACAGGAATTCGATCGTTACGCACCTGAGTCAATGAGACATCGCTTTACCTCCTTCTGAGACAGCTGCTGCACTGATGATATACTTCTGTTATCAGAGTGCAGCCCAGCCAGAGGATCCTCTCTCTCTCTCTTTCTCTCTCTCTCTCTCTCTCTCTCTCTCTCACACACACACACACACATTTTGATATGTTAGTGGGCGGGATCCACCACTTGGTGGCTGACTTGTCAGTACAAGTTGTCAAATAAGTAATGATGTGCTGAATGTAAATATCAAATGCCACATACGATGTGGATTGATTGACAGCTAACTATCATGATAACGAAACGTCAGCTATTTTTAAACAAAACACTGTTACTTGTTATGTGTATCTAGATTTTTTAGAGTTTTAAAAAGTATTAAATAATTACAGTAATTATGTTTTGTCTCTTAAAACCCATACCGATCTGAAAGGAAAACGCTTAAGCAGGCTTCTGTTGCTATGGTTACCTTAGCCGAACGCGATTTTTGCTGGTTAGGGTCGCTAGGTGAAATTAAAAGCTTGGATTAATTTGTAATTTAATTTACTTAATACTTGCTAACTTTGTTAAAACATAAACATATTAATGAACAGATATAATCATGTAAAATTAATGTGTACTTTTAAGACTACTTAGCCAGGCTGGCAGGCCAGTTAGAATAGCTAAAAGGAACTTGGTCAGGCTAGAAGACCATCTTAAACCAGTTTAAACCAGCAAACCACCTTAGGCTGGTTTAAGCAGGTTTTTAGCTAGGTAGTTCAAAATTACTAATGAGAATTTTGGAAAAGCAGAAAAGGGCTGTGGAAGATTCAGAATTAGTTTTTTGAGTGGGTTGAAATTTGTAATTCTTTTATCGACAAATATGTAAAAAAATTAAAGACTGAAAGGAATGAAGAGCTTGGTCCTGAGACAAAGGCTTCATGGTGCAGGCAGCAAGGGATGAACATCTCTGTGAAAAAACTTCATGACAGACATGAAAGAGGCATATGAGTATTACCACACAAATAAACAAATGCTTGACATTTAACATAGAAATACATATTTAGATAAGAATTTCATGTTTAGTTACATGACTGGATGGATATTTTCTATACTCTCTATACACTGGCAGAACAGCACTCATGTTCAGAAAGATTGGACTAGTAATTGCAGTATGACAGTGGACTGCATGTGAAAGTATACAGCGCCATCTGCTGACAGAACGACACTTCTAGTGTACCTAGACTTGACCATGTCTAATTGCAGGTGATAGGTAACATGCAAAGGTTTAGACTGTGCCAATGTTATCTAACGGCAACATTTTTTCAGACCTAAAAATACTTTTAGAAATAATTTCCAGGCAGTTGAGCAATTGTAAAAGAATAGAACGCTATGCCACAATTGGATTGTACTATAGATTAGGCCTGTGAAACAAAAATGTTCAATATTTATTACAATGCTGCTCTCTGGTGATTCAACGTTGATATTACAATACACTATAATAGGGTCGTGTGAAATAAAGGTAGATCTTTCCCACCAATTACATTTTGTTAAATGTTTTTTTAAGTGTATTCTTAATTTATCTTAATCCAAGATGATAATAATTTCAAGATAAACATTAGATTTATTTTTCATTTTTTATTATTCTTTTTTGTTTTAGCCCTACTTTGTTGTTACTGTATACACTTTTTCTTTAACGCGGTAGTAAGCCTATGGGTGAGACTTCCGGTTTATTAGCCGCTATAAGGAGATAACGAGAGGAACGTGCAGTAAATGCTAAAAAACTGTTTGCACTACAAACCAGTGTACGCATAATTAAGATAAAACATTAAAACGATATGGTAAGACACCAGTTTGCAATATCAAGCAGCAAAAAGAGCTTTTGTACAGCTAAAAATAGCTGGAGGTGGATGAGACCAAAGCTGTACCATAAAATTTACAAATGTCCACGGCCACTTGTACAGGAAGAAAAAGGTGGATATTAGAATCATAAAATGTTGACATTTTTGAAATATCAGTGTATTGTTCTTTTATTTTTGTTGTATGTATTTTAAAATGTGGACACAAAAAAGAAATGCAGAATATATATACACGCACACACACACACACACACATACATATATATATATATATATATATATATATATATATATATATAGTCAAGTTATATTTTTGTGTTTGTATTTTTTGCTGTTATTAAGTGCTTATAAATATTAACTTTTTTTATTTTAATTATTTGGTTTTTATTTAATTTAACTGTAGGCATTTTGCAGAAAACGTTTAAAAGGTTTGATTTTCTGTTTCACGTAAACAGAAAATCAATTTTTTTTAATGGATCCGTCCGCTGGGTGGCAGCATAGCCATAGTTCATGATCCAATATCTGCCATGTTATAATCATAAACAAAATTCATAGCCTACTGTTTTGTTTCTTCTGACTAAAACCAGTTTTGACACATGTTTGTCATTACTTGTATGTGATTTTACAGCAGTTGTTGCTTGCTGGTGGAATGTCAATGCATAATAAAATATTATTTTAATAGTTTCAGTGTACTGATTTGTGAGTGCTTGAACACATAATTATTGTATAACTGACACAATACAAATAATTTTTTGGGATCAATCTGGATTGATCTCTTCAATATGATCAGAGGTGTTCACCACCTTCTGTTTCTCACCATTTTTTTTTTCTTGCCTGTCACTCAGTATGGACCAATTATAATTTTTATAAAAATAAATGAATGAATTGAAAGAACAGCCTTGCAGTATGAAATCAGCTGGGAGTTATAACTTGAAATGTTGCCTTTTTAAAACTTTAAAATTAAAGTAAAATTGTGTGTAAAGCTGCCTTATGTTTCAAAAAAAAAATTGAGTGGTTGCTCCCTATATGGCGTTGCAAAATAAACAGGAGATATGTTCTATAAATTACTCAACCAGCATTTGAGAGCGCTGGTAAAGGCTAACAGGGTAAAAGTACTTTTTTATTGTGGCTGGAACGGTCGCTCTACAAATTATTAATAAGCCAAACAAATATTGCACGCATGGTTTCGTCAGGTGAGATTTATTTTTATACATGGCAACATTCGGAGGAAGTGTGAGGCAAACACGTGGCAATAAGAGAAAGGAATGGCTACTGTCAGGGTGAAACGTGGTCGAAAATAAGGCGGGGCTTAGCGGCCCAAATGCTAACGTTCGATGAGGGCTAAATAATATTCTTCATATTTAATGTAATATTATTTAAAATTATATTTTACAGTGTCGCTATTTGTAAAATATCACATAGATTGCGGTTAAAGTAGCAGTGTTACCACGTGGTACATGTTACTTTTCTCAGCGTCTGTCAGGATGAGCCAATCACGACTGTTTGTTGAATAACTGTTATTCAACCTATTTAATAGCAATTGTTGGTACGGGTTTCAAGTACTGTTACTAAAACTTAATACTTTTTAAACGATTACACTTTTTTTAAAAACACAAACGTCTCCAATCAAACACGAAACGTCCTGAGATTTGATTGCTGCTCAATGAAAGATTATTTTTTTTGAGCCGCCAAGCGCCCCCTGCAGGAAAGAATTTTTTTTTGTCTCACGATATCAAACCACATTTGTCATTCAATGGTGAAAGGAACCAGTCACGTGATGCAGAAAGCAGGAAGCGCAGCCACATCCACAGCAGCACTACAGTGAAACTGCAGACAGCTCGACCTGAACGCCCGAACGAGGACTGAGAATAAACCAATTAGACACCATGTTTTGGAGACTTTTCATCGTGACAGTATTACTAGCCTTCTTCGGGTCGTTGATAAATCAGGGATTGGCGCAGGGTGAGTGGATTTATAATCTATAAGTGTTATAAGTGAAACAGCGAGTCCTGTTGGCACAACGCAAACCAAAACAGTCTCTGTCACGCCATCGGTTACACCTTAACTGTGATTTTAATTACGAGTGGTTGCGATTCCAGTTCCATAACGTTTGCATTAAAGATTCTTATTGTACTTTTGGTGAATAAATGTTGGGTAACGATTCAGTTCTTATTGCATCAACTGCCCTCGGCGGTCTGTTGCCAAATGACGAGGTCATTTTAGATTTCAAAATAACTGATGAAACTAATAAGAAAAGAATTCGTTTTAAAAAGTATATGTAGAAATACCTTTTTAATGAACCGACTCATAAGAATCATTCGCACGGTAATCTGACCACCGTGCATATTTTAATCCACTAAAAAGAACCGGCTCTTAAGAGTCGTTTATTCAGGAGTTGAACCACTTAGGTCGCTTTGTGTTTGATTCAACAAAAATACCTGATTCTTAAGAATCATTTGCTCTTGAATTTAAATATCCTGGTCGTATGTTTCGCGCTATAGATTCAGTTGTGGTGTAGTTACAGAAATCCACGATGGACCTTCCATACCGACAAAGGAAGTTTCGAGAACTTAAACCATCTTTGCCGGTATTTTTTTGAATGAGTCATTCTAAAGAACCGGTTATTGATTCCCATCCTTGGTTGTTAAACGCGGGTGTTGCACTTTGGCCTCGTTTCTTTTTATTTTTTCGTGATTCAGATTTACTCTCTGTGTTGCTATGCTAAACTCAAACTGGTAGTTTTTTTTTTTTTTTTTTTTTTTTTTACCTGTATGAAATAATTAATCACTTAACGTGTGGCTCATAATGATCGCTGTTATGTAATCCAATACATGAGGGTTTTTATTTTGTTGCCTTGTGGCTTTGCCTCCATTTAGATCTACTGCGTTGTGAAGATCTATATTTATCCAGAGAATCACATGTTGGCCTGTAAAATAAACCAGAGAATGTTGTCTTCAAGTCTCTCTCCCTCTCTCTATTGGGACAAAGACACTGGGCACTTGGGCCGTGTCTTAACATCTAGTGGGCTGCCTACATAGGGGCTCCTTAAAGTCAGCAAGAAAATAAAATTCACTCATCTGTTTAATACGTTGTTAATCTTATTGTGAATAATTAATCTGTGTATATATTTAGTTTTGACCTTGTAATGTTTATTCAAAATGTCATAGTTGGAACTTCTGGTGAAAATAACAGGCTTTTCTGTGAATACGTATACAGAGCATTCTTTTGTGATAATTCGTTACACTCAGAGTGTGCAAAAAGATCTGCCGTCACTTCCGTTTCACAGCAGCTTTAACCCCGTCACTATGTTTTTAAGTGACCTTGGTTTGTGTGTGATTTCCCAGAGATCATGTTCACTCGGTCACAAGATTCATTAGTCCTCTTGCCAGTTTTTCTGTTTAGCTACTCCTCATCTACACAATGTAAGATTAAATGTGTTGATTCACTAGCAGATAAAGATTCTAGATTGGCATATAGTGGGCATGGCTTTGTTTTCTTTCAGCTAGGGACTTGGAGAATATTTTACTGATTAAAATATCTTGTGGTTACTCAATGTTCCTTGTTTTCAGGTTTAAAGGCCAAGAGATAACACTGACACATACTCTGGCAATAAATCTAGGTCAACGGCACAAGAAACCTGTATTAGAAATGCCAGTGTGTTGCTTGAATATGACATGCTTGCTGCAAATCTCAATGATATTTTTTTAGGCATATGAGACGTTATTTAATGGATTTTTTTCTTCTTTTGCAGATGACGAGTGTGGTTCATTGAAGACTTGTGAAGCATGTGGAAATAAGACTAACTGCAAGTGGATGAACTGCTCAGGTCAGTCCCTTCTCTGTGTCAAATTCAAAGCTTATATGACAACTATCAACTGTCAAAACAGTGTAAATCCTATATATATATATATATATATATATATATATATATATGTGAAGAGTTCAGATCCAAAACCAGCTAAAAGCCATCTCAGTCAAAAATGAGATAATGATACTGAGTGAATGCTCTCAACACATATTATACGTCCATCAAATACTTTTTCTTCAAACTTGCTAAAATACCAGCCTCAGCCCAATCAGAAGTACCGGTTCTTCCATGGAAACCTATACATCTGAGCCTGATAAAAATGCATTTTTAGACATCAGATGGATTTAGCTGGTTTTGCATCTGAACTGTTCATATATATATATATATATATATATATATATATATTATATATATATATATATATATATATATATATATATAATAGATATATATATATATATATATATATATATATATATATATATATATATATATAGATAGATATATGTGACCCTGGACCGCAAAACCAGTCATAAGGGTATTGATTGATGGTTTGTTAGGATAGGGCAATATTTGCCAGGGAGACAACTATTTGAAAATCTGGAATCGCGTGCAAAAAAATCAAAATATTGAGAAAATCGCCTTTAAAGTTGTCCGAATGATGTTCTTAGCAATGCATATTACTAATCAAAAATTTTCAAAAAATCAAAAAAAAAGTTTTGATATATTTGCAGTAGGAAATTTACAAAATATCTTCATGGAACATGATCTTTACTTAATATCCTAAAGATTTTTGGCATAAAAGAAAAATCAATAATTTTGACCCATATTTTTGGCTAATTGCTACAAATATACCCATGCTACTTAAGACTGGTTTTATGGTCCAGGGTCATATGAATAAACCCTAGTTAAACACACTTGAACATTTTCTGTTAAGCTTTTTCTATATTTTTTCCAAGCCAACATTTTGATCTATTCGGTATGATGCACACATGCTTCACCTGACTTATTAGTCACAGTGAATAGTCTGTTTTAGCATAGTACTCGTTTCATTAATGGTAAATGGATTTGGCCATCCAGTAGCATGTGATTTTTAAAGTTTGAATATATGGCTTTGTTTTTGCTCCAGTTTTTTTTGCTATCCAGTTGTTTTTCCCCATTACATAAGAGAAAATGAAAAGCATTACCTTTAGTTTTACAGTTCCCTTATTATAATTGCACATTTCTATGAAATCGTCTCAGATTAGCATGACTCTGAACATTGTCGCTTTTAAACACAGATCCTATAACTGTCTAAAGCATTCCTAATGTGCTGTACAGATAATAGATGAGATTGTAAACCAGTGTTTGTGTGTTTGGCGGTTCATTCAGTGCTTAATGCTGGCTTCGGTCAGTGTGAGCCTGAAGTAACTGCCCTTTTATCCCTGGAGTCCTTCTCCATGCCTCTTTGCTAATGGATGACGTGAAATGAATCAGAGAGAGTAAACATACTAATGAAACGCACACACTGTTGCTATGGTGCTTGAGGCTCTTCAGGAAAAAAAAAAAGGGAGAGAAAGTAAGCAGAAAGAAAGTGGCCGTATCCTGGGTGAAAGGAGTGGAAAATTTACATTACAGCAAAAATTAAGGAATAGTAATGAAATATCTTTCATATATTGTTTTAAATAAAATTAGAGTTTTAAAGACATAGATGGTCTTAAAGGAATAGTTTAACCAAAAATGAAAATTTTGTCATAATTTATTCACCCAGATGTTGTTCCAAACCTGTATAAGTTTCTTTCTTGCGCTGAACACAAAAGAAGATATTTCGAAGAACTAAACAGTTGTTGGTCCCCATTGACATCCATAGTAGAAAAATAAATACTCTGGAAGTCAGTGGGAACCAACAACTATTTGATTACCAGCATTCTTCAAAATATCATCTTTTATGTTCAGCATAAGATTTGGAATGGCATCAGATTTGGAATGGCTGAGCAAATGATGACAAAATTAACATTTTTGGGTGAACTACTTATATAAACTATCCATTTTGGATTTGGTTTGATTTAATATAGAATTAGAGTTATAATTCACAGTATATAAGGTGTGTGTTTGTTTATCCACCTTTTTCTTCCCGTAAAAGTGGGCGCGGACATTTGTAAATTGTATGGGTCTGGCTTCCGGTCTCATCTGTGTCCAGCTATTTTTAGCTGTACAAAACAGCCTGTTTTGCTGCTTGATATTGCAAATTGGTGTATCTTACCATATTGTTTTAATGTATTATCTTCATTATCAACACACTGGTTTGTAGTGCAAACAGTTTTACAGTTTAAGCACATTGTTATTCTTTTCATTATTTCCTTATAGCGGATAATGAACCGAAGTCTCACTCTTGAGCTACGTTGAAAATATTTCAAAAAATGAATAATGTCTAAAGAAGTAAAGCAAAATATCACTTCAGGGTTGCAAATAAGCATGTTTTAACAGCACAAAAATAATAGTGACCAGTTTCTGGCACTGCTGGATTTTTATTTTTTCTCTTCACTTTTCTTTACTTAACTAAGTAACAACGTGAAGTGTAGCCCAAGTATGGGCTTTTTCTTCTGCATTTAACCCATCCAATTGCCCACACACACACACACACACACGTTTGTTTTTGTGAATATGGCAGCCTGGGAGCAATTGGGGTACAATCCCTTGCTCAGTAGAGTGCGGTTCATTCACTCCCCCATCTACTACAACTGACAGTACTGAGAATTGAACCCTCAACCTATACAGTAAATTATTACAGTAAATTATGCCACGACTGCCCACTCCCACTGCCATTTTGTCATGGATGACTGTGCAGTGCGTGGCATCAAGCTGAGTGCCGATTACCTTATTGCAGCTAGATCAGAGCAGCATTATCAGAACTCTCTGCAGGTGGTTGAGGCAGACCAGAAGGAGACATAACCTAAGGAAGAAAAGCAGTGAAATCAAGAGTGCCTGATAAATGTACATTAGGGCACATGACAGTTGTAGCCTAATGGTTGGAGAGTCTGACGTTGACTGTAACCCAAAGTTTGTGGGTTCGATTCTCAGTACCGGCAGGAAATGTAGGTGGGGGAGTGAATGAACAGCGCTCTGTTCCACACTCACCCACAACTCAATACGCTCTTCCACTCTCAATACAAACACTCAGCTTTATGGCAAAATCTGAACTAGTGTTGCCAAGCCCGTGGTTTTCCTGCGGAATTGGGCTACTTTAACACTGTTGCCGCGGGTTGTTTTTTATGTCCGTGGGTTGAAGCAACCCCAAAAACATGGTATTTATTGCTGGAGTACCCCCTCTACACACGATTCGGCAACCCTGCTTTGAACAGTCATTCACGACAAAATGGCGGTGGCAGTGGGTAAATAAGCAAAGAAATTAAAAAGCAAAGCACCGAATCCCCAAATGCTCTTGCCCACTCTTCCGGGTGTGCGTTCACTACTTAGGAAATTCTGTGAAATCAGTTTTATTTTTCCCTACTCTTTTTTTTTTTTTTTTTTTTTTCAAAATTCCGTTATTTTCTGTTTAAATTTTTCTAGACTCTGTATAAATGGGTAAATAAGAAATATTAATCAAAAAAGCATGTCCAATTAATTAAAATCATAAAACTTACACAATTTAACAGCAGTTTTTTTTTAAGTTTATTTAAAATTTAATTTTTAAAGGAACACTCCACTTTTTTTGAAAATAGGCTCATTTTTCCAACTCCCCTAAAGTTAAACAGTTGAGTTTTACTGTTTTCTAATCCATTTAACCGATCTCTGGGTCTGGCTGAAAATAGTCTCCCTGTGCAAGCAGGTGGTCACGTTGGTCTGGCTGAAAATAGTCTCCCTGTGCAAGCAGGTGGTCATGTTGGTTATGTTGACGGAAGTTAGCCTACTTTCAGGCGCTGCGTAATATCATTGCACCTGCTGCACCCAAGGTACGGCAGCAAAGTTCCTTGATCATTACGCCGGAGTGAGAGTATAGTTCCTAGCCATATCGGTCTGGAAAATCGCAACTTTTCATTCTCCATCGGTCTTTGTACACGATGTAACTACAGAAGAGTCAAGTTTTAAATAGGAAAAATATTGAAACTCTTTGGTCATTTTTTTTGAGCGCGATGCTAACGGTCTAATCAGATTCAATGATCTATGCTAAGCTACGCTAAAAGTGCTACCACCAAATCCGGCGATTGGCTGAATGGATTCAAAAACGGTAAAACTCAGCTGTTTAACTCTAAGGGAGTCGGAAAATGAGTCTCTTTTTTTTTTTTTTTTTTTTTTTTTTAAAGTGGAGTGTTCCTTTAAGGCTCTATGAAATGCATTTTAGTTTTTTAAATTTAGTTCTGTTTTTATCAAATTCTGTGTATTCCATTTATTTTCTGCATTCCATTTTAATGGTTTCATTTAAATTTTAATAACCAAAAGCATCTCTAATTAATTATTTTTATTTAAAACGTTCTCCCCCCCCCCCAAGAAATACTGTGTTGTGTATTTACATTTTTCTGGTAAATCAATTCTGACAAATAATTTTACTGGTAAATATTTCTTTAAAAAAAAAAATAATGTTTTAATAATAATAATTTTATTATTATTAGTAGTGTCATTACATTAAATACTATATTTCTGTCACACTTTATTCAAGTCAAACTTTTATTTCATGCAGGATGCGGGATTCATATTTAAATAGTATTTTATGACTGGATTCCGCGATTCCGTCCACGCTTTCTGCATCGTGGAAATCATAGGGCTCTAACAACTCAATATACAATTTAATATATGTGACCATGGACCACAAAACCAGTCGTAAGCAGCACAGGTATATTTGTGGCAATAGCCAACAATACATTGTATGGGTCAAAATTATCGATTTTTCTTTTATGCCAAAAATCATTGGGATATTAAGTAAAGATGATGTTCCACGAAGATATTTCTTGATTTTTTTATTAGTTATATGCATTGCTAAGAACTTTACTTTGGACAACTTAACCCTCAGATTCCAGATATTCAAATAGTTGCATCTCGTCCAAATATTGTCCTATCCTAACAAACCATACATCAATGAAAAATATTATTTATTCAGCTTTCAGATGATATATAAATCTCAATTAAAAAAAAATATATATACACTTATGACTGGCTTTGTGGTCCACGGTCACATATATGAAATTTGCCCACGATTTTTATGCATTAGCTATAAGGCCGAAACATAAACATAGGTATATAAATTGGCAAAGTGTGATTCATAATTTTGTATCCCTTTTTTATTTTGAAATCTGTCTTCTGGTTATTAGTTAAACAGATAATTTATCTTACACCACAGCACAGTTATAAACCACTTCCTTTGCACTTTCACAGGCTTTGTTCTCGATCTTAAATTAAACATCAGCTGTTATTCTCCACATACAGCGGGTCTGTATTGTTTCTCTAAGTACGAGAGAGTATGCTTGACAGCAAGGAGAAGTGGTCTGACGGGCCTGAGCAGGTGTACTGTCTGTAACCGCACCTCCCCCTATAACAAAGCCAGTAGCGTTAGCATTGTGCTATCAGCTCCCCAGAGATGACGCGATCGGTTTACAGCGATTCTGTGAAACGACATACTGGAAATTTCTGGGTCTTTACTGCTGTAGTGCAGACCAGGCAGTTAAAATGTTTCAGAGTGTTTTGATTATAGGATGCAACTCATTTTGAGGATTTCTTATTGTTTGTAAATACAAAATATGGAGTAAATACTGGTGATCTGGATTTAGGACAGGACTTTTTGATTAGTTTAGAGGGTGTTTCTACAAAGCTATGGTTGTCATGTTAAAACAATGTTCAGGCTAAATCAACATGTTGTGACATGAGCTGTAAATAAGCTCATGTGAATTATTGACGTATGGCTTTGTGTGGGTGTAGGAGGAAGGTGAGACAACCTGAAAGGTACAATGTTTGCACAACAAATATTTAAACGTTTCATCACATCAGTTGAATTTGACAATAATACCTATTTGTTAACCTTATCTGGTATTATAGTTCTGACTAAAAATCTCATGATGTACATAGTGATTCTCTTTCAGATTTGTGCCACACAGGTTCACATTCATGTTATTTTAATAAAGAAACCAGGAAATGTATGTGGTCCTTTGCGTTGGTACGCATACACAGAGACAGAGGCTGTTAAGAATAGTATCTCAACGGCAGGTTTTCGCAGTCTAATCTGAAAACCAGTGAAAGCAGGCTGGTTGACATCATATTCATTCATCTTATTGCTCCAGAGAGTGCTTGTGCAGTCCTTTTAAAGTAATGAACATGTATGCATTTCCCTTCAATCATTACTTGAGACTGGGTAGCTGAATTCGTTTTGTCGTCCGAACAAACTGCTGAGGGCTGAGAAGCGGTGTGGAATGTGTGGACATTTTCGCTAGTGAAGCACTTATTCAGAAAGGAAGGAATTGAAAACATCTTGGTGTTGTCATAGTATGGAATTTCAACATGAGAGTTGTACCTTTCACAAAAGCATGTGACATTTCTTTCTCTGTGCAGGCTGTTTTGAGACCATAAAGACCACAATGTACTTTCCTACACCCATCTATAGTTTAACCCAGCTGTGAAGGCTTTTTCTCAACGCTCAGTTCACTGAGAACCACTTCTTTTGACATAAAATACTCAAAGCCTGTCACGGTTCAGGACGCTCGTATTAAGAGAAGGCTGTTACGCTTGACTCAATATATTGTAGAGTCACAAAACAACACAAGTTGTAGCAACAGCCAAATATCTTGTATACAGGCCTAAACTACATTATTTCTCAAACCTTGAGATTCTAATAATTTGATTTCTAACAATGTATGTAGTAGTTTTTTTTTTTTTTTAAAATGATCATAAAGTAGATACCAAACCTGTATAAGTTTCTTTCTTATGTTGAACACAAAAGAAGTTGTTTTGAAGGACCAAACAGCTGTTGCTCTCAATAGAATTCCATAGTAGGAAAATAATTCTTCAAAATATATTCTTTTATGTTCAGCATAAGAAAGAAGCTCATACAGGTTTGAAATGACATGAAGGTGAGTAAATAATGACAAAATGCTTATTTCTATAAACTATCCATTTTGAGTTTGGTTTGATTTAACATAGTAACTGATGACGACATTTTCATGTTTTGGGTGAACTATCCCTTTAAGCACATACGGTTGAGGTCAAAAGTTTACAGAATTTGCAAAATGTTAATTATTTTACCAAAATAAGAGGGATCATACAAAATGCATGTTTGTTTGTTTTTTATTTTATTTAGTACTGACCTGAATAAGATATTTCACATGAAAGATGTTTACATATAGTCCACAAGAGAAAATAATAGTTGAATTTATAAAAATGACCCTGTTCAAAAGTTTGTGATTCTTATGTGTTGTTTCTTTACTAATAGTTGTTCTTAAGTCCCTTGTTTGTTCTAAACAGTTAAACTGCCTGCTGTTCTTCTGAAAATCCTTCGGGGCCCATAAATTCTTTGGTTTATCAGCATTTGTGTGTATTTTAACTCTTTCCAACAATAACCGTATGATTTTGAGATCCATCTTTTCACACTGAGGGACTCGTATGCAACTAGAGAAGATTCAAACACTCACTGATGTTCCAGAAGGAACAACAATGCATTTAAGAGCCAGGGGTGTAAACTTTTAAACAGAATGAGGATGAGTACATTTTTCTTATTTTGCCTAAATATTATATTTTTTTTCATTTAGTACTGCCCTTCAGAAGCTACTTGCATATTTCCCAGAAAACAAAATGTTAAATTTACCGTGATTCACCCCTCTGCTTTTAATGCATTGTGTTTCCTTCTGAAGCATCAGTTTCCATCTGTAATAGTTGCATATGAGTCCCTCAGTTGTCCTCAGTGTGAAAAGATGGTAACTCAAAATCATAGTTGTTGGAAAAGTTTCAAATACACCGAAAAACCAAAGAATTTGTGGGCCCTGAAGGATTTTTCTGAAGAACAGTGGACAGTTTTAACTATTCAGGACAAACAAGGGACTCATGAACAACTATCACTAAACAAAAAAACACAGCTGTGGATCATTCAAGTCACAACACAGTATTAAGAATCAAGCAAACTGTTGAACAGGGTCATTTTTATAAATTCAACTATTATTTTTTCTTGTGGAATACATGTAAATCTTCTTTGTGAAATATCTTATTCAGGTCAGTACTAAATAAAAAATAACATGCATTTTGATTCCCTCTTGTTTTGGTAAAATAATTAACATTTTTGCAGATTCTGCAAGGTGTATGTAAACTTTTGACCTTAACTGTATGTGTATACAGACAGTTAGTCTGTTGTGATTCTGTTGTGAAGTCAGTGACAAACATGAGGAAGACAACAGTGTCAGTAAAGTGAATTACGAAACAATGTGTAAAAATTGAATTATAGCTATCTGTAGGAATTTCAATGCTGAGCTGTCTGTCGTATTTGTACACAATGCTATTCATGTGTGACGGGAGGATACTCTAAATGGAAACCAGCTGATTGTGACACAGAGGTTTCTGGAAAATATTCCTGGTTTCCTCCTACTCTGTCTTTATCTCTTTATGTCAGTATGACACTGTCAGTTCTTTCTCTTATTTCTGGGTCATAACCTTTTTAAGTCAAGGAAGTGGTTTTGTGACTTTATTCTTTGATTAATTAAATTTTTTTATTTTTTTTTTAAAGATCAGTTAACCATTTACTCAGTATGGTATGTTACTTTTTTCAAGTGCTACTGGTTATTAATATCAAGTTAATATTGATTAACATGTTTCAGAGTTTTTTTGTTTTTTCTCTCTCTCTCTCTCTCCACCTCCACCAAGAAATAGTTGAGAAAATATTTGAGTATTTAGCAAATTCTTTTTTTTTTTTTTGCATTTCAAATGCCTAGTGACTGTTTGGTCTTTTTTCTTCTTCGTCTTTGTCTTTCTTTAGAATGATGTATAAATGTTTTCACTACATTTCAGGTAATCTGACATGTATTGGAAGTGCTGAGAACGCAACAGTCGGCTGCGACAGTATGGACTGTACAGGTATGTCCTGTCCTACTATCTCAAGCTCATTTTTACATTTATAAACTGCAAAACAATACATTTGCAAGTTGCAAATGTTCTGTGGCATGGCCAGTTGTATGTTGGGATGATGGGGGTTTAATCTGTGCATTTTCTCTGAACTGCAGTGTCAACAACGATCCCACCAGTGACCACCACCACCCCTACCACCACAAATGGTACCACCAATGGTACAGCCTTCCAGACTGACCTCATTTGCATTAATACACACCTCAGAACGCATACCCACTTAATTTAAAGCCCAATGTCAATTTTATTTACAGTATATATCACCTTTAAAAATAACATTGGTTGTCCATAAAATATAAAAATATACCTGTATCAGTTCAATACAGGTCAGAGCAGGCTGTACAGTTTGATGTATTTGCTTTTTATTGTTTCTGTTTAGGTACCACAACAGTCCCCACCACATCAGTTGCTCCGACTCGCAACGGCACAGTCACAAGTAAGTACAGCTCTTTCTAACAGAGTAAAACGCTTCCTTTATCCTTTTGACAATTTTGTCTTTCCACAGACACCACAACCATGTCGCCTACTACTTCTCCATCGAAATCATCCACATTTGATGCCGCCAGTTTCATCGGGGGAATTGTGTTAGTTCTTGGCCTTCAAGCTGTCATCTTTTTCCTCTACAAGTTCTGCAAATCTAAGGACCGCAATTACCACACCCTGTAACGCGCTACCACCTGGAGGCACCACACGGCACCACAAAACCCACACTCCTACCCAAAAAGAGAGAGACATTTTAAAAAGATTCTGTAAAACACCCTTACGATTCCACCACATTTAGCCTCGTATTTGACATTTAATTCTTGTGATTTGAGCTTTTTGGTTCGTTAATGTTGGAGCTCTCACAAGCGTTCAAGGTCATTAACACAAATACATGCTACGAGTGATGCCCCGAGTCTTTTTGAGCAGTGGCATTATGGGGTATGCAAAATGTGTCCTGCTTTTGTGTACAACTACATTTTTCCAAATTATGTCCGTAAATGTTTCATAATATGACATCACAGCAATTTGTCTCCTCAATATTATGGCATTCCCCCGAAAGGCATAGTAGGAGGGGGCGCCCCTACTTCGCAATTTCCCAGTGTTAATTTCAGATACCCTCACTAGAACAGTATTTTACACAGTTGCCATGACTGATCTTCTCAATATTCTAGCAAATCTATCCTCATCATTATCACAAAGTACAAAAAGAATATCTGTATAGTTCAGGACTGAATGATCAACCTGTTTCCCCTTCATTTCAAATCTGTTCTACATTTTCATCACATAATCCTTTGGGTTGTATCTGTCTGTGTGTGTGGTGTTGGATTTAAAACCTTTTTTGGCCATTCCTCTCATTTACGCCAACCAGGAGAGCCAAAACGTTTGCAATAAATTACATTCCCCAGCTTAGTCCCTTACTGTTAACCATCTACAGTTGTTACCAGTTGTTAAAACTGGCATCTCGCTCATTTTTTCTCCCAAATGTGACTGGAGTGCTGGGATAATATCAGAGATTATATACCCATAGTTAGAATTCTATCACTGTGGGGGACTTACCAACCATTTTAAGTTGTACTTTAGGGAGTTTATGTGGATTTGAAACAATAGGAGCTCAGCCAATCCAGTTCTACTAACAGCCGAAATGAGTCTTCAATAGAATTAGTTGATTCTGCCGAACATGCAAATAGAATGAGGCACTGTGAGAGCGAGGATCTATGATCCCATTCAGAATGATTGACAGTTTAGTCAAAGTGCCTTTAGGTGGAGGCAGTGGCTTGCTGCCTTAAAAGTGAGCCTTAAAAGTGTGAATGCGTTCGTGTTGGGCCTCTATCGAGGCCGGGCTCTGTGTAAGTGTGTCTGCCTGTATGTCGGTGTGTTTAAAGACACGCATGCGTGCTTGTTTCAATGAAGTAGATCTAGTGTCTGCCAGCTGGACTGATCGCTATATTATACAGAGTAGATAATTAAAAATTAATTCATTTGTTGGATTAACCTTTCACGTGTCCCAAAAGCTTCTCTCAGTTCTCGAGATTCATTTTTTGCTAGAGCAGAAATGTCAGATTCTAGCACTCCCATTAGAACTTTTTGACCATAAACTGAATCAGTATCATTATATGTAAGGCACTAAAATGTCTTAAGCTGAGGTGTACGTAGGTACATAGATCCTGATGTTTTTTTTTTTTTTTTTTTTGAAGACTTTGTTACACACCCTTAAGAGAACTGAAATATGACCTAGAGAAGTGCTTTGCTTATTCTGTTGTTTTTTTTTTTTTTTTTTTTCTATTGCCGCATTCATTTGATGGAGTCTTAGTATAGAGCTGTGTCATAATTTAATGCTTCAGTTTGAGTTCTTGAAATATAGTTATTGAGTTTGGGTAGATTTGATTCAAACGCAGAATTGACCTACACTACACCTAATTCCTGCCTTGCTGAGCGCATTTCATTTGGTACTCTGTTCTAAAACCATTTGTCTGGCTAGTGTGTTGGCACGTTTATAGGCCAAGGCACCTGTTTTTTTTTTTTGTTTGTTTTTTTCTTCATTCCTGTGTTGTGAAATTTGAAATGTAATAATCTTGATTAGCTTGCTGCTAATAACTTCCTCTGCAAGTCGTAACGTCGTTGGCTTGGGAAGTGATTCATGTTATTTGGGTTGCAAATTTAGTAATGGCAGAAATGAATCGTTTTTGTTTGGTGCGTGCTTTCATTTTCATCTGCTTTGACATCCTAATGTCGAAACGTTCCATTCCCAGCATTGTGTTAATTGCATGTTTCTCAGAAGATGACTGTTAAGGCCTCACTTTCTTTACTGAACCACTCTAATTGCTTGTCCATTGTCGTATCACGGTGCTTAAATGCCAAAGGTGTCTATTTTAGCACGAGTCACTGAAAAGCTGCTATAATGCTTCTCAAGGTTCATCATGCCCACGGTGTAGTCAGATGAATTCCTATTGATTGCTCGCTTCAGCTTTGCCAAATTAAAAACACTGTTTACTTAAGCAAAGTTAATGCTGCACAGTGTTTCGATTGTAATTTCTTGTAATAATCAACAAATACACAACTCACAGTATTGTCTGTTTAGCATCAGCCTACATCCAAAGATCCCACTTAATTGCAAATGGATTTTAGCTGTGCATGCAAAGGGCTGTAAAGGATGTTATATCTATGGGTGAAGTATTCATTTTAATTCCATATTCAGAGCTCAAAGTCCTCTCACACTCAGAGAATTCAATCTAACTTTTAGTCTGTGGCCTTGATTTCTTCCGCCATTATGTTTGTCTGCATGCATGCATCAGATTTCCACAGAAACAGCCATAACAATGCCATCGCTCTGAGCTAGTGTTGCATTCCTTGCTGCACCTTTTTGAATATAAAGTGCCTTAATTATTTAAAATTAGACGATGAAGATTATTATTTTCATGAAGACTTGCATTCAAAGGGATTTGAACGTTTTCGAGTGAAGGTTTGGTTTATTGAAGTTGTAAGCGGATAATGAGATACATAGATTATAGCATCTTGCTTGTGCCACCATTTATCTAAAACCTAAGATTTAATTGAGTTACTAATTTTTTTTTTTTTTAAACTGTAATTACCTTTGGCCTGCTGTCCTGTAGTGCATTTTTTTTATTGCTTCACATAAACATGCACATGCCCCACATATGCTCTTGTCAATTAGAAGACGCTTACTGTTGCGTCTGTGTCTAGAAAGTCTGCCTTAATTGTTTTATGCTTTTTTATGTTGGTTTTATTTCTCTGGAACTCTTTCTTTTGCTCTTGCCCTCATTTTGGATCTGCATTCACAATTAGGTTGAAAATGTGATTAATTAATTAAAGTTTGAGTATTGTAAAACAGTTTTGAGAGTTGTTTCTTGTTGCCTGTTTCTTTAAGAAACATTTGTGATTGACACTTTCACACTTCTGCAGCCGCTATAGAAGTTCATTCCCACCTCGAGTTGAAGTTGAACTGTGACTTTATATCACCCAATGCAGCATTAAATCTGTTAAAGTGACTTTTTTCACAGTTGTGACTTTATATCTCCTAAGTGTGACTTTTCATTATCTCACAGTTGCAACTTTGTGTCTAACAAGATGAGATTTCTTATTTTAAACTTTTTTTTTTTTTTTTAAAGTCTGAGGTGGAAATGGGCTTCCATAGGCCACGGTTATATAATATAAGGGTTGTTTCTTCAGTGTGAAGGTTTTTAGTGATACTTTTTTTTTTTATTTCTTTTTAAAAGCTGCTGGAGGTGATATAATTTTCTAATAATATATTTAGTTATTTTACACACACACACACAAACAAAAATCTCATACACAACTCATATATACAGTTGAAGTCAAGTTTACATACACCTTGCAGAATGTGCAAAATGTTAATTATTTTACCAAAATAAGAGGGATCATACAAAATGCATGTTTTTTTTTTGTTTTTTTTTTATTTAATACTGACCTGAATGAGATATTTCACACAAAAGACGTTTACATATAGTCCACAAGAGAAAATTGTAGTTGAATTTATAAAAATGACCCCATTCAAAAGTTTACATACACTTGATTCTTAATAATGTGTTGTTACCTGAATGACCCACAGCTGTTTTTTTGTGTGTGTTAGTTGTTTTTGAGTCCCCTGTTTGTCCTGTAATAATTTAACTTATTTTGTCTTCTGGGAAACATGCAAGTATCTTTTGCAACTTCTGAAGGACAGTACTAGATAAAAAAAAAAAAAAAAGATTAAGCAAAATTTTAGAAATGTACACATCTTCATTCTTTTCAAAAGTTTTCACCCCCTCTTAATGCATTACGTTGCCTTCTGGAGCATCAGTGAGCATTTGAACCTTCTGTAATAGTTGCATATGAGTCTATCAGTTGTCCTCAGTGTGAAAAGATGAATCTCAAAATCACACAGTCATTGTTGGAAAGGGTTCAAATACACAAAAATGCTGAAAAAACAAAATTTCTGTGACCTGGGGTTTTTCCAAAGAACAGGCAATTTAACTGTTCAAGACAAACAAGGGACTCATGAACAACTATCACACCAAAAAAAAAAACAAAAAAAAAAAAAAACGCTGTGGATCATTCAGGTAACAACACAGTATTAAGAATCAAGTGTATGTAAACTTTTGAACAGGGTCATTTTTATACATTTTGTATGACCCCTCTTATTTTGATAAAATAATTAACATTTTGCACATTCTGCAAAGTGTATGTAAATTTTTAACTAGGAATAGAGGTGGAGAAACTGATATTATTTAGAATAAAGAGCCTTGAGATAAAAGTTTACAAAGGTCCAGTGAGAATTCTCTTTAAAATGTTTTTCTTTTTCAATCCCCAGATTATATATAATCTATTTCAATGTCACTGTGTCCTAGAAAACAGTCCTTAAAACACACTCTGTAATGTTTAACCAACAGGATATGGGCTCACCCTGAGGGTCAGCTCTGATCTTGCTTACTTTGCATCAAATGCTTAGATTTCTTCTCTCACAGGATGTGCACGTGTTGGGATTCAATGTTTTTCCCCGTACCGCACTACCGAAAAGATGACCATAAGGGCCATGAATCATTTTTGAGAAATGCAGTATTACACGTACATGGTGCATGATGAACGGCGTCGTAACAACCAGTCAAAACCGGTTATCATGCCGATGCCATCATCTAACCATAATCAAGGGTTGTGAGCACCAAGAATCAATATTATATTTTGTGTGTTGCCACTGCTTCCTGTATTCAAATGAGTTTATGCAATTCTGATTTAATCTGTACTGTGTCACAGAGCATAATCCAATAAGACCGTCTGAACAAAACGGAGGCCACCTTTTCTGCGTGGTTACATTTAGAATGCTTATATTCGTTTTTGTCATCTGCTCTCCTCTCTTCTATATTTGTGGTTTCTCGAGGTGTAAACCATCAGTCTGATGACTCTTATCATTTGTGGCTGTAACAAGATCAGATGTCGAAAAATGGGATCATTTTGTTGTGGAAACAGTGGAGGAAACAATGTGTCAGCTGATTGTAAATCTCATAAGAAAGAAACCTCACAAAAGCTGATGCTGCAAGAACACTTGTTTTTTCCCCTCACGTTTTTCGTCATCATCACTGCCTTTCCTGGTGTTATTTTCCCACACTTTGAGTATAACAAAGTCTTACCAACAGCCCTTTTTTTCATTTTTAGTGACTGTGTGAAATGTGTTAAAACTGTAAGACAGAACTTAAATGTATTTATTGAATGGTGAAAAGTGATCAGAGATGAGTCTGCAGATAAATAAAAAGTTGTGTTGGTGTGTGCTTTAAAATATATGTAGATATTTTATTTACAACTTATTATTCAAACAAAAATATTAACGGAAATAAAATCCAGTTTAAAAGCTCATTAAACTCACTGAGAGTTATAAAGGTTTTTGAGTAAAATTTGAGTTTAGATGCTGGTGAATCAGGACAAAGGACAGATTTTGTATCATTTCTGTGTCTTCAAGCTGCTGCAATTCTTCTAAGCCCCGGATGTGTGTTTCAGGGCAATGTACCTACGTCTCCCATGCGATGTCCTGTCTGCGGAGGCTAGAGCACAGTTTCTGTGTTTCTTTGAGGAGCCTCAGGGACTCTTGACTGCTCCTGCTCTGTTTCTGTCCCTTGCTGGCTGAGGCTTTGACAGGGGACGGTGACAATGGCTGTACTCCACACTGTGTCCTGGTTTTTCCCTCTACACTGGGAGCCCTATGTGGCTTCTGCGGCTTCTGCTGCTTCTGCCTGGGGCTGCAGGATGGCTGGGAGAGTTTCTGAACCTACAGAGGTAAAAACAGCTTGATATGTACACAGTTGAGGTCAAAAGTTCACATACACCTTGCAGAATCTGCAAAATGTTAATTATTTTACCAAAATTATACAAAATGCATGTTATTTTTTATTTAGTACTGAACTGAATAAGATATTTAACTTAAAAGATGTTTACATGTAGTTCATAAGATTCAAAAGTTCAAAAGCTTATATACACTTGATTCTTACTACTGTGATGTTACCTGAATGATCCACAGCTGTTTTTTTTTTTTTAGTGATAGTTGAAGTCAAAAGTTTACATACACCTTGCAGAATGTGCAAAATGTTAATTATTTTACCAAAATAAAAGGGATCATACAAAATCTATAAAAATGACCCTGTTCAAAAGTTTACATACGCTTGATTCTTAATACTGTGTTGTTACCTGAATGATCCACAGCTGTTTTTTTTTTTTGTTTTTTTAGTGATAGTTGAGTCCCTTGTTTGTCCTGAACAGTTAAACTACCCGCTGTTCTTTAGAAAAATCCTTCAGGTCCCACAAATTATTTGTTTTTCAGCATTTTTGTGTATTTGCATGCTTTACAACGACTGTGTGATTTTGAGATCCATCTTTTCACACAGAGGACCATTGAGGGACTCAAATGCAACGGTTACAGACGTTTCAAACGCTCACTGATGCTTCAGAAGGAAAAACGATGCATTAAGAGGGGTGAAAACTTTTGAACAAAATGAAATTGTGTACATTTTTCTTATTTTGCATAAATATCACATTTTTTCATTTTGTACTGCCCTTGAGAAGCTACAGAAGATACTACATGTTTCCCAAAAAACAAAATAAATTAAATTTACCCTGATCCTCAAATTTAAAAAGTTTTCACCCCCCGCGCTTAATGCATTGGGTTTACTTCTGAAGCATCAGTGAGCGCTTGAACCTTCTGTAATAGTTGCATATGAGTCCCTCAGTCTTTTATATACTCTTGTGAAGTCACTTGGACTATTTTAACAATGTCCTTACTACCTTTCTGGGCCTTGAACATGTCAATTCTGTTGTTGCCTATGCAGGGTCAGAAAGCCCTCGGATTTCATCAAAAATATCTAAATTTATGTTCTGAAGATGAACGAAGGTCTTATGGGTTTGGAGCGACATGAGGGTGAGTAATTAATGACAGAATTTTGGGATGAACTATCCCTTTAAAGTGTAATTTAAAGTACAAGCTTACTGTTTGCTGATGTTTGCGCAGTTTGGAGATTTGAGCTGCTTTCTCCTCCATTCTCGTGACCAGACAGTCCAGCTCTCGCTCTAAATCATCACGAAGCTCTCGTTTAGAGGTTTCATCTATCTGCTTGACCAGCTCTTGGTGTTCACTGTCTCACACACACACACAATGTTTAAACTGTATCCTATTCTCCCCATCAATGCATTAGAAAAACTAGTCTTGATCATGTCAAGATGGTGTGACTCACAAGCTCATCTGTCCTAGTTCATCCTGTAGGGCGAGCAGAAGATCAGAAAGGCTGCCCAGTGAAGAAGCTGCTCTGCTGGGGGAGGACGCTGGTCTGCGCTGGGCCCGCTGGTTCTCAGAAACTGACTTCTGCAGTGCGGTGACTCTCTCACACAGACGTGGGTTTCTGTGCTTCATCAGGTGCAACACACTCTGAACATTGGCATTGACTGAGTGACTGGGACTGGTCGACTGAGATGGACAGAGAGAAAACTGCTCAAGAAAACATTCTTTTTTCTATTATTATCATCATCAGTACTGAAAACAGTTGCTGCTTAATATTTTTCTGGAAACTGTGTTTTTTCAGGATTCTTTACTGTCACTTTTGTAAAAATAACCATGCGCAAATGAATAATCAAGTCATGTTGTGTCAGGGTGAGGTCATACTTACTGTTCCAGCCACAAATGGGAGGCGTTTTGCCTTAGGAGTGGTGGGCGCATCCACCTTCACCGAGGAGGGCTTCTGACATAATGTGACAGAAAAAAAACACTATTAACACAACATACTACAGAATACATCTGTAATATTCTGTCTGTAAATATACTGCCACCTTGTGCTCACTATACATTACTGCAAAGCATTTTTTTTTTTTACCTTGCAAGAGGACTTTTCTTTCTTCTTTTTCTTGCCTTTAGGCTGAATCACAGAAGTAAGGCAGAGGAGATTGCTTTCAAGCTCTCGCTGCAACTGATGCCAGGAAAAGCAAAGAGACACATATGAATGCATGAACTTTAAAAATGACTTTTAAAAGCTCTTTTTCTAAGGGGATATTTGACATGGTTTATAAATCAATTTTTTGAGAATGTGTTTGCCATTTGTTTTACCTCCTCTGCTTTCTCCTGCACAAGTTTGCGTTCATGTTGCTCCTCTAAAAGTTTCTGTTCTAAGAGCTCAATCTTTCTCTGTAAATGAAATACACCACAACAGATTAAAAAAACGAAAACAGTCCATGTGAATTATTTTTCTCCCAACTGACTTGAGTGCATATAGAGCGTTGTTATGACTTATCAATCGGCCATATGGACCAATTTGAAGTAGTCGTCACAGTTACATCACTTGCAGCTGCGTGCGCACAGTGGTTGCAGAAAAACACTGGTAAGTGGAGGTAAATGGGTAAAATCCATGGAATAAGAGAAAACAAAAACAATTTTTGTGCCTTTTGATGCCAGAATTTAAATGCAAATAATTTTTTATAGAATATTGAAGCTAAACACGTACGTTTAAACGTACATACTATGGATGAAAACTTCTATGATTACTCTTAAAGCATAAATTTGATTAAAACAATAGGTCTGCATAATATTCACATATTCTGTTCATAGAGGACGTATTGTATTAGCCCTACAGTTACAGCATGAAATATTATTTAAACCTATTACTATAAACATTTTTACATAACATTTATTTATTTTATCTCACAATTTGGACTTTTTTCTCACAGATGAAAGTTTGTGAATTCTGAGGGAAAAAAGACAGAAGGGTTTTGGCCACTTTCAGGCTGGTCTTAGCTGGTAAACTCCTACTATCCTATCCCACTATCTAACATTATTTGTTATCGCTGGGTGACAAGCTCTTGTAACATGCGGAGAACACTGTGAACGTGACTTCTAATCAATATAATCTATAATCTTTAAATTAAACTATTTTGTACCGTATCCATAAAGGCCATAAAGGCTATCTCTCCGGGGTTTTCTGCAACCATGATGTGCACACATCCCAAATGTTTACAAATCTATAATTGGTCTATTGACAGCACTGAACGTAAATAATGCCACTGAACCGAACGAAACTTGCAAATTTAGCTGATTATTGCTGCTGAAAATGGTCACTTATTGTACTGTTTTGGGCTGTACTAATCGGTCGGACCGGGAAAAACATTTCAAGTACTACAGACTGCCAAAAGTTATAACAAATCAATGAAAAGGGTGCAAAAACTGTCTGACGAACAAAAGGCATTTGTAGTTGGCCAAACTGAACTAGAATTTCCATGGCAAGAATCTTGACAACATTCATGTTTGTTCTTATTATTTGCAGTCAGGTAGGTAAAATATTAGGCTACTATCTTAATTGATACTCCTCGTACGTATCTTTACCACCTATTAACTTTAGTTTGTCAAAATATCGCACCCTTTCCTGCTTACTAAGTCCTTTTCTTTACGATTTAACAGCTTCCACTGTGACAGCATAAATTAGCAGAATATTTTCAGTAGTACATTAACTGTGCAATTAGGGCTGGGCGATAATTCGATAACGATAATTTTCGAGATATAATTTTCCTCGATAAAACGATATGAAGAGTTCGATAAATGTTCAATATAATTTTTATGTGCCAAAAAGCGGAAAGAAATTAGCGCGACTCATTTGAATCGCGCCACACGGACCGTTTATCCGCTCGGACCAAAGTTTAAACTGCCGCGCTGCGCGAGCTCACTAGACAAGATGCATTTATTATCTAGAGCGCGTTGCTTCCGTAATGAGCGTAGCTGCCGCGCGCCTACATTTGAAATAACGAACTTGAACGCGATATGTGAACGGCTCCGTCACGCGAGCACTAAACAGCGCCGTGAAATCCAGTGTGAAACACTTGAATTCAGCGATGAACACAAATGACTCTGTGATTCAAACTAGTTTAAAGCTGTGTGCAACGAGACGGTCAGAAGGCTTTTCAATCTACACATCACCATCATTTACCATGGATTTACTGTAGTAACACTCACTGCACCATGGTATTGTGGCAGCAATGTGGGATATTCACACTTAATTTTATTACAGGAATAATGGTATATAATTATAGTATGTGTGTATTTGTGATTGAGCTATAGCATGTGTGGCATGTATAGTGAATGTTTTTAGACTACCGTTTTTCATACAAATAGGCTACCTGTGTGGTTTTAACTGTGTTTATCATGATTTAAAATGTATGCTTGCTACTATGGGAGACCAATGCTAAAAAAAAAATGGGTCAGAATAAATTTAACCATATAAAACTGAGGTTGCTACAATTTTTACAGATGTTACTGGTTGATAATGAACAAAAACATTACCTCTGCATCCTCAAGCTACTATCAAATGTGTATTTCTAAGAGACAAAAAAGTGATATTATTATTATTATTAGTATTATTATTATCATCATTACCAGACAACCCAAACCCTGTTTCTTGATTTGAAACAATATAACTCATTAGAACATGCAGAAATTAAGTTTTCCATTTAGATATTTATTTTGTTAAAGAAAATGAATGATCTGGTTTCTACAACTTTTACTTTGGAGCAAAAACCTGACTTTAAACTTGAAAGAAATAAAGATTTGAGATTTATTGTGATAATTATCGATATAGACTGATATGAAAAAAATTATTGTGATTATCGTGAAGGGCCAAGCCCTATGTGCAATTCATGCTGTTGTTTACATTTGAGTATCTCCAATATGGCCACACATCCGGGTAACTAACCAAACCGTGACGTAAGTGCAAACCCTCTATACTGAGTGCATATGTTTGTACCTCAGCCACAGACTGTGTACTGGTGAGTCTTAGGTACTCCTTTTCCAGTCTTTCCAATTTGTTGAGCTGTGCCTGCATTTGTGGGTCTGTATGTGTGCTCTCCCTATACACAGAGTCCTAAAGACCAATCAGAACAGACAAAATGAGAAACAGAGAGAGATAAACAGAGGCTGTGAAAGCTCAAAAGCTCTTGAGTTTGTTTCTTTGAGTTATTTAAAACATGTTTAAGCTTTTTTGCTTTTGTCTTGTCTGCTCACCTGCTTGTCTGGGTGACTGATTCTCTTTTTCTCTGCACACTGCACCATTTTCTTCATGTAGTCGAGCTGTTTTTCCAGCAGAAAGCATCGTGTTTCTGCAGAGTCAAGCTTAGAAACCAGCTCTGCAAAGAAGTGGAGATACAGAGACATCTTAATAGTGTTGCCAAGTCTGCAGTTTCTGGTAAAAATCGGGCTACTTTAACAAATAAAAACAAAATGACAATCCTGCAACTTAGTACAGACTAACTTAGTGCAGTATTAGACTTCCCAATAGAGTGTCTTCATAGTGATGTCATCAATCAGCCATATTGGCAGCACTGAACGTAAACAATGCTACTGAACCGAACAAAACTCGCAAATTTTGCTCATTTTTGCAGTGGTCAATTATTGTCATGTTTTGGGCTGTACTTAATCAGTTCGGTAAAACATTTGTGACCCTGCACCACAAAACCAGTTGTAAGTAGCACAGGTATATTTGTAGCAATAGCCAACAATACACCGTACGGGTCAAAATTATCGATTTTTCTTTTATGCCAAAAATCATTAGGACATTAAGTAAGTATCATGGTCCATTAGAATACTTTGTAAATTTCCTACCGTAAATATATAACTTCATTTGGACTACTTTAAAGGCAATTTTCTCTCTCTCTCTCTCTCTCTCTCTCTCTCTCTATATATATATATATATATATATTTATTTATTTTTTTTTTTTTTTTTGCACCCTCAGATTCCAGATTTTCAAATAGTTGTATCTCAGCAAAACATTGTCCTATCCTAACAAACCATACACCAATGGAAAGCTTATTAATAAGCTTAATTACTATTCAGCTTTCAGATGATGTCTCACTTTCAAAAATTGACCCTTATGACTGGTTTTGTGGTCCAGGGTCACATTTGGACTACTATAGACTGCCAAAAGTTAAAACAAATCAAGGAGAAGAGTGCAAAAAACTGCCTGAGGAACAAACGGCATTTGTGGTTGGCCAAACTGAAACAGGATTTCCAGGGCAAGAATCTTGACAACATTCGTGTTTGTTCTTATCACTTCCAGTCAGGAAGGTGAAATATTGGGCTAATATCTTAATTAATACTACTCGTACCTATCTTCACCACCTATTAACTTTAAGTTTGTCAAAATATTGTGCCCTTTCCTGCTTACTAAGTCCTTCTCTATATGATTTAGCAGCTTCCACACGTTTTTTCTTTGGTTTAGACAGCATAAATTAGCAGAACAACGTATTCAGTAGTACATTAACTGTGCATGCTGTTTTTTACATCCGAGTATCATCCGGGTAACTGACCAAACTGTGACGTAAGTGCAAACTCTCTATTATTATGACAACAGATCAAAACCTATTGCGCAACACTTTTACCTTTCCTCTGTGAGGACTGATTCTCGTGTGTGCCGAGATCCAGTTTTCTCCGTACAGAAGCATCTGTCTGATGTTGAACAGTCTGAGAGAAATGCTGGACGTTCCTCTCTGCCTGAACTCTCTCCAGCTCCAAGCGTCGCATCTTCTCCTGCAGTGTTTTCAGGGCTGCTATCACGGCTGTTTAAACACAGGACACGTTTGCATTTGGTCTTAAATATCTGGCTACATATGTTCCTAATCATTTATTAAAATCAATTCACCTCTGCTTCCAGCATCAGGTACTGTCTGATAAAGTTGTGGGCTAATGTCCTGTACACCTGAGCTCTTTCTGTCGAGTGAATGTGTGGCTGTGTTCATGTACAGAGGTCTTGACAGTTTCTCCGGAGGCTGGTAAAAACTGCCAACATAACTCTGTTTAGATGGAGAGTCCAGATTTAGACTCTGTAATTCAGAAATAAACAGAAATTAACAGATTATTAGTTTTTATGTCAAAAAACACTTTGAACGAGTGAACAATAATATAGCCAGTTATATATACACCAAGTCATAGTCTTATCAGAAAAAAATGGCTGTTATAGAATACAATACAGTCTGAGAGCCATTGTTTAAAAGAGCCACAATCACAAACAAAAAAGCAAGTTGTATAAGCACACTGTAACACTTTAAACTCTAACGAAATACATTTTCTGAACAATTAATTAAATGGCTGTGTCAAAACCTAGGCTACATAGCTTTCTAGGCTACATAGACGCTTTAGGAACCCAAAACTGTTGCTCTAGGTTGCTTAGTACAAAATGTGAATAAGCTAAAAAGGCTAACGACTTTGATACATCAATGTTAAACATCGCTAACAATAATAACAACCGCAATATAGCATCAATCTAGCATAAAGTATATATACCTCATCCCTGAAGTGATCCATTATGAATCAGTCTCTTCGTTGCACATAAGAATAAACGATGTATTCATCAAGCTACAGATGAATTAGCTGAGTGTCATGTCAACAGCTGTAGCCGACAGCGCCGCCCAGTTTCAAATTTCCCTCTTCTTTTACCGCCTTCAGTGGTTCCGCATGCACACAATGACCAGTTTCTACAATGCGGATAGATAGATAGATAGATAGACAGACAGACAGACAGACAGACAGACAGACAGATAGATAGATAGATAGATAGATAGATAGATAGATAGATAGATAACATAGTTTAAACAATAAAGTGAGTTGGCACCTTATCATCATAGAAAATGAGACAGCTTTGACAATGCTGGAAGTCTATGCGGCCAGGCATAACCTTAAGGTCTAGAGGTTATTAAATTTTAAGAAAAAAAACCCCTACAAATTTAATCTTTCCAGTTATTTCTGTATTAGTCAGGTTGACAACAAATACATTTTACTTGTTTTCCAGTTCTATTTATACTGAGGATGCCTTCATATTATAATACAGACAAACAATGAAGATCATATCTAGTGACACCTAGTCACCTAGTCACACCTACTCTGTTTTTAAAGATTAGCTCACATACTTTTATTAAATAAGCCAGATGAATATCTGGTGTAAGCTTTGCATTAATCATAAGGGTTTTGAGATAAACAAGTGGTGGCGGGGCCCCTGCAGTTCCCAATGTTTTTTGTAGCTATTGGTATTTGTAGTTCTGTGTTGTTTTTGCGTCTCCAAGAGAACGTTGATATTAACGAGCGTCTGAACTACAATTCCCTTTTTATGAGCATTGGGAGGCGCGGCCTGACAGGAACGCCTTTCTAATCGTTGATTGGTGCGGCTTGAGCATGTCTCCGCCTATCGTTTTTTTGTAGAACACCATTGGACTATGGAAGCTGTCAATCAATTGCTAACTCAAGCCGCTGTGCAAAGAACTGAAATCGACTGAAGAGCTAGAGCGCAGGAAGGTCTCATTCAACGGCAGTGGGGACGACTAGAGAGAATGTGAATTTAGTAAGTATTTTCTTCTGACATATTTTGCACATTTATGTATAAAATAGTACGCGCTTAATAATTGCTGACCATACGTGTGACTTCATTAATTGTGTAAGCTTTGAGGCATATTTGCTTGTTGCTTAAGAGCAGAACTTGATTGAACGTCATTCAACGGTTTTTAGAATGTGTCTAACCATACTGTATAATATCATACTCAGTGTTTTTATGGTAAAATAACCAGTTTTCATAGAGAACTATGAAAAATTATTTTGCAGGATATTCACAAATGTGAATAACAGTGTCAGCTCCTCTGTTTAAACAAAAGCCCTAACAACTTTTGTTAGGTAAAGCATTCAGCACAGTATAAATACACATAATTTGTATAATGCCTGCTAAGACATGTCTATGCAGTCTGTTTATACTAGCAGAATATGGAACATTTTGGAGGGATTTGCTGAATTCCTTTGCAAGCTTGAAGCAGAGAAGGTTGGTTTAGAATTATTTCAGCTAACATCATATAAATAATAGGCATACCTTTTTTGTCTTATGCATGGCTCAGTCATTTAGGTTTATAGCTGAAGAATAGTAGACTGTTACAGTGATGGATGTGAGAGATTCTGCGGGAAGGTGGGATGCTCTGGCCAGTCGAGACTCGAGCTCCAGACACGCAGCGATGGAGCTCATTCACCAGGAGGTGATGAAGAGAATAGAAACGATGGGGCCAATCCCGGACCCACAGTCCTCCTCTCCCCCAGCCATGGATGACGGTCTGTCCAGTGATCTCAACACTTTCCTGGCTCATGTCCTGATGCTCTCCAAGCGGTGTCCTTATGAAGACGTCAGGGAGAAATGCATTTGTTTGCTTCAGAAGGTTCAGGTCGGTACTATAGTAATTACTGAGTTGATAGTGAAGGTATTGATTGTATGTTCAACAATGGCTGTATATGATCTATGTGTCTTTTGAAAAAGAACGCCCTTGCAAATGATATGTTAGTGTATAATTATACTACATTCATGCAGACCAAGCACTTTGTAACCTGCTGTATAAATGTATATTGGTGGAAATAGTAGGAAAGAGATTCATTTCTTTACCACCATGAATTTTGCATGTTTTCATATGCATAATTCAAAATATTTAGCTTCAGTTCAGTTTTGCTTCAAAAGACATTGATTTAACTTTTTTTTAAACGCTAATATGACGACCAGAGTTCCCATGGTCATTTAAAACCTGGAAATACTAGGAAAGTGTGATTTCCAGGCTTAAAAAGTCTTGTAACTTTTGATAGTCAGTATATTTTTTTCTGTTTATGCTCAATATTAAGTACTTTTTGCCTGCATAGTTAGTGGGATTTCTGTAAAATGCTTTCTTGTTTTTTTAAATCCTAATACATCCATCACATACAACTGGGAAAGTCATTAAAATTGGTCAGACAGTGTGGGAACCCTTGAAGGACCATTTATTCTTAAAAGGCAATTTGCAAGTAATAAAGAAGTGGGATTTCTGGGTTTGGCTCTGCCTTTAATAATGTTCCCCTGTGATCCCATGTTGTTTTTCATTCAATTTCAAACTAACATTATATAAGCCGGTAGCTTATATGTGAAAGAAAATGTAAGAAACATATTTAGAGACTACAGATACACAAGATATGATGAGGCGAAGTGTAGCAGTTACTATGTTTGTTGTTTACACAAGGACGTATTTGTTTATGTGAGATTGTATGTACACCGCAGCTTAAAATAGCTCTGGCCGGGTTAAGGAAGCTAGGGGACCCAGGTCGTTTCTTACAGTATTTGCGGCTTTTTGTGTCACAGAGTTCACTAGACGAGTCAGGGAGGATGAGGGGCTCTCCTTAGCCACAGATACTGCTGAAAAGTTTGCCAGAATGTATAAATCCATTTGGCGCATATCTGTACATTGAACGTGAATGGCCATTTTCTATCACTATTTATTTTTTATCTAATCCTGAAATGTTGAGAATATTGTTTTCTTAAAGGTTTTCCATCAGAGAGTCAAAGACGAAGCTTTAGATGTCAAAATATTAACATGTACTTGTTACAGCTTGCTTTGTTAGTGTTATTTTGTGAATCAGCAACTTTGGCAATTAACACAGATGTGTGATTAATTAACCCAAAATTTCACTCCACTATGTCTATTACTAAAAATATGCAAAGACACAAGATGTTCACACAGAGTTTTAGATCAAGGATCTGACTGAATATTCACTGAATATTTTGAATAATTTATATATGTGCATTTTTTTTAAATCATATTCTGTTTATGCAAAGCCCTTTCTTTAGGTGTTTTGTGTTTTTAGATGACAGGATGTTCCTCCCTTGTTTTGCGTTGACCTTTTAACCCTTTCTGCTTACTGTATCAGCGGTAAGCCGTCTGCTCTGATATCCGGAATTATGGGATTCAAGGGGCCGTGACAAATAAGGCCACAGCAGTAAAGAAAAAAATAAAATTGACCTTTGATCCAGTGAGCACCACACAGATGCTGGCAGACGTAGACAGACTCAGGATGTGACCTCAGAAAGCATTAAACCAAGAAAAAAAATGATTACTGATATACTACGGCATCGTTTTGTCGTTATGGTTGATACCACATTAACAGGATGTGTCCTTTGGTTGTGCATCACACCTGAATGAATGCACCTGAATGGGCATTGTTCATTGTGAGTGTGTTTACTGTATGTGTGTGTGTGCACTAATGCATGTTTCTGCAGTGATAAGCCCTGAGAAGCTGTGGATAGAGAGACAGATTTAGGTCAGTGTTAGTCCTCTGGTCTGAAAGGAGTTTTAGAAATTATGTACGATGCCCATATTTCCTAAGGCCCGTTTTTTGTTCGTTATGGCTCATAGTGTCATATTTCTCATTTGGCGGTGGCGCTAGTTATCTGTGAATGAAAAATACTTCTTAAATGTACTTGTACACAAAGATGATTTGATGCATAATATTGATATTTATGTTCCCATGTTTCTTATTTTAATTAATATAAGGGCATTTTCAGTCTAAGCAAATGTGTTTTACCCCATTAAATATGAGCCGTCAAGACGCCAGGCTTCCTAGAATAATGTTACAGTACAGTGCTGAAAATTTTCATTATAGAGACAGCAAGACATGTTACAGAAAGCCGTAGGGGAGTGTATTTGTTGCCCACCCAGGCTTTGAAAATGATTCCTTCCCTCAGGTCTTAAATTAGCTGTGGGCCTTGTGAGGGTCATGTGGATTGGATGTGTGTGTGTGTGTGTGTGCATGTGTGTTTATGTGTATGGAAGCTGGGTGTCACCATGGTACTTGGCACCGGTTTAGTGAGCTGGGTGCTAGTAATGTTAAGTCTACATGTTTGCGGTCTTAGTGGTGGTCATTTTCTAATGCAAAGGATTAAATACACTGCCAGTCAAAAGTTTTTGAACTGTAATATTTTTAATGTTTTTTTAAAGACGTCTCTTCTGCTCGCCAAGCCTGCATTTATTTGATCCAACGTACAGCAAAAACAGTACAAATTTGAAGTGTTTTTATTATTTAAAATAACTAAATAATTTATTCCTGTGATTTCAAAGCTGAATTTTTAGCATCATAACTCTAGTCAGATGATTCTGATTTGTTTCTCAAAAACATTTATCATTAATATTATGTTGAAAACAGCTGAGTAGAATTTTTCAGGTTTCTTTGATGAATAGAATAACTATTACTCCACCCCCCCACCTCCAAATAAAAGAAAAAGAAAAAAAAAAAATTATACTGACTCCAAGCTTTTAAATGGTATAGATGTTACAAGAGCTTTTTTATTTTAGATGCATTCTTATCTTTGGATCATGTGACACTGAAGGCTGGAGTAATGATACTGAAAATTTAGCTTTGACCACAGGAATAAATTACATTTGAAAATATATTAAAATAGAAAGCAGTTATTTTAAATAGTAAAATATTTCACAATATTACTGCTTTTGCTGTATTTTGGATCAAATAAATGCAGGCTTGGTAAACAGAAGAGATAAAAAAAAAACATTAAAAATTTTACTGTTCAAAAACTTTTGACTGCTGCGTGCATTAAAGCAATGTTAAAATGTTTAATTCAGTTTTCTTTCATAAAATAGGCCTTATTGCTAAAGTCATAAAATAACTATTTTCTATTTTTACATGTACAGTAATTTTTCCTGTGATGGAAAAGCTAAATTTTCCTTCCTTCAGCATCATATGATCCTTCAGAAATCATTTTAATATGGTGATTTGGTGCTCAAGAAACATTTCTTTCAGTGATGAAAACAGTTATGCTGCTTACTATTTTTGTGGAAACCGTCATACATTTTTTTCAGGATTCTTTTATGAAAATAGCATTTCCCATGGTAATCATGCCACAGCATAGCTATCAGGATATAGTGTGACCAAAAAAAAGCCTTTTTTTTATAAGTCATCTCTTTATTATTAACCATTTTATTGCCACTTTGTATGCACTAAAGATGAAAATGTGGTTGCAGACTGCAGAAAATGTGTTTGTCACCCTGAGGCAGCATTGTGAAATAGAGGGTTAAACAAGGAGAAAAGAAAATGATAAATAGACTCTTTATTTACTTCACCTTAGAGAAAAAATCTGAGTGGAAAACAATCTGCAGACTGGGTTTTCTCCCTATTTAAGGAAGGGGGCTAACATGACAGCATGGAGCTCTAGCACAACAACCCCACGATTGGGGAGGGGGACTTGTTTGTGGTTAACTGCGCTGAGGGGAGGAGGAAATCCTTAGAAACCTCTGTCAGCTCTAGGAATTGAAGCATGGTTCTGCCCTAGAGGAATGATGCCTATTTGAATGTGAAAAATGGCCTGGTTCCAAAAAAACAAGTCTTATTTGGATGGAAAATGGAGTGAAAGACACACACTCCCCCAAATACGCAGTACACAACATAACATCACACAGTGAACACTTTGGCTTCTAAGATGGTGCGTATATGTGACATTTTCTCTCCCCTGCTGGTTCGGTCTGCGAGTGTTATGAGTGTTGTTAATGTTTTTATGAGAGTGCCTTTAATGCCGCTTCTGTTGATCTGCACAAACACCTCATGAAATAAGAAAGATGAGGAAAGCGGTGCAAATGAAATGCAGAATCCGTTGTTGGCAGAGCTGCAAATGTGAAAGTTGAAGACGTACTAGCAGAAAGATAAGGACAAAGAAAGGGAAAACAATTTTTCAGAGTGTTATGCTGTGTACAAGGATCAGATTACAGCCCATCTGTTGTTGATTAATGTGAATGAATGCATGTAAAGCTGTGCACATAGATGCATACATGCGGATTTGTTTTGGGAAAAATTTCAAACTTTTACATATTATAGTTAGTTTTGGAATCAACACAGCAGATCAAGTCCCTGTGGTCAGGGAGGAGACCTGTTTTTTTAAAGTTACGTCAAATGCGTGCAGCCGTGTTGACTTTTACTCGAAATGGCATTGAAATCACGTCATGATTGTTATATAAAAGCTGTGTTTGGCAATTGAACACAGTGACAATAGTGTGGTGATTTGGTGAGCTACCACAAAACCAAGTTTTTCCCATAGTGTAAAATTATGAACACCAGAGGGTGCCATTACCTCATGATAAAACCCTTTACTAACTTGACTGCCTTAAGCTTGATACAGCGGAAATTTCCACCACTTGATCTAAATGCTTACAGAACTGTTTTATTTCTTTATTTCTGGTGGCAAGAAAACAATCAAGATTAGATTGCTAAATGCATGTCTATAATACCATTAGCATTCCCATTTATCTAAATACCAGTTGCACAGCTGGCAGACCCATTACATGCAGGAAAATTGCATCACTAACAAGTAACCTGAACTGTGTTGTCAAAGGTGAGTATTATAATGTAATACTATTCTTGCAGTTGTTATTTAGTCTGAATACAAAGCTAATTTTTAATTGCTGAATACAGTTACAGCATTTATCAGCAGGGTCCATGCTATCCAGCCAAACTTTAACCCCTTGGGCTAAACAAGTAGACATGTATGTGAGTGTGTTAAAAATATCAATTATAAATATGATGTGTTTAAAACAGAAAACTATTGTTTAACTTTTTCATCAAGCACGTCATCTACAGGTCACTTTTAATGCTGTGCAAAGTACTTTACCGTGATAGCCATCCATCCATAAATCCACAAATGAAGCATTTCCTATCTTCTGTTCAATTCAATTCAATTCAAATTTATTTGTATAGCGCTTTTCACGATACATATCGTTGCAAAGCAGCTTTACACCAAATTGACATTTTTACAATATATGTAGTAGTAGCTTGATGTACATATGGTAGAGATGTGTGGTAAAGATCAATTAATGACGTAATCAAACAGACAAAGAACACTATAAATTAGTAGCAGAATTCGGTAGTGCTGTATGTTTTCAGGGTTGGCATCATCTGAAGTCCTCTGTGGGGTTGGCATCATCTCTTCTTAAGTGTTCTGGATCCACACTGGAGCTTGTGAATTCCTAGTTACCATGGGATGTCAATCCCATGGCAAAAACAGAGAACAGAGAACAAATAGGAACATAATTAGCGTAGCTGCTGTTCAAACTAAGAAAAGGAAGGTTTGTTAAACCAGAGCTAAAAGATTCTGTGAAGGGCATGTTAAACCTAGGCAGCTGTAATTTAGATGTAGGCACCTTAACGCTTCTCAATGAATCTTTCACATTTAAACTGTTCCTCTGTGAGAGTAATCGATTCAGTTTATTGAAATAAACATCTGCTTTCATCCATCACACTTGAATCAGTTTTGGTGTAACCTTGAAGTTGGAAACTGACGTGTCGATGCATCATCGCTTGAGCACAAACATGATGAAGCAAACCACCTTGAGAAGTTCTCAGCTTCGATTATGGCCACATCCGGGGCACTAGAAGTGGGGGAGATAGATGGATTTTTAATGCTGTATTTCTGCAAATAAAAAAGATGCAACGTGAGCCACAGCCACACGTGCCACAGAACCCACGTGTAACCAGACCCAGAGAGGAAGTGGTATTATTTTTGTGTGTGTGTATGTGTGTGTGTTTTGTTATAGAGCATAAGAATGTCATAGGTTAAAAAAAAAAAACGGAAATCAGAGGGATGTGAAAAAGAGAACAGAAATAGACTGAGTTGTCAGGCGAAGTAGAAGAAGAAATCTGTTTGGGGATTGGATGGTCTGGTGACTCTGTGGGATACCTTAAGTCGAAACCAAAAAATATTTAAATAGACCATTAACCTATATTGCATCAATGTGCCCACAAAGCCTTCTCTGCATAGCATCACTTTTTGTTTTTCTAAAGTAACATCTGCTTTGATCCCGGTGTAGTTTTATTTTCATGGGAAAATTACAGAAAAAGACAATGGCAGGTGTAGGATGGAAAACCCTCTTTATTGTAATAAAACCACACTATATATGTGCACCATTTTCCACTGGGTTGGCAGAAAGGTTTTGCCACAGTTATTGTGAAGTCATATTTTGCTTCTAAAGTTTGACAGAAGCATGAGGCACAATCCTCGGCCAACGTGGGCGAATGAGCGTGCCTTTTGAGGAATGCTGAGATTACATTTCAGTGTTTACATTATGCATTTGGATTGGTATGAATCTCCAGTTAATGCAACTGTGGAACAAGCATTTCATGCTTACACAGTCAGTTCACGTCATTCATGGATTCATGGTAGCATCTTCTTTGTTGTGATTTGATGCAGGTCTCACTGTTTAAGCATCTCGGCAGCTGTGGAAAACCTGGAAAGCCTTCTTTGACGGTTATGTCAGGTACAAAGTGCGTAAATTGGAACCCAAACAGCTTGGCATGTCTGGAAGCAACAAATCACTGTAATGTTGGAGGAAGTGAAAAGTTGAAAAATTAGAAAAATTCTACAAAGTCAACTAAGATGAAAGGATAAACTCATTCATAAGTAAACTTAGAGATTTGGAATGTTTAGAAGTTGAATAAAGGAGTGAGAGATGAGTCACATCTAGAGAGAGATAGGCAGAGATGGTGAGGAGTGAAAGGAAGAACAGAAAACAAGGCTATCAATTTCGTAACCTGAATGCTAGCCATGTTTATGTCTCCCTCTAGACCCTTGGCATTTTCCGCCTCTCTGATTAAACACACACGTTCCTGAAGTTTATACTAGGGATATCAGTGCTGGTACTTTGGTACAAAGCTCATGCTTAAAAAAATCGAATGATGCCAGTCTTTCTGTCATGTCTGTTGGAACTAAATTACACTTCCGTAGTATAAATAACAAGATTAAATATACTTAAAGACTACATTTAATTTATTTAATGTAACTCAATTTAGAATTGTATTACAGGGTTCGTACAAGGTGCATAAAGTTCTTGAATTTGACTTTTTGAAATTGAAGGCCTTTGAAAATTGCAAAATTCCTGAAGGTACTTGAAAAGTGCTTGAATTATTGAAAGACTATGCATCTAAATGTTTAATTTTGTCAATAAGCACATATCTTTTTACTCAATGCAATTCAAAAAACATCATACCTTTTTCGCTTATTTCAGTTGGCTAAGCAAGTGGTATTGATAGTGTCGCGTAAACATGGCTGAAGATACGAAAAGATGAACAGATGAACCAAATTAATTGAGTCATTTAAGTTGGAACTGTTCTGATTGATTCAAACTCGTGACTTCGATTATTAATTTCTCGCGATTGACTAGCAAAGACCAGATCAAATGAAAAGACCCATTTATTTTTGAATTTCAACATCGCTTGTAACAATTTTAAAAAGCACGTAATGATGGATGAAACTGAGCTTTTTCGAAACTCTGAATCAGTTAAACCAATGTGTTGCAAAATGATTCACTGTTTCAAAGCGCTCCAATTGGATTGTGTATTGCAAATCATTTGTTTCAGATCGGAACTTAAAATCGTGCATCGTGAATCATTTGGTTTTGATCAGAATGTTTTCATGAATCATTTTGCGAATTGAATGATTCAGATCAAATGATATGCGACACGCGATTTGAAGTCCGAATCTGAATCAAATGATTCGCAATACGCAAAGTTCCAATCTATGTCAAATGATTCATTCTCCGAGTCCTGGTCTGATATTATGGTTGGCAAATCATTATTCAGATCAGGACTTCAGAGCGCTGACCGCAAATCATTCGATTTAGATCGGAACTTCGGAGCGGGTTCACAAATCTTTTACTTCAGATCGGAACTTCAGAGTGCGGATTGCAAATCGCTTGATTTAGATCGGAACTTCAAAGCCGGTTCGCGGATCTTTTGCTTGAGAGCGTGGATTGCAAATCATTTGATTTAAATCGAATTGATTTGATTTAGATTGCCTCGCTGCCTTATCCAGCAATGACTTTGCAGGCAGTGATTGTGCACCAAGGCACCTCTCAAAACTGAATTCAGACATGTTTCTGAGCCAGCAAAAAGGTTTAATGATCTACAACAAAATAGAACACGCTTTGGTGATAACTAAGCAAATATTTAATTACTATAATACTGATTTCTCACTAGAAATAACATTAAAAGTTCAAAAAGTTGGTCAGAAATATACATTTACACACAAACTGACCACCAATTGCAACTTTCAGATGCCATCTTTATTTATTTGCTCAACCATCACAAAATGGAATGCACAAGATTGTGGGATATAAAAGGCAGCAAAGGATTAATCTGCTGCCTTCAAAAATTGAGCAGATGAAGGTATCTCAGGAGGCAGGAAGTGAAGCTAACATTGGATTCAGCATGCCTTGATGCCTTCCTACCTTGAAATGTGTCTTCCTAAGGCAGCATTTTCCAGTTTTCCTAAGACCTTGATTAGCTGGTTCAGGTGTGTTTAATTAGGGTTGGAGCTAAATTCTGCAGGATAAGCAAGGGTATCCAATTGTGTTCCTGGAGGGCCACTGTCCTGCAGAGTTTAGCTCCAACCTTAACCAAACATACCTGAAACCTAGAAACTTCTAGGCAGGTGTGTTAAGGCAAGTTGGAGCTAAGTTGGGCCCTCCTAGACTGAGTGTGACACCCCTATGTGAGCCACAGAACTAAACAATTGACAGGCCTGCACCAGTTCAAGCTTTAAAAAAACTGATATGGCATTTTGATTGTTGAGCTTGGCAAGGTATGGTTTGATTGCTCTGCCAAGCGGATGGATGACTTTTAGGACAGGTTTGAATCAGTGACCCACCTCTAACCCTGATTTAGCAACACGTGTGCCAGAGCTGGTGCTGAGTCATTCAGTAGCACGTTGTGCACATTTGGGGAAGAGTATAACAAAGCAATCGCGCAATATTCGCCTCTCTCACGAACGGCGGTCTGGTTTGCTTATTTGTGTGTCTGTGTGTGTGCGTGCATTGTTTCGGGTTTTTCAAGCAGACAAAACCCTTTGAAGACACCAGTTATGACATTATTATTGGTATGTCTGGATATGCTTGTATTTTTAGTTGAGGTTTCCACAGCAGTGTCACCTGCCGCCGTCCTCTCTGTCTGGATGTGGGCAGTGTGGTCAGCTGCCTGACAGTCTTAAGATATTCATGTGACATTTTTTTTAGAATTATTTAACGATTGGCGGTTAATATCAAACCCATGGCCACACAGTAGGCTTTATGTGGATTGTTTTAATTAGTAGCTGTTGCTAAAAGATGTTATTTTTGTTTCAGAAAGAAACCACATATTTTTTCCATTTACTTGAGAAAATATTTAAACTAGTTCTCCATATAAATCAGTGTAAAGACACAAGAGCCTGCTAGGAGCCAAATGTGTTAGCAAATGGCTTGACTGATGAATTTGTCAGCTATGGATTGTGTTATGCAATGGCCCTAGTTGAAAATGTCGCAGTATGATATACTGCCAAGATTGTTAGCATCTGCATCTGATGATCCTAGACTTCATAGCATGACTATAACCTTATTTGAACTCATTGGATCATGTGTGTGGGACGGTTTTAGATGCACAGGTTATAACAGAGCTTGAACTAGAATGATCTTGAAGCCTGATGACCTTACACTAAGCTTTGTGGCATAGTTTAAATTGTGGCACGTCAAAACATTAATAGTAATTAAAAACTAATTATTTTCCCCTTTTATTTGAAATGAAAGCATTTAATTTTCAAATACATGTAGGTTTGAATTTTATTTGTTACATAAGAAACTATTTAAAAACTTCTCATGGTTAGGCCCATCATCAAAGCCAGCTTGTGTTTTTTTTCTGGTGTCAGGTTATGTAATGAAAAAAAAAAAAAAGAATTATGTTGTCTAACCATACACTACAGTTCAAATGCATTCAAATGAGTTTTTTTTTGTTTTTTTGGAAGAAATTTATCGTTTTATTCTGCAAGATTGCATAAAAATGATAAAAAGTGACAGTAAAAACATATATAACGTTACAAAAATGTATTAAAATAGGAAACCGTTATTTTGATTGTATTTGATTTGCAAGTATGTGTAGGTTTGAATTTTATTTGTTACATATTTAAAAACTTCTAATCAAATAATTACAGTCTTTGTTAGCAATATAACTATTGTAAAACTGAATAATTTAAAATGCATTATTTTCCGCCTTTTTTGAAATAAAACCATTTGATTTACAAATACATGTAGGTTTGAATTTTATTTTATTACGAACTATTAAAAACCTCTCACGGTTATGCCCACCATCACAGCTTGGTGATGTTTTCTGGAGTCTGGATATGTAATTAAAAAAAAAAAATTGGAATTATGTTTTCTAACCATACACTACTGTTCAAATTTTTGGAGTTACAAAAATGTATTAAAATAGAAAACAGTTATTTTGTATTGTATTTTCTCACAGTTTTACTCTTTTTACTGTGTTTTTAATACACTACTGTTTAGATGCTTTGAGTGTTTTTTTTTTTTTTAGAAGAAATTAACCTTTTTTAGTCAGCAAGAATGTATTAAACTGATCAAAAGTGATAGTAAAAGCATTTATAATGTTACAAAAAATGTATTCAAATAAAAAACAGTTATTTTATATAGTAATATAACTATTGTAAAACTAAATATTAATTAAAAGGTAACCTTTTTATTGATCAAATGCAACAGCAAAGATATTTATAATGCTACAAAAGATTTATTTAAATAGAAAACAGTTATTTTAATTGCAATATATGACAGTTTTACTGTTTTTAAAACTTCTTACAGTTAGTCCCACCATCAAAGCCAACATGTGTTGTTTTCTGGTGTCTGGATATGTAATTAAAAAATTAAATTATGTTTTCTAACCATACACTTCTGTTCAAATGTTTTTTTTGTTTTTTGTTTTTTTGAAAAAATTAACCTTTTTATTCAGCAAGAAAACATTAAATGTATCAAAAGTGACAGTAAAGACATGTATAATGTGTAATATTTATTAAAATAGAAAACAGTTGTTTTAATTGTAATATTTCACAGTATTACTGTTTTTACTGTGTTTTTAATTAAACAAATCAGTCTTGGTTAGCAATATTATTACAATAGCTATAATACATATGATAAAAAAAAACATTATAAAATGATTGCAGAGTAAATTTAAATTTAAACCAATGGATTCCTTTAAAAAAGTAAATTTTATTAAGATTTTATTAACTTTTTTTCCGTTTAGCTGCTGAATTGTGATCAAATATTCAAATGCAGTATTTTCTGGTCAAATGTATTCATTTAGTGACTCCTAAACTGTAAAACTGACTGTTGTCCTTGGCAACCCATCTCATGTCTTGCATCACTTCACGTTCTCTCCGTATCAGGGGCCTGATCTGGGTTTATTATTACTTTATAGCTGGATTGAATTAACACTGAGTGCGTGTATGTGTGTTTTGACTCCATCAGTAGAGCTAATGGCCAGGTGTTATTGCTTCTGTTCAGTACAGATAGTGCTTTCAGTTGGAGTTATGGGCCAGCCCCACCCTCCGACCAGCTTACTTAATAACTGTCATCAGTATGTGTAGGTGGGGGCGGTGGGTTTCTGAATGCCTTTCCAATATGGGAGTCTATTTATGCCAGATCCTGACCTCTGCTTCATTAGTATAATAAATCAATAGAGCGGGAGAGGGGGAGAATGAGAAAGAGAGAGGGAGCTAGAGGAAGAAAGAAAGAGACGGGGTACAGTGATAAACAAGTAGCACTGTCGCTCACAACGCTGGCTCCACCCCCGCTGCTCTGTCATTGGCTGAGATGCACAGCATGAGCGCACCATCATTGGCTGAGAGGATACACACCTCCAGAATCTTAGAATGTGTTTGTGTCCTGTGTAAAAAAGAACATTGCTAGCTGAAAAAGAGAGAGAGAGCAAAACAGAAGCATGTTGAAGACTGAAAGGGGGCTTGAAAAAGGGGGTGTGGACCATATGGTTGGATATCTCCCAGAAATTTCTAGGAAAGCGGAGAACTGTTTGTTTGCAGTGATGCCTGGGAGACAAAAGGAGTTGACCCACATTAAACCACTGGTTTTCCTGCATCCTTAGCTACTCCCTTTATTGCTCCTAGTTAGGCATTCCTGGAATCAAATCCCAAGTAAAAAATAAAAAAATAAAAATTTCTGCAGTTTTCTGCACGTAAAAACAACCATACTGAAAAAAAACATGCCTTCATAGTACATGCACATGTTTTGATTTAGGTATTTCGTCATGAGGGAGTCAGACTTCTTGGTAGAAGAGAACTTCTATTTTAGTGTCACTCTTGTTTTTCTTCCCATTGGACGTTAATTTACCTAACTAGATTAGCTAATGCATTCAATTTAATAAAGCCAGTTAACCGTTCTAGTAAACAGAGATGTTGACTGTAGAAAATGTGTGTTCATTTTCATGCATTAATTACCAGAAATGATCTGCAGTGGAAGGCACAAGACCCTTCGTTGTAAAAGAATCAAGACAAGCATACTTGTAGATGTCTTTTTTGGAAATTGTGTTGTTTTTGAAGGCTTGATCTATTGCTGTGAATGTGACGCATGTGCCTTGCACTCTGTATGACCCTCTTTGTGACAGTATTTTCTAGCTCAGTGCAAATGAGAAACAGGTCTGTTGTACTTTGCATTGCTGCCATAATTTGGACTGATAAACATGACAAACAAGGATTCCAGAGAGTGTTATTAGCAAATACATGGTCAAAACAACCCAAGTATGGCATCCTTCCAGTTCACTGAGATACATAATTCCACTTGGTTGCGTTATTGATGGTTTATTTGTAGGGATGCATGATATTCATGCTGAGAAGCATTAGATATTGATAAGTGTAGAGAAAATGAGCTATAATATTGACCGATATCATGCATCCCTATATGTTTGTCAAATTATGCTGTAAGAAGGCATATATAAACAGTCCAGACTATGAAGTATTATTGTCTATTAGCATGTTCGCAGGGGAGCTGAACCAAGCAGAAGGCTCAAGCTGATAGGCCACATTTATCGCAGACCATAGCCGAGTGTTTGGGATTGCTGTTATCTAACTGATAGGCCTAATCTTAGCCATTATGTGCTAATAGGAACAAATAAAGAGGCCAGTCTGGTCATGGGACAACAAAGTATATGACATAGCTAAATAGAGCTTTATGGGCAAATAACGGCAGCAAAACCCAAAAGAGGAACATTTTTACACATTTCAAGCTAAACGAGAGTCTGTGGCTTGTGAGGGCACATTTTGTACTGTCTGTTTGTCTTTGTGTGGTCAGCTGCTTGTTGTTTGGACATGCAATGTGACAGTCTAGATTCACCTGCCACCTGTCAGCGCACATTTCACTGCAGACATTTAGTGGCTAGCAGTGTTTGGAAAGCTGCTTTGAAACTTCCCCAAGTTACTCATAATTAAAAGCAGTTAAACTGCAGTTGAAATATTGCTAGCTACATTACAAGCTACTAACAAAAAGTAGCTCATTTGTATATCCTGTTGTTTTTTTTTGTTTGTTTGTTTGTTCTTTTTACTATAGAAGCAGTATTTACAGTATTTTGCACAAAAAAACTATTTTGTCAGTCGTCTTGGTGTAATTGAGCCAGATTTACTAACAACTCGCGTTAAAAAAATACTCTTAGGATTTACTAAAGACGTGCAGTGAAGAATTAGCGCTGAAAAGGCATGGACCCGTTATTTTTGCACCTGACTTTGAATATGCATTTGTAGGAGTTTCCCTTTCAGACGCAGAATTTATGGTAAAAGAGTATTAAAATGAATCACGCAACGCAATTTACTTTGCGCTCGTCAAAATACTGGTATTTGAGCCATTATTTAATGCACAAAAAACCCGTCTCTTTAAGCAGGCGGTTATTTGCGCTGCTCTTTGTAGATTGCACTGGTCATTATGGAAATTAGATATTGCGTCTGTGTTCTTTAATGTATGCCATGTCAGTAAATCATCCGCAGAATTTTTCCCTCCCATCGACACTTTTATGGAATTGCATTCTAACACAAATTTACCCTGTTTAGTAAATCTGGTCCTTAGTCTTTTTAAATTAGTCATAAAGCCAGTTTGACTAACAGATTGTGCCAGCACAGACCGTCTTTTGGTGTTAAAATTGTACTCTCAGGTTTTACTAAAGATGCGCAGTGATGAATTAGCCTTGAAAAGTTACAGTTATTTTTGCACCTGACCTTATTGAATATGCATTTGTAGGAGTTTCCCTTTTAGATGCAAAATGTATGGAAGGAGAGTATTTACTAACGTTTGTAATCGTCAAATTGCTGGAATTTGCGCCATTATTTAACGCCCCAAAAAAGCATGTCGAAAAACAATTTCGCGTTTGAAATGGCTGCAGTGATTGTTGCTAGCAAGAGGCACCACAGAGAACAGAGAGCGTGTGGTAAAAGAGAAAGAATTTTTTTTTCCCATGTTGGAATTCCAGAAGAACATATTATTTGAACTTATTGTTTGCCAAGCCATGTTATTTTTAATTTGATTAAGGAAATAAAAGACAACTTGGAACCCTGAACTAGGAGTCACGCAATACCAGGTCTATCAAAACTTCTAGCGAACCTTCATTTTTTGGCCTTCGATTCTTTTCAACGGTTTGTGGCTTCTTTATTTCTTTATTCTTTATTTGTTACTACGCTAATTTGTGCTGCGCTTGATATATATCGTTGATCGATATGTAAGTGAGATGTTGCGTCTGTGTTTTTTTAATTTGCGCATTGTTAGCAAATCACCCACACCCAGAAAATTCCCCTCCCATCGACGCTGATTTGGAATTGCGCTTACGCGCTAATTTGCCCCGTTTGGTAAAACTGGCCCTTAGTCCTGTTAAATGTACTTTTTAGTTATCATATTTAATCAGCCTTCTCCTGTTTTTGGATAGTCAAGTTTTAGTCAACTAAATGTCTGAGCATTTTAGCGTAGTTTTAGTCAAAGAAGAAGTAAAGGCATGTACAGCAGTCCGCGATAATATTTTGTCTCCTTTTTTTTGACAAAATTAGATTTTTGTTTAGTTTTTTTTTTTTAATAGGTATTAGTCTCATCTTTTATCGTCAATGATATAGCATGTTGATATAGTCACAGTTATTGTTTATTTACTGTATTGTCTCGCATTCACCTGCACCTCTCGTTTACTTTGAATGGAGTGACCTCAAGCGTTGCTGAGGTCTGTTGTGTCACGTTACTGCCGTTGCTCGCGCCAGAAGTTGAAAACTTTTTAACTTTTCAGTCGGCCAATGAGATCGCCTTATGCAAATAAACTAGTGCAGACGCTAGCCAATTGCGTTCATGCAACACCAGAAAAGTAATGTGTTTGTCACTATGACGGTCACATCAGCATCAAGCTTCAGACACACCCTCCATCAAGCGCTGACGCCGAAGCCCCGTGTGAATGTACCGTTAGGGGCCGTTCACACAGAATGCGTCTGCATCTAAAAACGCAAGATGCGACACTCAGGAATGGTTATTGTGCAGCGCAGAATGCACCTCTGCCATGTTGCTATCAAATAAAACAGTTCGCATTTTAACTTGCTACTGTAAACAAAAGCTTGCAACGCTTGCCCCGCCTCCGCCGTCTTCTGATTGGTCTGCTGTTTTGGAACCAACATTGATAAGTGGCACTGTGTGTAAAAGTTGCAATTCTTGACATAGTGTTTTGCAGATGCTGCAAAAGACACAAGACGTAAGTGCAACAGTCATGCATGTCCGTCTAGTATATGTGTCACAACCACAAAAATAAACAATGGTAAAGTAGCGTGTTGGAATGTAAAAACACTTTCTGTGTGAATGGCCCCTTTCACTGTAATAAAACAGTACACAATATCACCTTGTTGCAAAGCTCATTTACACATTCCCTGATGTGTAAAGCAAGTAGTAGTGAAGTTCAGAACAGGGTCAAGGACAGGTATTAGTTACCCATGAGTTATGAAATGAATCAGTGGCACTCCCACCGCCACCCCCGTTGATCTACCCCTATCGTGGCTTGTTTACCATCTCAGGACGAAGCTGAATGTGCTTATGAGCAGAGGGGAGTTTGTCTGCGTGTGTTGTGTGACAATAGAGAGAACAAGGAGAGGGGGCTTACATTGTGAATGAGGTAGTGGAAGTGTGTGTGAGCATGAATGCGATCTCAAATGCTTGTTGCAACACAATAGCCCCACCATCTAGCTTTTAAAAGGGTAACTAAAGGACAGGACGGACTGTATCACAAACGTTTAGCATAAAATGCCTGACAGTAGTTTAAATACAATGCACAGTTTTACAGTGATCCATGAGTAAATGTAGAGTTCTGCAAAAAAATATGTTTTGGGAACTTGACATACATTTACTCTTGCACATATAGCTTCTGATGTTAGCAGACATTGTGGTGACACACAAACTTCCTCACATTTCCCTTCTCGTGTCAGTATGTGTTCTATGCGTGTTATCTCTCTGAATCCCCTCACCCCACCCCTCACATGTTTGTGTTGCTCATTCTCATACTTAGGTCAATCTGTTAAGTAGCTGTGGAGACAAACAGCTTAAGCTGAGCAACATGAGAGAGAGAGAAGTGAAGGAATACTGTTTTGAGAAACGTCGAAGACTGTGATTAGACCTCATTAGGTCTAAAAGGCCCTGAGCCTCACGGCTGAATGCAAGCCTCTGTGTGTGTTGATATGTGAATGTTTGTGCGAGCGCTCACTTCCCTTCCCCCACCTAAACTCAGCTCTGTACTGTGTTTTGCAGGCCTACCTGTAAGCAGACATGTTTTGACATGTTTGGATCCCTGTTGTTTTGGGGTTTTTTACATTTTTTTTGTTATTTTACTTCTTGTTTGATCTATTTTTAGCGTTGGCATTCAAGATACACTACCGTTTAAAGTTTGGGGTCGGTAGGATTTGTTTCTTGCTACTAAAGTCTTTAATGCTACCCAAGGCTGCATTTATTTGATCAAAAATACAGTAGGATAGTATTGTGAAATATTATTACAATTGAATGTAAATTTGCTCAATTTTAATATATTTCAAAATGTAAGTTAGTCATTCAGAAATCATTCTCATGTACTATTTTGTTGCTCCAAAACAATTTATAATTATTATCAATGCTGAAAACACAGCTGCTTATTATTTTTGGGGAAACTGTGATTTTTCAGGATTCTTTGATGAATGGAAAAGAAAAAATAGCATTTATTTGAAAGAGAAAGGTAAATGTTTTAACTGTATTTTTTAATCAGGTTAATGAACCCTTGCTAGTACAATTTTTTTTCAAAAAATAAGAAACTATATTAATTATAAATATTGATAAAGTCTTGATATGACAGACATTTTATAATCTATAAAGCGTAATTTATATATTTTGTATATTTATATACTTTAAATATAATACATTTTTGTGAATATTTGGTTTCTTATTAATAGTAACTATTTTAGTGTTTTTTCCCTTAGTTATATGTGTAATTTGGAACCTGGATTTTAATTAATTTACTAATATTTGTGCCTATACTCAATAGGCACAAATATTCTTTTGAAGTTCTTCTGAACTTTCTATTTATCAAAGAAACTTGAAAAAAAATCTACTCAGCTGTTTTCAGCATAGTAGTAATAATAATAATAATAATAATAATAAATGTTTGTTGAGCGGCAAATCAGAATATTAGAATAATTTCAGAAGGATCATGTGACTGGAGTAATAATTCTAAAAATTCAGCGTTGAAATCACAGGAATAAATCACATTTTAAAACATATTCAAATAGAAAACAGTTATTTTAAATAGTAAAAAATATTTTAAAATTCTAAAGTTTTTGCTATACTTTGGATCAAATAAATGCAGGCTTGTTCAGCAGAAATCTTACTGTTCAAAAACTTTTGAGTGATAGTGTATATACTTAAAATGAATAATTTTATTCAGCAAGAATACATTAAATTGATAAAAGATGATAGTTAAGACAAAAAAAACACATCTATGACAATTTTTACAAAAATATTTATCAGCGCAACTATTCACAACATTAATGATGATAAAATGAAATGTAGAAATGTTAAATTAGAATGGTTTATGTAGGATCATGTGACACTTTGTGCCTATAATCAATAGGCTCCAAAAAAATTCAGTGGGCACAACACTGATTTTGATGTAAGATAAAAGTTTCATAAAAACGTCTACATTTAACAAGGTCAGATACTTCAGACATATACGAGATGCCCATACTGTATTAAATGACAGTTTTAATACAATACAAGACAACAAGCTAATTATTAATCAACTAATACTTTGGATAAAATATCAGATATTTACACTGTATTAAAACATTTATTAGCCAGTTAGTAATTCTGTGAAATTTCAAGTTTGACCTATGACCTCTCACACATACGTACAATGATTTAAGTTCTAGGACATACTGTTTTGTGTGTGTGTGTGTGTGTGTGTGTGTGTGTGTGTGTGTGTACTTGTTTTTATATCCTTGTGGGGACCTAAACCTGAATACAGACAGACTCATGGGGACTAGTGTCACCGTGGGGACCTAAATTGAGGTCCCCATGGGTATAAAAGCTTATAAATCATACAGAATGAGTTTTTTTGAGAAAGTAAAAATGCATAAAGTTTTCTGTAAGGGTTAGGTTTAGGGGTAGGGTTAGGGTAAGGGGATAGAAAATACAGTGTGGAGAGTATAAAAACCATTGCACCTATGGAGAGTCCCCACAAGGATAATAAACCAGACATGTGTGTGTGTGTGTGTGTGTGTGTGTGTGTGTGTGTGGTATTTGTGTAGGTTTTGCTCCGCTGGTGTGGAAGAGGCAATTCTTCTTTAGGTAGAACAGCATGTTCTGTTTTTTATAAAACAGGAAGTTTGTATACTTAAGTGTCTGAGAGTGTTAGTGGTGTCTGGATCGTTTGTTCTTTTGTCTAAGGTTGCACGATGCATGAACAAGCTGTTCGTAACCTTTTAAGTAGTTTTCTTGGTTGTTTTGATGTGTGTTTTGAACAGTTTCCTGTACGCTTGTTTTTTTTTTTCATCTTTAGAACAAATGAATTTTATTCACATACCTGTTTTGACTTATTTTATCTTATGGTCCAGCATATCAAATATCTAGCAAATATCATGTCACAGTGGGTGTCCACTATAGTTTTATGTTTAGAGATGAGAGATGTTAACAGTCAGAGGGCTTAATGTAACTGCGACCTAAAGAAACAAGTGAGAAGTGCGTAACCCTAAACAGGAAGTGCAGAAAAGTGTGATGGCTCTCACAGGATGTCATGCTGCGAATCAGAGGTTGTCTTTACCTTGGGGGAAATTCCCCTGCACCCTGATATATTCACATAGACACACACCATATTTAGAGCTAATAGTGTCAAATATCACACTGGAGATAATACTCTATTAAAACCGCACTCAAGCTCACATGCACAATTTTCTCATGCTTTTAAAGTATTCCTAGTATCTAACACTGCCTTAGGTACATTACTTACCACACCACACGTGTCATGCAGTTGAACTATCTGTGGCCTAACTGATATCATCCTTGTGGCACACAAAATGATACGTAACCGTGAATTTAAAGCACGACAAAGTAAGTTACTGTAGTTTCTGTCACAGTATGACAACAGAAGTCATAATCTTGTTACATATTTCACAAGTCAAACTTTTGACATTCGTCAGAGATGGTATCTGTTCTTCATGATGTACAATGATTAGAAATTACTCATTTAGGTTTTGTAACTAAATATGATGTTAAATTGAACATTTAACCTCATATTAAAATGTATCTTAATTTTACCTTGACTTCTTTCAGAAGACAAAAAACCCTCACATCCTGGACAGTCACACCTTAAGGGCAACTTTGTGTTCAGGTCAAAATTCTACATGCACTACCAGTCAAAAATTTCGAAGATTTTTAAAATGTTTTTTAAAGAAGTCTCTTCTGCTCACCGAGCCTGCATTTATTTGATCTGAAGTACAGCAAAAACAGTAAAATATTGAAATATTTTTACTATTTAAAGTAGCTGTTTTCTATTTGAAAATATTTTAAAGTGTTATTTATTCATGTGATCAAAGCAAAATTTTTATCATCATTACTTCAGGCTTTAATGTCACATGATCCATCAGAAATCATTCTAATATGCTGATTATTATTATTATTATTATTATTATTATTATTATTATTATTATTATTATTATCATCAATATTTTTTAAGCTTTTGTAACATTGTATACTATATATATATATAAAGATAAATGCTATCCTTCTGAACTTTGTATTCATCAAAAAACCCTGAAAAAATTCCACTTAGATGTTTTCAACATAATAATAATAATAATAATACATGTTTTTTGAGCAGCAAATCTGAATACTAGAATGATTTCTGAAAAATCATGTGACTGGAGTAATGATGCTAAAAATTCAGCTTTAAAATAACAGGAATAAATGACATTTTAAAATATATTCAAATTGAAAACTGTTATTTTAAATAATAAACATATTTAAAAATTTTACTGTTCTCTGTACTTTGGATCAAATAAATGCAGGCTTGGTGAGCAGAAGAGACTTCTTTAAAAAACATAAAATCTTACTGTTCAAAGACTTTTGACTGGTAGTGTATATACTTAAAATGAATCATTTTATTCAGCAAGAATACATTAAACTCATTAAAAATGACAGTTAAGACATATAATTTTACAAAAGATTTTGATTTAAAATAAATGCTGTTCTTTTGAACTTTCTATTCATCAAAGAATCCTAAAAAAAACATTATAACAAAATATTAATCAGCGCAGCTATTCACAACATTAATGATAACGAGAAATGTTTCTTGTAATTCAAATCGACATATTATAATGATTTCTGTAGGATCATGTGACACTAACAACTGGAGTAATGTCTGCTGAAAATTAAGCTTTGCCAAAACAGGAATAAATTATATTTTACAATATAATAAAATGTAAAACAGTTTTTTAAAATTACAATAATATTCCAAAATATTACTATTTTTCCTGTGTTTGTAAACAAATAAATGCAGTCTAGATGAGCATGAAACTGACCGACGACAAACTGGTAGGGTAAATGTATTTACACTGAAATTCCAGTATCTTCTAATCAGTTTTAAACATAGTTTTGTTTTTTTATCAATGTACAACAGCATATCAGCCACCTTTATACATACAGATAGGCAGTGACAGAGGGATCATTGTTACTGAGGGTAGCTCGCTCTGGTCTTTCCTGTCAAAACACACAAATGCTGAGGTAGCAGAGATACAAGCTGAGAGCTGTGTGTGAATGTGTTTGCATGCGAGGGAAAGAGTGAGTCTGTGAGCGAGAGGTCCGGCAGGATAAAGAAAAGAGATCATCCCATACCCCGTGCCCCCTAAACATTAGAGCTTCCTGTTCCCCAACACACACACACACACACATACATTCTCACGCCCTTTGTTACATCACAGCTCTTGATAAAAGAATAACTTTCCATACTCACATTAGTCTTTGATTTTTTTGCTTTAGGAGCCACGGGCAGTCAAGAATATCATGAACTATTCAGCGCTATTGTTGTTTTTGGTATGTATTTGTGTGAGCTGCAGTGAGAAAGGCACAGACGTGTTTCCAGGTGTCTGAGTTATGACACTTTGCTGACAGTCCCTTTTCATTACTGTGTCCAGGTTGCACACCTGACCTTCACTCTTGCCCTTATGACATTGTGTCTAATGGTGTGTGACGCCCACAGAGAGGTTATTTTTTGTACTCTGACATCAAAGTGTGACATTCTGCATCCTGTAGTTTGCAAGCGGTGGTTGTTTTCCTGCAGGCTGACAAGTCTTACTGAGAGAAAATACCTTTTATTTCTGAAGTGCCCAGTTAGCAGCTTCTCACATATTTTGTATTCAGTACAGGACGGTCAGTACTTTTGCTCTAAAGATTGCAGCATTTGAGCTACATAAACTCCACAAGTTTGTGTAAAACTTAATGATCATGTGATCTGAGAATTTTCAAAAGAGCATCTTGTGCTTCAGTGGAAGATAGAACATTTGACCATCTGTACAAAGGATCAGTATCATTCCTTAAAATATTTTAAGAACATTTCAACATGATTTCAGCCTTTTAGAGCCCACTGTAGCTGCTGAGTGCATGTGTGTTTGTGCACACTTGTGTGTGCAAGTGTTCTGTGGTATGCGCATCTGTGTGTGTGCGGCTGTTCCCACATTGCTTGATGTTTTATCTAATCTTGCCAAAGGGATTCCTCTTGCCTTTACTGTAATGTGGCACATAAAGGGCTTTTGTATCGAGAGACTCGCCGGCACGAACTCGCCACTGTCAATTAGGTGGAGATCTTTTATTTTTTCTGTTTTTAAGTCAGTGTCAGCAAGATACTGAGAAAGTAGGTCCTTATGAAGCACAGTGAGGCATTTGTAAAATGTTAATAGTATAAAATCACTACATTATGAGGACAAAATGTCCCCTCAAAGATGGCAATATCCAAAATCCCTGTCCTTGTGAGGACACTTTTTGATCCCCATGAGGAAAACAGCATGTAAGTCATTCAGAATGAAGTTTTTTCAAGATCTAAGAATGCAAAATGTTTTGCGCGAGAGGTAGGTTTAGGAGTCGGGATGGGATAAATGGATAAAAAAAAAAAAATACAGTTTATACAGTAGGCTGGTAAACCTTTATGTCTTAGTAATGTCCCCATAAAACATGGAAACCCAACATGTGGGTGTGTGTATGTGTTTTAAGGATTGGCATAGCTGATATGTTCATCCATCACTCTTACATAGTTACACGTACTCAGTCAACTGATGTTGATAACTGTTATACAAACTAAACGCACCTGCTCTCAAACTAACTTTTCTCTACCTCTTTACTCTCTGTCTTTAACAGTTGTACTTTAATACTTCTAAAAACAGTGGTTTGTCCAAAGTAAACAGATACCTAAAGAAAGAATTTGTCTCTGTTTTCTCTCTCTCTCTCTCGCACACATACTTTTACCTAGATATCTCGGCATACCACAGACTTCTGTTTATAGAAAAGTTATTTAATATTTAACTTTAACTATCACAGACCAAATCTAAATTTGTCATTTAAGAGACACTTTTACTTTGCATGATCCAGAGTCGAGAGCCAAAGGGTGCGGTGTATTCGCTCTCTTATCAAAATGGACGCCAGTCATCCTGTCTGTCACGGTTTCAGATTTTGTGAAGGGGCAATGTGTGGCCGCTGCCTTAGTTTTAGATTCATTAAAGGATTAGTTTACTTTCAGAATAAAACTTTGCAGATAATTTACTCACCCCCGTGTCATCCATGATGTTCATGTCTGTTTTTCTGTCTTGTTTTTGAGGAAAACATTCCAGGATTTTTTTCCATATAGTGGACTTCTATGGGACTCAGTGGGTTGAATGTTCAAATTGCAGTTTCAGTGCAGCTTCAAATGACTCTACTCGATCCCAGCTGAGGAATATTGGTCTTATCTAGTGAAACTGTCTATAACTCGTAAAATCCCTATAACTCCTGAACAGAATGAGATATCACCGCCAAACTCTGAACACTTATGAAAGAGCTCAATTTGAGGTCACAGGAAAAAAATCGCAGAGCTTGGCCACTTGGTAGCACTGTAAGAGGGAAAAACATGAAAATGGCTACCGTACAACCATTCGTCTTATCGACATGAAAATCGGTGTGCACAGCACCTGTTAGACAAGGTTAACGGAGGCCGATGGAAACGAAACTCGGTTGGCCTGTTTGACTCACAGCCCCAAAGGTCTGAGAGAAATTTGAAGGAATTCGGGCATTTTTCAAGGGCGCAAACAATTGTACATCACACGGTTTTGCGCACATACGCACAATATTCGTATCATATGATAGAACTCCTCATTCCGGACAGCTTTGCCTCTAAAACCACTGCTGTCGATTAAATCGTTTGTTAAATGATTGAGAACATGTAAAAAACCTACTTTTGAGAACTAGTCCTAGGTTTTTTACTCAATCTGAAAAAAAAAACCACTGCAGTACAATTTTCTGGACTCTCTAGGCTAATAATTGTCAAAAAAAAAATGTATTTACCCTTTGGAAAGCTATAATGGTGTCGTTTAAAAAAAGGGGCCTGTCCGAATTTACCCAAAATCCTATAAAGCCTAAAGGAAAACTCAAAACTTCACAAAACCTGCTGAGCACATGCGACAGGTGATTCTAAACAAGCTTGCAAATATTTAAGGAGATCAGACAACGGCTGGTGCTATAGCAGTCATAAATGTTAAAAAAACATAATATTTCTTTGGTAAATTACCTGGTTTTGCCAAAAATGCTTTTTTAAATCATAATTTAGGTTGTTACAGGTTTGCTAAATAATGTCTTTTTTCATAAATGCTTTAAAGCGCTTGAATCCCAGTAATCGGTGCTTGCAGCTATATTGTGAAATGTTATTACAATTTAAAACTGCAGCTTTATATTTTAATATATTTTAAAATGTAATTAATTTCTGTGATGGCAAAGCTGAATTTTTAGCAGCCATTATTCCAGTCTTCAGTGTCACATGATCCTTCAGAAATCATTCTAATACGCTGATTTGGTGTGCAAGAGTATTAATTAGTATTAGTAAAAGTATTAGTAAAAGTATTAATTTCTTTCAAAAATAACAAATTGAAATCTAACTGACCCCAAAATTTCTGAACAATAGTTTAGCTGCTCTACTAATCTCTTTTGGTGTCTTTAACACATACAGAACGTAATTGCATTCTTGCGTAATTGCATATTTGTAACGGACAATAATGGGTTTTTGAAGACATTTGTAGCATTTCTTATTCCAAACACTAAAACCACAGATTACAGATTATTTTATTACTGACAGGGTCAGCATACCAAGTAAACCACATGAAAATACATGGTTTAAATTTAGTTTTAAAGGTGGTAATCTGACCCTCGCTGATGTAAGTGACTTGCACAATTCAAACCATCATCATTAAAAACCATCCACTGCAATAAAAATCAGTGACGTTCATGGCTTGTACATCTTCTATCAACTTTTTAACTCCATATGGCGAAACATATGTGGAACATTCCTTGTATAAACCACCAAAGCATTAATCACATTGGGTCTCCACATTTTTGTGACAGGTGCCGTTACCTTTGAGACTGTCTCATCTTGGAGATGATAGTGCATTATGTTTTTTCTACCATGGGAATAGAAGATTTATTGCTCTGTGTGTTTTGTTAGTGGAAAACAGAGTGAGAAGAGGACAGGGCGTTCTGGGTTCTGCTTCAGTGGCCCTGCAGAAACTCTAAAGGCCGCCCTACAGCTCTGTCACTACCGCAGTGATGTCATCATGGCAGCTGGTGCTACATGTTCTCTTTGTCTCTGGACTTCCTGCTGTGAGACAGCAAGCCCTCCTCTCCTCTTCTCTCATTAACTTTCTTCCTTCCTTCTCCTCCTCTCTTTTTTTTTTAAACCATTCTTGACCATGTGTCAATTATCGGGTTTTTTTTGGAAATGACAAATCTAATCGTGCATTTCGAGAAATGAGAAGGTCAGATGAGAAGCTTGAGAGTGTTGTCAGCGGGTGATGATGTCACTTGACCTCACTCTCAGGGACTCCAGCCAGACCACAGCTGGTGGAGGTTCAAGCACATGTGTGTGAGAAAAAGTGAGACCGAAGCAGACGTGCCGGTTTCTGCGCGATCAAGGCCTTTGTTGACGTGCACCTCTGCCATTCTCGGTCTGTCTTTCCTGAATTCCTGTAAAATTAGGCAGTTAAATATTAAGACATGTGTGGGCAAATTTTAAAAAGTAGTTGCTCAAAAACCTGCATCTTATTTTGATCAACATAAACATTGTGAAATAGAACATATATTGCCCAATATGATGGTGATATTTTCATATATTTGGCTGAAGTGGTATATATTTTTCACATTCGAATTGTACATTGTCTAAATAGATGAAGATGAAAGTTTGTAACATACAAAACCCTCATAGTACATAAATAGTACACAGTAAACAAATAAGCTTTCTATTGATTTATGGATTGTTAGAATATGATAATATTTTGCCGGGATACAACTATTTGAAAATCTGGAATCTCAGGGTGCAAAAAAATCAAAATATTGAGAAAATAACGTTTAAAGTTGTCCAAATGAAGTTCTTAGCGATGCATATTACTAGACAAAATTTAAGTTTTAATATATTTATGGTAGGAATTTTACAAAATATCTTCATGGAACATGATCTTTACTTAATATCCTAATGATTTTTGGCATAAAAGAAAAACTGATAATTTTGACCATACAATGTATTATTGGCTATTGCTATAAAATATACCCGTGCTACTTATGACTGGTTTTGGGGTCCATGGTGACATATGTTGATTTTATTTGGTGTTATATGTATATGCAAAAAACTGTATGTTTATATGTTTTTGTAATACATTTTTAAATACATCAAAAATACAGGGTCTTATAGACATCTTTTAAATTTACTTCATTTAATATCAACATGTATTGATGGTTTTAGTGTGGATATAAATGTAAATGACAATTATATCCAAAAAATAAATTACACACACACATATAACCATACACAGTTGTATGAACTAGATATATGTTAATATATAAAATTGCTCCAAAAGGGATCCTTATATATATTTACTTCATATGACAATATATTTAATATATGGAAAGTTACTATACATACATATATTACATTTGCATATGTTTACCATTTTGATCAAATGTAAAATATAGTTTATGGCAAAGCTGAATTTTCAGCATTTTTGTCTGTGTAACATGATCCTTTTGAAATCATTCTTCAGTGTTGAGAAGAATTGCATTTTCAATATTAATACTTTTTTTTTTTTATTAATAGAAAGCTTAAAAGAACAGCATTTATTTGAAACAGAAAACTTTTTACCATTTTAAATGTCATTACTGTCACTTAGTAATGACTTATACTTTTAAACATTTTAATGTAACCTTGCTTAAATTCTTTAAAATTAAAAAAAAAAAAAGATACTGACCCCAAACGTCTTTTGAACTGTAGTGTATATTCGGATATGTGGTGTAGCTAAACACACATTGGTATTTTAAAGAGCCATTTGAGGTGGAACAATGCAGACAAATACACAATGCCTTTAACAGGTACATTTCAATTTTTATTTGTGTAAATTTGACTTAAACTGTGTGTTTTTGTCCTTGTTTGTGATTATGAGCAGATCTGTCCTTTGGGAATCTGGCAAATTCTGGTCCGTGTTATCTGAGGTGACGTCGAAATTTGACTTGGAGCTCCTGTTGTACATTGTTGTTTGTTGGGGTCATCAAGGTTGCTAAGTTATCGAGGACATTAAAACTGAATATGGCATTTCCGCAGGGAAAGAAAAACAAACTTTTCAATAAATAAATAAAACTGCCATTCAGGTAAAAGGTTGTGCTTTTCCTTCCATTGCACAAACAAACTACAAGAATCACTGACAACGAGTTATTGCAATATGTGTATGCTATTGAATCATCTCCTGGCTAACACTGCGGTCTAGTTTTAGGTTTTTGACCCTGCTTGTTGTCAAAAGCCTTGCTTTTTGCCTGTCCGTTTAGAAGATAAAGGGGTGATGAACTGAGAAAAAAAAAAATTCCCGTGATCTTTTGACATATAAGAGGTCATTGAACTATAAAAAACATCCTGTAAATTTCAGAACTCAAAACTTTGTCATTAGTCTAAAAACAACTTAATACTAAAAGTAGTCTTCCAAAATGACAGCTTTTAAAATGTTATACTCTATGATGTAATAGTGTGGATAAGTGCCGCCTCCGCAGAAGAACACTGTGACGCTGTGCCGACTATATTGGATCTGACAGTGATGTTGCCACAAAAGTGTAACTGTTTTCATTACGTGTTCACTGTTGCTTTGTCTCTTTTTACAGATCGTTTCATGTGTATTAAGTTATTTTTATGTTTTAAACCTTGAATGTATGCTGTTAGCCAATCATAGCAGTGGGCGTTTACTTTCGAATCCGCCACCCCTATTTAAACAGAGCGTTTGGCTGAGGGGGGTAAAAACAGGACAGAAAATAGCCTATTCCTTCTAAATTATGTTTTTTTTTTTTTCATGTAAAAATCTTGATAACATTATAGTAGTAGTATTATATTTTTATTTAATGACATGTCAGCATGTTAGGCTATTTTCATGGCAAAAACAATACAAAAAATACAAGTTGATAACATTATAAGTGGACCTCAGAGAATAGTACAAAATGAAAAACAAAGGCAGTTCATCACCCCTTTAACAGTTAAATACATTAATAAATGCAGAACAAGTTAGTGTGAGACAATGAGTGTAAGTCAGACAGAGTTTAGCCAAAAAAGAGAAAATTTATGTCCTTGTCCTTCTCACACTTAGTTTTTTGTCTCTTTGTCTCTTTGTCTCTGTGGAAATGTGGTATTTACTTATAGATAATTAGGCCTTCATGCATCTGTTGCTATCCATCATGTATTAACCACAACACAGGCCCACTGAGAAAGACTACAAGCCAGGAAGATGGGACATCAGGGAGACAGTGGAACAAAAAGAGGATCATAGAGAAAGAAACATGGACACAGAGAAGGGGGGTCATAAAAGGAAGCAGGGCATAACAATAAGGGTTTTTTTATGGGCCAGTAACTCTGATGTACACAGTGGCATGCGAAAGTTTGGGAACCCCTTGTAGAATCTGTGAAAAAATGTGAATAATTTTAACAAAATAAGAGAGATCATACAAAATGCATGTTATTTTTTATTTAGTCAGTCCCTTGTTTGTTCTGAACAGTTAAACTAAGCACTGTTCTTCAAAAAAATCCTCCATGTCCTGCAGATTCTTCAATTTTCCAGAATCTTTTGCATATTTGAACCCTTTCCAGCAGTGACTGTATGATTTTGAGATCCATCTTTTCACACTGAGGACAACTGAGGGACTCAAACACAGCTATAAAAAAGGTTCAAACATTCACTGATGCTCCAGAAGGAAACACAATGCATTAAGAGCCGGGGGTGAAAACTTTTGAACAGGATGAAGATGTCCACATTTTTCTTATTTTGTTGAATTAGAATTTTTTTCCATTTAGTACTGCCCTTCGGAAGCAACTGAAGATGTTTCCCGGAAGACAAATTAAGTACAATTTCCCTTGATCTTCAAATTAAAAAAGTTTTCAGCCCCCTTAATGCATTGTGTTTCTTTCTGGAGCGCCAATGAATGTTTGAACCTTTTTTAATAGTTGTGTTTGAGTCCCTCAGTTGTCCTCAGTGTGAAAAGATGGATCTCAAAATCATACAGTCACTGCTGGAAAGGGTTCAAATATGCAAAAGTTGCTGGAAAACTGAAGAATCTGCAGGACCTGGAGAATTTTTCTGGAGTACAGTGATCAGTTTAACTGTTCAGAGCAAACAAAGGACTCACGAAGAACCATCACAAAACAAAAAACAGTCATAGATCATCCAGGTAACCACACAAGGTATTAAGAACCAAGGATTCCCAAACTATTAGAGGGGGTTATTATTGTTTGTTTTTTTGTGGACTGCATATAAACATCTTTTATGTAAAATATCTTATTCAGGACAGTACTAAATAAAAATAACATGCATTTTGTATGATCCCTCTTATTTTGTTAAAATAATTCACATTTTCACAGATTCTGCAGTTGGTTTTCGCATGCCACTGTACATGCCTTGCCTTCATTTTCAAAGGCCCCAGAAAAAAAAAAATCTTATCTGATTTATTTTATTTTATTTTTAAACCTAGCACACTTTGCACAGCCACTGTTGATTCAAAGCAGTTTTCAGGAAATTATATTTTGATTTTACTGCCAACCCCTACACATGCTCTTTTTCATTATTAAACCTTATGAATGCCATCTATCAAGATATGGTTATCTTTGTGGCCTATTTAAATTAGTAAATTTTGCAACAAAATTTGTTTAGTACATCACATAAAACCAAATGTTTAAATTTGCATAAACTACATGATTAAGTGAATATACCAACAAGGCAAGTGACTCTCACAGTGACTCCGGGCCATCAGACCATCCCTGTTTTTCAGCCTTGGGTAGGTACTCCAGCATACAAGTTACACTCCTCAATCGCCCCACTGTATTTGAAAGGCTTTCACAGCTCTCTATGTAGCACAGTTTGAAAAGAACTCCATAAGAATGGCAGTGAAGAAAGGAGGGAGGAGCATGACTTGGATAAATTACAGCCATTCTTGTTTTGCTTCTTAAAACAACAGATTATTGTATTATGTTAATGGAAATCCAGTGACTTTCCTGAGTTTTGAAAGGTCATCTGTCATCTGATGATCTATAAATGAATGTCCATGCTGGAATGTCAGAAAAGGACCAGAATTGATGCAGTGTGGATTTGTGCTGACATGCACACGGTTTATCTGCGGGTAATGTGATCAGTGTTTGTTTTCTGCAAGGGCACATCTCAACCCACCACAGTAGGCGCTACTGTATGTAAACACATGCACATACTTGCACACACATACAATACTTTAAAGAAGTTTAAAGACCCCTTTAAATCTAAATTGCAATTTGTGGTTTTTACTCCATGTCTGTATTTAAAAAATCTGCAATAGGTAGACCAAAAATATTTTTAGACCGTTTACTGTATTTTTGTATTTTAAGACTGGAAATGTATTTTCTTTTCTCTTTAAGTGCATTAATAATATATTTTGCCAGTTGAAACTAAATTTATTTTTAGTTTAAAATAAATATTTCCTTAAGCCTTTTCTGTTTACAACATATATTTAGCATTATTAAAATATAAATTTGGCCACAAAAATATCTATTTTTGTGCCATATGTGCACAGTACATCACTGTTTATTCTGTTAGTATTACAAAAGGCATGCTTATTTCTTTGACACTGCAACACAGAATGACTGAACAATACTATATGTATTAAGTAATGCTTTCTGTATGTCACATTCCAACTATTGTCCCATTGACAAAACATGGCAACAAGATATTACATAAAGCAAACTGGAGCAAACACACCTCAAGTGTGCAGAAACTCTGTAGGGTCAGTGTGAAAGGGTGAGAGGAGGCCAAAATTAATAAATGAGTAAAAGAAAGTGGCAAATATACATTCAGCCTAGCCTTAAAATAAAGATTTGTTTTCTTTCTCTCTCTGCACACACACCACAGACCTCATGTTTTTTTTTTTTCATCTAGTACAAAACATGTTTTTCAGCAGGAAACTTTTACAGACAGTGCATCCATTCATACTCTCTTACCCAAGTGTGTGTGCGCGCATTTGTAAGCATTCCATAATAAAAATAAAATGTTCGTTTATATAACCCCTGTGCATTGTTGAGCTCGCTAATAAGTCTTGTTATCTAGAAAGTTTCAGGTAAATAATATTATATAATGTTGTTGACCTATTACAAAAAAAAGTGTACCAGACAAGCCCTATACTTTTCCAAAGTAATTCAAGCTTATCAACAGCAAATAAGTTGTTTTTTTTAAGTTGTTCTTTCCATCTTTCTTTCTTCAGTCTTTTTCTTTAGATGACTTTTCACCTAGTTTGCTTTTTTTTTTTTTTTAAGTTTTCTTCCTCTCACTGGAATTGCTGCTGCATGTTTTTGGTCAGGATGCTTGATTTAGAAGTTTGGCTGTAATTTGAAGTACCCATGAGCCTTTGGGGTGTTAGCTGCAGGGCAAGTCATGTAGTCACAGGTGTGTGCTGTCTCAGTTGTCCTTCGAATGCATAGCTGCACTTGCTTGAATAATTATGCTGGTGGATCATTAAATACGTGTGCGAGTGTGTGTGTGTGTGTGTGTGTGTGTGTGTGTGTGTTTGTTCATTGACCATGTCCATTCTCATTGTGAATAGAGGTTGTGGCCCTTGTAACAGGGGGTTTGCATTGTCCGAGTATTTCCTCTGAGAATCCCACAGGACAGTCGTGTCTCTCCTCTAGACAGTAAGGGACTGGGGACAGTCTGATGGCTTGAGCTCGACACAAAGGTTATGAATAGAGCAATGAATGTTTCATGCTGTTATTTCTATTCTTCAATCTCTGGAGGAGACTGGATAACAAAAGATTTGGAAATCCAAACACAGCAATTCATGATGGGCATATTTATTGAGTAACTTGCTTGTTTGCTCTGATTTTCTTGATCCTTTTTCTTCTTCTTTTTCTGTGCTAAAATGCGCTGGATGTCAGAAACCTAAGGCCCTATAAAAATCTTTTTTTTTTTTCTAAATTCGATTTTTTCCGTTTTTTATTTTTCTAGATTTTTTTTGTTTGTTTGTTTTTGCAAAATTTTCTTTTGTCATTTAAGTTTTAATGGTTAAATGGTTAAATAAAAAAATATTAAACAAAAAGCATGTCTAATTAATTTAAATCATGAAACTTACATAATTTAACAGCAATTTCTTAAAAATTAAACAAAATTATTTATTAATTTATACAGAATTCTGTTTCCCATTAATTTTTCTCAAATTCCGTTTCTTTTTTTTTTTTTTTTTACCATATTCTGTTTTCCATACATTTTCTTGATTCCATTTGAATGGTTTCATTAAATTTTAATAACAAAAAGAATCTCTAATTGATTGTTTTAATTTTAGTTCTCTTTTTTCCCCCGAAATACTGTATTTTTACATTTTTCTGGCTTCAGCATGTGTGTAGTAAAGGAAACTACACGTCTGCGCCATTCATTCACACAGAGACACGCAGAACGTCCAGGATTCATGTTTAAACTCATTTTTTCGGCTTAATATACACATCCACTAATCCATATCGCATTTTGATTTAAGTGTACTGACCTACTTTTAATTTATTCATCCAAAATTTAGCTGCGACATTCTGCATTATGCAGTAAATGCCATTTTTATGACTGTATTCCACAATTCTGTCTGCACTGAGAATTGTGGAAATCATAGGGCCCTAGAAACCATAAATTGCAGATACATACAGATTTGCTATAAGCATATTTTTGGAAGAAATAAATACTTTCTTCAGAAAAATGCATTAAATTGATTAAACTGACAGTAAAGATGATTATAATGTTACAAAAGATTTCTATTTAAAACAAACACTCTCTTTATCCAAGAAGTCTGAAAATAACGTATCATGGTGTTCGCAAAAATATTAAGCAGCGCAATCATATTTAACAAATAATAATAAATGGAATAGAATAGAATTTTGTATGAAAAAACAGTTCTGCCATTTTGAATTTCATCAAGTTACACCCATAGGTGGCGCTAATAAAAACTGTAATCAAGGGAGTTGAAACTTGATATATCTTTTTTTTGACATCCTGCAATTATCATTTAGCAACAAAAATGGCAACCAGGTGAAAATCCAAATTTTGCAGCTAATAATTACGAATAATTGTTAAAGAGTGATTTTCATGACATTTTAGTGTGTGTGTGTGTGTGTGTGTGTAGGTGTGTGTGTGTGTGTGTGTGTGTGTGTGTGTAGTATAGTATATGTACAGACAGACATACTGTCTATCTAAAACCTGATTTGATGTGACGTGATGATTGACAAATCATAATTATATTTTCATCTTTGTTTTCCACACTAAAACTCATGAGGCATGCTAGTTTGAATATGTATTTTCCACTGCTGTTACTTGTTTTCTTCCATGGCAGGTTGTTACAGTTAGATTTGCTTCCTCACAGACTGTATCTTCTGTAGAGGTGCTGTGTTTGTATATAGTTTAATTTGGCCGTTGCTTGACAGGTCTAGTCTTTCCTGCTGCTGACCATATGGCTCCTCTAAAATGGGCTCCCTAACAGTCGACTGTGTGTATCAAGCCAGAGTATTCATTCAGGGGAGCTGGACATCATTTGTTCTCATTATATCCATTGCGAAAGCATGTCCAGAACCAAGTTTAACACTTCTCTGGCATTCAGAGATTTTGGCTCATGCCTACCGCATACATTTCTCTCTGCGTCCTGTTTAGTATGACCAACATACCGGTTCAATGCAGTTACAGTTAATTTGAATCATTTATAGTAATTTCCTGACATGTTGTTCAGTTTATGAGTCTGTCAATGATTTATCACACCGCTTTCCCCCTCCTTTCTCTGTCTGTCTCAGTTTTGCAACATGTTATTCAGTCAGCGAGCTGCTAGTCTGCAGAACCTGTTTCTCCTCTTCTCTCGTATGGAAGGACAAGAAAGAATGAGTTGGGAGGGGGTGGTGTGGGTGTTTAGGGGGAATTTTTGGCACACTTCCTCATTTTGTCTTCATAAATAATTTTCCTTACCTCCTTCTCTCTTTTCAAGCTCATAGCAGTGGAACAACACTTATTTTGCTGTACTTAAAAAAGAAGAAGAAGTGGTTTTGAAGGCATTGACTAGAATGTGTGAGTTTAAGTGTGTCTGGGCATAAAGTAGTCCCAACATGCTATCAAACATGACTTTAAGTGAAGATGTTTCTTCTCTTTCTAGATGTGCTACAATAGTTTTGGAGGGGTCAGAATTTTTTAGCATATATATATATACATAGGTCCATAATTAATTAACTGCTCAGCAAACAACATTGCACAGGTGAGCATGTATGGGTGGAGTCTCTAGAACATATAGAACATATAGGATAATTCAAAAAAACACACATGATAAGCAAAGACTGTGAACCTGCTTACCTTGACATGTTGATATCTGTAAGTGACTGACTTCTGGGTAGTATGCATGTTTGTGCACGTGCACAATTTTAGTGTGTCAAACTGCACTGTGTTCTGAAGATCTCACAGGCTTTATGTGTCATTTGCACTGAAATCGTGACATGATATACAGTATCATGTGAGGAAGAGAGAGAGATGGTGTTTGTGTAGTCTAGTGTAAAGTTTTCCATCTGAGTGCATTAAACAGATCCTAATTACCTTACTTTTCGAGAAAGAGAAAGGTTTTTAGTGCTTGTAAATTATTATTTTCTTTTTTCAAGGATGGAAATTTCTACAGTCGGGGAGGGGAAATCAAGAAGTATACAGTCTCTGCTGGTCTTTCATAAACAATAAAATATTAAGTGGTTTTATACTGACTCTGGCATGGCCTGAGGCCCAGGCCTAGGTGGTTTTGTTTGGCTGTTCGGTTGTGCTCAGGCCTCATCTGATATTGATGAAGAAAGAGGACACGCGGAGTGAAATTAGTTCACCAGAGCTAATAGGAGCTTATGATGCTGCAATATTGTTAGGCTGTTAATGCATTTCCTCTTCACCACTGCAAGCAAACAATTCTGTAGAATTTCAGATCTATATCAGTCTGAATCAATGGCTCTGTTCCAAAACTGACATACATGGGCAGCTGCCTTCTATTCTGAGGCAGCATTCTAACTGAAATGGAACTTCAGAAATGACTGATTTAGAACATTCTACATGAACTGTTACTGGATAGTTCACTCAAAAATAAATATCTGTCATTATTTTTTTCTCACCCTCATGTCATTCCAAACCTGTATGACTTACTTTCTTATGCAGAACACACACACACACACACACACACACACACACACACACACACACACACACACACACACACAAAAAGATAGTTTGATGAATGTTGGTAACCAAATAGTTTTGGTGATGTTTGACTTCCATTGTATGGACCAAAATAAAAACATTTTTTTCTAAACAAGTTTAGAATGACATGAAGGTAAGCAAATGATGACAGCTAATATGCATAAACATACATGGCACACACATATTTGGGATAAAATAGTCCATTTTATTTTATTTAGTTTGACATGTCTTTATTGAAAACAATGAAATTTAGAAATTTTAAAGTCTGGCTTAAAAGGATAGTTCACCCAAAAATGAAAATTACCCCATGATTTACTCACCCTCAAGCCATCCTGCGTGTAAATGTTCTACCTTTTCCAAGCTTTATAATGGCAGTGAATGGGTGTTGAGATTTTAAAGTCCCATAAAGTGCATCCATCATCACAAAAAGTGCTCCACACAGCTTCAGGCTCTTAATAAAGGCCTTCTGACATGAATCGATGCATTTGTGTAAGAAAAATATCCATATCCATCCAAATATCCATATCTGTTTAGAAAAATGGTAAGATTAACTACATTAACATTAACATGAATAAACAATGAGCAATACATTTGTTACACTATTTATTCATCTTTGTTAATGTTAGTTAATAAAAATACAGTTGTTCGTTGTATGGTCATGTTAGCTCACGGTGCATTAACTAATGTTAACAAACACAACTTGTGATTTTAATAACACATTAGTAAATGCTGAAATTAACTTAAAGATGAATAAATGCTGTTGTTCATTCTTAGTTCATGTTCACTAATTTAGTTAACTAATGTTAACTAATGAACCTTGAACAAAAAAATAAACTATTTTACTAGTTGTATTGATACTTTTTTGTATTGAATGAAATAAAAGGCAATGAAGCTTATTTACATGACCGTTAAGATATTTTGAATTGTTTTCATTTAATGTTCTTGGGATTGTAGATGCAGCTTCCTTGTATATTGAAAGGTCAGGTTGTTTATGGAAAGTATTTGCATCATAACAGTGTTCATAAAAGTCATAAACTCATATAAAAGCAGATTGAGTTGATGTTTATTAGCATATGCCACCAGTTTGTCCTATCAATCTCATATCTGCTGCCCTGCCCTCAGTGAATTGACCAATGTGAATACGTCATGTTTAGAGTCCTTCTCCTCACGTATGATATTGTATGATACAGATGCTGAATCAACAGAAAATACAATGACACTTGTTCCAAGACTGGTTATGTAAGGTGTCATAGGTTAACAGATCAGGCTGCATTCAAAAGATCGTCAACCTACTTTCCACAGTTGTAAACTGTGGGTAAAAAGAAAGTTGATTAAAAAAAATAAATCTGTGACTCTTATTTTTGTTTTGAGGAACATTGTTTTCTGGTCTAATTGAGGAAGTGTTGTTTTGTTTAGCCTGTGGCTCCGCTGCTAAACATAATCAAGCAATTCTGGATGGTAATGACTCACCATATAGTGGACCTATTTAATAAAGCATCATAATTAAATGAAAGTTCAGTCAAGAGCTCATGCATGGTAGCTTTCAGTAAACCACACATCTTTATCAGTCATGACCACTAAGCCATATGCATTAATCGTCACTGTTATAAAGCAAAGTCTGCTTAGGTTTCATATCAGATGATAAGGGACAGTCATTAATTCTGTGACACTGTGTTCTGTGTAGAAATGTACGTATTGGATTGTGTGTGTGTGCTATACCCCCTGTATTTTAACAGCTGTGAACACTCCCCGTTAACATAACATCCACGGGAACTTTGGCTTCCTCACGTGCAAAACAAGCAGCAGTTCTGCAGCTATACAGCAAGAGACGGAGAACGACACATAGAATAGAGAGAGAGAGAGAGATTTTCTGTTTGTCTTTTTAACTACATTGGCGCAAAAACAGTATTTGGGCACTTAAAGGGATAGCTCACCCAAAAAAGAAAATTACCCGATTTTTTCATTTTCAAGTCGTGGCCTAGGTGTATATTGCCACATATAGACTGCAGATAAATTTTGTTGTCAGTTCATCTTTTACTCCTAAATCGCATTATGTACACATAATTCACTAAAATACAGGAATGACAACCGCATTCGACAACTGCATTAACTCCCGAAAAATACAGGTAGTGACAAGAAATTCTACGCACTGTGTATGGAACCAAACTGAACAACTAGTTCTTAATGACAAATTTAAATGCAAATCAGAAATCTGTCTTCGTCTGTATGTGAGATGTAAGAAAATAACAGTGTAAGAAGTCTTAAACTTCGCACATTCTGTTACACGGCAGTTGTGTTCATGAGTCCTGCGGTAAAGTGTCAGTTTTGCCAGATCTTCAAAAAAAAAAAAACAAGCAAGGACAAGCACAAAAAAAAAACACACTAAAACACCCAAATGCTAGAGGTGCTCCGATCAGGATTTTTGAGGCCGATCGCTGATCGCCGATCACAGGAAGCTGTATCTGCCAATCCGATCACCGATACCGATCTTTTTAAAGCTTCCTATTAATCATGTAGAATTATTTATAGTGATACTCCAATCAGGATTTTTAAACATTTACTCAGGGCCTGATGGGTTTTTTTTTTTTTGAGAGAGAGAGAGAGAGAGAGGGGAGTTTTTTAATTTGAGGGGCAGAGGGGAGCATTTTTTTTTTTAAGATATATATTTCTCTCTCATAAATATTTGATCATGCAGTGCATTTTTTTTTTTAGAATTGTGCAATTATTGCACAATAGCTTACACACAGCACAAGTCTGATTTCCACAAACACCTTTATCCATTCTTTTGATTTCGAATCCAAACATTTTTATTGAAAATACTTTTTCAGCCTATTTACCGCAAACAATGCGCTGTCACTTTAATTCTGCACGTGCAGCACAGACTCTGTGCGGAAACGATCTCTACACTGCTGCAAAAGCACTACTAAACTGCAACCGTGTGCAGCTTGAACGCTTTAATATGTTAACATGAGCGCGGAAAAATACGCATTGCAAACGGAGGTATGTGAACGTGGCGTTATGTGTTTATGCTTCAAGTGTGCATGAGCGCCCAGCCTCTAGGAGAGCGCGTGAGCGCTGATTGGTTAAACACTGGAAAGAATTAAAAAGTAACGCAGTTCACAAACTTTAGCAATGATGCGATACTGATTCTATTGTGCAAGTAACAATTCCTGTGTCAACTGTGCAGCTGGCTTATAATCAGATGCAGTGTGGTGATTGGAAGCCTTATAGCGCACTTTTTAGAGTGAAAGAGAGAGGGCGTGCAGTCATTCACTCGTGCTGTTTGTGAAATTACGGCTCACATAAGGTTTTCAAATTACTTTATAAGTTATTAAACGAAGAAATATGAATTGTATCTCACCTTCACCATTATAATTGTTTAACCCACGCTGAAGAGCGCCTGAGACGGTGCCGCTGCATGTCGTACCAAACCTGTCATGGCAGGCGAGTCATCAGCTTTAGATCAGTTTATGAGATATCGGCCGATAATGATCGGCAGACGATCAATTGGAGCACCCCTACCGAATGCTTTATGTTTTATAACACCAAAAAAATCATATATCTCATATCCGCGACAGACTATTTTGGTAACTCCATAGAATGGCAAGCTTTATGAGCTAAGACCAAACAACATGCCTAAAAGCGCTTGTAAATATGAGGACATGGCAACACTGCAAGACAGCGCTTTCTAAAGCAGCCTCCTGAGCATAAACAAAACACAGCACGTCTGTCAGTGGTGGTTTAGTAAAAATCGTCAGACAAAAAATGATAGATACCAAACGGCTAAATTTTTATTCACGCCCGCAAGATGCCAAAATGTTACACACATGGAATGATAATTTACGGGATTTAAATTCAAATGTGGTTGTCACTCCTAAAACTTGCAGTGTGTACGTGGCCTACGACTTCCTTCTTTTAGACAAATACAATTGGAGTTATATTAAAAAATGTCCTGGCTCTTCCAAGCTTTATAATGGCAGTGAATGGGTGTTGAGCGGATGACATAGGATGTAGGCGAACACGGTGGCGAATACAGAATCGCAGTGGAGAGAACAAAACGTAATCCGCTGCAACGCCACCAAATATGGATTTAAATATGGATGTTTTTCTTACACAAATGCATCGATTCACTTCAGAAGGCCTTTATTAACTTCCTGGAGGCATGTGGAGTACTTTTTGTGATAGATAGATGCACTTTATGGGACTTTAAAATCTCAACACCCATTCACTGCCATTATAAAGCTTGGAAGAGCCAGGACATTTTTACATGTAACTCCGATTGTATTCGCCTGAAAGAAGAAAGTCATTGACACCTAGGATGGCTTGAGGGTGGGTTAATCATGGGGTGATTTTCATTTTTGGGTGAACTATCCTTTTATCATTGTTTCAAATAAAGAAATGTCAAACTAAATGGCATTTGTTTGAAACAAATATACCACAAGTACACTTTTCATGCATTATATTTCACAAAAAGAGGTTTCTTAAGTTTAAAATGATAAAACAATGGACATATTGTTCAAAATAATAATATTTGGATAGTAGAGTCTCTGGTTGTGACACTGTCTGCACAACTACTCATGTGATTACTCAGCAAAAACACCTGTGTGAACTTGAAGTCAGCTCACTTTATACATCCACTAAAAGTTACCTTGATTCCAGATGACTAAAAATAATAACAGTAGTGACTAGGAGAAGTAAAGCTAGCTCTGAGAAAAATACTTTCTTCATTTGTTCGCAGATGTGACTCCAGACACTTTTTAGGGCCACTGTATATAAGTTGTGTTTGTTTTTTAAAAAAGCAGTCTCTTATACAAAGGTTTCATTTATTTGATATTTAAATAAATGTTTTCAATGTTAATGTATTTTAAAACACAGTTTATTCCTGTGATTGCAAAGCTGATTTTTTTAGCAACAATTGCAGTTATCAGTGTCACGTCATTCAACATATGCTGATTTAATGTTCAAGAAATATTTCCCAACCATAGAGGCACAATATAATGGCCAAAGATATCCATCTGATTGCTTTCAAACATAATAAACGGGTAGAAAATAGCACAGGAATGCAGGTGCGTGTCTTGTGTAAACGTCCCCCTTAAAAGTTACTGTTGTTGTGACAACTAGGCCATGTTTTTTTTTTGTTTTTTTTTTTGTTTTTTTTTGTGGTTGTGCATGATTATAGCTCCTATCATTAACTTTTTATTATTATTTAATTAAGATGTTACCAGGGCAAGTACTGAACTGTCGGCTGGTAGAAAAATCCTTATTGTTGAGTCCTGAGCGAATGCATATGCGTGCTAACATGCTGTGTAGTTTGTGCTTTGGGAGTGCCATTTCCTCTGACTGTCTGGATGTGTATGTGTGTGTGTACATTTGTATCGGTGTTCCTAGCGGACCGCACCTCTTTCAGGAAGACAGATGCGAGACTGAGCTGCTCCAATCAGCCCGGTTCTCAGAATTCCCAAGTTGAATCCAAGTACCAGACTGAGAGAGAAACATGGGGAAGTTGGGTGGGAGAAATAACCAGTGACATAGAGGACATAAGGATGAAAGAGCGAGAGGAAAGGTGGATCTGATAATGGAGGAAAGCACTGTTGAATAGTTATATGTTTAGTGTCATGAAAAGAGCTATTGAGCCTAAGCACATGAGCACAATTTAGTCATTGAACCCTCACTGTTATGCAAGTTCATCGGCCTCAGCCAGGCAAAGACACTCACTCGAAAGATATATAAACAAGGCTCAGAATGAATTAAGTAAATAAAATCGAGCTACTTGCCAGTTTTTTGATAACTTTCCAAGGAAATGCAATATTAAGTCAAACTTTGAGAATGAGAAGGAGAATTTGACACTTGTTTATTTAACCAATGCAATTAATTCAAGTCAAAATCTAATAAATAAAATTTATGTTCCAGGTTTAGTTTAAAACCTTCACCTCAGTGGCAAATGATGTGGAATATTCTTGCATTAACCAGAGCAAGTATATTATGATCATGATGTGTCATCTTTATGTTTTTATGGCTGGTGCTGTTTTACAGTCAGACAGACAGCTTGTTTATGATGTTTTTTCGATGTTGACACAGTAACCTGCACCATTTGGTACTGATATGCAAGGAAAACAACAGCTAAATAGTTGTATATACCAATGTATATTTTGGATACTGCATGCAAAAACTGATCCAGTGAGCCCATTCTATGTTAGTCTGGAATAGTTTGTCCAGCAAATTAGAATGGCAGCGAATTATCAAAGCAGCAGAGTTAAATGTGCATCTCTCTTTTTGCATTCTTGGGTCACACATATCACACTTGCATTGATCTGCTGACCAGTGGGGACATGTTTAGGCAGGTCATGAGTGCTTTTGTATGTGCATTTATAATAAAAAGACAGTCTTTACACCTTTAGCACAATTAAACGATAATAACTAATATGCAAAGTTGCATGATTACTGGGAACCGAGATAATTCTGCAGAATTAGTGTTTGTCTTTTCCTCTTTCCTGTTGCAATATTGACTTTAAAAGAATCTTTGTTTAACACAGACAGAATAAGACTTTAATCTGTGTCAGAATGAATCAGACGAATTGCACAAACAATAACTGTGGATTGTGGGTTACTCAAAGCATGTCTTTCTCTTCCTTTTTATTATTATTTTTTACATTGTGGTTATTGTCACACCATACGGTCTAAAGTTCAAGGCTGCAAAGACTTTAGCCAGCTTGCAACACTATTTTGTGCATACAGAGCAGTTGATATATTCAGCCATAAAAACATATCACTCCTAGTCATTGAATAGACCGAGAAACAACTTCGTTTCAAAGTTAAGACTACTTTTTTCTTTCGGAGGCACTACGGTGGGGGAGTGAGGGTGAAAAAAACCAGATTGGACCCTGAAACTGTTGTTCTGCTCTCTGATTGGCTGACCGCTGTTGCTAGGCTTATGTCTTTTGTGTTTTTTTCGCTCTTTCTTCCCCCTGTTCTCTGATAGGTCAGGATGGAACTGGTTCAGACGAGGGCTGCGTCAGGCAACTTTTCTGCCACTTGTTGAACATCCGAAGGCTTGTGGTTTTAGTGTGGCTGCTCGTTCAGCACAAGAAAAACAACAGCACAGAAACACATTCACATAGAGTGGCACTTCTACAAACACACCCTATTAACTCAGAAAGTGTTCACACATAATGAAAAATTCTTCACCGGCAGAATTCACAAACAGAGCCAGAGGTATTGGCAGATGTTGGCTGTTTTTCTCGCAGCTCCAAGAAATCAGCTTCTCAATCTTAGATTCACACATGTAGTTGTAAATGAACATGACCTAAATCTGGATTCTCACACTTGAGGAAATACTAAAGAGATCTCTATGACTGGAATTATATATATGATATACAAATTCATACTTTTATTTAGCAAGGACGCATTAAATTGACCAAAAATTATGATAAAGGCATTTATAATGGTACAAAATTTCTATTTCAGATAAATGCTGTTTTTCTGAACTTTCTATTCATCAAAGAAACCTCAAACATCAAAGAAATTCTACTCAGCTGTTTTCAACATTATAATAATGATAGAAATTGTTTTTGAGCAGCAAATCGGAATATTAAAATGATTTCTGAAGGATCATGTGACTGGAGTAATGATGGTAAAAATTCAGCTTTGAAATCAGGAATAAATTGCATTTTAAAATATATTTGAATAAAAAAACAGTTATTTTAAATAGTAAAAATATTTCAAAATTTTGCTGTTTTTCCTGTATTTTGGATCAAATAAATGCAGGCTTGGCGAGCAGAAGAGACTTTGACTGGCGTCAAAAATATTGTGGTTCTAGTAAAATAAACAATGAAATTGAAGAAAATGCGGAAATAGAATTGTCTTCAAGTTGTCGTTTGATAGTTTCCTTGTTTAACATGTTCTACTGGTACAAAAAAAAAAAAATTGTTTATTCTTCTAAGTATACCAGATGCATATGTCCAGACAGTGTGATGCTTAAATGACTTAATTGATACAATGGAAAAATGACTCTAAAAGCAAGATATATGTTTATATTTATCATTTTAAAAGCATTATTTGTGGTGTTTTAGGTTTGTTTTTGCACGTGAATGGAGTCTTTCCACTTTTCATGGTCTGTTTCCATAGACATAATCGACTGAGCAGATGAGCCCGATGTTATGATACGGTGTGGGTACAGTAAAGCCTGAAGTTTGTTCCCAGATAATAGTTATGGCTCTTTTAATAAAGAGAGGAAAGGGTGCCCTCGGGGAGGTGGGTGCGAGGCAAACGCTGACCATTCTCTTCTGTACGTTTGCTGAGCCATAGGGCTCAGTGGGCCTGGTTTAACCACCCCCCATCACCAGTGAGAGTGCTGACTCCTGTTCTGGTCTGTTTACACCCCCTCAGCCCCCCGATGTAGGACGGTCCCTTCAGACACAATGAACATGCTGAATAGCTACTCTTCATCTCGTGAGCGATGCCAGATTTAAACGCTTTGACAGCCTTCTGCTCATGCACTGGACTTTAATTCATGTTTGTTGGGCTTATTACTCTACAATATATTCAATGGTGCATTTCAAAAGGAAAAAAGACTGTGCATTATGCTTTAGTTGTGAATCATTCAGTGTGTTGGTAAGATTGAAGCTCAACTTTGCATTGCATAATCTTGACAAATTAGTTTTTTTTGTTTAGTCAGTTGAAAATCATGGCACCTGTGGACGTTTTTTTTTTTTTTTTTTTTTTTCCTAGAAAAAAATCAATCTCTGAGCCAAAAGCGTCACTTTATCTATTAGGTGCCTTGACTTGTCCCCTGAGGGGCATATTAAGCTGACGGCAGGAATTGATCTTGGCTTGTTTTTCACTGTAGTCCATGCCGTCATCTTCATTCACGTTGCGGGGCTTGTTTACTGCAGTTCTCATTTGCTCAAGGAAAAACATCCCCTCCCACTTGCTTAGGCTACTTAAATATGTCCCTTTCACCGAACAGCAGGAGGTAACAATGTCATATAGACTAGACAAATCTTGATTATGTAAATAGGTTTATTGGAAGAGCGAGTTAAAAGTCTGTTAAGTATTAACCAACATTAGAAAGCTTTTCCAGTCATATGCCTGAAAGCAAAGCTTTGCGCCCTATCAAAAGATAGAAACAACTCAGCTATTCATAGATTTCAATATAAAACCCAAAAATTTAATTATTTACTTTCATTCATACTGTTCCTCTGTACTTTCTTGTGTGAAACAAAAGGAAATGTTAGGTAGAATGTAAGATCGTCACTATTCAGTTCCACCGCATCTTTTATAACAAATAAATAGCTTTTGTTCTTCCTAACATGTCATTTCCATTAATAAAATAAAGTTAAAGGGGTTTGCAACGACGTTAGAGTGTATAAATGATGACAGAATTTTCGTTTGCGTGAACTACCGTTTTAAGTCGCCTGTAGGCGCAAGTTTCGCTTTTAACCACGCCTCCCCGGCGTTGATTGGTCAACGTAGGTTGTTTTCGCAGCGCGATTGGCTACTAGGCACGTCAGTCATATTTACAGCCTGTTATTTACCACAAGAGGACTAGGAAAGAGTGGGTATTCTGCTCGGGAGCTTCAACAGCTGATATGAACGGGTAGCGTAACCAAATGCCTCAAGAACAACGGGAGCTAAAACAAATACAAGATAGTCGCTCTAATTTCTTATTTAGAAGCAGAAAAGCGCAATATGAGGCACGCGTCGGCATCTAATGAAACTATGGAAAACTCCTCTCTCATGACAGACTTATTCAAAATTTGCACACAGTGCGAGCGGCTTAGTAAAAAGGTAAGTAAGCGAATGACATTGAGTTTAACTAATGACAGATGTGTTTTCAGTTAACCTGTTAAATATAAATCGCTAGTTTACTTTTTCATTGATTTTTTTTTTTTTAAATACTGTCCGGTTATTCAGTCCGTTTGCTGCAGTGCAGTCAGTTCTTTGTACTTGCATCATGAACACTGCTAGCTTGTTTTTCTCAGTCTTCCGTCATCGGATCAATAGCCACTCGTCTTTTATCAATGACTGATTGTATTAAAATCAGTGTTTGATTGTTTAAATGCTGTTTTATTATTCAAGCAGCGCACTAAAAATCATATATTCAAGATTGCCATTGTGTGAAACTGGTGTAACGTTACGTTGCTGTAGGGGACAGATTGAATTGCTCGCGGGGTCAAGTTTAATAGTATTCAGTAATGTATTTTTATATGATTGCTTGCATATTGCAGTCTGAGTCAGCTATTTCACTGGTGTATTGTTAACTCAGACAGGCTTTTTATTCATAGGGAATCTAGGTCGTTTTGAATCCTTCTCTTTGTGCCTTTGACTGCTTCTATAGTATCAATAAGCAAATGAATGATATTCATGGTTTGACTGTTGCTATTGATTGCATTATGTATTAAGAAGAACTTCTTTTATGCCAGAGAAAATTCTAGAACCAGCCATTGATATTTGAGCTGAGGAGGGATGTTATTTTTAAGAGCTCTAGGTCTGATGCCAGGATTTCTTCGATATAATAAGCGTAGTTTTGTGCCAAGTGCTTCTCTTGGGTTTTGACATGTATATTAAACATATAATTATGTTATTGGTCTTTTTAGGACGTTGGAGTGCGAATCCCTAGACCGATGGGAAATGGACCAAGTAGATTCATACCGGAAAAAGAGGTTAGTGTTAACATCTTAAAGCTCACTTCAACCATTTAAGTCAACAAATTGATTTTTTTTTTTTTTTTTGGCATCTAAATTGTTTATCATCAGTCTAGTGAAACTATTTTTCCAAGTACTGAATTTCCCAGGTTCACCTCATCTTTATTCCCCCGTTGTCCCAGATACTTCAAGTCAGTAAATTGGATGAAAGAATACAGTCGATTTTTGAAGACGCCTTTGCGGTGCTCGGTCGCCTTGACAACATCTCCTTAGTGATGGGGTTCCATCCTCAATATCTGGAGAGCTTTCTTAAGACACAGCATTACCTGCTTCAAATGGACGGTCCGTTGTCTCTGCACTGCAGACATTACATAGGAATAATGGTGAGTCCACAGACTGTATTTTTGTATGCAAATCAAAAATCACAATGAGAGATTTTTCTAAACGCGAGTCTTGACCACAATAGGCTGCCGCCAGGCACCAGTGCACATATCTGGTAAACCTGCACGTGAATGACTTCCTGCAAGTCGGAGGTGATCCCAAGTGGTTGAACGGTCTTGAAGAAGCCCCACAGAAGCTGCAGGCTCTTGGGGAGCTCAATAAGATCCTGGCCCATCGCCCCTGGCTGCTCACCAAAGAACACATCGAGGTATGACTTCAACCTCACAGTCACACACGGACACATGCCTACAGCTGTTATGTAACTCTATGAGTGTAAATAAGTTTTATAATGTTGTTAAAGGCAACTATGAAGTATTATGTCAGTCTGGTTTCAGTAGATATGACGTTTATTAGCTGTAATGGAGTTTTAACAGACAAATCTGTTAATTTATTTGAAAAGAACATACAGTGATTTGAACATTCCTATTTTAAGCATAGTAATTCCTGAATTAAAAGTATGTTAATTCATTAAAAGCACGTTAATTAGATACCATAAATTAAAAGCATGTTAATTTCAGAATAAATATTAATTTTGATATTTTTGGGGGTGCCTAATGTGAAAAATGTCAGGAACTAGTATCGTAAATAAGGAAAAAATCTCATTAAAAGATTACATTTCTTAGTTTGGTGCAATATTTTATTATTCCCTAGGAATGTAATATGTGATTCACACTTTAAAATGCAATATTTATGAATTAAAAGTTCATAATATTTGTATACTCCTTGCCTTTAAATAAAATGGAAAAATTATATATATATACTTAAAATAGTGAATAAATTGTGCACACTCACATGAATTCACTGTTAAATATGCTGTTAATTTTACTTGATGGTTATGAGTCATTAAACTGAAACTTTTCTTGAAAGTTTTTCAAAACCACCTGAAACCAACATTAATACCAAGAGTACATTTCTAAGAATCCTTTTCTTTGTTGTGGACACTCTCACATATCCTTATCATTTTTTTGTTTGTTTTTTTGTCACAGCGTCTACTGAAGGCAGAGGAGCACAGCTGGTCCCTGGCTGAGCTGATCCACGTTGTGGTGCTACTCACACTCTATCACTCTCTGGCCTCATTTACGTTTGGTTGTGGCATCAACCCTGACATCCACACAGACGGAGGACACACGTTCAGGCCGCCCTCGCTCAGCGGTTTCTGCGTTTGTGACATTGCCAATGGCAATGGTGTCCTGGAGGAGATGTTTGGGAACCAGCAGGTGAGACAAAGGCAAATGTATTCAAAGAAAACAATGGAGTGCAAGGGTCAAATTCTTGACCATACAGTGTGCACAAACTGTGTGATGACCTAGATTCTTTATATGTGTTTTCTTAGGTGTCAGAGTTTTCTGGTGAGGTGGAAGTGCTGATGGAGAAGATGAAACAGCTCCAGGAATGTCATGACGAAGAGGAAGCCAGTCAGGAGGAAATGGCCACTCGGTTTGAGAGAGAGAAGACGGAAAGCATGTTGGTGGTCACCTCTGGTGAGTGGACTTGCTATTTCGAACTACAACAGGATGAGTTGTATTAAAGGGATAGTTCACCCAAAATTAAATTCTGTCATTAATTACTCACAGTCATGTCGTTCCAAATCCGTAAGAACACAAATTAGGATATTTTTGATGAAATACGAGAGCTTTCTGACCCTGCATAGACAGCAAGGTTCCTACCACCTTCAAGGTCTCGAAAAAGGACTATTTTGTCGATGTTCTTAGTACCTTTTTGGACCTTGAACATGGTAGTAATTTGTGTTCCGAAGATGAACAAAGGTCTTACGGGTTTGGAACGACATGAGGGTGAGAAGTTAATGACAGGATGTTCATTTTTGGGTGAACTAATCCTTTAAATAAACTTGTTTGGTCAACAGAGGATGAAGAGTGTGTACCATCCAGAGATGTTTCAAGACATTTCGAAGATCCTACTTACGGCTACAAGGACTTTTACAGAAGAGGAGAACATGTACCCACCCTCAGAGTGCAGGTGAGAAGAAAGTCATATTGTTTTGCTTGCTCTTGAAAGGAAATGGAGGACTAAAGTAATAAAATTATGTTGTTTTCTGCCCTTAACAGGACTATAGTTGGGAAGATCATGGATTTTCATTGGTAAACCGCCTTTACCCAGATTTCGGACAGCTTCTGGATGAAAGGTTCCAGATCGCATACAATCTGACGTACCACACAATGGCGACACACCAGGGTGTGGACACTTCCATGCTTCGTAGGGCCATCTGGAACTACATACACTGCATGTTCGGGATTCGGTAAGTCTTTCCGCTGCTCGCTATGTAGGAATTTTAAATATATTTGGTTACACTACCAGTCATAAGTTTTTGAACAGTAAGTGACAGTAACAGTCTTTTCTGCTCATCAAGCCTGCATTTATTTGATCCAAAGTACAGCAAAAGCAGTAAAAATGTTAAATGTTTTTACTATTTAAAATAGCTTTTTGTCTATTTAAATATATTTTAAAATGTAATTTATTCTTGTGATCAAAGCTGAATTTTTTAGCATCATTACTGCAGTCTTCAGTGTCACATGATCCTTCAGAAATCATTCTAATATGCTGATTTGCTGTTTAAGAAACATTTTTATTATTATCAATATTTAAAACAGTTAAGTTTTCCAGGATTCTTTGATGAATAGAAAGATCCAAAGATCAGCATTTATCTGAAATAAAAAGCTTTTGAAACATTATACACTATACCATTCAAAAGCTTCAAAAGTCAGTATAATTTTAGCAACTGATTATAGAAAATTTAATTATAGAAATTAATACTTTTATTTAGCAAGGATGCTTTAAATTGATGGAAAGTGATGATAAAGACATTTATAATGTTACAAAAGATTTTTATTTCAGATAAATGCTGTTTTTCTGAGCAAATCAGAATATCGGAATGATTTCTGAAGCATCATGTGACTGGAGTAATGATGCTAAAAAATCAGCTTTGAGATCACAGAAATAAATTACATTTTAAAATACATTCAAATAGAAAACAGCTATTTTAAAAAGTAAAAATATGTAAAAATTTGCTATACGTCAGATCAAATAAATGCAGGCTTGGTGAGCAGAAGAAACTTCTTTTAAAAAACATTAAAAATCTTACTGTTCAAAAACTTTTTTTTTAGTTTTAGTTTTACAGTAGACATATTAACTATTATTTGTATTTAGTTATTTAAGATCATATCGCTGAGGTATATTTCTCTGTTTATTGCACGCAGGTACGACGATTATGACTATGGAGAAATTAACCAACTGTTAGACCGCAGTTTTAAAGTCTACATCAAAACTATGGTCCGCACTCCAGAGAAGATCACCAAGAGGATGTACGACAGCTTCTGGAGGCAGTTCAAGCACTCTGAAAAAGTAAGAAACACTTCAAAAACGGCTCATTTTTAAATCTTAAATAATCTCGGTTCAAGTTAATAACGATTCTCCAATTCTTTTTTTTTTCAGGTCCACGTTAATTTGCTTCTTATGGAAGCGCGTATGCAGGCAGAACTGCTCTACGCTCTGAGAGCTATCACTCGCTACATGACATGAAGTGCTGTTCTTGTCTTTTTATTTTGAATTTTTTTAACCGTCGTTGACGTTGGACACAAAAGAAAAACGACAAAAAATGGAAAAAACAAAACTGAGGAAAAAGAAGAAGAAGAAAGGGCGGCGGCCGAGAATGATGACAAGCTTGTTTTGTTAAAAGAAGGAAAGGAAAGAAAAGAAAAAAAAAAAAAACAACTGTCAACTGAACCTACTTGCTGAATCACTTGTGTGGCTGCTCAGCCTGCAGTGCCAAACCTGGCCACTGGGTGGGCGTCTGAGCAGAATCCCTCTATAAGAGGACAAGCTGAGACTGCGAGCTTTCGGAGGCCAGACCTCCTTTAGTATTTCAAATGCATCTGCATTAAGATGCCGTATAATCATATCTTCTTTTTGTGAGATGAGATTAAAAAAAAAGAAAAGAAAAAAAGCAACACACACACATAGCAACTCCAGCACCTGTGCAGAAAGTCTGCACTAACATGACTATCTACTAGTGTTTTTTCCACGTTGTTTTATATATCATTTTTTTCAGCAGTGGCTAGAGATAGAAGCATTACTGATTTTGCATAAACGCGTGCCTAGTCATGCGCAGCACTGGCAACAGATGCTGAGGTGCCGTCTGTTCTGTTCAAGCTGCTTTTCTCAATCGAGAGGCCTCAAGACACCCAAACCATCACCCATTTGTATAAGCTAATCCAGGAACGATTGTGTTTAGTGTGAGTGTGAGAGCGCAATTCAAACATAATAGCTGTCTGAGCCCTTCTTAGAGTTTACTGTAAGACACCACTTTGTCTCATTGTGACATTTCCAATGTGTGAATGCTATGGGGGAACGGGAAAATCCAAACATAGGCTTTTTTTTGGGGTTTCATGCATTCAAAATATCAAAGCACTTTTTAAACAATGTTAAGCTTCAGCTTTTATGTAGCCGTTTTGTTTCGGTGACCGTTTTTCTATCTTTTATTATTTGTGTTTGTGACTTTCAAAGCGGAAAGGTCTTCCTTTTGTGACGTGCTTCCTGTTTGATCCATCCGCCTTATCTGTCTTCCTTTTAATGCACGGTCATCTGAACTCCTTGTTTTTTTATTTTGGGGTTTATTATAACTAAATACCTCTTGTTATGTATCCTTAAATATCTAAGTGCTGTCTGGTGAGCAGAACTTTGTCTTACGTGGCTGCCTGTCGTGCGCTGCAACCAGGCGACCCGCGCGACTGCACGGTTGTGGGGGTTAAACCATGCTTGTTCTCATTATCAGAACTTTAAACAGTGTAACTACGCAGTTTGTTTCCACTGTGTGTGTGTGTGTGTGTGTGCGTGAGCGTGTGTGTGTTCTTTTCAAGCGGGGTGGATTCTCTGCTGTCTTTTTTTGTTTACTAAACCAGTTAAGTACTGCATTCTGATGATGGCAGGACTAGAGGGATGGTACTTTTTCATTTGGAGATGGATGTGAGGAGGTTTTAAGTCAGACTTGAGAGACTGATGTCAGTTACTGACAATTTTATAAAGAAATATTTGTTAAAAAAAAAAAAAAGAATAAAACATGGTATTTCACTGATTGTATCATTTGTAATTTAATCAAACTGTCTGTTTTCTTTCCAAAAAGTCATATTGGGATGATGCATAACACCAAACATTCAGTATTAAACGCAACAAACAAACTGAGCAGTCCAAACACCTCATACCATGAAAATTGAAGGTTATTTAGGATATCATTTATATAGGTTTTAGGTCATATAATCAATGTTTTTAAGCTTATGAACATCCACCCACCTGCCTTGTAGCAAAGTGATATATCAGCACAGACACTACAGGCCTATAGAAAAGCATCCCCTGCTGTGCACTAATGATTTAAACACAATGTTAAACGGCAATCCGTCCTCGCACAGCGAGGATTAAAGGAAGTAAAATTGCTGACCTGGGAACTATCCCTGTTTGCATAAATAAGGAAATTTTCCCTAATGTTGTTTGTAATTTCCCTATTTGTGGTTAAAGCTGGTGGTCATTTAGTACCAGTAAATGGTCATTAAATGGAAATCACCAAAGTTGCTCATTTAAAAGAATAATGTGAGAAGTTGGGTTCCCCCTCTTAATAACAACGAAAATGTCCCTTGGATATTATGCTTTAGACGTCACATAGTGAAGACTATGAGAGAAAATGTATCTTAGTAAATAAGCTTCACAAAAATCCCATTTTGGTTATTGGTTTTTTTTAAGGCATGGTTGTAAATCACCTTTAGGGCAGCTTTGTAAACTTAATGTATAGACTGTAGCTGTGAAGTGTAACCTGTTAAGAGGATGGAAGCCAGTGCCATATTATATCAGTTTGATGTGATTGTATTAAGAAAGTATGACAATGTTTCTATTCTGTGTTCTTTATAGACTTTTCTGGAAGTGTCTGTTTAATAAAGTCTTTGAGATCACTAAGAAGCTTGTGAGTGATTTTTGCTTGTACATAAAAACATAGGCTTGTTTTTTCCTATTTAAGCTGAATGTAGCAGTAAAAGATTGTGTAATGAACATTTGAACTCTTTTATTTAAAAAAAAAAAAGTGTTGGTCATAATTGACAAATTCCCTGTTACCGTTCACAACATTGAAAGAGATAAAGTGCAATATATACACTAGTTTGTTCCTCAGCTTGTAGGTATATACACACATGGAGAGGAGGAGTGTAGCAGTGGAGCTTACGGAGTGGTGCCACTAGTGTCTTCTATATGAAAACGCCGTCTAATCCGATCAGCTACAGGCAAAAAGAGCAGCTCCCAGCATGCTTCCTGGACTTGTCTGACTCCGTCGTCAGAAGGCCACTGCAAAGCTTCCTTGTCTGTCCAAAACACAAGACAAAATGTTTACTTGAAGTTCACATAAAAAATTGTAAAAAATGCTTTGATTTAAAAAAAAAAAATAAATAAATATGTAGTGCATCATGTGTACATGCCAAAGTTGGTGTCAACTTTCAATTGATTAAATCTTTAACTGAATAATTACAAAAACAACAAAAACTATTAATTAAATGAATCAAATACAGTATATATGCATTATATTATTCATTTAAATTTCTTAAGTTTATATATATATATTAAAAAGTAATGCAATTAACAATTACACACACACACATATATAATTAAAAAAATATATAATAATTAATAATGTTATATAATTTATATTGTATACATATGTATTATATTGTGTTTTTTAAATAAAATAAATATTATTATATTAAAATATTTAATATATATTAATATATAAAATATTTAAATTAATAAATACATTTTTACTAATAAAGTATCTATCTATCTTGTATTATATTTTAGATATGTATTAAAACTATTCAAAATTATAACAATTAATACAATTATATAATTATAATATACATTATATTGTATTACATTATACTATTTATATTGTTTTGTAAATATATAATATATTAATTATTAATGTATTATATTGTGTACATATGTATTTTATTGTGTATTAAAATAAACTTTAATTAATAAAATATAAATATGTATATTGTATTATATTTTAGATATGTATTAAAATGTATTCATTTATTAACATTTAAATGATTAAAATGAATAAAATAGAATTATATTATATATATTATAATGTATTGTGTACATATGCATTTTATTGTGTATTAAAATAAACTTAAATTAATAAAATATAAATATGTATATTGTATTATATTTTAGATATGTACCAAAATGTATTAATTTTATTAAAATTAAAATGAATGAAATAGAATTATAATATACATTATACTGTATTCAATATTTACATATATTTAAAAGTTGTTAAAATAACAAATTTCATGAATTAATAAAACAGAATTGTAATATACATTATATTGCATTATATATATATATATATATATATATATATATATATATATATATATATATATATAAAATGTAAATAATAATATATTACTTATTTTTGTATTATAATGTATTGTATTGTGTACATATGTATTTTGTTTATTAAAAATTTTAATTTAAAAATATATTAAAATTATTTTTAATAAAATCAAATTAATAAAATATAATTTTAATATACATTGTATTGTATTAAATATTTACATATATCTTTAACGTCCTTAAAATAACAAATTTTATTAATTAATAAAATATAATTGTAATATATGTTAATACAAATTATATATATATATATATATATATATATATATATACACACACACACACACACACGCATATTTAATAATGTATAATAATATATTATATTGTATACATATGTACTGTATTTTATTTTATTGTGTGTGTGTATGTGGTAAAATGAAATTAAATTAATAAAACATAAGTATATATCATATCATATTATTTTAGATATGTATTAAAACTTTAATAAAAATTGTTACAATTAATAAAATAGAATTATCATATACATTACATTGCATTATATTATTAATATAAAAAACATGTATAATAGAAATACATGTATTATACACACCTTTTTACGTATGAATGTTAATTAATATTTGTATAAGTTAATAATTCATATTAATTTAATACATATTAGTAGTAATTATACAATACAATATAATGTATATTAGAATTCTATTTTAATTAATGAAATTTGTTATTTTAATTATTGCCCATGTACACATGCATCTGACTTTGACAGTCACTTTTTTTTTTTAATAATTATGAATTGTACCAAATTACAGTACTAAAATCTCAGTCCTGATGCTAGTGTTTATGTACCTGTGTAGAGCTGCAAGATCTCCAACAGCTCTTGAGTGTGTTGCAGCTCTCCATCTAAAGAGCAGTTCCACAGAGTCTGACACACCACAGCGGCCAGATGCCAGTCTTGAGGCCCGAAGTCACGCAGACAGTCAACAAGCCTACAACATTGAGAGACAGAGAAAGCACGGAACTTACAAATTTTACACTACACTTAAAAATTGAAACCACACTAAACAGAGAGGCGAGTTACTTCTGAACGGTTCCCTCGGCCCTCAGCGTGGCCCTGTTGTCTGGATCTGCAGACAGGTTGATGAGAACTCCACATGCAGAGAAACACACATCAGGGGTCTTGGAGTCTAGGAGGGTTACCACAAACTGCTCCACTGAGACATAAAAGACACAAATGTCAGCCTCTTTGAGGTTTAGAGACAGAGAAACTGCCAGAGAGAGTGTCTTGCACCTTTGTGCTGCATGATGAAGTGTCTCACGTCTTTGATCTGCGACAGATTTCCAAACACACGCGTGGCCTCCAAAACAGCATCCATACTAGAGCTCAGCAAGAGCTTTAGTAGCACTGCAATGACAGAAGGACAGGCGGGAGGGGGACATTACTGAAAGACCAAGACAGATGCGACATACAGTCTGTGTTCACACACTTGTCTTACACTGTGAGATTTGTGTGTGTTGGGAACGGACCACTGAGCTCTGGCCCTGGTAGAAAGACAAGTTGTTGATGGTGGCCACGGCATTAATCACCAACTCTTCACTCTCCTGCACACACCTGTACTCTGAGAGACAAGGACAAAGACACAGAAAACTCCAGTTATATCCCATCTATTTAACTCACAGAATGGCATAAACAACATAAATATGCGTAATTCTTTATGCATGTTTATTTCCTCGATTTTTCATTTGGACTTCATCTAGCACTTCCTTAAAGGTGCTGTATGTAATTTTTTGGACTGTACCATGAAAACACTGTGATACATTCACAGGTATTTAGGAAACACACTAAGTTCACATACTCGTTTCTCTAAAAAACAACGCTACAGTCAGTTATTCTACTTTGAAAATGTGCATTCCATGTCGGAATGTCTGTTGTGTTTTGGTTAGTTTGATTCCACCCACTGCCAGTTTAGCCAACAGTATTTTGACACCCTGGGTTGCCAGTTGCACTGTAAAAAACAACTTAGAATAATTTGTTACCTGGCTGCCTTAAAATTTTAGGTTCAGTCTCAAAAAACTCAAAAAAGTTTATTCAACTTGAAATGTTAAATTATACTAAGTGACAACTTAGATATTTGAGTTGATTCAACTTAAAATTTTAAGGCAGCTGGGTTACTTATCCATCTGTTAAGTTTAACAAACACAAATATCACACAAATAAGCTTTTACTTAGTACAACTTAACATTTCAAGTTGACTAAACTTATCTGAGTTGACTGAACTTAAAATTTTAAGGCAGCAGGGTAACAAATTATTTTAAGCTGACTCAGCAAATTGTGTTTTTTGTTTGTTACAGTGTGGTGGAAAACAGCATATTGAAGCCATTGAAGGCAGCAAATGAACTAGCCCAGAGATTGCAGATTCTACCCGACCTAAAAAGCCTTGGCATCCATCTAAAAACTCTATGACTGGAGCAGGGATGCCAGGTTTTCACAACGAATTGATTCACCCAATTGATTCTTGAAACTAGCCCAAAAGTAGCCCAATCCCATTTCGAGCGGGTCCCCTGGGAAAAAAATCGCATTCCGGGGGGTAAAACACACATTTTTGGGCAGGGTTCCCCTTGTAAAATTAGCATTCCAGTGGCTAAATATCACGTTATTGGGGTCGCTTCAACCCAACTTGGCAACACTGGACTGGACACATATTAAAACGCGGATAACTCATAAACTTGGGAGTGTAAGGTTTGTCGCCTTCAGTGTTGCCAAATCTGCGGTTTTCTCATGGAACTGGGTTACTGTAAAGGCCGGGACACACCAAGCTGACTTCAAAGATCTAGCGGCGATGAAACCCGACGGTGTTGTCACCTCGCGTCGGCAGCATCAGGACAAAAAGCTGTGCTTGAACACCACACAGACTACAGCCAACTGCAGACTAATATGCGCTTTCTGTGCCTGCGTGAAAAGATTTAGCCCCTGGAATGCAAATTTTACTAGGGAACCCTGCCAAAAAATGTGTTTTACCCCCCCCCCCCAGATTGCAATTTTTACCGGGGGACCTCCCTCGAAATGCAATTGGGGAACTTTTGGGCTAGTTTTGAGTAGCTATTGCGCGGGTTTTGTTAAGAAAACCTGGCAACCCTGGTCACCTTCCACTGTCAGCTGCGCTCGTTCCTGTTGTGTTTTGTTAATCTGGCAACCTGAATGAGCATCGCGTCTGAGGAAGATGGAGCGGGAGAAACAATATTTTGAATTTGGACTGCAGTATCCATTTCAACTGCTAGCTGTCGATATTACATACTGCTCCTTTAAAGTGACTCAAATAAAAAAGATAGTTGACAAGGCAACATTTTCATTTAGTTTAGCTTGATGTACTAAAATAACTAAAAGTGAGATAATAATAAATAAAAATTGTAATTAAAAATGAAATAAACACAAAAAAATGACTAATGTAATTGAAATAAAATTGGAAAATTACTACTGTAATTAAAATAGCGCTGTCAAACGATTAATCGCGATTAATCACATGCAAAATGAAAATTTGTGTTTACATAAAATATGTGTGTACTGTGTATATTAATTATGTATGCAATTAAAAAAATTATATATATATATATATATATATATATATATATATATTGCATATAATTTATATTATATGTACATTTATTTTGTATATAAAAATAAAAAAAAATTAATTTATACATGCATCTGTGTGTATTTATATGTATATACATAATATACACAGTACACACACACACACACACATATATTAGGTAAACACAAACATTTTTTGAATGTCCCCTGAATGTGTCTGTGAAAAAAAAAACCCCACGCAGATCATTTATTATATCATTTTGAAAATGCCTATTTTGAGTAGAAGCAGAAACACGCTGTTTTCATGCATATCTCTTTAAATGCAAATGAGCTGCTGCTCCCCGCCCCCTTTTCCAGAATAGGACTGTGCCTTTACAGATCGCAACTCAGATACTCTGCCAAAAAAGATCTGTTTGGTTTTGATTATCACGTCTATTGCATTGAAATCATGCGTTTTAAACCATTTTAATTTAAACTTCTGATATAAGGTTTTCTGAGCGCAGATATCCGAAGAGAACGCACAGAAAGTGGCTGTTACACGGTATGTGAGTACTAAACTAAGTTCTCTTTCATGTCTTATCACGCTTAAACTGTCAAATACACATACGTTTATGTTAAAAACACACGAGTTACAAAAACAGTCACATTTTTTATATTTTCTGGGTTGGTAGATGCAGAGGGGGTCCGATTATAGCGACAATGAATGAGTCATTGAACTTTCAAACGATTCGTTCAATCACAAACAAAATCAGATCTGCCTGAACGAGTCAGTGAATTATTCAGCGAATCTGTTCAAAAAACAAACTGGTGCAGTGCATATTTGCAACGCCTCTTGGCAGCATAAGTAAAAGGAGTGAACTGTCTTTGTATATCTATGTCTTTGGTTTTTAACCTTATGTAGTTTTTGGTGAAATACAGGCAGTAAATAAATCTTTTTTATTTACAGTCCACTATCTTGGCACATTATAAGGCAAACAACTTTAACCTGTCTAGACGAGCTATAGTATAGCAGCTGCCAGATGGTTCAATTCTTGGTACTGTAGATCAGATTGAACAGAACGCTAATCAGGTGTCACTTCCTCCATAAGAAGTTTCAAAACCATTCGTGTGAATTTTAGCGCGAGTACCTCACGATAAATCCGAAATTGAGGTAGTCAGAATCTGCCAGCGAGTCTGACTGTAGTAAGGTCCTGTATTTCCCGTTCGAAGTGCGGTTTGCTCTGTCAGTGTTTGTGCGTCACGCTGCAAAGCGTGTATTCGTTTCGAAACACCTTTTGTTGTGGTAAATGCTCTGTCACTGTTACCCTTGATTTCTCAGTTTCTTTTTCCTTCTCGATTTTTATTTTCATCATAACAGGATGTCATTTTAATGTACCAGACATACGGTAGATAAGCGAAAAACAATAAATCTCCCACCCATTTCCTCTCTAACTGTCCACATCTTGCTTCTAAAATGACAGCATCCTCTAACTGTCATTTCTAACTGTAGGAATCCAGCAGTTCAGTTTTAATATTATTTTTCACATTCTAAAAATGACACGGGATGTGTATTTCCACAGGACACAAATCTCTTTCTCTATTTCAAAAAGGAAATGCATAACCACCTCTTCACTCTAACATGCCTGCTTCTGAAACGCTCACATGCAGAACCAAAACCGAGCTTTCATCCATCACCATGAAACCACAGTGCAACATCTCTGAGAACACCAGGCTGCACAGAAATACAGCTATGCACAATAAAAACATGCAGTTTACAGTCTGGCTGTTCTCGTCATTGGAGAGGATGCAGTAACTTGAGGGTTTATGCCAGTAATTGACGTGAAGAGAACAGCATATGATTGCACTGTGCAGAGCAACCAACTTGCACATTCATTCAAGTTCAAGGAAGTAAACTTAGCCTGAAACATCTGTGTCGCCCGTCACATCGCTTCTGCTAAGCGTTAGTCACGTACAAAATGCTTTGAGAGTGACAACCACATCGAGTGAATGCACTACAGTATCTGTAAAAGTCTAAAGTACGTTCCCAGTGGGTTTTCTGTAAATAGAATTTTTTTTGAGTGAAATACTAACTAATTATCCACTTAGAGGAGTGTGTGTGTATTTTTTATGATTATGCTTTGTACCCAGCACTTCCAGCAGCAGCTGTACACACAGTGTGTTGGCAGCTAGTGCCGTGCCCACGGTAGGATGGATGGCCAGGTTGGCCAGCAGTCTGATCAGTTTGACCAGGACGTCCTCTGTCTCTGGGGGTGACGGGGTTTCCTGGTAGACCTGAAAAAGATCTAAAAGGACATCTATCCCGTCTTCCTCCTCATAGACTCTCTCTCTGGCTTCAGTGCTCTTGGCTGTCAGATTTCCTAATGTGAACAGGAGACGCACTACCAGATCCTGCACATGAGAAAGGATGACAAGTGTGTTTACTAGGTCTAAGTTAAGGTGCAATTAATTACATTTAATATTTATAAACATATATTATACGTATTTGGCATTGATCCCTAAATGATGACATAAGACCCTCATGTAAGATACATAACATGAATATATTTAGCCTACAGTATAGTAAATTGGATTCTTTGCATGGTGGAATATCAAAACTTTAAAAAAAAATATGAAAATTTAGATTTATTTATATTTTTACATATTTATGCTATAATTCATTCTATAAATATTTTATACTTATATTTTCTATTTATTCTATATTCTATAGTTTATATTTTTAATGGAAGCCCTTTTCTGCAAAAAAGAAAAAAGGAAATTCATAACCTTTTATCTCACAATTCTGACTTTTTCTCAGAATCGTATGATATAAACTCGCAATTCTGACTTTTTCTTAGAACTGTATAATATAAACTCGTAATTCTGACTTTTTCTCAGAATTCCTTGATATAAACTCGACAGTTGCAAGTTACAAAGTCAGTATTGCATGATATAAAATTGAAATTGCAAGATTTAAACTCGCACTTCTGAGAAATAAAGTCGTAATTCTAAGAGATAAACTCACAATTCTCACTTTTTTTCTCAGAATTGCGAGTATATAACATTTATAACACGTGAGTTATTAAGTTAGAATTCTGAGATATAAACTTGCAATTCTGTGAACATATCTGTCTTTTTTCCTCCCCTCAGAATTAAACTTTATAACTCGCAATTGCAAGTTTATATTTCACAATTCAGAGAAAAATTCAAAATTGTGATAAAAAGTTTATATTTTACAAATGCAAGTTTATATCCCACAATTCTGACTTTATATCTCGCTATTCTGACTTTATAACTCACAATTATGAGTTTAAATCACGCAATTCTGAGAAAAGAAGTCAGAAATGCAAGTTTATATTTCGCAATTTTGAGAATAAACTGAAATGCAAGTTTATAGCGACTTTTTTTCTCAGAATTGCATGATATAAACTTGACATTTGCAAATTATACAGTCAGTGTTTCATAATATAAACTTGCAATTGTGAGAAAAAAAGCTTAGAATTTCAAGATTTAAACTAAATAAAGTCGTAATTTTAAGAAATAAAGTAAGAATTGCGAGATAAACACAATTCTCACTTTATTTTTCTCAGAATAGCGTTTATATCTTGCAATTCTGACTTCAGAACAATTTATAACACGTGAGTTATTAAATCATAATTCTGGGATATAAACCAGCAATTCTGAGGACATATCAGTCTTTTTTTCCTCCACCTAAGAATTAAACTTTATAACTCGCAATTTCAAGTTTATATTTCACAATTGTAAGAAAAAATTAAGAATTGCGAGAAAAAAAAGTCAGAACTTTATATCCTGCAATTTTGACTTTATATCTCGCTATTCTGACTTTATAACTCATAATTGTGAGTTTATATCACGCAATTCTGAGAAAAGAACTCAGAAATGCAAGTTTATATCTCAGTTCTGTTTTTTTTTTCTCGCAATTCTGTCTTTATTTCTCAGAATTGTGACATGTAAACTTGCAACTGTGAGAAAAAAAATCTGAATTGTGAGATAAAAAGTTGCACTTAGCTTTTTTTTTAATTCAGTGGCAAACAGTCTTCCACAATATTTTATACTTATATTTAAATATTAATGTCAGAACTGTGAGTTTATATCCCATATTTTTATTCAGTGTAAGATTAATTAGGATTAAATATTTAAATCAATTGACAGGCCTGGTGTTTAGCGCTTTGATGGTCCACTAAACCCATGGAGAAATCACTTGAAACTCTTTTGAATCTAGCAGAGCTTTGGCTAATTTTATTTTGTCAAACAACTTAAACAGATTTTCAACAACTCCTTTGTTTTGATTTAGAACGTAAGAAAAATCAGGGTGCAGAGATAGACCTCTGCCAGTAGTCTCGAGGACAGTATGTCCCTATGTGAGGCACAGGGTGTGTGTGGGACTGTGTTTATGATACCTAGTACACAGTGTGAACCGTGTTTATTCTTTACGAGATTGGGAGCACATGATCTCATTACTCTTAGTGCCAGAAGGAAAGAGAGAGGAGAACATCTGAACTGTCTGTACCGAAATAAAACGAACAGAAAAACATACACACACAACTTCATAGACCACTGCTCAAGTTTCACTTGAGAGCAGAAAGCGGAACATCCAGGCTATATGCTTACAAGTGTGTGTTTGGTTTAGCGTATGTCTGAGTGTGTGTGGACAGAGTACATATACTAGGGCCAAATTCACCTGTTTCCTGCTGTGTTTGCCTAGCAGGTCCAAAAATAGGCTGCAGCAGCGTGGCGTCTCAGCTAGCGCATGACAGCATTCAGTGTAGGTGGACAGTTTGCTAGAGACAGAACACACACAAGCATATTCACACGCATCACATGGCACAACTTTATCAACTTTAACCAAAAAGCTCAATTCCTCAAACTAAGATTAGAACTTACCTCAGCTGGTGGATATTTAAAAAGCATTTTATGGTTTACCAGGCCTCAGCAAACTACTAAGGGGAACTTCAATTATAACTTCAAATAATTTGAAAAATAAAAGGAAACATTAAAATAACTACATTTTTTTAACAGTTTTTGATGCATGCATTATGCTGTGAGACATACACATAGTGTTTTATTTATAAAATATCAAATATGAATCTATAATATTTATGTATATTTTATCAATGAAATACCTTAATTTAACAAAAGTCATTTGAATTGTTTGTATTGTGGAATTTAAAACTTAAAATGTATAGTTATATATATTTTTAAATATTCACAATTATATTTATCTTACACTTATTTATCCTTAAAAAAAACTTTTTTCTCAGAATTCCAGAATATAAACTCAGAATTGCAGTTTAAACACGTACTTCTGAGAAATAAAGTCACAATTCTGACTTTTTTTTCATAGAATCGCAAGTTTATATCTCACAATTCTTGACTTTATAAAATGCAATTGCAAGTTAAGTTAGAATTGTGAGATATAAGATTTTTTTATAACTCATAATTGCGAGTTTATATCTCACAATTCTGAGAAAAAGTCATAATTGAAATAAAAATGTCAGAATTACGAGTTAAACTCGATATATACTCGCAATTCTGACTTTTTGTCTCACAAATATCATGCTATTCTGACTTTATAACTCGCAGTTGTGTGTTTATATTAGGCAATTCTGACCTTATAGCCCTAACTATATGTTTATGATATTTTATCAACGTAATATCTTAATTTTATTTAGATTTTTTTGTATTGTTGGAATTTAAAACTTAAATTTAAATGTATAGCATTATATATTTAAATATTTATACTAACATTTATCTTACATTTATTTATCCTCAGAAAAAAAAAAAAGTAATTGCGATACAAACTCACAATTGTTGTGAGATATATTCACAATTTAGACTTTTTTCTCAGAATCGCACATTTATATCTCACAATTCTGACTTTATAACACACAATTGCAAGTTATTAAGTCAGAATTGTGAGATATTAGACTTTTTTCCCCTCAGAATAGGACTATAATTCGCAATTGCAAGTTTATATTATGCAATTGAGAAAAAAAGGTCAACTTAATTAATTCTGACTTTATAACTTGCAATTGTTTATATTATGCAATTCTAAGAAAAAAAATGTCAGAATTGTGAAGTTATTTCCTGCAATTCTGACTTTATATCTTTGATATATCAGTGAAATACCCTAATTTAACAAAAGTAATTTGATTATATATATATATATTTGTTTATAAATGTTTATACTTACATTTATCTTACATTTATCCTTATATTGTATCAAAAGGTCAAATATCACCCATAGGTGGGCATTCTTAGAATGAATACACATATATTTTTTTAGTTATGTCAAGCTCTGCGATTTTTTGACTTGTAAAAGTATTGTACATTAAATTAATAAATCGTACAACTATATGGGCATTTTTACAATGAATATGCTTTTTTTTAGTTATGTCAAGCTATACAATATTTTAGACACTGGTTGAGTAGGTTGAGAATCACTGATTTCATTTAAATGCACATACATATAACTATGACAACTGACAGATAGACTCACCTGAATATTCGAGCCACATTAATGCAGATGTCAAGGTCATTGGGGTGGTTCTCCAGAATCAAGCAAAGAGTAGAGAAAGCTTTGTTGGACAGAAATGAAGGCCGAGACTCAGACAGGTCCGCTATATTTCTCAAAGCTGCTGTGACCTAGAAAGGTTCAAAAGGTCAAGACTGAGCAACTGTTTGTTTGAGAAAAACACATCGAAAAAAAAAAAGAAATGTATGAGTATGTATGTTTGGCGACTGAGTGTGAATGAGCGACTGTGCTGCAGGTGTGCAAGTGTGTGTACTACTGCCTAATGGGTAGAGATGCACATAAAAGAGGAAGCACTTATAATCAAGAAGAAATAACAGAAGGTCTTTAAAGTGGCCTCATAAATCTCTCCATCAAGAGCACGAGACACTGATTAGGGTACGTGGAGGGTGCCTGCTAGGGCTACTTAGTCCATCAGGCCGTACTTTCACAAAAAATCCTCATTTCCGTCTGCCAACAGACTAATGAGTTGCACGGCAATTGGCGCTGAACTTCAAACCGTGCGTGCCGAGTCCAGGAAGTTTGTTTGGGCAGAGTTAAATCATTCCTATGAGACGTACTTTGTGCTGGAGGAGTGTAACGTAAAATATGGACAAGGAGAAGTGGAAAAAGGGCATCCTCCCAGACAAAAGCAAAAACAAAAGCAGAGGAAAAGCACATTAAAATGCGCCCTTTTCCTCGACCCCATGCAACCCCACCCTTATGAAGCTCTCATATTTTGTTCCGTTTCACTCCCAGAGCAGAGTTCTGAGAAACATCCGGGTGGGGTTCAAGCATGCTGAATTCCTCCTGTTTTGAGCCTTCAAGACACAGATTTACAATGTTTGCAATGCAAACCTATTTGTTTATCTATGGTGGCGTGTGTGTTACACAAAGCACTTTTCCAGCACATAGGGGAAGCACACAACCTTGGTCACTGTGGATATGCATGATGGGATCTTTTGTTTTGAGACAACAAGGAAAAGGTAATCATACATAGAAAAGTACTTTCTGTGGTTTGATTTCATTCCAAACCTCAATGACTTTCTTTCATCTGTGGAACATAAAAGAAGACATTTTAAGAAGTGTTTCTCGGTACATACAATGAAAGTCAGTGGTAACCAAAATTGTTCTTTAAAATATCTTGCTCTGTGTTTCATAGAAGCAAGCAAGCCAGGTCATATTTGGTAAACCATTTCTTTAAGACAGACAAAATGTCACATTGATTCCACATTTAAAATGCTTTAGTTTGTCTGTGACTTCTTTGGTTTTAGTGTACTGAAAACAGGGTTACAGCTGACAATAAAGCAACTTGACCTTTGACTCCTCATCAAGGATGACCCACCTGTACCAGTATGTGTCCTGCAATGATATGCTGACCTTCTCCCGCTGACCTGTGAGAAGTTACGTTATCTGAAGATGTAGATGGACCATGCATCAGTCCCTTTGAAAGCTGCAGGAGCACACCGATGAAGCCTTTAGACAGCAGCAGCCTGGAGAGGGCACTGTTCCCTGAGAGGAGCTTCAGTGAGCCGATGCAGTATAGCACGGCTTCACCTTTACTCCACACATCTTCACAATGGAGCAAAGACAGAAGGCAGTCTGTGTGTAGACAAAGAACACACAATGGGCTGATGTTAGAGATAATAACTGATTGAGTTTAGATAGTCTGTGTGAGTTATGCAATAATCAGGTCTAACCTAGGACGCAGTCGTTGAGGAACAGGGCGTCGTTGCTAGCATTCTGGCTGACTTTGAAGACGAGTTTGCAGATGTTCAGCAAGTTGTTTCCACTTACATTGAGCTTGTAATACAGACAAAAACAGTAAGGCTACTTCTTGATTTCAAATTCCACATATACTAGTACAAAGCAGAGGTTGTTAGTTCAGAATTTGTTCATTTTTAGAATACAAATTTCCTGATTTACTCACCCCCATGTCATCCAAGATGTTCATGTCTTTCTTTCTTCAGTCAAAAAGGAATTAAGTTTTGAGGAAAACATTTCAGGATTTTTCTCCATATAGTGGACTTCAATGGTGGCCAATGGGTTGAAGGTCCAAATTGCAGTTTAAATGCAGCTTCAAGAGGGCTCTACACATTCCCAGCCAAAGAATAAGGGTCTTATCTAGTGAAACAATCAGTAGTTTTCTAAAAAAACCATAACCATAAATGCTCGTCTTCCAGTAGCTTGTCCTCACACATTATATAATTGCCCAAGGAAGCATCCAGTGTTTACAAAGCGAACGTGCAAAGAAAGTCAAATGCCCTTTACAAAAAAGGTAAAGCAACGATGTTGGGCGATTTTGAGTTGGAGGAGAAAATTCAATTTTTCACTCTACCCTACCTTTTTCAGCTGAGGAAGAACCGTGAGCAACTTTTCCAACTTAAATACGGAATGCATAATGTCGCACATGTGCATCGCAGAGCTAGTGCAAGATGAGCATTTGTGGTCAAAAAGTATATACATTTTTATGTTTATTTTAGAAAATGACCAATTGCTTTGCTAGACAAGACCCTTATTCCTTGGCTGGGATTGTGTAGAGCCTTTTGAAGCTGCATTGAAACTGCAATTTGGATCTTCAACCCGTTGGCCACCATTGAACTCCACTATATGGAGAAAATTCCTGGAATGTTTTCCTCAAAAACCTTAATTTCTTTTTGACTGAAGAAAGAAAGACATGAACATCTTGTGCATCTTGGACATCTTGGATGACATGGGGGTGAGTAAATTATCAGGAATTTTTTATTCTGTAAGTGAACTAAGCCTTTAATCCTGGTAAAATATTACACGGTTTTCACAAATACTATGTTTGTTTGTGAAATTTTGTGACCTTTTTCTCATTTATGACCCTGGACCACAAAACCAGTCATAAATTGAGATTTATACATCATCTAAAAGCTGAATATGTAAGTTTTCCATTGATGCATGGTTTGTTAGGATAGGCCGAGATACAACTATTTGGAAATCTGGAATCTGAGGGTGCAAAAAAATCTAAACATTGAGAAAATCGCCTTAAAAGTTGTCCAAATAAAGTCCTTAGCAATGCATAATACTAATTAAAATTTAAGTTTTGATATATTTATGGTAGAAAACACATGATCTTTACTTAATATCCTAATGATTTTTGGCATAAAAGAAAAAACGACAATTTTGTCACATACAATGTATTGTTGGCTACTGCTACAAATACCTGTATGACTTACAACTGGTTTTGTGGTCCAGGGTCACATTTAGGGTCAGACCCTAATAAAAACTTGTTTTATGTATTTTGTTATGTATTTTACATACAGTAGAGTGTGTGTACGTGTCTATATACTCACTGCCAGAATAAGTTTGGCTAACGTTAGGTTAAGTCGGTCCGATCCCACATCTATAAGTCTGAAGAGTGTTCTAAGGATGGTGGACCTCTTTTTAAACTGTCTTCCCAGCATGCCTCTGTCTGCCAGAGCGTCATGGAGATCATTGCATGCGTTACACAGCTCTCCCACAATCTCATCTGACACGTCATCACCTATGAGGATTGTTTTTGGAAAAGACAAAACCCGATCAGTATACTGTATGTTCCAGTGCACAAAATAGGTAACAGTGTCAAGGTCCCATTTCAAACCTAATGTCTCACACAGTATTAATTGCAGCATTGTCATCCTTCAACTGTCCCTGTGAAGGACAGTGAAAGAAGAGTAGTCTATGGGCTACACAGCCTCTTTCATTCAGCTGAACTGATGTGTACACAGAGTAGGCTTACTGACATTTCACTGACATTTGGCCCACATGTCAACACCCACTGACAGAGTTAACATGGCCCTTCAGGGCAAATTCCCCCCCTGTATGGTATGCATCATTAGCGTGTGTGTGTATATAATAGCCCTTTACTGTCTTTCTGCATGTACTGGCTCTGAACACAACATCACAATAAGTCAGTGAGTTTTAAGTTAGATAAGACTTCAATAGAGTATCAATATCTCTAAAATCCCATAGGCTCAATTAAAATTGATAAATAATCCTTTTTTCATCTTCGCATCTTAGACTAGCTGTTGCTTGTGGAATAACTATCCATCTCTACATGCCTTTTAACCATTGTGTGCGCTGGCAATGCCTTATTCTTGCTGGATCTAACTTGCCTTTAGGGGATAAGTCACAGGCTGCATTTTCCAAAGCTATTTTTGCTAAAACAAATGTTGTTTCTCAAATCTGTTTCCAAGATGGTTGGCATTCCCCTCAACGGCACCCTCTGATGATGCCATGGAGAATATGAATGGTATTTTATGCATGAACCGAGAGGCTCTTGGCACAATAAATATTTGATATTTATCTTTTAAATGAATTTCTATTGAATTTTCAAAGTCCTTAAATATTTACTGCTATTAGATTGCATTTCACGGTTCTTTTCCCCCACATGCTTTGACTTTAAAAGCTCTGCACTGTGCCAAGTTCAACACAAGCTTTGTTTTTATTCCTCTGCATTCAGATATTGTGTTTTTCTTTCTCCCTGCAGTTTTGCTTCTCTCTGGGACACATTCAAGTGCTAAAGTGCAGCTCTTTAGTATGAACTTGCATAAGCACAATCCAATAACCCCGCAACGGTGGCTATCTTTCAAAATCTATAGTTAGTAATAGCAAAAAATAAGAAACCACTCAAACAAGACATTTTTGGACTGTAACAGGGTGAATGGAAAACCAAAACCCTAATATTTTTGGAGGGATTAACTAATATGGTTGCATGTAAAAAATAGTTTTGGAACTACTTTATTATTTCTCTTTTCCATGTTTAAGTGCTATAATCGGGTCCTCGGTGCATCTACCAACTCAGAAAACGTGAAAAAGAACCCAGTCATTTTTTTTTGGTAAGCCTTTATCTGCAAGCTTGTGAAAAAATGAGCCACTGAGATTTAGCTCTACCTGTGATGTAGGAAAGGGGTCTTATTATAATATTACCACCCCTTAATCTGCACGTTTCCACCCACAGCACTGTCATTGTGTTTTGAAAGCGACAACACCTGTACCTGTTCTAACGGCATGGCAAAAGTTCGAGCAAAGCATGCTGACTGTTCTGTCTTTGGCTGCACAGACAAGCACAAAACACTATTTAGAGTCCCAGCCTCAGAGGAGATAAGAAAGCAGTGGATTTGATGATTTATTTACTATATATTACCCTGCTACCACACAAATCTAATATAAACATGCAATTTCTTTTTCAGCTGTTTAACTTTACCTACTGTTTTTGTAACTCCTGTGTGTTTTTAACATAAACTCGTGTGTATTTGACAATTTAAATACTGCTTCCACTCAAAATAGGCTTTTCAAAATGATTTAATAAATGATCTGTGAGGCACTCTGAGCTGAAACTTCACAGACACATTCTGGGGACGCATGAGATTTATATTACATACTGTATTGTATAATAGGTCCTTAAATAATAAAGAAGACTGATAAGAGTGTGCTGCAGAAAATCAAAAATCTTAGCAACATTACATTTATTTATGTTCATATTTCTAAGAGCGCAAACAGATGTAACATTTTTCATGGACGGTTATGTTCTTATAAAATTATTAAAAGATAATGAAAAGTCATCAGGTATCAACCTGAATGTTAAATATGTTTTTGGAGCTATTCAAATGGCGTTGGGTTTTTTGACCCTAAACAGCATTAGGGTTAAATTATAAAGCAAGACCAAATACAACTTTGCTATTTAAGTTCATTAGATCATTACTGGTGCATATTTAGCACATTCACAGGGTTATTTTTATCATCACCTGGTGCAAAGGACTCAAATTCTTGAAGGACAGGAAGGACTTTAGTGTTCCAGAACACAGATTCATCCATGTTATCATCTCCTGTGTCTCCATACCCAAGCTTGTCTTCTACAGCAGAAGAACATGGAGTGGGTGTCAGTCAGACAGACAAATATATATAAACAGACACAAAGATGTACTTGATTGATCCCGGAAATGAAATTCAGAAAGTTCACTCTAGCAGTTCTTAAGGCATATGAATGTAATACAGGATGTTCAGCATAGCATGAAAAGGTCAGAGCTTCACACCCACACGCTTTTTCATTAGTGTCTGTTCTGTTCAAATGCCTCTGTGAGCATTTGCATTGTGGACGAGCTGCAGGAAGCAGTGGGTTGCGAAAACAACACATCAAACGGCTATCAACTGGCATCTGGATAAAGAACCTTGAGAAACTCCTGCAGCAAAAGTGGTTTAGGTTTTCAATCCGATCAGATGTTTGCGGCTATTGGCAAGATTGTGTTAGGGAGCAATATTTACAAGATTGTGAGACCTTTGCTTTGTTTATCACGTGTCTGACTGTTGGTTAGCGGTTTCAAGTGCACATATATACATCATAGATATAGCAGTATATACCTGGTTTTGATCCTCTTGCACTGGATACATCATCTTGCGGTATCCTTTTAATCACAAACACAAATAAATGTACATACAGAGCAGACTTACAGCATAAATTACATCTATTATTGTGCTTGGAACATTGATTAGATGAATTACAAAAACACATTTATATTTAACACATTTGTGTTTAATCTAAACATTTTTTACAAAGTCTGAAGATAAATATGCTTAATATGCATCAACATAAACACAAATTTAAAAGAAATATAAAACATTTTTTATTTATTTATTTATAATTTACACTATAGTCATAGAATTTTTCTGTTTACCTGGCAGACACAAGAGGTCACTGTTGTGATATTGTGATGTAGCATTTCATTGCCCAATTTTTTCATTATATCTTTTTCTTTAACTGTTAGTGGTTTTAAAATCAGTTACTGGTGAAAAATAGATAACTTTCAAAATGTTTCTGGAAATGTTCATTAATTTGCGTGCATGTAAGGAACATTACAACAGACAGGAAACCACAGGTTCATGTTTGTCTCACAGCCAGTCATGCACTGTCATGGTGAATTTTATCTCAAAAATCAAGATATCCGTTAACACAGTTTTAGTCTGTGCTATCGTTAATAGCAGAGTAAACTGACATATTATGTCTGCTTAAAATTCACAGTTTTGATAGTACAGTATAATGCAATCATTCATCTTATCGTATGTCACATGGGTATTTTCCTAAGGATTGAGAAGAGAAGAAATGATGGTTGGGCATATTTGTGGCATTGATCATGTTTGGGCTTTGTACTGTCTCCATAATGCCTCTTTGTTGATGGGATGCCTTGGTCGAGACGTGATCTCATCGTGAATCTCAAATGAGACTGTACTGGTGGTCAAGAGACCAGTCAGCCAGCCAGTCACAAATGCCCTGCATAATCTAATAGCCCTCCATTAGCAACTATAACAAGGATATGCTAGAGATAGATGGAGAGAGAGAGTTTGCTGCATGACTTTAACTTGCTATTAAATTCCAATGTCTGTAAATGCATCCAAATTGGAACCATTCTGGGAAACAAATTAATAAGAGCGCTTGGATTTGAATAAACTATTTTTTAAATGTGGTCTTACTAATGGTTTACACAACTGATGTACATAAAGAGACTCAGATAACTTTGGTAACGAAAGGATTAATACCACTGGGATCTACTGATCCTCACAATGGTTAACAATAAACAAGTTCAATCTCTGAACACTGTGTCCTATGAGTCAACAACACATAAAAGTGTTTTATTGCCGTTCTTAGGCACAGAACTTAAATTGATTTACTGAGAGAGTTTGATGATGCATTGACAGTAGAGGTTTTTGTTATGAAAATCTAAGGGACAAATGCGTGATGTGAGTCCCTGTCATAAACATGCTGATTCAAAGCTACCCATCTACAGAGGTTTCAGATCTCTAAGCATGTGTTCAGTAAAACTACAGATGTAGGAGTGCATAAAAATAACAATAAACCTTCAAGTGTACATAGAAAAGAGGTGCAAACAAGAAGTTTGTGCTCAAAAAGCATACCTGTGTTTGATAAGTAAGTGCAGGTCTGTTTCAGAGGATGTTTTTGTTTTATGCTCTGTAACATCAGCACAGCGTAGCTTTTCTCTGTCTCCTGGTTGGTCTGCTCCGATCCTTGCCTCTAGAGACATATCTGAATAGAAACACAACAACACAGCTTAGCTAAACAATCACTAACAAAAACACATATATTAGTAGATATAACACTTTTTGAAATATATATCTATCTCCTATGTGCACCAAGGATGCATTTATTTAATCAAAAATACAATAAAAAGAGTAATAATGTGAAATATTATTACAATTTAAAATAACTGTTTTCTAATTTAATATATTAAAAACTTTTTGTTTTTGCAGTCATTTCTCACTCTAATTTTTGGTTTGGTGCTCAAGTAGCATTCTAAATGTAAGCATTCTTGTGCTATTTTAATATTCAATATTTTTGTGAATTAAAGAGATTATTTAATTAAAATGACTATTTTTTTGTTGTTGTTCTATAAAATTATAAATGTCCTTACAGTTGTTTTTGATCAAAGTAAAGCATTTATTTAAAATAAATAAATAAAATAAAATAAATACCTAGATAATTTGTTTTAAAATTTGAATAAACAGAAGCTCAGCCAAAAAAGCTGCACTCAGATCAACCTTTTGCAGTCTAGCACTGTCCTTCAGTGTCACTGAACTTTTTTAATGATTTTATTACTTACGTTCTCAGAACAAAATTCAGTCTAGCAAACTATTGACAGGACATACACACATTTTGTTTTCTCAATACAAACTAACTCGGGGCATACACAGCAGTTACATCCTGATGTAAACTGATTTATATCAAGTTTTTTTTTTAAGTGTCTATTTATTTTGTTTCAGTGTGAAATACTTTATCAGCTCGCTGATTGTCACATTAGAGACACTGACACAGGACACAGTGAAGAAGGTTATCAATCTGCCTGGTAGGTGAATATGCACTATTATCTCAATGCACTTTGAAAATAACCCTGTGCCATCTTGCTACTTGCTAATGTTTTTTGGTGGGGGAATATTCTTTCAAAAGAGAAAAAAATAGAAAACTAAAAGAGATTAATAAAACCCTGTTTTATTTGTTTTCTTACTCTTTGTGTTTGGTGTCATGGGTGGTAGCCTGTTTATGGATGCTGCTCTAAGTTGTCTGGCTCGAGAACCTCCTGATCCTATCCTTGCATTCCCTCGCTCAGTTGGGGGTTTGGGGAGAGTTGCTTCACTGACACCGCCATTCTCATCCAGGGACACAGATAGCCTGGGTTTCTGGAATTGAAAGAACTTTTGAATTACTGTTTCCTGTTTTCATTCGAATAGTCAGACAAAGTTTTGGAAAGCTTCTTACATGTTCCAGAGGGCTGAGACGAGTTCCAGAGCCAGGCCTGGAGTCAGGAGCGTCAAAATGTCGGGCATGAAGACTACGAAAGAAATTTGTAATGGCAACTTTTATATGACTATTCAAACAGCTAATGTTACAGTTCAAGTACATTAAAGAGTGCAACAGTCTGGTTCGAGAAGTAAAAACACCATTCATTTTCTCCACAGGAAAACAATAATTTAAAACCTTTAAAACAGACCTACTACAAGGTTGTTAATCGATGATTGGTTCATGGCTTCTAACTCTTAAAATAAATGGTAAAAATACTTTCGGAACCAAAGGTGCTGTAAAACCAGACGGGTACTGCTGCACTCTATAATTCAGAATTCAGAATTCATTCTAAAATATTATAATGAGCATAAAATGCATTCTAAAACAAAGGATAAATACAGAAATCTATCATCTCCAGTGTTGTTTTACCTAAATGCAGATGGTGGTCGTCCATCATGTGCACGAGAAGATGATTCTCCAAAGAGCTGCCGTTGCTTCTCCTGAGGTGTGAAAGGCCGCTGTGTGGCAAGAGTTCTGAGAGAGCGACGAGCTTCTGACACTATCTCAGCACTTGTCTGTCTCCTGAGGCCAGCGCTCATGTAGACACGCTCACTTTTGTCTTGAAGCTCCATTAAAGACATCCTTGATTCATAGGAGTGTGTGCCAGTATCAGGGGCCTGAGACCTTGTCCATTATACTATGACCAAAGTGGGTTGGAAAAGATGCATAGATATAGTTAAAAGAGGAGGAAAATTTCTCTTGAACTAAATTAACTGCTTCTTGGAAATATATGACCCTGGACCACAAAACAAGTCTTAAGCAGCATGGGTATATTTGTAGCAATAGCCAACAATACATTGTATGGGTCAAAATGATTGATTTTCATTTATGCCAAAAACCATTAGGACATTAAGTAAAGATCATGTTCCATGAAGATATTTAGTAAATTTCCTACCGTAAATATATCAAAACTTAATTTTTTAATAGTAATATGCTTTGCTAAGAACTTAATTTGCACAACTTTAAAGGTGATTTTCTCTATATTTTAATTTTTTGGACCTTCAGATTCCAGATTTTAAAATAGTTGTATCTCGACCAAATATTGTCCTATCCTAACAAACCATACATCAGTGGAAAGCTTACTTATTCAGATTTCAGATCATGTATAAACCTCAATTTTAAAAAATTGACCTTTATGATTGATATTGTGGTCCATGGTCACATATAAAGATTTAGCTGTCCCAGAAATCTGACTAGTCTACATAGTCATGGATTGTAAGATTTTAAATGTATTTTAAAGAAGACTCTTCTGCTCACCAAGCCTGCATTTATTTGATCCGAAGTACAGCAAAAACTAAAATTTTGAAATATTTTTAATATTTAAAATAACTGTTTTCTATTTGAATATATTTTAATATGTAATTTATTCCTGCGATTTCAAAGCTGAATTTTTAGCATCATTACTCCAGTTACATGATCCTTCAGAAATCATTCTAATATTCTGATTTGCATGTTTTCGAAAACATTTATTATTATTATGTATATTATGTATGTATCGATTTTTTTCAGGTTTCTTTGATGAATAGAAAGTTCAGAAGAACAGCCTTTATCTGAAATAGAAATATTTGGTAACATTATAATTATTATTATTATTATTATTATTTTGTTTTTATCATCACTTTTGATCAATTTAAAGCATCCTTGCTAAATAAAAGTATTAATTTCTATAATGTATAGTGTAGTGTATAATGTTACAAAAGCGTTTTATTTCAGATAAATGCTGATCTTTCTGTTCAACAAAAAACCTTACATTTACTCTGTTTTAAATATTGATAATAATAATAATAATAATAAATGTTTCTTGAACAGCAAATCAGCATAATAGAGTGATTTCTGATTTCTCATGTGAAACTGAAGACTTGATAACAGGAATAAATTACATTCTAAAATATATTCAAATAGGAAGCTGATATTTAAAATGGTAAAAATATTATGGTTGCAACCAGTTGCTTTTGGGAAATGCACCCCCGAGTGAGACAAGCATGCGCGTCCACGCACCGTCACCATGGAAACGCACAACGCTGCGACTGTAGCTCTAGTGTAGCAAAATAAAACATTCAAAACATATAAAGTGAGAAACTAAAAATCTTTAAAAAATAAATAAACAAATAAATATACTCTTACAATTAACAACTCGATCTGCTTTCTTATATTCAGCTAACCGACAAAAAAAATAACATCAAACCACGACACTATTAGTATCAAGCATTGCCTTCAGCCTACTTCACCTACTTCAAATTGTTGCTCTAAGTACACGATGTGAACAGCGCAGAAAACGATAAACCTATTTACCTTGATTTCCAAACGAGTTAAGCCTTGATTTCACTGTTTTAAAGAGATCATTTTTCAATCCAGAAAGAAGAGAGTGTGTGACAGCAGAAAGAGGGACGCACGCCACAGGGTCAATCACGGCCACGCGCATGGTCATGTGACACACGGAGGCTTTTGTTGTGTGAAACCTACTGCCTTTTTGCTTTCTTACTGTCATCTTTTCTTCCATTTTATGTTTTGAAGAGTCAGAACAAATTAATTAGGAGTCATAAACTGTAATTACATAAACACTGTCTTAATAAATAGGTGTGCGGCCTCAACCATAACATTATTTACAACGGAAAAAAAAAAAAAAACACAGGTAAGACAATTTAGAAACTGACGTATTCGATAAAGAAAATACGTTTTAGTCTTAAACTAAATGAAGCCTTCATTTATATTTCTCCCCAAAACTCATAGTATTTGCCTGGTGTTCAGTGAAAAATCCTAAAATTTAGAGCTCACAAGACGTGTAACTGTGAGGTGAAGGCCAGAGGTATAACGCACAGGAGATGACAGATGAGCTGATACTTACCCACCCAGAAAATAAAAGAAATATAAAGCTACAAATTTGTAGCTTTCTTCAAATAAGAACATTATCGTATCTCAAGTTTTGTGAAGTGACGTTAGGTAACGTTAATAGAGGACACATTATGCAAATAGAGGTTTTGCACTTAAGTCACCATTTGGTCAGTTTCCCGAAAACGCGGCCATATTGGAGATCAGATGTAAACAAGAGCATAGATTGTACTGATTAATGTACTAATGAATGCCTTATTCTGCTAATTCATGCTGTCTAAACCATGGAAAAAATGTGCAGAAGTTGCTTAATCATATAGAGAAGGACGCAGGAGTAAGCAGGAAAGGGCACAATATTTTGACAAACTTAATAGGTGGAAAAGATGCATACGAGTAGTATTAATTACGATATTAGTAATTAATATCTCACCTAACCAACCAGAAATTATAAGAACAAACAAGAATGTTGTCAGGATTCTTGCCCTGGAAATCTTGGTTCAGTTTGGCCAACCACAAAGGCCTTTTGCTCCTCAGACAGTTTTTGCACTCTTCTCCTTGATTTGTTATAACTTCTGGCAGTCTGTAGCATTCCGAATGTTTTTCCCGGTCCGACCAATTAGTACAGTCCAAAACATGACAATAATTGACCATTTACATCAGTAATAATCAGCAAAATATGCAAGTTTTGTTTGGTTCAGTGACAATGTTTATGTTCAGTGCCACCAATATGGCTGATTGATGACGCATTGTGAAAACACTCTATAGATGTAATTGACCATTTGCAAAAATCTGTGCTCCTTAGTTACTGTTGTTATGTCTGACAAACAATGCCGCTCTCACACTACACATCATGTTCTCACGCAGTGAAAAATACAGCGCAGAGCAAAGAGGAAAACTGACAGCTCGCCCATAGACAAGACAGAGCAGATTACTTTTGCTATGAAACAAGGTCTCACCTTTAAAATGTTTTCAGTTTTTGAGAAATTCAAATAATAAATACATTTTTGTGGCTCTTTAATGTGTTGTGATAGATCACTGTATTGCCTTATTATTAGATCAATCGACATGTGAACTGATTGTCTTTTCTTATTTACTTAAAGCACGAATAAAAACATGAATGAACATCAGAACGTATTTTATTTCAGCAGCGGAAAGACATCAGTACACAATTTTTCAAGTTTAGGTCCACCGAAGTTAATATACACTTCTGTCTGATTTGTTTACCGGACAGAATGGCAGATTCGGCATTGATTGGTCAGATCGTTAGTCAATCAAGCTGTCTGCGAACGGTCAATTGAGACATCTATATTTTCTGTTGTGGCTTTGTGGTAATTTCCCACAGAGCTTGTGTTCTCATTTAAGTCTTTTAAGAATATGTCCACATTGTTTTACTACCCACCCTTTGACTCAGTTATTTACTAGAGACGTCAAAGATCTTAACTGAGATGCTGATGTGGACCGCCAATAATAATGTTCATAATCCAAATCCAATGAGTGATAAGGAAAGATTCTTAATGCAGTTGTTCAGCTTTTTTTTCTTTATACAGCAATCAAAACTACTTTACAAGCAAGACTGACACGATTTGTCACACTACACTATATGTACAACCCTACTGTTTCTGTTCCTCATAAAGAAAAATGCACATATGAGCCATCTTTTGGCTCTGTGGTTAGATTTAAATAGCTCTACAAGCTTCATTCTCATGGATACAAGACGTCTCATTGGTGTAATGTGATTGAAGGAACTAGCCAATGAGGAGTTAGTACGAGAGTGCTCATTGGCCAATGGCTGCATGGATATGGTTGCCCTCTTTCATTGTCACTAGGGGAGTGTGGTGCCAAGGATGGCAATTTTGATAACATTATGTCATGCGTACCGCATTTCTCAGCTTGTCAGATTTTAGATAAAGCTTGCACGAGGTGCACACATCTGTATTTAGAGGGCTGCATGAACGGTGTAAATTTAATTATCTTGTGAACCTTGACACATATGCACATACATCACTGACGGTGGTTGCTCTTCTTCTACGTCACTGAGGTAAATTGGTTTGCTTTGCAAGGACCATCATTTTCTTGCTGCTGTCTCCTTGGCAACCACTTCCTTATGGGCAGTCTTTGGACACACATTCACTCCCTCACCTGGTGAAAAGGAAAATGTCAGTGTATGACAAGGAGGTTAAGTAATGCGTTTGCTTAGACTTTAGCCAAAGTGAGATTTATTAGGAACTATGCTGTATTTAAGTGAGGTTAAAATGACCATGAAATCAAAATATTTATTTAGTATTTAATATTCAACATTTTTATCCATGCACATAATTAATTTAATAAAATTCCTGTTTTTAAAATTCTTTAATCAAAAACATAACCCCACCTTTGCAAGAAATAACAGCCAAGAAAAAACTATTTGCTTCAATTTCGACTTTAATTTGGTATTTGAGTTCCTCCCCTTTTAGGCCTGTCTGGTTGTTGTAGTTCACATGCTGCTTTGCATATTTATCTGTGTTATTTCGTGAAAGCAGGATAGAGGAACAAATGTGGCCGGAAATGTCACTGTCCGAGCTGAGGACTCTTCAGATTATCATGCCTCAATGGTGCAGGTAACCAAATCCCAGGATACACTGCTGTCACTGTCTCTTCCCAGCACCTACTCAATCACTCGTTCTACCTTGTTTGACATAAATAAAAATACCTGTGGCGTACCAGACATGCTTTAGCTTGCTCAGCATAAATAAAAACACACGGTCCAGCATTTACACTAAGCCAGGATAGATTGTGGGGATAAAAATGGCATTGTTGTTGGAGCCATAACCTTTTGGCCTGTGCTTTGACATAGAGCCTGTGCTTTATGTGCCTTATTATATATCACACACACATACACATAAGCATGCATACAGTGTATATATTTGGCATTGTTGTTTGCATTTAACCTTTATAGTAGAGTGGTGAAAGGCAAAAACCTGAATGGTTTGTTTTGGAATTAACTTGAACATAAATATAGGCGGGTTTTGGAAACACAGTTGTTGACCTTTCCATCTAATGCACTAATTTGCTGAAAGAAAAATAGTGAGAACAAGCAGCTGACTGCTTTGGACACTGCCATTTTCTTCTCTAACACAGTGGCTTTGATTATGACGCAGTGACGACAGACTGCTGATTGACTCATCTGCTCACAGTGCTGTCCAGAAAAGCCTGCCACACACTCTCTCACTTTGTTCTGTGAGCTCTGAGTGGGGTGCTATATATTTTAGACAAATATAGTAACGAATTCAGCTGCTGTTGCACAAGATACAATGCAAAGCAGTCGTGAGGCTACTTGAGTGCTAGGGTGGCACTGGCCCACTCAGATTGATGGCTTGTCCACCCAATGTATTTATGTAAAGAATAAGTAATAAGATTCTGGTGGATGAGTGCTGAGCACTGAGCCTCCAGTTATGTGCTTCTATTCTATGGCGAATGTTAAATGCAATGGATTTCAATCTGAATGATCAATCCAATCCCCATTATTTTTCAACCTTGGGTGATAGTATCTGCATTGTGTCTTTTGCCTACCCACAGTACAAAAGATTCAGTTTCTATTGGTTGAACTTCCCATTGGAAGACATTGCATCGTCATCATCATAACGTGATCGGATCCATGATTGGCTTGTCTGAACCAAGAATGTATAATGCTTAACAGATTACATTTTTATTTTCAGTTTAGGCATATATTTTTGCCATTTTCTATTTCAACCAAAAATGGATGATACTGTTTTTAGCTGTCATAATTAGCTTCCCTAATTTTATCTCACCTATTTTAAAATCTTATTTTAAATCTAAATTTTATTAAGGAGTCATATTTATATCTTTGCACTGCAGACATGGCACAGAATCTGCTCTGAAGTGGCATTTAGTTGCATTTGCATTGTTTAATGTAGCTCAGAGGTGGCATGAACGCATTTACACTGGTTACAATTGCATAGATAATACAATGAGATTTGTTTAAATATAAGATGAAAAAAGTATCTAAATAAATAAATTATGCATTTGAGTAGGAAACTAAAACCGCTGATTCATTCAGGAATGAAGTAAGTGGTTGCCTTTATGAATGAGTCACTGAATCATTAACTCAACCCATTCAAAAATGCAGTTTTATTCACTAACAAAACACCAGTGTTTGTCACTTGAGTCATGCAGTGGTTCTGCTGAATCTTTGTTTGGACAGGCAATATATAAAACTGTGTCTAAAATGTAATTCACTTCACATTAACTTCTTGTTTATGGAACTTTTTATAAAATCAGTATCACATTTATTTCACATCTCTTGCTTGTGTCATACTGTTGAACGACATGTTATAAATTTTAAAAATGACTAAATACAGGGGCATTTTTGCACCAAAATCTTAAATTTCTGTGTCATTTTTTTGACCCAAACCACCATTATTTTCCAACCCTGGGTGATAGTATCCACATTGTGTTGTTTGTCAGTCCGACACACCTCTCGAAAAACCTCAAACACCCTGATGTACAGGTGTACAGGACAATATTTTCTCACACCCTGAGCTATCTACACCTATCCACCCATCTACACCTACTTAATGTAAAGGAATAATAATATATAATATAACATTCATTATAGCTTAATTACTGCAGTCATAATGGCAGTTGATATGATGCAGAGATGTCACCTAACATGCTTTTACATGAATGAAATACTACACATGTAGTCAGCCAACAAATACACTCATAGTATGGAAAAGTACTTGTCTTTAATTCTTGTTTTTCTTTATTTTTTTATTTGAGGATTTCATTGGGTGTGAACACAATGGGACTGTGTCTTTGTTTCTTGTGTTTGTGGGGTGCTACACTACTGTTTGTCTTCCCCCTCTCCCCTGTCCCAAGATTTATGTAGGTACAGCCCTATTTCTCCCTTCACTGCTGATTAGAAGGTTCCCTAAGGACTGTTATAAACGTGCTCTATCTATTTCTCTCTCTCCTCTTTTCTCTTCCCCCCTTCTACAGTACATTACTCTGTGATTTTATTCCCATGCTCATGTCCGTGGGTCTGTATGCCCTATAATGAATAGAATCTACAGCTCTCATCTGGCCTGGGAAACAAAGAGATGAGTGTGCAGTTGGATGGTTGGTGTGTGTGCCTGTGTAAGAAAGGGTCAGGGTGAAAATGTCTATGTTATGTGCGAGATGCACATAATGGTGCTAATAAATCATGACTTTGGCCCATTTTCCTTTTGTAATCATGTCAGAAATCACTAAGGGCACAGATTGTGTACAGTAGATTATCGCTCTATTGTCTCACCAAGCATAGGGACTCATTTATTCTGTCTCAGTGACGTTGAGAGATTGTAATAAAAGAAAGGGATGGTTCAAGAGAGAATGGTCACTGAGAGATGAAAGGAATAGGAGAAAAGGATCACAGATCAGATGGCAGAGAATCTTTGTGTGCTAAATATTTCCTTCTCTGTCCCTGACATGCATATACTGGTGGATTTGTGTGTTTGAGAGAGATGTTTTTATATATATATATATATATACAGTGGAGATCGAAATTAGATATCTTCATAATTCAAAATCTGAAGGAATATTAGCTGTAGGTATACCACTGTTCTACTAACATGTTTGACAAAATATCTAAGGCATTTCAACAAAAACCTTTATTTTGTAGAAAACACAGTGATCAAAATTAGACAACAGTAACCACTGTAGCACGAAAGAAGATTACAACTAAACGTTTGGAGGGTTACTTCTGTCAGAAATGAGTAGGTTGTGTAGAGGCCCTTGCTTTGAATGACTTCAGCACATTTGCGGCCGCAGGACAGTTTCTCAGATTGCACTAGTGTGATCTTGGTCCACTATTCTTCCACCCTCTTCCATAGTCTGGTAACTGTAGGGGGTTTCTTAGCCATAACTTTGTCACCAAGGATTTTCCAGAGATTTTCAATCGGGTTTAGATCAGGACTTTGGCCTGGGACATTTCATAATTTCAATGTTCTTAACTAAAAATGGCAGGCTGATTGGGAGATGGTTGCAGGGAAGGAACTGCATGTTCCTGAAGGAGGTTCTGATAAACATTTGCATTCACCCTGCCATGTATCTGTATAAAAGGAACAACTCTTGCGGAATAAAACATCCCCTAAAAATATGACATTTCCTCCTCCACCTTTCACTGACTTTTTTACGCACTTGGGCTTCGGTCTTTTCTGAGTTTGACGCCAAACAAAATGTTTCCCATCAGACCCAAATAAATTAAACTTGCTCTCATCACTAAAGTGAACTTTGGACCAGTTCTCCTTTCTCCACACAACATGCTCCTCAGCAAAGGTGAGCTTAGCCTTTTGATTCTTTCTGCTGATGGGAGGCTTGGTCACTGCAGAATGCCCTTTCAGTCTGACTTCTCTTAAATATGCAGAGACAGATCCTTACCCTTTTCAACACTGAACTGGCAAGCAATTCCAGCTGCAGTGTTGAACCGATTTTCCATTGAGAGTCTCATCCTTATTCTGTCTTCGCATTCATTTGTCTTAAGCCCCATTCAGACTACATGAGTTTAGCCCGATTTTGTCATGATTTGCTTGATGTAGGTTGTCGTGGGGATTCGTATACGACAGTGGCTGTCAGGACTCCCAATTAAATCGTTTCATCTCATGTAGTGTGTCAGTGCACAACACGTTCCATCTCATCTGTGACACTGGCCAATAGGAGCACAAAGGTGTCCTTTTACTCATGTTAGGACTAAGCAGTGACCATGAAATTTAGGAAACTCTAGGTTGTTCTCTAATGTTCATCTCCACTGTACATGGATGATCTAAAATTAAATGCATGCTCTCTGACACTCGCTGATGCAAGTGACTTGCATTATTCAAATCAAAATCAAAGACACATTAAAGTCAGAAGTTTATCTAGTTTGTTTCGGATTTTATTCTACAGTACTTTATTCTACAGTAGAGTCATGTGTGACCTATTGTGAATTTTAAACTTCAGGTGACCTGAGTTTGAATCCCTTTCACAGTCCTTATCCAACAAAGTTGAAGATGCCAAAAATATTACTATTAATAATACTAGTAATATTATTAGCCACCCAAACAAAAACGTGACAGCTGCAATTTCTCAGATCAATATTCTTTATATAAATACAAGGAAAAAACATCTAAATAATTCCATGGTGGCTTACTGTATATGGCTTTATATGGCATAATACAGACTTGACCTTTTCACCTTTACAATTTTTTTTTCAGAAAAGCAAACACAAATCTTAACACCATGAATATGATGAAGGCTTTAAAATGTTACTAGATCACAATAAACGTTCTTTACTTCTGTGCAAGATGTGGCACTAAAAGAGAAGACATACTAAATGGATAAAGTCCCTGTGACTGGTTCAAGTGTACTAGATACAGTTGCTAAATGAGGCTACTGGTGACTGAAGATAGAATTACAGCAGATTCACAGGATCTTATGTTGTGCAATTAGATCAGGCCTCTGTTGGTTGAAAAGGGCGAGGTAATGCGCAGCTGATTGAGTAGATTGATTTGTCCTTCACTTAAAAATTTCTCTGTCTGCATTGATTTAAGGTCCTCACTGATCACAGGACTGCACATTTCGCTGTCCATTCATCTGCTGCCTAATGACTGTTTAGGCAGCACCTTCTTCTCCTCTCGCTTTATCTCTCTCAGACAGACCCATAAAGAGTTGCCTGTTTTCCTTTTCATTTAATCGACACAAACAGGTATTAGACTCTGAAGTTTTCATTCTGGGAACACTGTTATCTTTCTGATGTTCTACATTTCCAGCAAATGTTGGAGAAAATCTGTATGTGTCTGTGTGCGTGCACTGCACATCTCATACAGATTTTCTTGTATCTTCATCAGGAGTGCAGAGCACACTATGAAAGGGAACACTGCTGATGCCTCTACATTGAGAATTTTAGGGAAAATTTTAAGGAAATTGGGAAAAATATTTATTTTTATTAATTCAATTATTCATCTCTTTTATCTATATTATTATTTAATTACATGTTCTCCAAAATTTTAAAATAAGATTTTACATTCTTACAGGAGAAGTCCATTTCCAAAACAAAGATTCACATATAATGTACTCAGCCCCTTTTGTCATCCAAGAAACGTCTTTATTTTCTCAGTTGTAAAGAAATTATGTTTTTTGAGGAAAATATTTTCTGCATTTTTCTCCATATAATGGACTGATATGGTGCCCCGATTATGAATTTTCAAAAGGCAGTTTAAATGCAGCTTCAAACGATCCCAAATGCGGTTGTAAACGATCTCAGCTGAGGAAGAAGGGTCTTATCTAGCGAAACGATCGGTTATTTTCATTAAAAAAATACAATTCAAATACTTTTTAATCTCAAATCATCCTACATCACTGCAGAAGTTCCGACCCAGTCTTTGCAAAGTGAACATGCAAAGAAGATCAAACACCCTTAACAAAAAAGGCAAAACAGTAATATAGGACGATTTTGACATTGAGGGAGAACATGAGATGGGAGTTTTTCGACATACCCTAACTGTCATGAATCGGAACAAAAACAGTCCAGGCAGAGTAAGACAAGATGAGCGTTTGGCATTTAAAAAGTATATAAATTGTATTATTTTTATTAAAATAACGGATCATTACGCTAGATAAGACCCTTCTTTCTCGGCTGGGATCGTTTGCAACCGCATTTGGGATTGTTTGAAGCCGCCTTTAAACTACATTTTGGAAGTTCAAAATTGGGGCACCATATCATTCCATTATATGGAGAAAAATGCTAAAAAGTTTTCCTCAAAAAACATAATTTCTTTACGACTGAAGAAAGAAAGACATGAACATCGTGGATGACAAGGGGGTGAGTAAATTATTTGTAAATTGTTGTTCTGGAAGTGGACTTCTCCTTTAATATACATTACTATGTAGAGAAAACTGATATTCAGTGAATAAAATCTAAATTACTATCTGCTTTATTTCACAACACTAATTATGCATAATAATAGCAGAACACACAATGTGCTAAAATAAGCACTAAAGCAGAAAAGCAAGTCATCTTTAGTAATCATTAATTGACTTATTAGATGACTAGTTGACTATCCTGTTCCATCCCTACTCTAAAGTATGCTGGGCATATACATGTCTGTGTCCTGCTGGTGTACTGTACATGTAGTGTGTGACAAGGCCTAATGGTGTTTTCAGTTACAGATCCCAGAATGCTGCACGTCACACCGCTTAGAGGCAGATTGTATTCTCTCCTGCCTAATGGATAGTGAACCTGAGATCCCTCACACACAGGCTCTCTCTCTTTTTGTTTCTCTGTCGCTCATTTACCATGTCACACTATCCCTTCAGCAATGACATCACCACACCACAACCTAGTTCTCCAATCCCCATGTCATTAATCTCTCCACGCATAGCTTTTGACTGGTCAGATCACGGCACTGACAGGACTGGCCTCACCTGAGGAGTCAGAGGTGAAGGCATTTATATTCATTGCACGCCCATGATGCACAATGTAATTGTGCATTAGCCCATTTATAGCACATTATTTGTGCAGATACAAATGCACAATTAATGCTGTTCACACCTAATTGCTCATACTGTTAATTATCTGTCATCAGAGATGTATTGATATACTCACACGTGAATGGAGCAGAAATATCATCAGGCATGATGCTAGCTTAATTTGACACAAATATTCATTAAATGATGTGAACTAATTTTAATGTTCAGATCACACTGACACCATGGCATGCATTGTTTTTTGATCTTATTTTAGTACTATTTATATTATTATAGTATTTATTTAGATTTTTAACATATTTCTATTTGAGAATTTAGTACTTCTACAACTTTAGTACCTACAATGGTTTGCCAAGGCAGCATTTCCTCGTTTTTTGTTTAGATATTTTAGTAATTAGTAATTTTTTAAAAATCTTTAGTTAACAGTAAAAACACTGGTCTTAAAACAGGATTTATTTTAAATCTATGAATTTTAAAGGGGACCTTTTAACTTTGAAGTCAGATTTGTTTCCTAAGTCAGCATATTGTTCCCATAGCAAACATCACACCTTGAATACACACACATACACACACACACACTGCTAATCCTCAGTATTGGCAAAACAGAATTGCCCTTAGAGTTATGTAACAATCCTTGACCTTTGGGTGTGAGTGTGTCTGTGTTTCAATAGGACAGGTGGGGGATTCCAGACATTTCTAATAGCTCTGTCAGGGAGGGACAGTCAACACTTTTTATTGGCTGTTAAGCGCTTCATGTCACTTGTACATACAAGCTGTTTGTGAACTCTTATATTAGTATATAGAGAAAAGATGCCATAAAAAATAAATGAGACAACTTTATTGACATTAAACTTTGTACCTGACAGTTTGAGAATACATTATGGTGTACAAAAGTCTGTTTAATCAGTTTAAATGAGGCTTTATATATTGTCAGTGCACTATAATATCACAAGTGAATGTCCCAAGGTTCAATGTAAAAAAGTACTAGATTTAAAATGCATTTATTGTATACTAAGTATAGTTCCAAGTCTATTAACATTTACTGACATGTCGCTTGAGACTTGCTGATATAAAATTATAAAAAAAAGTTGCCATTAAACTTTATTTGTGCAATGCACATTTCTTAATATTAAGCCTAAAATATGTTTTAATGTGACTATTTATGAGGATTGTGTGATCTTTAAATAATACCGGTCTTTAAATGCAAAATATTTAAAGTGTACCTAAAGTATGCTTGCAATAGTTCCACTTTAGCACAATCAGATATACTTCAGTTATATCTTTAGGGCGACCTCAGCACTACTTCCGCACAATTAAAGTGCATTAAGTGCAAGATCAGTTGTTCCAATTTAGCACACTTTAAATATACCAGTTTAGTATACTAAAAAATTACAACTGCAGGGTGTTTTTATTAAAGAAGTTCACTTCCAGAACAAAAGTTTACAGATAATTTACTCACCCCCTTGTCTTCTAAGATGTTCATGTCTTTCTTTCTTCAGTTGTAAAGAAATTATGTTTTTTGAGGAAAACATTTTAGGATTTCTTACCATACAGTGGACTTCTATGGTGCCTGCAAGTTTGAACTTAGAAAATGAAGTTTAAATGCAGCTTCAAAGAGCTCTAAACAAGGAAGGATCCCAGCCGAGGAAGAAGGGTCATATCTAGCGAAACGATTGGTTATTTTCTTTTTAAAAGATTGACAGTTTATATACTTTTAAACCTCAAATGCTCATCTTGCCTAGCTCTGCGTGAACTTTGTGTATTCCGGTTCAAGACAGTTAGAGTAGGTCGAAAAAATCATCCTACATCGCTGCAGAAGTACCGACCTAGTGTTTACAAACTGAATGTGCAAAGAAGATAAAAACCCCTTTACAAAAAAAAAGGTAAAACAGCGATGTAGGACGATTTTGAAGTTGGAAAAGAAAATGATGGAAAAGAGATGGGCATTTTTTAACTGTCTTGAACTGGAATACATACACAAAAAAGTGTTAAGATAAGCATTTGAGGTTAGAAAGTATATACATTTTTTAAAGAAAATAACCGATCGTTTCACTAGATAAGACCCTTCTTCCTTGGCTGGGATCGTTTAGAGCCCTTTAAAGCTGCATTTAAACTACATTTTGGAAGTTTAAACTTGCGGGCACCATAGAAGTCCACTATAAAGAGAACATTTCTGAAATGTTTTCCTCAAAAAACATAATTTCTTTACGACTAAAGAAAGAAAGACATGAACATCTTGGATGACAAGGGGGTGAGTACTTGAAATGTACTTGTAGTATACTTAGCATGAAATAAATGTATACATCGAATACATTTTATTATATTTATTTTTCACTAGCGTAGTCTTCTGCCAAAGTGACAGCTGTTGAAAGAGTTAACTGAAAATAAGCCAAAAGCAAAAGAGAATTGAATTTTAAATGAAAGCCATCTTGTTGGGACTTGTGGATTTGAATTTTCAAATAACTTAAAAGAACAGCAGAGACATATAGCTCAACCAAGCTTTATTTACATGCGCACCATTTCTTATACAAACTAGATTACAATTCAAAATGGAGTACACAGGAAAAATACTCACAAACATCTAGTAAAGAAGCCATTTGACTATAAGATAAGAGGTAAAAGAGCAAAGGTAATAAGCAGAAGGAGGTGAGGGAGGAAGGCTACGATCAATGTGGTAAAATATGGAAATAGTGGTATTTGCTGATTATCATGACGGGTGTAGCAAATAAAACCTGTATTGTTTGGGGATGCTCAACTGTAAATGGGAAGACAGGTACCAGTGTCAGTCATCTGGAAAAACAAGAATTTTAAGGTGTTTATTTCTCTTTCTAGTGAAAGATTTGTGAGAATACATGCAAGGAAGTTTTTGAGACAATAAAAATATTGTCTTTGAAAAAATGTACAAGGTTCAGATGTCTTACATGGCCAATTCACCAATTCATTGCATACTGGATATCATTAGTTATAATTTGAGTTGGACAAATGAATATGACAAAGGCAAAAGCTTTAGAGTGTGGAATCTTGGTGTAAAGCAGGTGTGTCAAACATATGGCTAAAATGATGCATTCGTTATATCTGAACTTTTAATGTCTCTTCGATGATGTTCGAATAATATTCCCTAATTACCAAATTTGCAAGCACATCATCCAAAGATATTTAAAATAGTACATTTAATCTGCTCTGCTTTTGTTTATTGGAAATTAAAGTAGCTTTATATTTATTTGTGAAATGCATGTACTGTACAGTTAAATGCATGTAGTTTTGTTTGACACCCCTGCTTTAAGCCATGTCTGTCCAACTCCACAAGTAACAATTACATTATTTTGTTCAACACATGGACTATATCTGTATTAACACTACATTTCATAAGTATAGCAGGATGTATACATATATATGCATTGCACATGATGCATATGTACATTTACATGCATGCATACATGGACGTAACCCTCTCCGAGGGACGGAAACACAGAACATTAGGATTTGTACATGACTTGTGATAATAGTTGAGCACAATGGAAGAAACAAACAAAAAAAAAAGTTTAATAAAGTGACAAACCCCCCATAAAGACATCAAGAAGCTGACAATAACACAGGATGGATTCCTGTCGCCTTACTTTAGAAGACGGTTGTTCATGTACAAATGACCATAAAACATTTCTGAAATTGTGTACAGCCAGGTTGCAGTTAATTCAAGATGAGGCCCTGATGTTGTAATGGAGACCCCACTCTCCCCTGAGCAATAGTGATGCATTTTGCATACAGGGACTGAAAAGTCCCCCAAATTTCACCGTGTGTGTTTTGTGATTTTGGCTGCCAGCATCTCCTACATTTTCAAGTAATTTGGCAAATATACAAAAGATAGCTTATTGTTTTTGCTCAGTAAAGATGGCTTCCAGAGGAAAGGCCCATCCACCTTTGAATGCTGCCATGATGCTAATCGCTAACGCTAATTAATTATACTATGTCCTCGTGGCCAGGGAAACACAGATGGCCTTAATAACAGGACAGGGCTCAACACTGATCATTTAGCACCTGGTATGGCATGGAAATGTCCACGATGCAAGTTAATATTTACTTATTCCGTATTACATTTGGCTACATTTATATGTGAGAAGTCCAACTTTGCTGGCTAAATAAGACGCCTCCACCTGCTAAGCTTTCAATTTTACCACTTTTTTTTGTACAGTTACAGACAGTACACACACATTATTTACTCCTTAAATGGTTATATTCAATCACAAAAATGTATTACTTCAGTATTATTATTATGAGGCAACTATATTTCAGATTGGGAGCTAACTACTGTATGGTAACAGTGAATTAAAAATGAAAGCAATGATTGAAGTGCACCATGTCAAGCTACACTGCTCCACCTGAGCTCTGTAATTTTCCAGGTTAACTCTCCACCTCTATATCGATCAGTGACTACACAGTTAGTGCTTAAAGGATGACAGAAGCAGCCGGTCATTTAACAAAAATGTTAGGGAAAACAGAGAGAGACCCCGGCCAAGGAAACTATGTTTATGACAGAAAAGCTACAACAGGCCTCTTTAAATTTCTTTTTAGATTACTTCACCTCTAACAAAGGGATGATTTCAAACATTGCATAATGTTGCATAATGGTCTGTGAGTTCACTGTTTGTTTGTTTGTTTGTTTGTGTCTCCAATGGGCAGTCTTTTGTTATAGTCTCGGTCTGCTGAACTGAACGTAAACACCATCAGGATGTTGTAGTCAGATGGACCTGTAAACAGGCGTATCATCCAGTGCTTTCCGCAGACAGCAAACTTGGCAAGGGATACTTCAAGTCTGTTGGATGTTTTTTTTGTGCAGGATATTTCTTCGTAGTTGTTATTCTATTGTTTGTCGTTTTCTCTGCGGTCCTAAGTCTAGATAAAGAGAAAGAAAAGTAAGATACGCTCTGTATAAATGTAGTAAGAAAAACAAAACACATCCTGTACAGTATAAGGGGCCATTCGAACAAAAAGTGGTTTTGCATTTCACTACGCTGCTTTTCCATTGGTTTTTCTATGTAAACATGGTACACAGACGGCTTTTTCCAGTGTGTTTGTGTCTCGGGTCTTTGCAGCATCTCACGCATGACACAGCGTTCCAAAAAATGCAAAAAGAAGTTTTAAAAAGTCTCTAGACCTTTTTCCATTCCACTGTGCTTCATCCTGCATTTTAAACATATAAACCTTGTCCTGTCTGAATGGCCTCTAAAATGTTTCTGTCCTATTTAGGGCTGTCATGATTCCTCGATTCAATTCGAGTACTCGATTTTAGAAAATCTTTGATTGCATTTCGCCCGTGTCGAGTAAATGCCGGAAGTGGTGCATTCCAAGGACAAGAATTTACGAAACGCATTATTAGACCATTTTTTAAGGCAACATGATATATTAAACCAAATTTAAAAATCAAAATAAAGCTGAATACTATTGTGAATTCAAAAATGCTACGATTCAATTAAATAAATATTTAATTATTTACATGCGTGTAGGTTATGTACGTGTGTCACAGAGCGGCTCCATTCACAACAAAAATGCCACTCCACACAAACTGATATCATTCAACTTCATCTCTGCATATCTGGAAACGGCATTTCATCAGATTTGTAAGGTGAATACTTTAGAAATCTACACGACTACACCCTCGCTCTGAGTTTATATGGCTTGATGTCCACAAATTCAAGAAATTACAGTGGCTATAGCATTTCTGTCGTAAAGAATTGGCCAAATATTGAAGATTAGGTGGACATTTGACTTAAATGTTGTTTAGTCAATATTAAACAATGATTAGATCGTGCTGTAAAGTGTAAAAACAATTGTCAGGCCATTGGCACTCTCTGTAGGGTTATAATGTGTAATGTGCGTTAGATCTATTGTATTAACATTATGTATTTTAACAGTTTTGTTCATTAAAACCATATGATTACTGCCTTATTGCTATTATATATGTATTTTAAATCATTTTAAAGGCTATTGTTCACTTTTATTACTACATAAAAATCATTATTATTATTAATAGTCTGAATAATCGACCGATTACTCGATTACTTAAAAAAATAAACATTAGTGGCAGGCCTACACTGTAAAAACAATTTGTTGAGTCAACTTAAAATAATTTGTTACCTGGCTTCAAATTTTAAGTTCAGTCAACTCAAAAAAGTTTAGTCAACTTGAAATGTTAAGTTGTACTAAGTGACAACTTAGAAATTTGTGTTCATTCAACTTAAAATGGCAGCTGGGTAACAAGCCCAGCTTTTAAGTTTAACAAACCAAATTTTTGGTTTAGTCAACTCAAATATCTAAGTTTTCACTTAGTACAACTTAACATTTCAAGTTCACTAAACTTATTTGAGTTGACTGAACTTAAAATTTTGAGGCAGCAGGGTAACAAATTATTTTAAGTTGACTCAACAAATTGTGTTTTTGTTTTTTTACAGTGTAGTCCTAATCATATTGAAATTGCCTTTTTGTTTCTCCATGACATGGATACTGTATGACTTTATATTTTGGCTTACCTAAATGACTGCCGTCAGCCAGGCACCCAACTTTGATTGGACTGCTTCGTCCCGGTGAAGTTTCCCACAGGATTCAGACTAACGGCATTTTGCACCAATGCATCAAAGTTAAAATCCAGTCCATCAGAGTCCATTAGTTCTGAGCGAATTATAGAATCGACATCACAATCCAGGCTCCCGTTAAACATGTCCAGGTCCAAGTCTGAAGGAAAACGATCTGTTCCTGAGGGGTGACAGATCCCCACTCCGTTGCTTCCATTCAGGCCAGAGAAAAGCGAAGTTTCTGTCATCAACATAGAGGGCTGCGGCTGAAGATGCTGCTTTGCAGAGACTAAATTATTAGCGTCGTTAGCTAGACTTTGCACCCTGTTGTTGGAGAGGGAACGCAAGGAACCCTGGGCATTGGACCCCTGATGGTGTTGCTTGTTCTGGAGGTGGCCGCTTCGCCCATTGAGCACTGAACTGAATGATGACATCATGGGATCGTTACGCAGCATGAGGCCGTTGCGCAGACGGGAGTTTTGAGAGGTGACAGCAGTGCTGGCCTGTGATATGAGCGGGTCCGACTGCGTCATCATGACGTCACTATGACTATGTGTGATCAGAGAATCAGAATTTAACAGCTCCTGAAGCGAGTTCCCGAAACAAGAAACGGTCGAGAATGACGTTTGCTTGTTTTCCTGGATGGTCTGCATGGGTGTCTGACGCAGGCCTCCTGGTGAAGGCCCAAAAATGGGGTTACTGAATCCTCCGGTGTTGTTGCTCACAGTTTGGGATGGAGAGGAGCTTGTGGGTGATGCGGTACTCTTTGAGCCAAAAGTAAACGCTGAAGACCCTTGAACTACCTGAACTTGTGTGGCGATGTTGTCCAACAGATCGACCATTAGGTTGTCAGCCTCATTGAGATTCATTGTGCCAGTCAAGTCAGCAAGCCCTGGAAGTTCAGCAGGGCACGTTTTGGAGTTTGATGAGGATGACGAAGGAGGAGAAAGACTGCTGGGGCTGGAGTAGAGCATTGGAGACAGGGGTGGGCCGTCTGGGACATCGTCAAGCTCTGGATTGGCCAGGATAGGTGACAGCCGTCCACTCAGGGTGCTAGCGTTGGAGTTGGTTCGTGAGCGGAAGTCAGTCCAGCAGGATTCCAGTTCATCGCTGCTCCGGGAAGTGGGACTTCCTGGCCATTTGGACAGACCACCAGCAGATACGTTCTCCAGTGAACCCTCCTGGGCAGCCTGCAGCGCTGCCTTTTTCTTGGCTGCACGCCCACGTGCAGTCTTGGTGTATTTGTTACCATTGTCCATGGAGACTGCACGTCGCCTTGGCGCTTTACCTCCCCGCCCCCCTTCAGGATTGATCATCCACCACGAGCTCTTTCCAGTCCCCTCATTCTGTACACGAATAAAACGGCTATGCAAGGACAGGTTATGCCGGATGGAGTTCTAGAAAGAAAACAGACAGAGAGCAGAGAAAACGGGTGGTTAAAAATTATTCAATCATCTATGTATCCACACTACCTGTCAAAGATTTTTGCACAGTAAGATTATTCTTCTGCTCACCAAGCCTGCATTTATTTGATCCTAAGTACAGCAACAACATTACAATTTTGAAATATTTTTACTATTTAAAATAACTGCTTTCTATTTGGATATATTTTAAAATGTAATTTATTCCTGTGATTTCAAAGCTAAATGTTCAGCATCATTACTCCTGTCTTCAGTGTCACATGATCCTTCAGAAATCATTCTAATATTGAGATTTGCTCAAAAATCATATTATTATTAATATGTTGAACAGCAAATCAGCATATTAGAATGACTTCTGAAGGATCATGTGACACTGAAGACTTGAGTAATGATGCTGAACATTTAGCTTTCAAATCACAGAAATAAATAAAATGTTAAAATATGTTCAAATAGAAAGCAGTTATTTTAAATAGTAAAAATATTTCACAATAGTACTGCTTTTGCTGTATTTTGGGGCAAATAAATTCAGGCTTGGTGAACAGAAGAGCCTTCTTAAGAAACATTAAAAATCTTTTGACTGATAGTGTATCTATCTTTAGGCCATACAAGAGACCATCATAATGCCAACCCAAATTTTCTGAAGAACATGTACTTTTCAGCACTAATGAATAGAAAACAAGTGGAAAATAGATGCCATTGTGTATTACACGTACAATGTAATCTCGAGAGGCTGAGAAAGCACAATGTGCTGTGCAACTATAGTAACTTAGCTGAGGAAACGTTTTACAGCCGTTGACCTTGACAGAACAGAAAGGGTAATGTTTCTGAAATGTTTTCCTTCTCTCCTCAATAATGCAGTATGTCAATAAATGTTATATATTTAAATTATTATGTACGTTCTAATATATACTGTGCCTTATCATAAGATACAAAGAGCTTGGTTCAAGTTGATGAGCACATTTATCAACTGAAATACCCACAAGATGTGTGTGTTGAGCTATTACGAGCGATACCACGGATACCGGTGTTTACAGTGCCAAGTTTCTCTAGAGATTAATGACATAATGTTTGTGTGTGTGAGGGGAAAGAGGCGGAAAGGTATGACTAAAACCTCAATGGAGCAGCATGTTGTGAATGAAGTCATTAAATCCAATTCATTTTCTTTCTTCGCTTGCTTGGCAGCTCTAAACTTGTGGCACTGACACCAAATACAGTACATTTTCTCCTTTCTGACCATGCATTTACCTCTGCTTTTTTTTTTTTTTTTTTTTACTTTTCCTTAATGCGTAATCCTGCTTTAGGTAAAGCCCTCAGGAGAGGAATTTATAAGTGTTTATTGAGTGTTTGTGTGTGTGTTTTGATTCTCAGAGTATCAGTGTCTTTGTGGTTGTTAACACTTTTCAGAGCTGAGTCTGACTTCAGAGAACTCTACTGCTCTTGCACTACCATAAAATATAATATGGCTTGCAGAAAAACCCTACTTATCTCGAACATAACCTATCCATATACAGTATCCTTTCAATAAAATGCTCACTTGCTATGCAGCACATTCAAACTATGAGATGCACAAGTGCAGTGCACACACCCTGTAAAGCCTATAATTATCCTCTCAGTCAGAAAACACATACTTTCTTTAATCTGCAAAGCTCATCCTTTCAGCCTGAAACTAATGGGACACTAACAGTTTTTTTCTTTTAATGCTAAAAAAAATCAGTTTTCACCTGTTGCTTTTAAATTTAAGCCATTTTGTGTAAATGCCTAGTCAGTGTGATGTATATGATCTCTGTGCACACATGTGTGTGTGTATGTTAGGGAGGCTGTTAACTGAGCGCCCAGCTGCACACAGAATCTCTGGAACACAGAGACCTTTTTGTCCGTCAGCAACATGTGGTAACAATCCATCAATGTCAGCAGCCATGCAATGCACACACACGCAACTACGGCTTTGCTCACATTCTTCTTCAGAGAGATGTGTTTTGGTTATCTGGTGCTCTCTGTGAATGTTATTGCGCTCTGACTGGTAATTTTTGTGATGTCAGGAAGCCAGTGACTATACAAACCTGTAACCAGCAGGCACTTGCCCACAAATCAACCAAACCAAAACCACAGGGATTTAAACCTGCCAACCCTCACGAAAAGAGTTAGACGGGAGAAAATTACATTGATTAAGACATTTAAATAGAGACAATCTAACTGTAGGTTGGTCATGTTGCTGTTGAGGCTAGGGCTGGGCAATAGCTAAAATAAAATAAATAATGTTGGATTAAAACTTTATTTTTGCCTTTTGACAATATTTATCATATAGCTTAATATTTATGTATGTAATTTAATACATGAAAAAGACACAGACTACTGTGAAATGTTGATTCATTCTGATCTATTAAATCAGAGTTTGATCTATTCAGAGTTTTGAATCTATACAAAACAGTTTGAAATGATCTACATAAATAAATAAAACTTACGTTATTTTTTTATAAATGAAGTCTAAATAAGAGATGATATTAAAAACATCTGTCTTGATGCTCTTATTCTCACCAGATGGGCAAATAAAAACCACAAGTATTATAGTATTTCATAAAGTTGCACAACATAATACACTACCAGTCAAAAGATTTTTAATGCTTTTAAAGAAGTCTCATTTATTTGCCTGCATTTATTTGATCCAAAGTACAGCAACAACTCAGAAACTTCAGAAATATTTTTACTATTTGAATATATTTTAAACTGTATTTCATTCCTTTTAAGCTGAATTTTCAAAGCAGTCACATGATCCCTCAGAAATCATTCTAATATTCTGATTTGCTGCTCAAAAAACATTTATTATTATTATTATTATTATTATTATTATGTTTACAACAGTAGAGTAGTTTTTTTTCAGGTTTCTTTGATGAATAGAAAGTTCAGAACAACAGCATTTATCCTAAATAGACATCTTTTGTAACATTATAAATGTCTTTATCATCACTTTTGATCAATTTAAAGCATCCTTGCTAAATGATGATGAAAAATTTGCTTTGATCACAGGAATAAATCAAATTTGTAAAATATATTCAGAAAAGCAGATATTTTAAATAATAAAAATATTTCACAATATTACTGCTTTTGTTGTATTTTGGATCAAATAAGTGCAGGCTTGGTCAGCAGAAGAGAATTCTTTAAAAAAAAATTACAAATCTTTAAAAAAAACTCCTGAATCTTTACATGTGAATGCAGTTCCTTTGAAAGCTTGAAAGCAAGCGAAGAGCAGCTAATCTCTTTCTCTGGAGTTCACGCACCATGCCACATAACAAAAGACAATTCACATCTTCATAAGGACTCATAAAGTCCTTCCTTTCCCTGCTCTCTCTCTCTCTCCGTCACACACATACCCAGCATTATTCCAGCAGCAGGAGCACACACTTACTGCAAGGCAGGGCCATTGTGTGAGTACGGGTTTGGCAGCTGAACATTTGACTGCGGTTGCCTTTGAATGACACACAGAGCTTGGAGGGCAGTGTGTGTTCGAGTGTATACACAGAAGTTACATTTCCAGAAATCTGCAGGAATAGATCTTATTTCTTAGCAAACCCAAGTACTGGCTTTCTTAGTATTTGGTCCATGTGTGCTTTTATGTTTGTAACCAAAAGGAAAAGAAAACATTCAAAGTCTAGTGTTTATGTTTTTAAGAAGGGTCAGAGCAGAGGAGAGTTAGAAAAAGACAAAACAAGTTTAAGAGAGTTTGGGAGGGAAGAAATACAGGGCACTTGAGACCAGTGTTCATTTTACACCATATTGTTTTAGTCATAATTTCTGTCTTTTCAGAAGATGGCCATTATTGTTTATTAAATATTATTATTCAACATTTTAAATAAATGTCAGTTTTATTTAATAATAGTATTTATTATTGTGAAACAGAGTGTGTTCGTGAAGGTGATTAGTTTCATTGTTCTGCCATTAGACAAGAGTCCGCATGAGTGACTCCCCAGTAAAGACTTTTATATTGAAACAGGGCTGTAAACAAATTAGTTATTTTTACATTTAAAAACACACTGTAAAATGCAGCCAACAAATGCACTAAACAGCACTGTCATCGGAAATCACTCCTAACAGATGAAAGGATAGTACGACAAAGATATCGCTTTTCTCAGCGGGCATTCAAACTAATGTTTTATTGTGAATATGAGATTGAGCTGAAGAATGAATGCAGGTAGTCACACTCGCTCATTCTATCTCTCTTAATAATACAGTGAGCTTTTAATACAGTAATACAATAAGCTTTCAATGAAGCAACTCAATGTTTCTTCATTACTAGTTGTAAAGTGACGTTTCTGAATTAGTAACAAAGACTTGGGCTCAGCTGTTCAACCGTCAACCGTACACACAAAAAGAGTTTTTAAAGGAGAACTCCACTTCCAGAACAACAATTTACAAATAATTTACTCACCCCATTGTCATCCAAGATGTTAATGTCTTTCTGTCTGCAGTCGTGAAGAAATTATGTTTTTTGAGGAAAACATTTCAGAATTTTTCTCCATATAATGGACTTCATTGGTGCCCCGATTTTGAACTTCCAAAATGCAGTTTAAATGCAGCTTCAGAGGGCTCTAAACAATCCCAGATGAGGAAGAAGGGTCTTATCTAGCAAAACGATCAGTCATTCTTTTTTTTTTTTAAAAAAATAAAATTTTGTATACTTTTTAAGCACAAAAGCTTGCGTAGCACAGGCTTTGGGATGCGTGTCCACGACACTACGAATCACGTCTAAGTTCATCTCATTTTCTCCTACAACTTCAGAATCATCTGACTTTTTGTTTGTAAACAGCATTTGACTTACTTGCACTTCCTTAGTCTTTGCACGTTCGCTTTGTAAACACTGGGTCTGTAGTTCTGCCTATGTTCCGCGTAACCTTTCGACGTGATTCAATAGTACGTAGTGTCGTGGACGCGCATCCCAGAGCCTGTGGTACACAAGCTTTTGTGCTTAAAAAAAATAAACAAATTTTTATTTTCCAAAAAAATGACAGATCGTTTCGCTAGATAAGACCCTTCTTCCATGGCTGGGATCGTTTAGAGCCCTTTGAAGCTGCATTTAAACTACATTTTGGAAGTACAAAATCGGGGCACCAATGAAGTCCATTATATGGAAAAAAAATCCTGATGCTTTCCTCAAAAACCAATTTCTTCACGACTAAAGACAGAAAGACATGAACATCTTGGATGATAAAGGGGGTGAGTACATTTTTTGTAAATTGTTGTTCTGAAAGTGGAGTTCTCCTTTAAAGACACTCCGTTGTTGTTTCTTATGTATATAAAGGGTTTGCACTTAGGTCACGGTTTGGTCAGTTACTGAATATGTTGTTCTAATTCATGCTGTCTAAACAACAGAAAAAAATGTGTGGAAGCTGTTAAATCATATAAAGAAGGACTTAGTAAGCAGGAAAGGGCCCGATATTTTGAAAAACTAAAGCTAATAGATCACTTTTTGTTCTTTAGACAGTTTTTTGCACTCTTCTCCTTGATTTGTTATAACTTTTGGCAGGCTATAGTACTCCAAATGTTTTTTCCGGTCTGAACAATTAGTACAGTCCAAAACATGACAATAATTGACCATTTTCAGCAGCAATGATCAGGAAAATTCACGATTTCTGTTCGCTTCAGTGGCGTTGTTTACATTCTATGCCGCCAATGTGGCTGGTAAATGACGCATCGTGAAAACGCTCTATTTACACACTCGCGCCATCAAACTGTTGCATAAATGCAATATTGCACTCATAGCCATGAGATATGGCTGTATATTGGCACACTGTGATTACCTACTCATCTCATCTTCATTATTGCTGTTGATTTCAAAAAGCCCCTCATTGACAAACATTTTCTTTAGTAATTTCTTTGACTAGATGAACACTATTCGCTGACACAGCAAAGGTGATAAGAAAGCTAGTTTATGCACAAATGCAAGCACAAAAACACACACACACACACACAGGAGGCTCAAGCACACTGACCCGCACCCTCCCACTATCGCCTCATCCCATTCCCAGCTGCCTTGACTGCTGGAGAGAAGGAGAGAACATTCCATTCCATCCAACCAAAATGTGCGTTTTCCGGCCAGCACAGGACGTCTCTCCTTTTGTGTGTGTGTGAGAAAGTTTGTATATGAATTGCCTGAAAACTGTAGTGGACTGCATGTAGAGTGGGGCTCCAGTTCTCTCTGAAAGTACATTCTGTGTTTTCTATTCTCCTTCTGTTATTCTTCTGTGCTTTCAGAAGTTTATATGTTCCAGCCAACAACATAAGTGTCTCTCTGGCTCAAAGTACAAAACACACAAATTAAAGTAGTTGTGCAGGTCATGCATGACTAGCCAGCTAGAAAAAATTACATAACTGCATGCAAATCTATGGGAATGTTTATTGTTTTCCCCCTAGAGTTTTACACAGAACTAATAATTGGTGCGAATGTTTCCAAAACATGACCAGTGTAAAGCATCTTAAGCATGTAAGACTACCCAAGTACGTGTGTGTTGTGTGAACATAATGTGGCAGGTTCAAAGACCTCCTTGTTTATTCTGGGACTTCAGATTCAGGGGGTGTTGGCTTTCCCAACCCACTCTGTTTAGCCAATCACATCGTTCACATACAGGCGTGCACAAACACACACCGGCTGTATAGCTGACCTTATTGTAGCACTGTATGCATCATCTGTGCTGTCCGGGAAATGTACACAATCACTTCCAACTTTGATTTCCTCACATTTCAGTTGAGTATTTATAGCTTGCAAACACAAATATTCATATAAACATGCTCACTCTCATTCAAGAGTTTGGCAACCGCTCTCATTAGCATGTCACAGCCACTGACTCATTAAGACGTCACAGCGGTGCGCCTGTAGTAATAGTATTAGGTGGCAGGGAGTATCTTAGGACAACATTATGTGCGTCTCGGGTACAGATAGTCCCATTAACAAGCATGTGTCGTGTGCCAAAGAACTGCAAATCCCATCCGTTCAACTCTAAACAAACACAATGGAGATGGAAAACAGAAAAAAGGAAGGAAGGGTGGTATTAAATAAAAATGAGAAGGACTTTAAACCCACTTTTTCATTTTTTAGAACTTTCACCCTTAAATTTATGCTACAGTTTCTTGAATTTGTTCATAAACCGATGGCTTATGTGATGTATATAACAGGGTCATAGTTAACTAAAAACTAAATTACTGAGAGAAAAAAAACATTATTTGAAATAAATTAAATATAAAAAGTATTTTATTTCAGCTAGTTGCATTTAGCATTTATCATTTTCATTTAGTTTCATTTTATGTACTAAAATGAAGTAGAAATTACATGAAATATAACTAAATTATATTAACAATTAAAAACAAACAACAAAATTATTTTAACTAAAATTAAAATGGAAAATAAAAACTAATATATTATAATTCAAATAGTAAAATTAATTAAAACTTTAATAGTAACTCAGTGACTCAAAACTGTTATAAAATCATGTCAAGTGTCAGTATGGGAAATATCAATATTGCCATAAATTTATTTAATATATATATAAAAAAATTAAATAAAAATAAAATAAAAAATAAAACAAAGAATACAATAACTTTACAAATATTTATTCATATACACTACAGTCAAAAGTTTTTGAACTGTAAGATTTTTTTATATTTTTTTCAAGAAGTCTTTTCAAATTTGAAAATATTTTTACTATTTAAACTGTTTAACTGTTTTCTATTTAAGTATATTTTACAATGTCATTTATTACTGTGATCAAAGTTAAATTTTCAGCATCATTACGCCAGTCTTCAGAAAAAATTCTAATATGCTAACATTTTTTTTTATTATTATCAATATTTAAAACACTTTACATTTTTTCAAGATTCTTTGATGAATAGAAAGATCCAAAGATCAGCATTTATCTGAAATAAAAAGCTTTTTTTGGAGTCAGTATAATTTTAATTTTTATTTTATTTATTTATTTATTTATTTGAGAAATAAATTATAGAAATTAATACTTTTAGCAAGGATGCTTTAAATTGATCAAAAGTTATGATAAGGACATTTATAATGTTACAAAGATTTCTATTTCAGATAAATGCTGTTCTTCTGAACTTTGTATTCATCAAAGAAAGCAAGTTAAATAGTTAAAATATTTTTTTTGCTGTACTTTGAATCAACTAAATACAGGCCTGGTGAGCAGAAGAGACTTCTTTAAAAACATTTTGACTGGTACTGTATTTAAAAATATTAATTGATAAATAAATAATCTATACTTATTTAATATCTCTACATTAAACCCCAGATCAATGACAAAGTATTCTGAAGTACAACTGTACACAGTTTGAAAACTGCATTTGACCAATCCAGTGAAGAAGATTATGTCCTCTCTCTAATCAGGAAGTACTAAATGTGCCCTTCCTGTCAGGTGGTGATGAATGACTGAGAGAACTGTCTGGACCACATCTAAAGCTCAGCTATTTAGGGTGATAGACTACACAGGCTACGAAAAGTCTACAACTGTAGAAGAGGGAGGGAAAAAAAGCGAAAGTTGACTATCAAATCCATTGCACGCATGTGTGACAGTCCTTTCAATGCGTGTCTGTCGCGTACTTCTCTCCGCTGCGCGACTCACTTCCCACACGTCCAAACTCTTGCTCCACACCCTCTTTGGCATCTCTCTTGGAATATGAAAGACCCACGACCGGCTCAACAGATAAACAACACTGAACAGACATCAGCCACACATGTGATATTTTTAGCTCCAATTTGGAACACTGTGTCCCTTGATGTCCCAGGTTAACGTGGCCAAATTGATAGAGTAGGAACCTATTTATTCATAAGTCATCTTTGCCAGACAGGTCTACTAGTATAAGCTAGATTTCTTTTTCCAAATGTTATAACAGAGAGTGTTTTTTTTTTTTTTTCTTTTTTCTGAGTAAAGCAATAAAACTAGCTCTCAAGGCTCCAACAAATCTGTTCTCAATCATTGCTGCATTCGCTTCTCACTTTATCGTGCCAGGGACCTGTTTGTCTAGCAAAATGCAAGCAGCATGTATTGAACAAGCAACACGTATCTGGACGACTACAGCTGCTACAGCTGCAATATTATAATGGCAGACAGAGCTTGTGACATTTCAGTGAATAATTGGTTTCAAAGGTTTGCCTCTGTAAACTTGTCACATGCACAGTATTGCGTGACACTGTTGGGATGATTCACTAATGAAAACTGGAGTAATTTAACAAAGACTCATAATGGAACAGGTTTTCTTTTTATTCTAATAATATTCTCATAATGAATTTGTTCATAATAGCTGTTGTCGTCACATTGCTGCGGCTCTCGGGAGTAACTGAAAACATCTTTATCAGTGTTTGGCTCCGTCTCTATGCGAATGTTTGTCGCTCTTATGCACATCTGGGCCGGATTTAAAAAAGGCCCTGTTCTGTTTTATTTTTGCGGGTGTTTGTGTGTTTGAGAATGTGTATACACTGTGGCTTTTCTAGCTATGATCACAAAGACGCAGCTTGCTCAAGGAGTGAGCCTGTGTTTCATTTGCTTTTACAATTTCATTGTATGCCTACATGAATTTCATGAATCTGTGTTGAAGTGGATTGTTAAAACAGAGTATATAACAATCAAAGCTCACTATGCTGTGTCCGAATTGCTCTCTCATTCACTATTCATTGGGCAGGCCTGGTTTACATTATTTACACATGAGAGAGACTAAGAAACATTGGGCAGTGCAGAAACAGAGAGCAGGATGTGTCTTATCCCAAATAAGTTGAGATGACAAAGCCATTATTAAGGGGAGTTGTTAAGCAACATTGCAACTTGCACGTTATTATAGAATTCTGTGCAGTCACAATATGATTACTGTCTGTTTTACAATGGCTTTTAATGTGACTCATCTAATCGAAGTTTATATTTTAGCATGTATCCTTTCTTTTGAAACATAAAGCACCTATCATTGGCTGCAATTTTCTTTCCATTTTTAAAATCATATATAATAACACCGGTACTGGTGTTACTGAAAATCTGAATCATCAAACAAATTGTACTTTCCTATTTATTTTATTTTATTTATATTTTTTATTTTATTTTAACAATAATGTAAACAATAATGTTTACCTAAGCAAATCAAAGAAAAAAAAAAGATCATTAAAATAAGCGAAATGGCTGAAATAATTATATATTGTAATAATTATATTGTTTTATTAGTTTTTTATTTATTTATTAAATACTTTTCCCCCCAATAAATTTAGCAGAAATTATATAAATTGTTCCCTTGCTTTGAATTATGTGAAATATTACCTAAGCAAATTAATTTTAAAATAAAATAAGTTAAAGTGAAATGGCTAAAATAATTATAATATACGTACACTACCGTTCAAAAGTTTGGGGTCAGTACATTTTTATTGTTTCTTTTTTTTTTTTTTTTTTTTTTGTTAAGAAATTAATACTTTTATTCACCAAGGATGTATTAAGTTAATAATTAAAAGTTTATTAAAAGTTAATAATAAATAATTTACATTGTTATAAAATATTTATATTTTGAATAAACACTGTACTTGTTAAACTTGTTATTCATGAAAGAATCCTGAAAAAAAAAAAATTACAGGTTCCAAAAAATATTTGGCAGCACAACTGTTTCCAACACTGATCATTCTAATAATAAATCCGCATATTAGAATGATTTCTGAAGGATCATGTGACACTTAAGACTGGAGTAACAGCTGATAAAAATTCAGCTTTTCATCACAGGAATAAATTCTATTTTAAAGTATGTTAAAATAAAAAACATTTTTTATATTGGAAAAACATTTAGCAATATTACTGTTTTTTTTTCTATATTTTTAATCAAATAAATGCAGCCTTGATGAGCATAGGAGACTACTTTAAAGACTATTACAAGTCTTACTGACCCCAAACTTTTGAAAGGTAGTGTATATATATATATATATATATAAAACTTTTATTTATTTATTAAATACTTTTTTTCCCAAATAAATTTAGCAGAAATAAAGACAGCTGCATTGGAGTTCCCTTGCTTTGGATTATAAATATTGGATTTTTCTTGCTTTGGATTATGTGGAATATTGCCTAAGCAAATGAATTTTAAATGAATTTTTAAAAAGATCATTAAAATAAGTTAAAATGGCTAAAATAATTATGATTTAAATTCTTCTTCTTCTTCTTCTTCTTCTTCTTCTTCTTCTTCTTATTATTATTATTATTATTTAATTAAAATGAAAATACACACACACACACACACACATATACGTACATACACACATATATATATATATATATATATAGTTTAAAAAAGATCATTAAAATAAGTGAATTGTGGAATGGTTAAAATAATTATGATTTTTTAATTTTTCTTAATTAATTATTTAAGTAATCAAAATATTTCTATAGATAGAATAAAGACAGTTGCGTTGGACTCCCCTTGCTTTGGATTATGTAAAAATTAGCACAGACTAATATACTTTGATGCATTTTTTATATAAAATATGGATATAACTATATAGAAAATACATTTTTAAGCTACAAAGTGGCTGGAATAGGGAGCAATTTCAGACACAGTTTAGGTGACTGATTTTGCACAAACATAGCTGCCCTGACCTCAACTTCACCAGAGGTGCTATTAAAACTGACCCCCAGCTTTTATTTACTGACCAGTAGCTAAACTACTGTGTGTGCGCGTGTCCATGTGTGGAAATATTTGCGGAGAATCTTACATTTTACTTTGCTGAGCTCGGCAGAGTATGAAGAGCCAGCCCCCCTCACACATTTTCCTGCAAAAACTAGATAACAACAAAGCAGCACGTCTTTATCGCACCTCTTCATGCAACACAAGTTAATATCACTGTATGACGATCATTTACAGTAACGCCTGCACCACAGGGACCTATAATACACGAGGGTCTCAATGGACCTAAAAAAGAGACAAAGAAAGTAGCGTTACAGCAGAGAGTGTGTCACAGGCTTTTCTGCTGTACCAGCAATTCTCACCCCCTCCCCTAGTTCCTGCTGCCTTGACTTTTGGGCTGCATGATTTCCTGTTTCTGCTGATGTGACACACAAACAAAAATACACTCGCGGGGTTGCACGTGCATGCACATTGTATCACGCACAAATCTGGACAGTAATGCTCAGACTTTATTTGTTCTGTGACCAGGTGACCTACTGCACACGTCAGCTGCGGATAATCTCATGGGAGTTTTTAATAAATATCTAAATAATGTAGGAATCTCCTCCTCTGGCTTTTACACCAATTTGGTATTTTGCTTTGCTTGCACTTTTACAGCCTCTGTACAGCATGTTACCACTGCTCTGGTTATGCATGCATGTGTTTGAGGGAGATAGAGGGAAAAGGAGAAAAATGATATCATTGGTTGATGCAATGTGGCTTCGGATAAGATGACAAGTTCATGTTCTCAGTACACTGTGTAGCCTGAAGAGTTAATCTTAAAAGGTACAGTAAGCAATTTTTTAATTAAAGTGATAGTGCACAGTTTTTGTCTTGGGATCCATACAACATTGGATGTGGACTAAAATAAAACATTATTTCTTTCTTCAGTCGAAAAGAAATTAAGATTTTTGAGGAAAACATTCCAGGATTTTTCTCCATATAGTGGACTTCAACGTAGTCCAAATTGAACGTCCAAATTGCAGTTTCAATGCAGCTTCAAAAGGCTTTACATGATCCCAGCCTAGGAATAAGGGTCTTATGTAGTGAAACGATCATCATTATCTAAAAAAATGCAAATTTATATACTTTATAACCACAAATGCTTGTCTCGCACTAGCTCGACACATTACGCAGTCATGCTGGGAAGGTCAACGTGTGATGTAGGTGGAAGTACCGACCCAATGTTTACAAAGCGAATGTGCAAAGAAAGTCAAACACCCTTTAACAAAAAACGTAAAACAACTATTTTGGATGAATTTGAAGTTGGAAGAGAAAATGAGTTCCTACACTACCTTTTTGAACTGGAGTACACAGACGAAGAACTCATCACACGTGAACTTTCCAACGTGATTAAGTAATGTGTGAAGTCGCAGACACGCAACGCAGAGCTAGTCCAAGACGAGCATTTGTGGTTACAAGTAGGGCTGCTCCCTAATAGTCAACTAACCCGATTTGGTCGACCAAAATTTTTGTAGTTGCTTAAATTTCCACAGTAAGTGGCGAAGTCACACAGTCCATGACGGACAAATTGTTAACGGCTGGTCTATGTGGTAATATAGTACATCGGGCAGGACATCCAAACGCTCACCTATCATTAATCAACCTCAAATATGGCTTTTCATCTGCAAGATGTATGTAGTAGGAAATCTGCATGTTCGCTCAATCTAATGTCAACCTAGAAAAATGTGCGCTATTCAAGTGTCAGTGCAGAAGCTGAATAGTAGTGTGCTCACTGCATGACAGATGGAGGCACCGGCGTGATCACTTGCTTAAAACACTCATTTTTGGTCATACAGATAAAAGTAATACATCTTTCGAATCTGTAAAGACTCTACGTTTATTTCTGCGCACTCACAATAACAACGAAATGTTGCACTTTTGTAAAATAATGAAAGCAAACAGGATGCGCTTTCTGCCGGTCTCTGTGAACTTGAGTACGAAGCTTTGAAACTCTGTATTCTTGCCTTGAAAAATATATCTATAGAGAGTGAAATGTCGTGAGTGAAAATAGAAAACAAATATTCTCAGATTATGTAATCCATATGAAACACGCATACAGGCACATCACTACCGTGGAGATGTCGGTGTTGCCGACTTCACCTCTTAAGCCAAAAACAAAGAAAGCGCTAGTTTATTAATAAATTATAAAAACAATAATGCAGTCTTCTTGCTGTGCCCTTACACATTCATAATTATTATATCTGCCGACGCGCTGTGAAATTTTTTTTTTTGCGTGCGCTTGAGCGCTTATTAGGCTATGTAGGCAATTAAAGGCTCATTATTATGATTTATATGGTTTATTAATAAACATGTGACCGATAGTCCACTAATGCTTAAAAAGAATGAAAATCTTTAGTCGAGCACCGCACTAGTTTACTTTTTTTTTTAGAACCTCTGATCCCCACTGAAGTCCACTATATGGAGAAAAATCCTGGAAAGTTTTCCTCAAAAACCTAATTTCTTTTTGAGTGGAGAAAGAAAGACATGAACATCTGGGATGACATGGGGGTAAGTAAATTATAAGGAGATTTTTATTCTGGAAGTGAACTAATTCTTCAAGATCACATGTCTGGCAGAAAATTATTTACTTTATCTAAGTAACCCGTTTTAATGGACACTTTCGCTGGCAGGATAAATGAAACCTGACTGACTGTGAATAAAGCACTTCTACAGTGTATCAGTATCTAAAACGTGTACATTTGCATAATGCTGAATGCAAAACACTAAGTGTCTTTTAAAAATGTCCGCTCTCTTGTCAACCTTGGCATAAACCAAAAATTGCTGAGTACACCTTTAACCTCTGTAACATTAACAAGAGCCAAGAGCGGTGCCTGCTAATGTCTTCCTTCAAAATAAACCAGCCTGATTAGATGATTAAGGATGGGGTCACTTTGGCTGCGTACGTGTGTTTGGATAAATAGGAGATTACAGTTCTAAACATAGAAATATTGAGACGTGCAGGAATACGCATAACATCCACCTCTGCTCCTCTGTGTTTTTCCTTTACTCATTTGCTTTCTCATTTATAAACTAACCAGAAAAGGCTAAAAGAAAAGCACCACACGTCATGTTTTTTGGCCCAAGCCAATCACACACTAGTTGAGTTGAACAAAAACCCCAGTGACATCTCAATAAACAAAAACAAACAAACAAACAAGAGCGCGTTTTCTCATGCCGGGTCAGTGGTTTGTGTGTCTGGGACACGGCTGGGTTAAACAGCACAGTCGTTTCTCTGTGTAACTAGCTTAGGAGGTTTCGATCTGTCACTTATTCGTTCATCTCCCTTTCTTTCTTCATGTTTCTTTGTTCTGGTTCTCTGAAGCACACAAGGCTTAACCACATGCTCGCTAATGCTGCAGCTCCCCATCATGACGAAACACACTGAAACACACCGCACGGACATGTCCTCTGAGCTGCGTCTGTCTATTGATTTCCCCCTCCCCCTCTACACTTTCTCTCTCACTCTCACACTTTCCTTTCACAGAGATATATGACAATCCCTTGTGCTGTATTCAAGAGGTCAAGGTTTGCCTGGTTAGCGTGGGCTACTTAACCCCTTCTGGTAGATGTTGTAACTACCCAATCTGCCTGCAAAAAGCATTTCTACACAGTCAGCCATGCAGAAGTATAGTTTGACGGAATACATATTTTATTTTGAATGCAAATGCTAATAGCTTAGTGTAGGTATTCTGGACCTTCTCGGCAGCAGTTTGTCTACTGTAAATGTGTAAATAAGCACGTTTTTATAGGTGTGGGTAATAAAAATAGGTTTTTACGTAGGAGCCATAACTACTTAGCTGTTGAGTGACATCAGGAGAACATCCTACAGACCTTTGCCCTTAACTTCATTACCGTGTTGCACGTCTGGTCTTGCTCTTAGACCTCACTTCCACAACCATCAAGAGCTCTTTCTCCAACTATTTCCTGTTCTAGACCTCATATACAGTATGTGCATTGGCCTTATATGCTATCTGGACACTTGTGTCACACTAAAAATCACCTTGGGAGCAGTCGAAGTAACTACAAAAAATGAAAGCTGTGAGAAAAGATCATCATTTGTTTGCAGAGATGGCAGTTAATCACATTATTTGCAAATAATCACATTTAATTAAGATTAGGGCCCTATGAATTCCGCGACAATAAATGGAAAACGTGGACAATATTGCGGAATCCAGTCAAAAAAATGGAATCTACCATACACGGAATGTCATGGAATTTGGCAAATTTGGGATGGATAAATTAAAAGTAGTACATAAACATATAAACATAATCTCTAGAACTGCTCTCAGAGTCACTTCATGAGCTTTTTGAGAAAATCGCTATAAAGGTTTTCAAAGCAACCTGTCAAAATAAAAGTTTGGTTTATCTTGAAGAAACTCAAGTTATATAAAATATAACTTAAATGTCATAAATATATTATTTAATGTAATAATATTTTTAAGGAATATTTACAAAATAAATTGTTTACTAGAATTTATTTACCAGAAATAAAAAAATAAATAAAAATAAATAAGTATATATATATTTTAAATAAAGCATCCTCGAGATGCTTTCGATTATTAAAATTTAATGAAACCATTAAAATGGAATCAAGAAAATTAATGGAAAACACAGGATTTGAGAGAAATATAACTGAATTTGAGAGAAAAACTTATTTCATAGGGCCTTACTACTAATCAAATTATAAAAAAACATTATTTTTTAAGGAATATTTACCAGAGAAATTGTTTACTAGAATGTATTTACCAGAATTTTTTTAATACACAACACAGTAATTCTGAAAATAAATAAATAAATAATAAATTATTTGTATAAAATCAATGAATTAGAGATGCTTTTGATTATTAACATTTAATGAAACCATTAAAATGGAATCAAGAAAATTAATGGAAAACAGAATTTGATAAAAATAAAACTGAATGTAATAAAAAAAAAAAAAAACCATACATATATTTTATAGGGCCTTACTGCTAATAAAACATTATTTCTTTAAAGGAATATGTACCAGAGAAATTGTTTACTATAATTTATTTATCAGAAAAATGTAAATACACAACACAGTATTTCTGAAAAATAATTAATAATTAATGGAAAACACTGAATTTGAGAAAAAAACTAAAATGTATGTCATAGGGCCTTAAAAATATAACTTTTGTTACATTTTTTATAATTTGCTGTTAAATTGTGTACATATTATGATTTCAATTAATTAGACATGATTTTTGATTAATATTTTTAATGTATCTAGAAAAATAAAATGGAAAAAAGGTATCCAGAAAAAATACAATTGACAAAAATGGAATTTGGAAAGAAATTAAACGTTGGCATTTTGGAAAGATAATTAATATGATTATCATTATTCATACTACTATTATTAGTAGGACTATTTTTAAGCAGTCATTAATTTAATTATTTTATAAGTGTCGCTTAAGTGCAATTTTTTTTTTTTAGCCCATATATATCATTTGATCTGTTTACTGCGATATGCCTGTATTGCGTTAAAACACAGGTGTCTGAATTATGATGTCTAGGGGCATAATTAGCCCTGAGATTCCAAGGCAAGCCACAGTTCCTAGAAGACCGCTTGAGGTAAATTCGGCTTATTATGGTCTGGAATGCATGGATCTCCACGGCAGTGGTATCTCAGCAGAATCTTGAAGGCTGTTAGTAAAGTCCTCGATAATAGATTACTCTCACAAGTAGGGTTTTTTTCCCTCCTCCTCTCCTTTTCCTCTCCTTTCTCCCCTCTGCCATTTTGACTGGCTGACTCTTGTAAAGGGCTTTTCTCTAGTGGAACCCAGAACAAAAGCCTTCCAGTAACAACTCATCTACTGCGCTGAACTCTCTGGCACGGCTCCAACGCATTCACACGCTCTCCGGCAAATTGGACTCCTTCCAGAATCATTACACACGCACACTCATAGTCAAACTGGGCCTCTCTCTGGAATTAAAAAAAAAAGAGCTTTGGAACTCCATACAATCAAGACATACGTGAGTGAGCACTGGTTTCCATCCACTAAAGAACACAGATACACAAGCAGGGTGCCAATCCAGAGGCTCAATCTCACCATGAAACCACTTTTGAAAGAGGTCTGCGCAGTAATCCCTCCAGAAACGGGGGGTAGGAGGGGCAAAAAGTGCTGACAAGTTCTTCAGTTGAGGACTGGAGAGTACAACTCTGAGACAACTTGAAAAACCTGCAGAGCAACCCTACTTCTGACACATACTGTACATGTACGCCCACACACACACTCACACACACACACACACACTTCTACTCAGCCATCTTCATCCTTCCTAAAAATAAAAATACAGATATTTATTAAATGTCCTAACTGGATTTAAACCGACCTTTGACACAAATGACATAATAGAAGCAGTGCACAGCTGTTACAAGTCTTTAAAAAATAGCTTTGCTTTCCTTGCATTGAAAATGCTAACGCTTCTTCACCCACAGCAGTGACTAAGGCCATAATTTTCTGATTTAAATAGTCATCAGAAAGGGGAAGTTAGATTATGTTCTATTTTTATTCGCAGACATACAGAAGTGGCGGTTAGATCACGAGACGAGACGAAAAACCAACAGAGGTGTGCAGGATGTTTACTCTTGGGTTCCTCTTCACCCATCTGCTTACAGGGTCCAAAATAACTGAATAATGCGTGTAGTCTTAAGGTGTGGCTGTCAGCTGATGCTTTTTTTCACCCTCTACTTGTGTTTCAAGGTGTCAACGAAACTCTTGTGTAAACACAGATTTTCAGACAAAGTTATGAAGTCCTGACTACTGTTCATAACAAATTTAAAGGTCCACTGAAGTGCTTTGAAACACACAGCATTATAATTTAAGTGTTGACTTAATTTTAACTGAAACAGGAAGACAGAGTGGGACAAATCAAGCAGTCCCGCCCCTTTTTTTTAAATAGCTAATAGCGTTTTGTTTATATCACAGCTTGGGCTAGAGCCGTTGAGCTCGGTAAAGCCACATTTGACAGAGTATGACAGCCACAATCTCATCTGTATCGCTGTAAAATACTGCATTCTGTGTAGATGAACAAATGACCAATTTCGGCAGCTTTATACTGTAGGGGACCGGACACTTCCAATTCTAGAGAGCATTTGATTGGACAGAAATTTTTAGTGTAGGGAGCGGGACACTACGAATTCTAGAGAGCATTTGATTAGAAAGTTATAGTGTGGGGGTGGAACACTTCGAATTCTAGAAAGCATCTGATTGGACAGAAAGTAATAGTGTGGAGGGGGACACTTCGAATTCTAGAGAGCATTTGATTGGATAGAAAGTTATAGTGTAGGGGCGGGACACTTCGAATTCTAGAGAGCATTTGATTGGATAGAAAATTATAGTGTAGGGGGCGGGACACTTCGAATTCTAGAGAGCATTTGATTGGATAGAAAGTTATAGTGTAGTCAGCGGGACACTTCGAATTCTAGAGAGCATTTGATTGGATAGAAAGTTATAGTGTAGGGGGCCGGACACTTCGAATTCTAGAGAGCATTTGATTGGGTAGAAAGTTATAGTGTAGGGGCGGGACACTTCGAATTCTAGAGAGCATTTGATTGGATAGAAAATTATAGTGTAGGGGGCAGGACACTTTGAATTATAGAGAGCATTTGATTGGATAGAAAGTTATAGTGTAGTCGGCGGGACACTTCGAATTCTAGAGAGCATTTGATTGGATAGAAAGTTATAGTGTAGGGGGCGGGACACTTCGAATTCTAGAGAGCATTTGATTGGATAGAAAATTATAGTGTAGGGGGCAGGACACTTTGAATTATAGAGAGCATTTGATTGGATAGAAAGTTATAGTGTAGTCGGCGGGACACTTCGAATTCTAGAGAGCATTTGATTGGATAGAAAGTTATAGTGTAGGGGGCGGGACACTTCGAATTCTAGAGAGCATTTGATTAGATAGAATGTTATAGTGTAGGGGGCGGGACACTTCGAATTCTAGAGAGCATTTGATTGGATAGAAAGTTATAGTGTAGTGGGGCGGGACACTTCGAATTCTAGAGAGCATTTGATTAGATAGAATGTTATAGTGTAGGGGTCAGGACACTTCGAATTCTAGAGAGCATTTGATTAGATAGAAAGTTACAGTGTGGGGGCAGGACACTTTGAATTCTAGAAAGCATTTGATTGGACAGAAGGTTATAGTGTGGGGGGGACACTTCGAATTCTAGAGAGCATTTGATTGCATAGGAAATTATAGTGAAGGGGGCAGGACACTTCAAATTCTGGACAGCATCTGATTGGACAAAAAGTTCTCTCTTCGAATTCTAGAGAGCATTTGATTGGACAGGAGGTTATAGTGTAGGGGATGGGACACTTTGAATTCTAGAGAGCATCTGTTTGGACAGAAAGTTGTGGTGTAGGGTGTGGGACACTTCGAATTCCAGAGAGCATTTGAATGGACAGAAAGTTATAGCGTGGGGGCATGACACTTTAAATTCTAGAAAGCATTTGATTGGACAGAAAGTTATAGTGTAGGGGCCATGACACTTCAAATTCTGGACAGCATCTGATTGAACAGAAAGTTCTCTCTTTGAATTCTAGAGAGCATTTGATTGGACATAAAGTTATGGTTTGGGGGTGGGACAATTAGAATTCTAGAGAGCATTTGATTGGACAGAAGGTTACAGTGTGGGGCAGGACACTTCGAATTCTAGAGAGCATTTGATGGAACAAAGTTACAGTGTAGGGGGCGGAACACTTCGAATTCTAGAGAGCATTCGACTGGACAGAAAGCACACTAAATTATGGATAAGCTTCAGGATAACATATTCATACTAAAAACTTCAATTTTGATTTCATGGGGTCTTTAAAAGAAAGAATGGTCGGATGTCTAGGACAGACAAAGACTGTAAGGCAAGGTAGTCTGTATATAGTCTAAAAAGTAACTGGGACCACATATTTCTGCTAACAATGTATGTCTAGACAGACTGCTGAGCTGTGCATGTGGGCTGTATGAAATCTGGGTAAGGACCTTGTGCATTCAATCTGCCTAACAACAGTGATTCATAATTCATTGAAGTGTAGAACGTGCCCACCAGGCTTTTAGTAATTTTGTATTTGGGTATGCGCACATATTTAAGTGCCCGCGAGTTGGTTCACTGTAAAATGCACAGACAGAGACGCTCATGAGACTCTTTGTCCGACCCTTTCGCTCTTACCGTCTAGACATCCAGCGTCTGGAGATATAAGAGAGTTGATGTTTTCGCCTGTGCCAGGTTGCCTAGCACATGTGCGTGTGTGCAGTGGGAGCTTTTTAGAGGGGATAGTTACTCACTGCGGGTAAGCTTAGCAGCTCAACAGACTTTCGGTGCTTTTTGTGGCACGCCTTAGGGACTCGAGCTAAATTCCTGGCCATGCCAGAGGGAAGTGCTTTAGAAGTACATGGGGCACTTTCAGGGCACAGTCGTTAAAGACAGATACAGAAGTGTAGTTTTGGACAACACTCAAAGCCTGCTTTTCCCCCTCACCCTGGCATTCCCTTTCTCTCTTATTTTCACTGTAAATCCACTTCCTTTGAAAAGAGTACAGCTTTCCAAAGTCTGTTTAGGTTGCCAATAGTACATCCAATTAAAAAAAAAAAAAGAGTAGGAACCACTTTTGTTTGCATCCACATGTATTTATATGTACCGTATAGTCATAGTAACCAGCCATTGTTGACGCCGTTTATGGAAACTAGATTCTTTTTACAGGATTAAAAGAGTATCTGTGGCCACGAAATGCAAATCTGTTTGGCTTTACATTTAGAAAAAGTTGCTCCAAATGTTTGTCACCAATCTGAGACTAAACACTAATGCGTTTAGTGTTGTTAATGCGCAGACTGGATAGAAGAGGCCTCGCGGTCTACTCCTCCCTCTGTCCTCTCCTTCACTCCCTCCCCCTCCGCCCTTTTCTCTAACTCTGAAAGAGAGAGCTGGAGGACTGCCAGAGTACGCGACCGCACGGCGCACACACACACACACGAACGCACCATGCAGCACAGCTACACACTGACCTACATATGCTTCCACTGCGCTGATTGAATGCCCCACTGAACCTTCCAGCCAATCAGAAATGGGGGAGGAGTGCAAGTCAGCCAATAATGCTCCTCATCCTCAGCACAAGCTCTCACAGTCTCTGTACAATTTTAGAGTTTAAGCGAGAAAAAAAATGCTTGGCAAGAATGGAAATTATATGTGAATACTTTTTTCCCCATTCTTTCGACATGATTTTCAGAATTCCTAAACTAGGGTCTGTGCTGGGTTTTGTTTCTGTAAATGATGGGGTACCTGACTGATGTTAAATTTGCCTGTTCACCACTGAGACGAAACTTCAGTGGACCATGAAGAGGGTAGTGTTGGTCAATCAAATATACACTCCGTATACCCTAACACACACAAAGAAACATGAACTACTGTATAAACTTACACACACCCAAACGCATTCAACAAACGCTAAAACGGGGTCATCAGGAGGTCATATGATAGAACAGTGATTCCCAACCAATGGGGTACTTGAAAAGATTTTTATTTGTTGAACCAATAGAACAGGGAAAAAATCCAATACTTAAATGTATTAATTACAAAAATGTAAACTTTTAATTAAGTATATTTTTCAGATAAAATAAATATTTTTTTTCCCTCTTAAAAAAAATCTTGTGTGCAGGATTGTACATTGAAGTGAATGACAGTACCATTCAACAGTTCGGGGTTGGTAAGATTTTATTTATTTATTTTTTTAATGTTTTTGAAAAAAGTCTCACAAAGGCCGCTTTATTTTGATTAAAAAAAAACAAAACAGTAAATTATTATATTTAATTTATTTTAAAATATAATTTAGATTTTTCAGCAGACATTACTCTGAAAAGGTATTCACTGTCACATGATCCTTCAGAAATCATTCTCATAATATGCTCATGAACCATTTCTTATTATTGTAAAAGTTGAAAAGTATAGAAGCCTGTTTCCGCCACTAAATAAAAAAATAAAAAATGGTTACTGCGACTTTTTCTCTCACAGTTTTGACTTTTTTTCTCAGAATTGTGAGATATAAACTTGCAATTCTGACTTTTTTCTCAGAATTGTGATATAAACTTAAAATTCTGACTTTTTGTTCTCAGAATTGCATGATATAAACTCACAATTACGAGAAATAAAGTCAGAATTGCGAGATAAAAATTCTTACTTTTTTCTTGCAAATGCAAGTTTATATCTCACACTTCTGACTTTATAAGCAATTCTGAAGAAAAAAAAAGATTTGCGAGTTTATATCTCATAATTATGACATAACTCGCAATTGCGAGTTTATATCATGCAATTCTGACTTTATACCTCACAATTGCGAGTTTATATCATGCAGTTCTTGTGAGTCTGACTTTATAAAGCAATTCTGACTTTATAACTCGCAATTGCGAGTTTATATCACAGTTCTGAGGAAAAAAGATTTGCGAGTTTACATCTCGCAATTCTGACTTTATATCTCACAATTGCAAGTTTATATCATGCAGTTCTTGTGAGTCTGACTTTATAACTCGCAATTGCAATCTCTCAATTTTAAGAAAAAAGTTAGAATTGCGAGATGTAAATTCGCAATTGTGAGAAAAAAAATCAGAACTGCGAGACATTTTTTTTTTTCTTTTTTTACTTAATTTTTTACAGAAACAGGCTTCCATAGAAAGAGTTGTGATGCTCAATTTTTAATTTTGTTGAAACCATGATATTCCTTTCAGAATTCTGCAAAGAATAGAACGTTTAAAAGAACAGCATTTATTTGAAAACAGAAGCTTTTTGTAATAATGTAAAAGTCATTACTGTCACACTTTTGATCATTTTAATGCATTCTTGCTGAAAACAAAAACCTGTTGTTTTAAAGTTATTTAAAAATATTGACCTCAGACTTTTGAGCCACAGACTATTTTTAAAGAATTAAAACAACTGTGTGTGTGTGTGTGTGTGTGAATTGTGTGTGCAAGATCTTATATATTTTTTAAATGTTTTAGTTTTTTTTTATTTATATATATTATTATTATTATCATCATTATTATTTATTTATTTATTTAATTTTATTTATTTATTTATTTTATATAGGCAGAACCCTGTCAGGAACACATAAGATAAAAAGGGTTGGAAAACACTGTCATCCTCCTGACATTCTCAAAAACTCATCCTGATTAGCAACTGGTAGAATCAAAAGCTCTTTCTTCATCCTTATTTATCTTGGCTGTTTTTATCTACCTTTACTCTTCCCCTGAATCTCTCCACCTTATTTTTATTCCATGGTGCAATTTCTCTCTGCGTTAAGCAATCTGGTGTGATGCATGGTGTGATAGTGAAGCTGATGTAACCACACAGCAGATTACACTATGATCCTAAGTTTAATCTCCGCTCGCTCTCTGTACGCACACACTGTATGTGTACATACACACTTCGCACACTAAGTCAGCTCATATGACCAGCCACCTGACTAAGCCTCAAGTTTAGAAACTAATCCTTACACCACTGAGAAATTGTCTTTACCACTTATACTGTATACAACAAGCTTATATCAAAGGCGAAATAACACTATATATATTAACCAGAGGTTGAAAATCCTTGGATCCTTGCACAGCTGCAGGAAGAGGGAAAAAAATAGAAGGGAGCAAAAAGCTGGGTGGAAGAAAAGGAAAAGTAAAACAAACAGGGGGAAGAAGTGGGGAGAGGAGAGACAGGAAAGGCACACTAACCCATATTTACCAAGCTGCACTGAGAGGGAAGAAAATCTGTGGGGAAAGGCAACGACTTTACCAATCATTCAAACCAGTGATACACACACTATCGTGGCGCTCATTCTGCGAAGGCTTGCACACATCAGCGTCATATTCTCACTCGCATATGTGCAAATCAATCAGTCTAAAAGCCCTTTCAGTCGAGAGGTGATGTCATCCCCAGCTAGATCATCAGCAATCCTCTCCCACTGGAGCAATCTCTATCCATCCGTCTGTCTCTTTCTTTTTTAATGTAGCTTTATTGGAAAGAGTGCACGATGTGGGTCGTGTACAACTTCACATTAATCACGAATCATTTTAGCGTTGACTTTTCCAAGATTTTAAGATTTTTACCTCTGCAAAACGTACAGCTTTTTACACTACAACACCACAGCGATTGTAGTTGTGCATTTTCACTGCATCCAAGTACCACAAACATTGTGGTTATTTAATTCTCTCTCAGACCTATGAAAATAAGACAGCTGAGAGTGAACTATAAACATACAACATTCGATAAGCAAGCATGAACCACCTATATAAGCAACCTTAAATCCTTTACCTAGTGTTTAAGCAAACTCTTCATGCATAGCTTTCATAGACTGTTGTATAATGAGCCGTTTGTATTCAAACAACGTTGATACTGTATGTTTTCCCTCAAGGTCTATACACAACACGGGAGAGTGTAACCTCACACCCCCACCCACCCGTTCACAGTAATCTGAGAAAAAGAGAAGGAGGGAAACTTAGATAAAAAAAGAAGGAAGAGAGAGAAGGCGAGGGGCCCCTTTTTCTGGTACCCCATGTAACCCCTTATTGGGCCTCTACACTAAGAGAAATAAAAAGCAGAAACAGAGAAAGACACTGTAAAACCACAGACACAGACAAGTTTAGTGGCTCCTTTCAGTGATCATTAAATTGTTTGTATGTGTGTCTGTACACATAAGTTATATACACATAAACTACAGTGTGGGAGTTCACGCTACATTACTGCATACGGTCACTCATGCGTACAATCTTTCATCTGCACATAAAAGAAAAGCACTATCTTTGAAGCATATGAGCAAGGAAATGCTTTACTGTTCCCAGAAAAAGGGTGTGTGTGTCTATGTCTGTGCCCATTTGCCTATGTGCATGTCAAAAAGCATCTACACGCACTATGGGAATGAGAGACGCCAGGAGAAACAGACTCAGGGCCTCTTAACTACTCCTTAAAACAAAGGGGGTGTCGTAGAGGGTATAGGAATATACTGCAGTATGTGTAAACTCTGTGAACCCTACATGCTTGGTTGGCGGGATTTAGAGAGCGTGACTGTTTGCGAGTGCAGTCAATGAGGAGCATGTTTACTCATTAAACTCTGTGACCCTCCATGCCATTCATGCAAACTATTACTATACACTTCAGTTCAAAAGTTTAGGGTCAGTGAGATGACATTATAAAATCTCACCAGGGCTGCATTTATTTCATCAAAAATACAGTAAAAACTAAAATTTTGAAATTTTATTATATTTTAAAATAGCTGTTTTCTATTTTAATATATTTTAGGATGTAACTTATACCTGTGATGCCAAAATTTGATTTTTAGTGTCACAATATGCTGATTTGCTGATCAAGAAACATTTCTTATTATCATCTTCAAAGTCGAAAACAGTTGTGCTGCTTAATATTTTTGTGGAAAGCATTCTAGATTTTTTTTCATGAATAGAAAGTTCTCAAAAACGGCATTTATTTGAAAAGAGAAATGATTTGTAACATTATAAATGCATTTACTTTCACTGTTTGATCATTTGCTGAATAAAATATTAATTTCTTAAAAAAATCTTGTCCACAAACTTTTAAAAGATAGTGTAGCAACTTCTCTAATGAAATTATATATTATTTTATATAAAGTTTACTGTACATTTTTGGACATTTATCACCATCTATACCACTTTAACCAATTTATTTGTTGCTTCTATGCTTATAAATGGAAGGTTCAACCAAGTATTAAAATTTTGTCTTATTTATTCACCCTCATTACAAACCTGTATGTCTTTTTTTCTGTGGAATACAAAAGTAGATTTGGAATGTGAAATGTTAGGTTTTCAAGAAGTAAAAATGAGATTCCAAAACAATTCTTGTGAATAAATTCTGTGTAAAGATTCTCCATAAAAGCTGCACTAAAATACAGCATGTCTGCCACATCAGTGTCAAATTTCAATTATGTGACCCTGGATCACAAAACTAATCATAAGTAGCACTGGTTATTTGTAGCAATAGCCAACACACTGTATGGGTCAAAATTATCAATTTTTTTTTTAGGCCAAAAATCAATAGGATATTAAGTAAAGATCATCTTCCATGAAGATATTTTGTAAATTTTCTACTGTAAATATATCAAAACTTCATATTTGATTAGTAATATGCATTGCTAAGAACTTAATTTGGACAACTTTAAAAGTGATTCTCTCAATATTTAGATTTTTTGCACCCTCAGATTCCAGATTTTCAAATAGTTGTATCTTGGCCAAATATTGTCCTATCCTAACAAACCATACATCAATGGAAAGCTTATTTATTCAGTTTTGTGGTCACATATGTGTTTTTTTTTTGTGAATCACATTGCACCAGTGAAAAGGTTTCTTCTACCATGCATAATGTGTATATTGCATTGGACCTACTGTAGACTAGGTTGAACCTTACAATCGTTTTTTTTACAGAGAGGGATTGATTGGCATATGCAAACACAGAGAATTATCATTTCTGAGAATGTGCAATGCAAAGGAAGAACAAATGAGAGACAGACAAATACAGACAAACATTAAGAGCAGCGTGTCAGCGATGGCAGTCTGAGCAAGACACACACGAGATGCCCACGAGCTGTGGAGCGATTTCATGCTCCCATAAACACTGCAGCACACATGGGAGTATAGAGAGAGAGAGAGAGAGGAATGGGGGAGGAGGGCAGGCAGAGGTAAATGGGACAAAACTGAGTGAATCTAACTAAAAATACAGACAGTGTTAGAGATTAGAACTGCTGCCTTCAGATGCGTGCCAAAAGACTTGTGCCACATTACTTCAGCCCATAATGTTCCTGATATACTGCTTCCTCACTCTGACTGAGCTGGTTGATAACAAACTGCTGATGTGTCCAGCAGCTGGAACCCGTTGCAGACTTTACTGCTAAGTCAGCGCTTTAGCCCCATTCAGCTTGATCCACTGGCCTCCACTGACAGCCATATCACCAGAGCTGACCCCGGGGCAGGTTAACGACAGGTGTGTAAACACTGAAGGTGCACTGAAAAGAGATAAGCCTCCGCTGATAGCGTGCAAGGCGATGGACTCTTAAAACAGATAATAGGCATGTGCCAGTGACCTCACCGTCTGCCGAACATCTGATTGGCCTGTTATTTAGAACGCACTGTATCGATAAGAGGTGTTAGTTTGGCGCTGTGTCACAAACTGTACTGTTATGACATCAGTTCTTGGAAAAGACTTTGACTTTAAGATTGAGAAACATTCAGACAAAGAGATCTTTAGTGAGCAACCAAAGACCACAGTGACGAGGAAAAAAAATTCCAAAGAGTTTCAGGTGGAAACTACCTACAACTCCAGTTTTCCAATCCTAGAAAGCCGTTGCACAGTTTAGCTCCAACCCCAATCAAACACAACTGTTTTCTATTTTTATAGATTTTCAAATGTAATTTATCTCTGTGATTGCAAAGCTGAATTGTCAGCAGCCATTACTCCAGTCTTCAGTGTCACACGATTCTGAATGTGAAGATAAATTAAATCATTCAACTTTGAATCTGATGTCAACTTGGCATCTGATCAGACCTATAGCTCTGTAAAGTGTCAGGTGTCATATAGCCTAATTATTGGAGCCTATAAAAATGTTGTCCTTAGTTCCACTGATTTAAGTTCTGGCTCTGTCAGATACACAAGCCAACATAAATTTGACTACCAAATTCACGACGTCTCTGTGGCCACTGTGGTGTTATGTCACAGAAAATAAATTTGCTTAGTCAAGCAGGATCTGAAAGCTTTACATCATCACAAACCAATTTTTTAAACACCTGCTCCACAATCGAAAAACACAGGAACCACCTTACTCAATCTAGCATAATCTGGTTTAATCAATCCAATCTTTTGTCTAATCAAAAGTCGACACACACACCCCCACGTACAAGCACCAAAATAGACCCTCTGCGTCACCACAACCAGGCTAATAATCGCCCACTCCTGTCTGACAATGTTTCTCTGTTATCTTTCAAAGGGCTGATGCATGAGATTGTCACTGAGGATGTATTTCCCTAAAACTGTCATTTCCCTCTGTTCACTGCAATAATCATTCTCCACAAAGCCGCATCTCATCTCATTACTGCTGGCTTTGTCTGGCCAAAAGCTCCTGACATAGAAATCTAGCTTTATTGTACTCAATTAAAGTTTCAACAAGAACTATTTATCTGCACCGTGATGGGCAGACATACGTAATTGGAAATGACGGGTCGAGAACAAAACAAATTAAAGTTTCAAAAGCCTCAGGTCAGAGCTGCAAGCAAGCACACCTTTAGAAAACCAAGCGGGAGCATACATTAGGAGCACGGAAAAGGTGAAAAGGCTAGAAATACATTCAAATGTCTTTACCGCAGCATATCTGCTGCTGACATGCTGCTGTAGATGCTGTACCATCAGGAAGTCTGTGTTTTAATCAAATGTTTTTAAATATGAAAATGTCTGCTGGGTGAGGGGGGAAAAGTGCATATGTATGAATTACATCAAGTGATGTCTGTTGAGCATATGGCATACAAGTACAAGTGCTTAAACCTTATCAAACACCTTCCGCTGACTTTTAACATTGCAAGCTGGTATTTATTATCATATTATTTCAATGCATTATTGTAATCATAAAAAAATTATAGTTTGTAGCTCAAATGGTTTTACCGTTTATGACCATTTGTTCAATTAAATTAACAGAAACCAAAACAAAACATCTTTGACGCCAGTGACCCTCACTTCAAGACCTTGCACTAAAACATGACCAGGCATGTATGCACAAAAGCACAAAACATCAACTTTAACATTGTGTCATTCAGACACAAAGTAGTGACTGTATATGAGTTCAAGAGATAACTCACCCAAAAATAAAAATTCTGACGTTAATTACTCATCCAAATGTCGTTCCAAACCTGAAAGACCTTCGTTCATCTTCGAAACACAAATTATGATATTTTTTGATGAAATCCAAGAGCTTTCTACCACGTTCAAGACCCAGAAAGGTGGTAAGGACATCGATAAAATAGTCTATGTGATATTAGTCATCACTCTCGTGAACGCATGCCGAACACTGACACAGAAGAGAAGAAATTGTTGAATAAAGTTTTTTTTTCTTTACGCATGAAAAGTATTCTTGTAGCTTCATAACATTACAGTTGAACCACTGATGTCACATGGACTATTTTACTGATGTATAATCACTCATTTCAGTCAGATTCAATCATTTTGTCTGCTTAAACCCGTCCCAACAAGCTTGCGTTCATCTGCCTCCACTTTTGAGCACAACACCTACTGTACAACCGATGGACAGAACCAAGTCCCCGCCCTATATTTTTTCTCTCGACATTCCATTACGCTCCAGTGTACGTCACAATATGGAATCTGACGCTAATTCCATTTTATCGAGATAACACATTATGCACAGCACTTCTAGGAGTGCACTTTTGCACATTTTATGTGAATATATAATATTAAAGGCACAATATGTAAGATTTTTGTAATAAAATGTCCAAAAACCCCTTGCACAGTGTTATATATTTCATGCAGTTGTGTACTTATGTTATCTCAAAAGTTCTCAAGCATTTGTAAATCCAGAGAAATTCTAGTTTTAAATAATGACCCATCCCTAGTCATTGTCGCCTATCAATGATGCAATATGCGCGCTATCCTCGGCACGCCATATATAGGCCTATATTATATATATACATTTATTTTTATTTTATTTTATTTTTTTCGGCCGTTTTTCTCTTTCGGCCAAAAGCTGAAAATGCCATTTTTGGCGGCCGAAAATGCAGTGCATCCCTAGTTTTTATCAAGTCTGGTTAGCAAACCTATAGTAATGTAATTAAACACAGTATGTGCTGCACAAAAACATTTACCCATACTTGCAAATACGGTGGTTTCGTTCAAATTTACTTTAACGGTGTGTTTCCACGTGTGTGTTTTAAGTTAATAAAAAACTAATACATTACCTCATCCGTGAGCATGATTCGTGAGCTCCGTCATTGCGTCATCAAACTTCGCCTATGTTATTGTTTTGAAAATGCGACCTCTAGCGCGAAAACTTACATATTGTGCCTTTAATGTTGTATTTGTTTACCCCACCCTCTTGACAATAAAGAGATTACAGGAAAAACTTTAAATAGCCCACCTACATCCTGGAACTGTGGCGAGTGAAATTCGCAGAATACAGACCCTCTGGAGGGTGACCAGACTGCTTTCATCACTGTGACTGAAAGATTTCAATTGGTCTTAGTGTGGCAGCTCAGCATATTAAGTGTTCCAGGAACAAGAATGGTGCAATACATTATAGTAGTAGCTTGTTCTTTTTAAGTTACATAATCTGATTATATTTCAAACGTTAGATAAACAACAGGGTTACGCAAGGTTATAACACAGCAAAGAGGATAGATATGGATAGAAGTGTGTGGTGCAGACAAGATTCCAAGATTAAAAGCAGTGAGCTGGCAAATGTGCAAGTGTGCGTGAGAGACTCTCAAGAGGTGTCTCTTAAAAATTGATAAAATGACCCAAATTAATGTTCGAGGCACTGAATAATTTAAAGGCTGAATGTAGAGATGTAGAGTGCATCATTTGGCACTAGAGGCATGATCTATCATTGCAGGAGCTCATTGTGAAGGAAGATGATAAATCAATAAAATCCTATCAATCGTACACCTGCAAATAAACCTTTTCAAACACATTACAGATCTCACATTCAACCCGATTGTATAAACAGATCTTTAAATAAACACATAGCATTATCATGCAACATTCAGTGCAGAGAGTAGGAGGAGGGTGCTGTAATGTCATCTATGCTATAACAGTCACTCCCCTCTCTCTCTATCTCCTGCACAGTCACAACAGTATGTTCAACAGAAACAAAGGAACGCCTTTATGAGATCACATGTTATCCAAGCAGAGATGACCAGTGATCTGGTAGCTATAGTGATGAAACTAGTCATTTTTGCACCTGTACTTGACCATTCCAACCTTTGTGTTTGGATAAGACATCTTAGGCCTACTTATCTTTTGTTGCTCTTTCTGTTTCTTAATTTAACTCTATTTGTCACAATTATTCTTAATTAACATGGACACTGGTCCTTCTTGTAGATTTTGCAAATATTTTACAGTAAAATGCCTATGTTTCCAACCATCAATTATCTTTTTTCAAGTATTTATCCATGTAGGCTGGGTTTAAGTCTGGATATTCTGATTCGGATATTCTGATTCATATATTCTGATTCAGATATTTTGATCCAGATATTCTGATTTGGAAATTATTCTGATTTGGATATTCTGATCTGGATATTCTGATTCTGATTAGGTCACAATTTGAAAAAATAAAATGTCACAAGAAAATGTTTACAATAAGCTCATCAAGATGCATTCAGAAAGTAGACAGGGTGAATTTCCATTTCATGGAAACCTCAACTTTGTCGAATAAATACAGTGTCAATACTTCAAATTATGTGAAAAGAATTTGTATGCGTATGTATGATAAATATTTATATTTGACCATTTTGACCTTTTGTGCCTGGATAATACATCTTAGGCCTCCTTTTTGTTGGTCTTTCTGTTTCTTAATTTAACTCTATTTGTCACAATTATTCTTAATTAACATGGACACTGGTCCTTCTTGTAGATTTTGCAAATATTTTACAGTAAAATGCCTATGTTTCCAACCATCAATTATCTTTTTTCAAGTATTTATCCATGTAGGCTGGGTTTAAGTCTGGATATTCTGATTCGGATATTCTGATTCATATATTCTGATTCAGATATTTTGATCCAGATATTCTGATTTGGAAATTATTCTGATTTGGATATTCTGATCTGGATATTCTGATTCTGATTAGGTCACAATTTGAAAAAATAAAATGTCACAAGAAAATGTTTACAATAAGCTCATCAAGATGCATTCAGAAAGTAGACAGGGTGAATTTCCATTTCATGGAAACCTCAACTTTGTCGAATAAATACAGTGTCAATACTTCAAATTATGTGAAAAGAATTTGTATGCGTATGTATGATAAATATTTATATTTGACCATTTTGACCTTTTGTGCCTGGATAATACATCTTAGGCCTCCTTTTTGTTGGTCTTTCTGTTTCTTAATTTAACTCTATTTGTCACCTTTATTCTTAATTAAAATGGACACTGGCCCTCCTTGCAGGTTTTGCTAATATTTTACAGTAAAATGCCTATGTTTTTATCCATCAAGTATCTTTTTTTTCAAGTATTTATCCATATAGTTGGAATTTAAGTGGGCCAAATGATTGAAAAGTCCAGATATATTTTGATCTGGATATTCTGATTTGGATATTCTGATTCAGATATTCTGATTTGGATATTCTGATTAAGGCAGAATTAAAAAAAAAAAAAAAAAGGACCTGTCACAATACATTTTTACAATAAACTTATTAAGATGCATTTAGAAACCTCAACTGTGGTTGACATTTCAGTGTCAATAATGTCAGTGTCAAAAAACATTTGTATGCATATGTGCATAAATATATAATTTATTGTGTGCATGCATATGTTTTATTTAAATGCAAATATGCATATTTACAGCCAACTGCAGAAGTGTTTATCTGAGGTTGTGTTATAACCAGCACCCACACAGATCTGCTTCGAGTTGTCAGACGTTTGCTGGAATGTGTGTCATATTTAGAGCTCAAGGTAACACGGGAGCAAAGTTCAGTGGTTAGTTGAGTTCCACATATCAGAAATGGCAGCAGGTACTGGACTACTGGTTCTAATACAGACCAGGGGGAGGTGTATTTATTTGTGTGTACTCATGTTAGAATTGAGGTTATAGTAGCTGATCATAAAACATGTTTGAATGACAGGTAATGTTTTGCATAGCAGTTTGAGAAACATGATCGCGCACATGCACGGTCCTGAATGCTAGGCGAGTCGGTGTGCAAACAGTTCCACGCTGAGTCCACATAGTTTGCCGTTGCCACAGACCCGGCAGTAACTCTCCTTTCACTATTATAATTCATGGCTATTTACGGCCAATGGGACAGGCGAACTGGGCCTCCTGCTGCAAACTCAGCCCTTGACCTTGCACCCACAACCCCACCATGCACCCCTCCCCCATCCCGCCTTGGCTCTGTAAGTGAAAGGCCCATATGTCTTGTGCTGGCTCCGGCCCATGGTCATGACATTCCCTTTGAAGGCAGTCCTGCCTGCTGACTGCTAAGGAGAAGCTCGCGCCATTCTCAGTTGTTACGCAATTCTTAATGCCATTCAACACCTACATAAACAGTCTGGGCAGCTTCTAGAGCGGGTACATTCACCATGCCAAGTTTTGTGTAAGCCGTGCTGCATGAATATGAACAAAGTCTTTGGATGCATGGACATTTATTAGACTTGGCTCTAAGAATATTGTATTTATGGCTTTTAAACATTGTCACAAGACAAAGACTAGCTAAGCTAACTTGAGCAATTGTTTTGTTACACAAATTTTCCATACTGATCATGCATGTTTATTTTTGTGCAGAAGTCCAAATAGTTTGTTTATAGGAGATGTCACTGAGCTTATTGCACCGTTGAACCACGCGCACGCGAACCTCGAAAACTTTCCAGTTTTCTGTGCGTGAGTAAGCGTGGCCAAACATGCCAGAACATGTGTTTCTGGTTGTGATGCAGAATGAGAACGCCGCACGAAAATAAAAGAGACACTTGCACACCTTATGACACACATTCTCTAGTGCAGTGGATCTCAACCTCGTTCCTGAAGGGGCCTCCAATAGTACACACGTTGGATGTCTGCTAAAAGGGATAGTCCACTTAAAAATGACTTCCCCTCATTTCATTCCAAACCTTTCTTCTGTAAAAAACAGAAGAAGATATCTTGATGAATGTTTGGGGTCCAGTGGAACCCTATTTGGTTGCCAACATTCTGCAAAATATCTTCTTTTTTTTTTCCACAGAAGAAAGTAAGTCATACAGGTTTGGAATGACATGAGGGTGAGTAACTGATGACAGAATATCTTTTCATACCTGATTAAACTCATCAGCTCATTAGTGGAGACATCCAAAAATGTGTAGTGTCTGGTAGCCTTCAGGAACCTGGTTTGGGAGGAGCGCTTACCTTCCAACCAGCTGAGCTGTTGCTGTCGCCTTTGTCTTTAAAGTATGGGACGCTTCTGACCATCCAGTCGTAGATCTGGGACAATGTCAGTCTCTTGTCTGGGGCACTCTCTATGGCTTTCGTGATAAGGTCTGCGTAGGACAGGTTGCCCCATGCGTTCCTCCTCGAAGATGACTTCCGGGGAGTTTGCTGTTGGCTGCCCTGACCGCTCGCCCCCGGGCTCGCCGCGGTTGCAGAAGAGGGCTGAGAAGAAAGCGGGGAGCCTGTGTTCTCCTGACCGCTAGAGGTATGCAGTTCCTCAGCCAGGATTGGGCTGCCGTTGTCCTCTCCTTCACCCATGCTGTTGGCGTTGATTGCCATTGCATTGTCATCCTCATCATCCTCTTCTTCGGGGATTATGTCAGTGTCATTGGACGCAGGCTTCGCCGAGCTGGACTCTGGCAAGGGCCAAGTGCATGATCTCGGCCGCTTCTGTGGCTCAAAATCCGGATCGATGGCTACGTCCAGAGAGGACAGTGGCTCCAGGGTTGTCTCGGCCATTGCCTCTACCAGCCTTCTCTGATGCTCCTCTGTACTGTCTTGGTCAATGTTAAACAGGCAGTGGGAAGCGGTCACAGTCGCATTCCATGAATGCACCTCTACTCTAAATGGTGCTTAAATGCTTCTTGAGTGACTAGTGCAAATCTTAATGAAAATTAACACCCCTCCCTGTGTTTCAGAAAGACAAAAATATGATATATAATTTAAAGCCATGTGACATGAAATACACCATAATCATATGTGACCATGGACCACAAAACCAGTAGCATGGGTATATTTGTAGCAATAGCTGTTTTTGGCCGTTGTATGGGTCAAAATTATCAAATTTTCTTTTATGCCAAAAATCATTGAGATATTAAGTAAAGATCATGTTCCATGAAGATATTTTGTAAATTTCCTATTGTGAATATATCAAAACTTAATTTTTAATTAGTAATAGGCTTATGCATTGCTAAGAACTTCATTTGGACAACTTTAAAGGCGATTTTCTCAATATTTTGATATTGTTTCACCATCAGATTCCATTTTTTCAAATAGTTTTATCTCAAACACAAACCAATAGAAAGCTTATTTATTTAGCTTTCAGATGATGAATACTTAATTTCTTGATGAATATCTTAATTTAAAAAAACTGACACTTATGACTGGTTTTGTGTTCCAGGGTCACATATACAGCTGTACATTATATATACACATACTCACACATGCACATTACATTACAGAGAGAGAGACTATTATGCACTTTAAATGTAACATTTTGCCATCTAAATAAGGCAGATTTAAGCTACTATTTCAAAAGTCATTAAAGGTATAATTAAACGTATCATATTTCGATGAGACTGATGAAACAGTGAACATTAAACGCTTCTGGAAATGCGGGGCTGGTACGCGCAGCACTCACGTGAAGATATAAACAAATATTAGCATGTATACTGTACACAATGTGCTCCGCTTTCACTTTAATTTAACACTTGCTGGATGGCATATTCTTGCTCGTTACACTTTCATAATGACACACTCTGACTCATATTAGATTATTCGTATTCCAATGGAGATGACCGCACGAAAGATATTAAAACCGCTGTTACTGTGAAAGTGAAGAATTTAGGACATGAAACGTATTGCTGTTCCATAACAATATTCAATATTATTAATATGATAGTTGACTGGATTCCGAAAAACAGCGAGAATGCAAAGTGGATAAATAAGACAAACATTTTGAAAATGTTGTAATGTTTAAAATTACATTACTAATGTAAAACTTTAACGTTTTCAAAAGCGTAATTAACATAACTGTATTATACCATTGCAACCTAAATATCATTAAATTATTCCTTAAGGTGTATTTGCACACGCTGCGCACATAAATTCTAACTGTCAGCCAAAATGTTATGACAGCACTACTATTGTACCTACTGTAAATAACAAATCCAGTACATTAAAAAATGTGTATATATATACATACATGCATACATACACACACACAAATGCATAAGAATATATTATAATATTAGCATGCAAATGCAATACCTCAACACGCACCATTCAGCCAGAGCCGTTTCTCTCCTGTGTCGCACTCCAGTCACTTGGTGCACTGATGTAATACAACTATATCTCTCCAGCGCACTTCGCCAGTAGCCACGGACAAAGCGCCACAACGTCACTGCACACAACCATCACAAGCAGTAAGTCACTGTAGTGACAAAAGAACTGAACTGTCAGAGGCACAGCACATTCAGCGGGCTAGAATCAAAGCGCCGTTGTGTCAGATGAAGACAACTACAACAACGAGGACAGAACTACGCGTGCTCGTAGACTGCACTGATCATTTTGTGCTATTTGCCAGTTTCTTCGCATTCCTAAGTCTCTTTAACAATTAAAGGTAGAGACGCGACTACCGCTTCTGACAGTGTCTTGTTAAAGCGCGCACCAATGCCTCGATGTCACGAACGGTACATTGCAAAAAAAAAAAATCCCATCCAGAAGTCCCCTTCTCTTTCTGCACCTATCTGTCTATCTAAATGCACAGAAGGACTATCTACTCTAATCGTCTGTCAGCACTCAAACGAGCTCAACTTAGGACTGAGTGACTGGAGGAGGGCGAGAAGAGAAACGCAGCCTCTACCGCTGACAGGGACCTGCCCCCTAGATTCCGCGCATGGGATCGCCTCTTAAAGGGCCACTGCGCCCCATCACAGCTGCCAACAGGCGAGAGGACATGTTCAAACAAGTCACTCCAAGCTCTGAGAGCCTATATCAGTTTATCGGATTTCCAAATATAGATTCAGTTGCTGGAAACTGTAGTTCAGACATGCAAACAACGTTATCTTGGAATATTATCTGGAATGTTCTATAGATTAGAGACAACTTTTTCAGGTAACACAAGTAGCCAGGAGTAGGACAGTATTAAGGGAGTTATTGTGACAAATTTGGTTATAATCAGATGCTTGATAAGTAATATCTAAAAGGAATAGTTCACCCAAAATGTAATTTTCTCCACTGATCCAACGGTTTTGTTTTCTTTGTGAAGCTTGTCCGGTGGTTTGAAATGAAAATTCACTCTGTTTTGTAAATGCATGTTACAGATCTTTTTGTGAATGATTGATTAATTGATTGATTATTTTAGTTATTTTTCATTTTACCTTGTAATTAATACTCAAAATGTCACAACGGGATCTTCCAGGGAAACAACACACTTCTCTCTGGTTAATTATACAGGTTTTCTCCAATCATTTAGTCTGCTTAAACTCACCGGTGAAAACCCACATCTCATACTGACACTGGACCACAAAACCAGTCGTAGGTAGCACGGGTATATTTGTAGCAATAGCAAACAATACATTGTATGGGTCAAAATTATCGATTTTTCTTTTACGAAAATAATTAGGATATTAAGTGAAGATCATTTTCCATGAAGATATTTCGTAAATTTCGGAACTCTCTCTCTCTCTCTCTCTCTATTATAATGATATGCATTGTTAAGAACTTCACTTGGAAAACTTTAAAGGAATTTTCTCAATATTTTGATTTTTTTTGCATCCTCAGATTCCAAATAGTTGTATCTCAAACACAAACCATACATCAATGGAAAGCTTATTTATTCAGCTTTCAGATGATGTATAAATCTCAATAAAAAAAAAGACCCTTATGACTGGTTTTGTGGTCCAGGGTCACAAATTATATTTCAGGCCTATAGCAAGAGCAGTGAACAGTTTCAAAATTATACTTTCACTGTATGAGTTTTTTTGTTCTACTTTCTTCCTTTCTTGGATCTTTCCATTAAAATCCACTCTCAACTTTAAAATGAATGTAAAATTACCCATTCCCCTCAATAAAGAAAATAATTTGGGTTGGTAAATAACATTTTAATTTTAATGGAACAATTTGTTTAAAAAAAAAAAATGAATAATGAAAATATTTGGTAATTAACTGAAAACAAAAAACGAGTTTTACCTGCTCTGGGGTCAGTGGCAAATGTTGAGGCATGTCTTGTATTTACCTTCCGCTGGCCCTTTAATCCCAGCGTGAAGTCGCTCTTCATGACACGCCCCCTGCTGCCATCCTCGTTTTATTCAAACACATGACGTAATTCATAATCAAGAAATTTGCTCTGCCGTTTGCTCTCCTCCGTGGCGCTTCTCTAGTACAGTGACGTCTTATCAAAACACGAGCACGTCTTTGTTCCTGCAGGGATGCGTATTTTCTCGGGCGCGGTGAATTCGACGATGCTTGTAAAGGAATGCGCACTCATCCACCTGTACGCATTGACACAAGTGCTTTAATCGAGATACATGATAAGATTAATAATGACATTACTGCACCTGTAAAAACATACAGAACTCATGTTATGACATAATCGGCACGATATTAGAGCGGTGCCATTCTGTGATACAACTGCATGGCCAACAACAAGTGTCACTAAAGACTGTTTTTCTCATTCAATCACTAAAGATGTAACAATTGTTTGCTCCTCTATTCACTCCTTATCTTTTCAAAATCAGCCCCCTCCCCTTCTGTCTCCCTTTCCTTTGTTCTTGTATGGATGGAAGAGTCTGCAGGTGACCTCTACAAGAACGGTGTAGAAATAGCCCTGCTAGCTCTTGGAAATGTCTTGGAACTGTTCCTCAATACCTCAGACAGTATGTTTCCAGTAATGTCACTGTAGGTTACATATATTGTCATGTGGAAGCTGAATAGTAGATATGATGTGTCAGTCCAAGGTCTGTTATTGGACGTGTATTTATGGCACTTGTTTCCCTTTAGCATGTATAAATGTTTGGTCAGTATATCTGAGGATATGGTAATAGATTGTACTGATTTGTTTGTAGGTGAGGGTGCCTAGTCTAGTTCTCTCTGGGAGGAACAAATAGGGAGCTGCAGTGTGCTTTGCTAGTGTAATGTAAAACAATAACACAGAGCACGTGGGTGTGAACAGGCAGCAGAACTATCTTCTACTGCCACCTTTAGACCAAAATGAGAAATGACAGAAAATAGACCCTTTAAATGTTAAAGGGACAGTTCACCCAAAAATGAAAATTCTGTAATTAATTCCTCCTCATGTGGTTCTAAACCCGTAGGGCCTTTGTTCATCTACAGAACACAAATTAAGATATTCTGGATGAAACGTGAGCTTTATGACCCTCCATAGATAGAAATGAAACTGAAATGTTCCTAGGCCCAGAAACGTAGTAAGAACATCAGTAAAACAATCCATGTGACATCAGTAGTTCAACCGTAATTTTACAAAGCTACAACAATATTTTGTGCACAAAACAAAAATTCTAATAGATTTGTAGGCACAGGAACATTTCACTTACGTTGCTGTCCATGCAGGGTCAGAAAGCTCTTGGAATTGATCAAAAATATCTTAATTTGTGTTCTGAAGATGAACAAAGGTCTTACTGGTTTGGAAAAAAATGAGGGTGAGTAAATAATGACACAATTTTAATTTTTGGGTGAACTATCCCTTTGAGATTTTAAAGAAACTGGTCTGGTGACTGTTTTTGGAGCTTATTCTTATCAAGGTTGGTCCAAAGATAAGATAAGAAAAGATAAGATAAAATAAGATGAGATAAGATAAGATGTGCGTTCAGCATTTAACGGTACCACAACTAGAACAATGTTTAATGTTTTATTGTAAACTTTTTAACAATTTAAATATGAAAGCCCATTTCCACCACTCCAAAACAAAACACTTTGGTAAATCATAATTATTGCATATAGTTAAAATCTGAGACGAATTACGTCAGTTTATGTCAAGATAATTTATGTTAATGACTTGTGTCATAATTTATCTCAAATTTTCTCATAATTATTACTTTTATGTACATTATTATATTACTTTTTATAAGTTACTATTACTTATTTATGAAAACATGCTTTCATATTTAATGAAGCATAACTGCATAAATTCACACTTTAAAACAATTTAAATTTCGGCAATACATTGTGTTCTCTCTCACAGTGAGAGTGTATTCCAAAGTACATAATGTACCAAATACCACAGAATACATTATCCACTAGAGGGTGCTAGACGTCTCCTTATTTGACAGCATGCATTCTCATTCTGCAGTCAGTGAGCTTTAGTTTTGTATTTTAATGGTAATGTGAGCATATGGATGATTCCACTTGCTTTTAAAATAATAAGATGAGGCTTGTTTATGGTGATTAAAAGATATCATCCCAAATGTTACGCGAGGCCACAAAAACTTTCCATGGACTCTATAAAGAGGTAGTTGGCAACTGCAAGAGTTTCAGTTCATGTTTGACTCCGATCCCCACTTAGCCAGTACTGTTCTGTTTGCATCTCTGTGAGGCGAGATATTGTCCTCTGGAAGGCAAAGACCTCTTCATCTGCTGTGAACAATGTCAGCCGCTCACTGGCCTCCTGAGCAAAATAAATGCAGTTCTTATGAGCGATTACAAATGCATTTCTGCAGGAATGAGACAGAACCAAGGCTTGTTAAAATAAACTACAGAGATTTTATCTATTCTAAAGGGTTGATTTCAATACACAGCCACAAATATTTACATGTCACTGTTGCCTGCTGAGTATAATAGTATATAAATAATACCAAAATAACACTGTCGTGGACTGGTAGAAAGCATTTTTCAGATATGTTATGCATACAACATTAATGTGTGCTGTCAGTATGTGTTTATGTAATGCCTATAATTGGCACTGTTAGGGTGTTGTCATTACATCAGTCAGGCCGAGTTCATCTATCATCAGGCGATCTCTTGCTTCCTCTCCAGTCATTGGTCCCTGATCAAGGAGGCGGTGTAATGATGCATCAGCCAGTATCACCACTCTAACCTGAGAGTTTAGACACAGAAAGTGAACCGTATAGATAGGTTGGTGCTAACGGAGTACGACAAAGGTATTAGGTTTTGAGGATTACACATGAATAATAGGTGTTTTTGATTCTGAAAATGGACGTTTAACAGGGCTCTACCATTTCAGTCACATTTGGGATTGAAAATTACTGCGTGCGACTATGAAAAATATTTAGGAGCGAGTTGAGTAATGTATCACAGACGTATCTCACGAATCCATTCATAAACAAAGTGTAGAGTGTAAATAAGAGATTTATTGTGCAGTGCAAAGAGCTTCGTTGACTATAATGGAACTTGGTGAGATTGCGATGAACTAAGATGAGTGACAGCTTTTAATGATTTTTAAGGGAGATTGTAAATGAGATACTGATTTAATATGCCAGTTAAATAAGAAGTTAATATTAAAGGAGAAGTCCACTTCCAGAACAACAATTTACAGATAATGTACTCACCCCCTTGTCATCCAAGATGTACATGTCTTGCTTTCTTCAGTCGTAAAGAAACAATGTTTTCTGAGGAAAACATTTCAGGATTTTCCTCCATATAATGGACTGATATGGTGCCCCGAGTTTGAACTTCCAAAATGCAGTTAAAATGTGGCTTCAAACGATCCCAAATGTGGTTGTAAACAATCCCAGCCGAGGAAGAAGAATCTTATCTAGCGAAACGATCGGTTATTTTCATAGAAATAATACAATTTATATACTGACAAATGCTCGTCTTGTCTTGCTCTCCCTGAACTCTGTGTATTCTGGCAAAATCTCCAATCATATTTTCTCCCTCAACTTCAAAAACGTCCTATATTGTTGTTTTACCTTTTTTGTTAAGGGTGTTTGATCTTCTTTGCATGTTCACTTTGGGTCAGAACTTCTGCAGCGATGTGGGATGATTTTGAAATGATTTTTGAAGTTGAGGGAGAAAATACGATCTGAGTTTTTCAACATACCCTAACTGTCTTGAGTCAGAATACACAGAGTTCAGGGAGAGCAAGACAAGACGAGCATTTGAGATTAAAAAGTGTTTAAATTGTATTTTTTAAATGAAAATAACCGATTGCTTTGCTAAATAAGACCTTTCTTCCTCGGATTGGATCGTTTACAACCACATTTGGGATCGTTTGAAGCCGCATTTAAACTGCATTTTGAAAGTTCAAACTCTGGGCACCGTATCAGTCCATTATATGGAGAACAATCCTGAAATGTTTTCCTCAAAAAACACAATTTCTTTATAACTAAAGAAAGAAAGACATAAACATCTTGGATGACAAGGGGGTGAGTACATTATCTGTAAATTGTTGTTCTGGAAGTGGACTTACATTGTCTGAGTATAACACTATTTTATGATTTTGTCGTCAAAAATAGTTTGAAGCAAGTCACAATTGAGCCTCTGCGCATCTCCATTCAAACACAGCAAGTGTTTCTAAAAAGAAAAGTAAGCATGGTCTATGTAAGCTTGAAGGAAGTCAGGGTTATTATACGTTTGGAAGACTCATTACCTTTTGGTCATAAAAGTTGTCAATGAGTGTGGTGAAGCGTCTAGCCTGGTCCTTCATTCCGAGTCGGAAGGGAGGAACGTTTCGTATGATGACCGTGTCAAACCGCCGTGCGATTTCTAAATAATCACCTGCACCCAATGGCTTTAACAACAAATGAACACAAACACACGTAAAAAATTAGATGACATAAATGATCAAACAGAGATTTTTAGCTATTTTCTTGATATTTAGTGAGCTCTTCTGCTTAAAGGGATAGTTCATCAAAAAACTAAAATTATCTTTATTTTCTTATTCTCATGAGGTTTTGCTTCATTTTTGATTTCTATTCATGGTAATTAAATGTAAAAATGACTACATTATTCAAAACAGAAAAATGAAAGTCATACAGATATGGAACGATATGAGAATGAGTAAATGGTGATTTTTTTTAAAAAGAATTTAATGCATGAAGGATAAATAAATGATGTTCTTTTGAACTTACTAATTCTAATATATATATATATATATATATATATATAATTATTATTATTATTATTATTATTATAATTTAATATATTAATAGTAACACATGTTGTTATATTTTAAAAACATCTTACCAACCTCAAACTTTTGTTATAACAGTAATGTATATTATGTTTAGAAGTACAATATAAAATGTAAATTCATCTTCTTCACCATCAGAGGTCTTTCCACCTTGACAGTGATGTCTCTGAAGTCTTGGCACATACCTTTTTACCCATCCATCTCTCTCATCTCATGTGCTTATTCCCTCTTGAATTTTTGTCTCTAATCTTCTATTTCATCCTATATTCTGTATCTTCTCTGGGTAATATGTATCTCTGTGGTAACTAAGTGGAAAGGCACATTAACACATGCTGACATAGTCCCAACTGCATTAGCCTGACCATGAAGATGAAGAAGTTGAGGACTCTTCAGACAAATCCACACATGTACACGCACACGCACACGCACACTCGCACACAAACACACACACACACACTCGCTCACACTCTCAGTACATTGAAGTGAACAGCGCTCTCAAAAGCACTGAAGGACGCAGAGACAGTGCCTCGGCTCCATTAGAGAGCAGCATACTCATTCTTTCTTTCCTTCACAAACAAAAAAAAGGGAGCATCATACTGGTAAACCAAGTCCAAGGTTACATACATAAACAAGCGCACACACATACAAGCTGGCTTGGAGTAGCCATAAACAGGGCTGGCGTGATAAAAATTAAGGTGTAGAGAGATGGATGGATGAAGACATAGGCAATTACATAGTATCAGGAGAGTAGGATGATGGTTTTGGTAGTAGTAGACGAACATGAGAAAAACAAAGTGCAAAAAGCAGAGTGATACATAAGAAAAAATAAGAGGGTAAAATATGTTGCCCTCATATACTGATCAGGGATCAGCTTTTTTTAACAGAAGGCAAAGGTTAAACTGGGATTTTTGAGGATTTTTAAAATCTGGCAATGAATCTGGTTCCCCAGGAAAGACATGATTTTCTTTCCATTTCAGAAATAGTAACCTGTGTTGAAATGCGTTTGTGTTTGGATAAGTAACTTTTAGAATTTAATTTTTTTATTCAGCATGGTGCATTAAATTGGTCAATAGTGGGAATTAATACTTTGCAATTACAGGAATAAATGGCATAAAATATTTTAAAATCTAAAGCAGTTATTTTAAGTTCATAATGACATTTTTACTGTATTTATAATCAAATACACTACCAGTCAAAAGTTTTTGAACAGTAAGATTTGTAATGTTTTTTAAAGAAGTCTCTTCTGCTCACCAAGCCTGCATTTATTTGATCCAAAATACAGAAAAAGCAGTAATGTTGTGAAATATTTTTACTATTTAAAATAACTCTCTATTTGAATATTTTTTTAAATGTAATTTATTCCTGTGATCAAAGCTACATTTTCAGCATCATTACTCCAGTCTTTAGTTTCACATGATCCTTCAGAAATCATTCTAATATGCAGATTTCGAGAAACATTATTATTATTATTATTATTATTATTATTATTATTATTATTATCATCATCAATATTTAAAATAGCTGCACATTTTTGTTTCAGGATTTTTTGATGAATACAAAGATCCAAAGATAAGCATTTTAATTGATTATATTAATATAATAATTTATATGTAATAATTAAAGAAATGAATACTTTTATTTAGCAACGATGCTTTAAATGGATTAAAAGTGATGATAAAGACATTTATAATGTTACAAAAGATTTTTATTTCAGATAAATGCTGTTCTACTGAACCTTCTATGCATCAAAGAAACCTGAAAATGCTAAATGACCTTAAAAATTCACCTTTGAAATCACAGGAGTAAATTACATTTTAAAATATATTAAAATATTTTATTTCAAATATATTCAAAATTTCAAATATTTAAAAATTTTAATGTTTTTGACTTCTTTCTGAATTCTCTTAAAGATCCTATTAAACCCAATCTTTTAAGTTGCATTCATAAAAATGTAAAAATCAAGCAAATTATATATTAAACAAAACAAAAATACTCAAACATACAAATAAAATGAATCTAGAAAAAAAAAAAAGCCTTTATGGTATTTCCAGGTCCAGTGGCAAAATTCTTTTGACCTTAGTAGTCCTGGGTTCAAAACAGGGGCTTTTTTTTATGATTTTACTGGAACTGAAAGTGGCCCACATTGGAAGACAGGGAAGTATAATGTTTTTAACTAATGAATTTTCTTTCTTTCTTTCTTTCTTTCTTTCTTTCTTTATGTAGAGTGATTACTCTGACTAAATATAGGTGGAATGACAAGCTCCTAATATTTTTATATTCTTTTTTTTTTAATATAAGGTGCCGTTCTGCTGTTCCTTTCCAATTTAATCACTGCCTTCCTATATCCACATCTAAAACGTTTGGAAAAGACACCACAAACCAGATCTTAAATCATCATTTTGTGTCATTTTCTCCACACTCACTTGCTCACACAGCTCTTGAAAGGTGCAGTCTGCGATGGTTCCACAGGTCCGGCTCAGGGTTACTTCTCTTCCCTGCACGTTCAGCACCCTTGGCCTGGTTACTATCAATGGTTAGAGGCAAACATACAATTACTGACTGAAATTGAAAGATCTAACACTTTAGCACTGAAACAATAAGGTCCACAACACTACAAGATCAAACCTCACCCACTAAGTCAAGAAATATCCACTCTTAACCTTAAAACCCCCGTCTATGCAAAGGCAAATGAACTCGCTTACCATCATTTTGTCTGTATGCCAGTTCCTCAAACAGCGTATTGACAGCATTCTCTGCATCAGGCTCACTTGATCTATGGAAAGCGAGTGAAAGAGAGAGATAATTGAATATGAAATTAACCAGGTTTGAAGTGGTCACATCAAACAGTGCGTGCTGAAGGCTTGTGTTTGAATTTTCACAGTGCCTCAATAGAACAGGATGTTGGATTCAAAACGCAAACATTGAGAGAGTGTGAATAAGAGGGAGCAGCAATCAGGTGTCAACAAACACATGCATATTAACATCCTCTAAAAGAGCAGCTGTTGAGATAAAGGGTTTATAATAAGTCAGAAAAAGACGCAGAGTGTATATTTATATTAACGTGCACTCGTGAAATGTAATTCTTCCCTTGCCATTCATTATCAGTTCTGTTTTCTCTTCTCAGTCGGAGGCGATTGTAACATTTTACATTTTTTCCTTTTCCAAATCTACCTGCAATCTTTTATCAGAAACAAGTAAAGAATATATGATATATAATGTTTAATTGTAATAAATACACTATCATTCAAGTTTGAGGTCAATTATGCCCACCAAGCCTGCATATATTTAATAAAAAAAATACAGTAAAAAGCTCGGGAAACATTTCTTATTATTATCAATGTTAAAAAAAATAGTTGTGCTACTTAGTAGAGTTCAGAACAGAATTTATTTGAAATATCAAAATATCTTTGTAACAATATAAATTTATTTACTGTCACTTTTGATTAACTTTTGATTTAATGTGCCCTTGCTGAAAATTTAAATTTCTTTAAAAACTTGTGAAAGGTAGTGTATTTTTTGCTCACCAAGCCTTTATTTATTTGATCCAAAACATAGCAAAAGCAGTAATTTTGTGAAATATTTTTACTATTTAAAATAAGTGCTTTCTATTTGAATACATTTTAAAATGTAATTTTTTTTCCTGTGATTTCAATGCTGTCTTTTTAGCATCATTACTCCAGTTATATGATCCATCGGAAATCATCCTGATTTGGTCAAAAAAATGTTGACAACAGCTGAGTAAAATTTTTTCCGGTTTCTTTTCTTTTGTAACTTAATGTCTTTATCATCACCTCTGATCAATTCAAAGTATCCTTGATAATTAAAAGTATTGTAATTTATTCCTGTGATCAAAGTTAAATTTTCAGCATTATTACTCCAGTCTTCAGTGTCACATGATCCTCCAGAAATCATTCAAAAAGGCTGATTTGCTGTTCAAGAAACATTTATTATTATTATCAATATCTAAAACATTTGAGTACATTTTTTTTTCAGGATTCTTTGATGAATAGAAAGATCCAAAGATCAGCATTTATCTAAAATAAAAAGCTTTTGTAACATTATACACTATACCATTCAAAAGCTTGGAGTCAGTATAATTTTTATTCTTTTTTTTTTTTTTTTTGAACAGAAATTAATACTTTTATTTAGCAAGGATGCTTTAAATTAATCAAAAGCGATGCTAAAAAAAATGTATAAAGTTACAAAAGATTTCTTTTTCAGATAAATGCTGTTTAAATTCATCAAAAAAAAAAAAAACCTGAAAAGAATTCTACTCAGCTGTTTTCAAGATAATAATAATAATAATGATAATAATAATAATAATGTTTTTTGAGCAGCAAATCAGAATATTATAATGATTTCTGAAGGATCATGTGACTGAAGTAATTATGCTAAAATCACACAAATAAGTTACATTTTAAAACAATTTATTCTTATTATTTTAAATAGTAAAAATATTTCTAAACTGTACTGTTTTTGCTGTACTTTGGATCAAAGAAATGCAGGCTTGGTGAGCAGAAAGACTTCTTTAAAAAACATTAAACATCTTACTGTTCAAAAACTTTTGACTGGTAGTGTATATGTATAATTTGTTAGGAATAACACAAGTTATTTCTTATTATATTATTATCAGTATTAAAAACAGTTCTGCTTTTTAAAGCCATAAAAGTACTGAAGATCCAATAAACAAACAAAGAAATAATTATGTCATTGGACACCTAATTAGTGTACTGTGATACAGTGTACACTATCCAGCTTTTTAAAAATTACCAGTTCAATGTTGTTACATCACTCTTTCACAGAGCGAGAAAGAGTTGACTTACACGTAGTATACTTTTCCTGCTGCTTCCATTTCTCTTGTCCGGTAGTCTATTCCAGTGTCAAGACGGACAGTATGACAGTGCTCCTGTACAGCAAAGAGAGAGATATGGTAAAAGAGAATAGCTGCAAATAAGAAAAGTGACAGTGTTTCACTGAGTTAGTTTAAATGACAGTAGTTTTGTTGTATTGCAATACACAGCTCACCCCTAGGGGGTGACAATGCCACATGTAGATTTCTAAAACACTTAATATAATTGCTATAACAAAATAATACTGATACCATGTGATCTATATTATTATCCATATGATTAAGATTGACATTAAGTTTGAACTTTTCTAATGACTTTAAACTATTGTTTTAGCATCCAGGTATTAATAGTAATATCTTACATAGTCTAAACAATAAATACATTATTATTAAATACATCTGATAGACTTTATCAGTTTTCACAATGCAAGTATAGAAGTGCCTTGTTTCTGAATATCATGAAATTGCTAGTGAAACTAGTTTAGGGTCAAATAAAATAATGCGTACTAACTACGTCAGCACCGTTAAACATGTTAGTCGCTCAATTTTATGGAGTGACTGTGTGGAACCACAAGTATATCAAACCTCTGTGATGAGAAAAAAAAAAAAAAACATTAAAAAAAGGAACAAAATGCTGGAGAAACGATGACAAAAATGACTGATGAAAAGGAAGGGTGATTATTTTTAACAGGATGTGGATAATATGTGGTATTTAGGCGAGAGGCCTTTGCCTGAATCAGTCCTCAATGACAGCTCCAGCGAATTATGAAATCAGTGAATTTTCCGCCACCCTCCTCCTTGAACTAAAGATAATTAGCAATCACCACACAGAGCGAGAGAGGAGCGATCTATTCCTCTTCTTCCTGTATCTCTCGCCTCTTCCCCCCATTCTCCAGCGCTGTCAACTTTTCTCTCTCGAGCGCAGAGTTCCGCGTCCGAGCCAATTGGCTGAATCAGCCGTAATGACAGGCTGACAAACCGCGAGCAGAAGAACACAAAAGGAAAAGTGTCACTTCATCAACCCTGCTCGACCTTGTCACCAGGCCGCCGTGTAAACAGCCGCCACGGCCACGACAACCGCGCTTCCCCAGCAGCCATCAAAACGGGTTATTTCTCTGCACACACCCTATTCCGTCTATTTTTTTTTTTCTTTTTGTAAAAACTTTCCATTTCTGCAAGTGTATCTTAACGGTTGATGGGCCATCTCGCAGGAGAGTAATCGTGAGGAGGGAGAGGGGGAGAGAAATACAATCAGTAATGATTCCAGTGCATGGTTCTTTATAATCAGTTGAAGACACGTCCTCTTGTGGATCATTGCATGATTATGGCCTTTGATGGGTTCATTAAGGACTCATAACTCCTCAAAGATCTTCATCGTCGGCCCTTGTCAACTCAGAATGCACTTTGCCACGCAAATGTAATGCGCATCTTCGGCCTTCAACAAGACCTGCCAGACCTCTCAAAGTGTGCAGGATCTCCTAAATGACTGACCTTTTAATAAAATAACAAAAACCTGTTTCTGTGGATTTAGAAATTACATAACTGAAATTACATCATTAGTGGACAATTTTAGCCATGTTGACAACTTTTTTTTAACAGACATAGCCACTGATTTAAACCACCCCTACTGCTTCAATAAACACCCAAAAGTTGTCCATGTTGCCTATGACATGTCAGCCAACCCATGTTGTTGTAAAATCCATCTATCTATCTATCTTTCTATCTATCAATCTATCTATCTATCTATCTACAGAGGCAGGTATGATTTCCGATTACCATTTTTAATTATCTCTCAGGTAACATGGACATATATCCATATATTTTAAGATTTGACAGACATTACCAAAAAAAAAAAAAAAGAATAAAAAATCTTCTTCATCAATAATAATAATTTTAGTTTTTATTTATTTTTGTAATACCATTATGTGATATTGCAAAAATAAAGTAAATTAATTAAAATAAGAAATATTTTTCATAATAACAATAATAATAATAATAATAATATTTATTGTATTTTTTGTAATACCCTGCATGTCCTTGTTACCATATATATATATATATATATATATATATATATATATATGAATAAATTTACACACATACACACACTACCAAAAGTTTTTGAACAGTAAGATTTTTAACCAAGCCTGCATTTATTTGCAGCAAAAACTGTATAATTTTGAAATATTTTTACTATTTCAAATCACTGTTTTCTATTTGAATATATTTATATTTTAAAATGTTTAAAATGTGATTTATTCCTGTGATTTTAAAGCTGAATTTTTAGCATCATTACTCCAGTCACATGATCCTTCAGAAATAATTCTAATATTCTGATTTGATTTGATTTTTTGATGAATAGAAAGTTCAGAAGAACAGCATTTATCTGAAATAGAAATCTTTTGTAACATTATAAATGCCTTTATCATCACTTTTGATAAATTAAAAACATTTTTGCTAAATACAAGTTTTAATTTCTATAATATCTTTGTGTATATAATTTCTAGTGTATAATGTTACAAAATTATTATTATTTTTTAAATTGCAGATAAATGCTGATCTTTGGATATTTCTATTCATCAAATAATCCTGAAAAAATGTACTCAACTGTTTCGAACATTGATAATAATTGTTTCTTAAATAGCAAATCAGCATATTAGAATGATTTCTGAAGGATCATGTGAGACTGAATGATCCTGAAAATTTTGCTTCGATCACAGGAATAAAAGACATTTTAAATATATTCAAATAGAAAGTAGTTATTTTAAATAGGAAAAATATTTCACAATATTACTGTTTTTGTTGTACTTTGAATCAAATAAATGCAGGCTTGGTGAGTAGAAGAGACTTCTTTAAAAAACATTACAAATCTTACAGTTCAAAAACTTTTGACTGGTAGTGTGTGTATATATATATATATATATATATATATATATATGAAATGTGCATAAATGTATATTTATATACATATAAATACTCATATATGTAAACAAACTTTTATTCTGAATGCGATTAATCAATTTGGCAGCTCTATAAAAAATATAAAGAACAAATAAAATAAATTTGATTAATTATCAATTGTATAGACAAAGTTTATTTTAAAAAGTTAATCTCGTTGCATGTGCCCACAGCTTCCCTTCCCAACCATTTAGAATGAAAATGAAGTCTGTCTCTCTTTCTGTCCGTCTTGCTCTCTCGCTCTCTCTTTCTATCTCTTCTCCACTCCTCAAAAAAGTTGCCTTTGAGTTTTTCAAAGCAAGGGTTGCCATTGAGCTCCAACAAAAGCCAAGGATAGCTGGCGATTGGACCCTGATGAGGTCCACTACCTCATTACTGACAGCCGAAAACATTTGATGCTTTTTTCCCTCCTGTTTGGGAGGAAGAGGGGCGGATTGACAGAGCCTGGCTTAAGGAGCGCGCGCTGGGAGAACTGAAAAAGAGAGGTGGCAGAGGGGGACAGGGGGGAAAGGTTGTAGTCCATTCATCTTTGTGTGTCTTACAGCCTCTGTGGCTAGGAGAAAAGAAAAGGGGGGGTGGAAGCAGGGGCGGGGTAAAAAGAGAACGAGAGACAGCTTAAAACACTGCCTTTATGCTTTTGAGTCCAGGACGACTCCTCTTACATCAAAGTGTTTTTACCACTGCGGTGTGTGATTTTGTCTCCCTCTCTGTGTGTGTGTGTGCGTGTCTTGAGTGAATGTATTGAGAGATTAGGTGACTAGTGAGTGTGTGTGAGGGAGAGAAAGAGAGAGAGAGAGCGCTATGGGGGTGGTTAACGACGTGAACGCACTAATTACGCCTAATTATCTATTCCCTTTACATGTAACCGGCTTTGTTAGTTACTCGGAACGCTCTCAAAACATACTCCAAATGTTCTCACAACCTCTCCTTGCCCTGTCCAGGACTCTTAAAGAAACATCACCCTTGGAACATCTGTCTCGCTTTGAAAGCACGGACCCCCCAGACCTCCGCAGAGGCCACAGGCCACAGCCCTCATCCTCTCCATCACAATCATTCGCTCCTCAGTCTTTGCTAATCTGCGCCTGCTAAAAACATGACTGACCAACTTTAGTGGTGACTTGGCAAAACAACATCTTTTGAGTGACTGTTAACAAATGTCGAAGCCTTAAATGTTGGTCTTACGGCTTATTCACACTAAAGCCAGAAGTTTTGAAAGAGGAAAAACATGACTAACAACTAATTTAATTTTCAGGGAATGACCCAATTTTGCAGTAGTTTGTATAGAAAACAATGTTTGGAAGTATTTTGTGTTTTTAATGTTTCTTAGTCGTATTGGCCTTGATGAAAACAGGCTTTTAGACATCAAATTGAAAAGTAATAGCAGCAAAAAAAAGAGACAGCGACATTACTGGCATCCACTTTTCTGTCCTTCTCTCTGTTATTGGATGTCTCTCATAGGTCTGTCTTTATTAACTGCCTCTAATTAATCAGATCAAGGGGGAGTCAGTTTGTCTAGTCAACCATTTTTCAACTACTTCAGGGTTCTGTAAAAGTTTAGACTTTTTTATGATAAAAATACTCTGAAGGAAAGCAGAGATGAGAAATATTAGAAATAGGAGGTTAACAAAAGGTCAGTGGAACAATAACAGCCATCCAACATAAATTGCCTCTTTTCATTTTTGCTCCATCTTCAAGTCATTCAATCTTCATACACTCATCCTTACCCACTAGAGACCTTCACCATGAAAACACACACACACACACACACACACACACAAAAAACCAAGACAACCATATGCAGCATATAGTCCAACCAAAGGCACACGGGGAACAGCAGAGAAAAGCAGTTAGCCAAAATGAAGACAGACATTTGAGCGAAAATAACATCATCATGCGTTGTGTTACTCGTGAATATGCGTCAATGACTGACATGGAAGATAAGAAATTGTTGAATAAACCGCTATTTTCATTTCTTTGTGCACAGAAAGTATTCTTGTAGCTTCGTTAAATTATGGTTGTACAGTCACATGGACTATTTTAACAATGTCCTTACTACCTCAATATGGTGTTGTTTCCTGAATGATCCACAGCTGTGTTTTTTTGTTAGTTTAGTGATAGTTGTTCATGAGTCCCTTGTTTGTTCTGAAAAGTTAAACTGCCTGCTGTTCTTCAGAAAAATCCTTCAGGTCCCACTGATTCTTTGGTTTTTCAGCATTTTTGTGTTTTTGAACTCTTTCCAACAATCTCTGTATGATTTTAAGATCCATCTTTTCACATTGAGGACAACTGAGGGACTCATATGCAACTGTTACAAAAGGTTCAAACACTCACTGATGCTCCAGAAGGAAAAACAATGCATTAAGAGCCGGGGGGTGAAAACTTTTGAAGAGAATGAGGATGTGTACATTTTTCTTATTTTGCCTAAATAATTGTTTCATTTAGTACTGTCCTTCAGAAGCTACAAATAAGTTAAATTTACCCTGATCTTCAAATTCAAAAAGTTTTCACTCCCCGGCTCTTGCATCGTTTTTCCTTCTGAAGCATTAGTGAGAGGTTGAACGTTCTGTAATAGTTGCATATGATTCCCTCAGTTGTCCTCAGTGTGAAAAGATGGATCTCAAAATAATAGTCATTGTTGGAAAGGGGTCAAATACACAAAAATGCTGAAAAACCAAAGAATTTGTGGGACCTGAAGGACTTTTCTGAAGAACAGTGGGCAGTTTAACTGTTTAGAACAAACAGGGGACTCATAAACAACTATCACTAAACAAACAAAAAAACACAGCTGTGGATCTTTCAGGTAAAAACAAAGTATTAAGAATCAAGTGTATGTGAACTTTTAAACAAGGTCATTTTTATAAATTCAACTATTATTTTCTCTTGTGGACTATATGTAAACGTCTCTTATGTGAAATATCTTATTCAGATCAGTACTAAATAAAAAATAACATGCATTTTGTATGATCCCTCTTATTTTGGTCAAATAATTAATATTTTCCAGATTCTGCAAGGTGTATGTAAACTTTTGACTTCAACTGTATTGTGTTTTTAAATCATATTTGATTACTTACTGAATTAATGTGTTCAACTGACAGTTTATTTGTAGACAAATAAACATTACCACCCTGAAGAGAGATTAAGATATATAGAAGGAGAACAGTCAAGAGCCAGTGAGTGCATTTCAGTGAGTCTGTCACACATTATTAGGCTTGACCAGGCATGAGAAGAGGCACTTGGGCCACCCTAAACTGGGATCCTCAGTTGCCCCAAAACCAGATGGCCTAACAAAGAACCTCGAACGTTAGCGGTGCAAGGCAGAGCGAGAGGTATTCAGCACTCTTACCAGGCCAGATTAACACAGGCCAGAATAGAGGGTGACTTTAAGGACCCCAGGGATTTGACAGAGACTGGCTGAACCAGAGTGACTGTGCTGGGCCATTGACCATAAAAGACCCAAAGGTCAAACTAAGAAAAATCACAACCTGAATGAAGCGTCTAGCAGCTTTTATTTTTAGTGCATTCTGCAGAGGGGGGTCCCTTAACTATGAGGAATACTACAATATAATGTGGATTAGAAAGACATTGTATTGCCAGTCATCAAAGCATCCTCTCATTCTATCGCTCTTCAAGATCACAGAGTGAAAAGAAACATGTGAACGATGACTGGTTTGTATTGCCGTTAGTGCCCCCTTACAATTATGATGACCCAAAAAAGAACATTTGTTAAAAATGTACTCACTCTCAAGCCATCAGAGATGTTGATACATTTTTTTGTTCATCCGAACAGATTTGGAGAAATTTTGCTCATTTGCTCACTAATGGATTGACTGTAGTGAATGAGTGCCATCAGAATGAGAGTCCAAACAGCTGATAAAAACATTCAATAATTCACAATTAATCCACATGACTCCAGTCCATTAGTTAACATCTTGTAAAGCAAAATTGCATCTTTAGAATAAACAAATGATCCTCAAGATGTTTTTAACTTCAAAGGAGTCCTTAATATTGAGTCTGAATCAGGTGAGAAATATGCACAAATCATGCACTGCTCAAAAGCGAAGAGTCATTGATATAAGAGGACAACAGGGAATGGACTTTTTCACTAGAGGAAATATTATTACAGATTATGGATTCCTATTTTGGCCAGAAATTAAGATTTAAAGTTAAAACAACTTAAAGGAGACGTTCACCTCCAGAACAAAAATTTACAGATAATTTCACCCCCTTGTCATCTGATATCTTCATGTCTTTCTTTCTTCAGTCGCAAAAAAATTACGTTTTTTGAGGAAAACATTTCAGGATTTCTCTCCATATAGTGGACTTCTATGGTGCCACTGAGTTTGAACTTCCAAAATGCAGCTTCAGTGCAGCTTCAAAGGGCTCTAAACGATCCCAGCCAAGGAATAAGGGTCTTATCTAGTGAAACAATCATTCATTTTCTAAAAAAAACTGAGAATTGATATACTTTTTAACCTCAAATGCTCGTCTTGTCTAGCTCTGTGGGAACTCTGTGTATTCCGGTTCAAGACAGTTAGGGTATATCGAAAAACTGATGTCTTCAAAGGGAAAAAGTCCCATCTAATTTTCTCCTCCAACTTCAAAATCATCCTACATCGCTGCAGAAGTACTGACCGAGTGTTTACAAAGTGAACATGCAAAGAAGATCAAACACACTTTACGAAAAAAGGTTTGAAGTTGGAGAAGAAAATGAGATGGGACTTTTTTGACATAAACTGTCAAACTGTCCGGAATACACAAGCGTTCACGCAGAGCTAGACAAGATGAGCATTTGAGGTTAAAAAGTATATCAATTGCCAATTTATTTTAGAAAATGACAGATCGTTTTGCTGGATAAGACCCTTCTTCCTCAGCTGGGATCATTTAGAGCCCTTTGAAGCTGCATTTAAACTGCATTTTGGAAGTTCAAACCCCATTATATGGAGAAAAATCCTAAACCATTTTCCTCAAAAAACATAATTTCTTTACGACTGAAGAAAGACATGAACATCTTGGAGTACATTATCTGTAAATTCTTGCTCTGGAAGTGAACTTCTTCTTTAATGATGGACTTGTTTCTGACAAACACAAAGCTTTTCACTTCACAAGACATCACTTGATAGATTGGAGTTGTGTGGATTACTTTATTATGATGTTTTTACCAGCTATCCATTCTGACGGCACCCATTCACTGCAGCGGATCCATTCGTGAGCAAGAGATGTAATGCTGAATTTCTCCAAATCTGTTTGGATGAAGAAACAAACTTATCAAAATCTTGCATGACCCAAGAATAAATTTTCAGTGAATTTCTTCCTTTAACAGCATCCTCAAAATCTAACTAGAGAACAAAAAAAATAAAAAAAAATAAAAACATAGAAAGAATGATACTTTTCAAATATTCACAGCCACAAACATTAAAACGCTCAATGTGTTGATACCAATCAAATGTGCAAGAATGTGGCCAGCTGTAAAATGCCTGAAAATGATGGTCTGATTATTTATGATGGAAAGCTGTCGCAGGATGATGGTAATTACCCAGACAGCACACAGGATAATGCCAATACCTGCTTAAAATAATACAATTAACTTGCAAAGCAGATCAGAGCATTGCTGGCGTCCAAGGCCGGGTGCACTTTGAAATGCAAGCAGCTTCACGCAATGCCGTCTCATTCCAGCCAACCCACGCCAGTCATTAAACGGCCTCCATGTCTGTCACACTCTCTCTCTGAGTCTGTTGCTCTCATCTCCAGGTATGATCAAAGCTGTCTTTTTTGTGTTTTGTGCATTTTGCAAACACATATGGGGTTGTGTATTTTTACCTGTGAACAAAATACATCAAAAACCAGACAGAGCAGAGGAGGAAACATGAAGAGAGAAAGAGAGAGAGACGGGAGTAGAATGAAAGGATAAATAAATTAACTGAGAGAATGACTTTGTCTTTACCTTGAGTACGCCAATGAAAGGCACAAAAGCAGCCCTCTGAAGCCCATTTTTGTACAGTTCTGAGAGAGAGAGAGCACGAGAGGGAGAGATGCTGGTTAGATTCACTCTTTAGCCTCCTCATAATGTCATTTTCCATCTATGATTGGCAAATAAAGTGTCTATTGATGAAGTGAGGGACGGGAGGGGAGGAGGGACAAAAGGGACGAGGAGAGGCAGAAATTGATTTCTGTGGGCAGCGCAGGAGAAAGGCAGTACATGAAATTCATTACATTCCCAAACAATGAGCTCAAGAGAAGAAGTCTCTCTCTTTCCGCACAGACAATAAACCTGCATCACTGTGAATGGAGACTTCAATTAGCCACACGGGCATGATAACCACACACACACACACAGATGTAAAGAGACCATGATGAGTATATGCTCCTGTCTGCGCTGTAAAAGCTTGTTTAAAGCTGCCGTGGGCAAGAAAATATAAAGGAAACAGAACTGTCATAACAGAGGCATGTTGAGCCATAAACAGTCCAGTGGGACACGTCTGGCCAGTTCTCACCCAAGAAATGAAAGCGTGCTATAGGGATCTTACTATGAAAGAACAGGCAAAGCCTTTCCATAGGGATCTGGAGGCCACTTATGACAATCATTCAAGTGACTTTGTTTACTGAGTGACATTTGAAGGCATCTTATATGTGACCCTGGAACACAAAACCAGTCGTAAGTAGCACAGGTATATTTGTAGCAATAGCCAAAAATACATTGTATGGGTCAAAATGATCGATTTTTCTTTTATGCCAAAAATCAAAAGGACATTAAGTAAAGATCATGTTCCATGAAGATATTTTGTAAATATACTACTGTAAATATATCAAAACTTATTTTTTGATTAGTAATATGCATTGCTAAGAACTGCATTTCAACAATTTTAAAGGTGATTTTCTCAGTATTTAGAAAGTTTTTTGCACTGAATTTTGTCCTAACAATCCTAACAAAAGCATACATCAATGTAAAGCTTATTTATTAAGCTTTCAGATGATGTCTATACCCTTATGACTGGTTTTGTGGTCCAGGGTCACATACTCTTTTTCCTTAACAGCCACTTATAACGTTAGCCTACACTGTTTTCTACCAAAACAGTAAGTCAACATTTAAGTTTTTCATGCCCATTTTCTTTCTCCTTTACCCTTGAAATTAAAAGGCTGTTTTTAGCCGTTCTACATTCAGACTTCAATGTAAATGGCCACTTTACTTTGTAACACAATGTGTAAATGTGGGCAGTCATGTGTTACTTACCAGACATCAGAAAGTAGCAAAAGTTCAGAACAAGATAATTTTGCAGCTTATTTTTATTGAAATTTGAGAGTAAAATACATTTTCTAAGCTTTGTCCAGAAAATTACACTCTAAAAAATGCTGGGTTATTTTTTTAACCCAAATGCTGGGTTCAACTTGTTGGGTCATTTTTAATATTTTTACCCAGGTGCTGTTTTTTTTTTTTTTTTTAACCCAAATGCTGGGTTCAACTTGTTGGGTCATATTATTGGGTTATTTTTAATATTTTTTTACCCAGATGCTGAGTAGTTTTTCTGTAACCCAGCTGCTGGGTCATTTAACACTTGGTTATTTTTTTCTACCCAACCGCTGGGTTGAGCCTGTCTCTGACAAAACAACCCAGCTGCTAAGTTATAGTCAGAGCGCGGGCTTTCTGAGTCTATGGGAGAGAGCAGTTCTCAGCAACGCTGATTTGTTGCACTTCTTCAGCGAAATAAAGGTTTGTATACATTTTATTTCATTAATAAAGTCTTTACTGTGTTGTAAATTGTATTATTTTACTCAACGCAACATAAGGACAAGATGTCAGTCAGCTGCTTCAGCAGTGGTTGTTTTGCAGGATGGAAACGCCTTGCATAAAATAAATGGATTTTATTTGTTATTGTACCGAGTTTAATTTAGTTTGATATTAAAATATGTTCTCTAATCTCAGTACTGTTTGTTTATGGGCAGATTTTGGAGTCAGTCACGGCATAAAACGTGAGTCTGAAGTTCGCAGTTATCTGCCGAACAGCAGCCCTTCACCGACTCAAATTCTAAATTCAATATGTGTTTTATTTTGTCCATGTGTTCTTAAATAATAAATGTTCAACTTTTAATTATTGCTGTTGCCTCTAGTAATTCTGTGTGTGTTTTTAACAGTTCCAGTCCATTTGTGACCCTGTACCACAAAACCAGTCATAAATGTCAATTTTTTGAGATTTATACGTAATCTGAAAGCTGAATAAATAAGTTTTCCATTGATGCATGGTTTGTTAGAATAGGACAATAATATAGCCGAGATACAACTATTTGAAAATCTGGAATCTGAGGGTGCAAAAAAATCTAAATATTGAGAAAATCGCCTTTAGAGTTGTCCAAATGAAGTTCTTAGCAATGCATATTACTAATCAAAAATTAACTTTTGATACATTTCCGATAGGAAATTTACAAAATATCTTCATGAAACATGATCTTTACTTAATATCCTAATGATTTTTGGCATAAAAGAAAAATCTAGAATTGATCATTTTGACCCATACACTGTATTGTTGGCTATTGCTACAAATATATCCATGCTACTTAAGACTGGTTTTGTGGTCCAGGGTCACATTTTAAGCCCGAAACATAATCATTTTTAAACAATAGTTGACTTAAATAAAATAACCCAGCAATGTTTGGTAAAAACATTTAACCCAACCAGCTGGGTCAAAATAACCCAGCATGTGTTCTGTCTAATATATACCTAGTGCTGGGTTGCCAAATAACCCAAGTTGGGTTGTTTTTAACTCAGCATTTTTTAGAGTGTATGAACAACTGGAAAAATCATTGGTTTTTTGAATACTTGCCATGAAATCAAAAAGGTTAAAAATCACTGCTTTAAAGGGATAGTTCACCCAAAAATGAAAATTCTGTCATTAATTACTCACCCTTGTGTCATTCCGAATCCATAAGACCTTCATTTATCTTCAGAACACAAATTAAGATATTGTTGATGAAATCTGAGAGCTTTCTGACCTGGCACTAACAGCAATGCAACTGAAACATTTTATGGCCCAGAAAGGTAGTAAGGACAATGATTCAAAAAAAAAAATTGTCCATGTGACATCAGTGGTTCAACTGTAATTTTATGATGTTACTTTTTGTGTGCAAAGAAAACAATTTCAATTTCTTTGTGCACAAAAAGTATTCTTGTAGACTATTTTAACGTCCTTAGTACTTCTCTGGGCCTTGAACATGCATGTCTATGCAGGGTCAGAAAGCTCTCAGATTTCATCAAAAACATCTTAATTTGAGTTTCAAAGATGAACACAGGTCTTACAGGTTTGGGACAAAATGACAGAATTTTCATTTTTGGATGAACTATCGCTTTAAGATGATTCTTCAGTAAGTTTACTTTCAGTCATTTTAAACATCATTAAAATATTTCATATTAAACTTTCCTAAGTTATATCTTTCATTTTCAATCATCTGTTGTAGGTCATCTAATAATTTATACATTTATATTACAAAAAAAAAAAGATACATCCAGATTCTTCTGAATGAATTCTACACTTAGTTTAGTCATATTATCCCAGTGAATAACTAAAGGGTCATTTAAAGATTTAGGAAGTGAAGTGCACCCTCTTCCACATTTGTCCATCCATTTCCCTCACTTTACCTGAAGAAACGGTTTTGGGTGACGACAAACATCCAAGTTCAAACACGGGAGCCTCTTTAGCGGCTCTTCAGCTCAGCATCTTTATATCAATAAACGAGCAATCTCTTTCGGTGCCATCTCTCTCCCTCCCATCTTTCATGTGTACCCGTCTATCCATTAGTCAGCTAATTAAAATGGAATAAGATGGCTATTAAGTTTTAGCGTAGGCTTTGTTCTCAGTGGCTGGTTAATGTTAGGAGAGGGTTTCTTTATGTAACTGCCGCTCACCGTTTTGTACTCGGCACACAAGGCCACTTCATACAACGAGACATTAGCAGCGCTCCAAGACAGAGACGGAGAAGAGAAAGGCAGAAGGAGTGTCTTATCTCTACCCTTATCACTCTCCCTCTCCAGTTTAATGTAACATCACAGCAATGGCAAAAAACGCCGTCTGTTGAATCAACAATGAGCCAGAGGAAGAAAAGAGTGGGAACGGTGGAGAGAGATAAAAGACTAACTGCTCACGTTCAAGCGGGTATCAAATAAAGTTGCCTCGTTTTATGATGAACGGCGTATAGGCGAGAAATCTTTGATGGCGGCGAGGTTGAAGTTTCCACATGATTTAAAGGGATGGTTCACTCAAACATGTCGCCTATGCGTCATTTTAAACCTGTATGATTTTCTTTCTTCTGTGGAACACAAAATGTGATATTTAGAAGAATGTCCAAGCTGCTTTTATCCTTTATGGTAAACCCTAGGGTAAATAAATAATGATAATTTTAATTTCTGGGTGAACTATTCCTCAAGCTACACCAAAAAGCACATAGGAAATGGTTTACGGAAGAACTAAGGGTTTAAAGTTCAGATGGATGTAGTCGTCATTGTATTTCAGGCCTAAATAACACACCTCAGATTAGTTTCATGTAATCCACCACAGCAGTCGATGACAGGTGTTTGAGTGCATGCGAGAAAGGAAGAGAGCAATAAAAAGCAGAAAAGGAGTGAGAGACTTTACGCGGATTATCAATAGATCTCAAACATCACGGCATCAAAATACACCGATTAACCAAAGAGTGACTTAAAGGGGAGGTGAACTTTAGAAAAGAGTAAAAAGGAAGAAATACGATCCTGACACACGAGATGGTGCAGAACTGGATTAGAACACGAGACGGACGTGTAGTTTAGGAACATGTTTTACTTTCAGGCCACACAAAAGAGAATGAGAATGAGAAAGGTACGGTGGTCTATTGTTGGGAGGTTGGTAGCGAACAATACAAGGTGAAAAAGTACAAGAGTCATGCATGCTGTGTGGGTGACAGGTCAGTATCAGAAAACACACACTTAACCCTGGAAAATCAATCAGTTTTAAAAAATGACTATGCATTATAAAAACTGTTTAAATAAATTTCATAAATTTGTAGGCGATTTTTTCCAGTTTAACAGCATTAAAAATATTTAACGTAGATTAACGCAGGAACAGTGCTAGGGTTGGTCACCCCACTCACAACTGCTGCTTCTGTCTCTTTTTTTCTTTAAAATTATTGTGCTTTTTTAGTCACAGAACATCTTTATGACCACATCAAACTGGAGACTTTTCAGACGCACACTTCAACTTCACTTAAGCTCAGCGGAAGCCCTTAAAGTAATAGCAGTCAAATAACCTAATAACCCAGCTGCTGTGATGTTTATTAATCAAAGAACAAAAGAAAAAAATGAGGAAATAAATAACTTTTGTAGCGTCAAGGATTCATCTATATTTAATTTAGTATTTAGTGTTTGATAACTTTATTTAATTTCTGTATATTTCCTACTTGCTGAAGGGCACAGGTAAATAATGGGTTTATGTAAAGATTGTTTTAAGTTCACTTAAATTAGAAGTTGTTCTTTTTTAAAGTCTAATAAATGTTACCATTTATAGCTCTCACTTTTACTGTAATGTTGAATGGCTGTAGTCAATGGTTAAATATTAGGGGGAAAAAAAAAATTTCCTAGCGACATCAGTTAAATTGGTATCAGTGATACCTTCAGTCATAAAAAAATATTGAACAAATATTAAAAATATACCGTCTTTATGTTGTTTCTACATTAACTTGAAGATTGAATGTGAAATTACTGCAATATAAAAGTATATTTAAAAACTTAAATGTTAGGTGGGATTAATCGTGATTAATCATGAATAATTTTAGAAAAAAATGTGTGATTAATTCATTAATTTTTTTTCATCAGTTGACAGCACTAATATGTAATTTGGGGTCTGTAAGATTTGTTTAATGTTTTTGAAAGAAGAGTCTTTTAAAGAGTGCATTTATTTGACCAAAATACATTAAAATGGTAATATAATGAAATATTATTACAATTTAAAATAATTTATTTTTCATTTTAATATTTTCTAAAATGTAATTTGTTCCTATGATGGCAAAACTGAACTTTCAGCAGCCATTTCTCCAGTCTTCATTGTCATAAGACCATTCAAAAATAATGTTCATCTTTCTTTCAATATTCTTCAGGATATTTTGTAACAATGTAAAAGTATTCACTGTCACTCTTGATCAATTTAATGCATATTTGCTATTAACTATTAAAGTATAAAAAAAAGTGCATATTTAATCATTTTCTCCCAAATGTCACAGACACCTGAGAAATACTTATATTTTGCATTGAATTTTATTACATGTGAATTTCATTTTTAAAAATTCATTAATGCATTAAAAGTTAAATAATTCATTTGCATTTAAATAGTAAACATTTTAAAATTATGTAGTAATGCCAGGTAAATTTTTACTTAACCTTATGGACATTTTTGCATTTTTCCATTTTTCCTGTGTTAATGCCAACTGCATAAATTTGAAAGTAGTTTTATTGAAACTTTAATATTTCTCCCTCATTTCCTTTAATAAATCTATATTACACTAGGTACAAAAAATAGTTTGTCTTCCTTAACTTCAACATTAATCTGCCAAGGGTCTTCTTTAAAATTAGACCAAACTTAAGTATTCCCAAGCTTCAAATTTTTATTACAGTATTTGGACATGGACATTTTGGGATATTTTTGTTTTAATTGACGCACAAGGGTTACATTTCCAGTTTATTTCCAGGGTTAAATAATATTTTAAGATTAAAAATGACAGATTTCCTGCCTTGAACCTAAAAATTTGAACACCAGTTTCGTTTAAATGGCTTCAACATTATCCAGACATCTCCCTACCTTCAGGTGGTCGATTTGAGGTTGCCACAACCACGACCCCACATTTGAACAAGCCCTCAAATAACTGCTTCAGAATCATAGCATCTGCTATATCCACCACCTAGAAAAAGTAAAAAAATTACAATTATTATTCATCGTACTGAAGAAAACATTTATGATAATAACACATCTGCCTCAGCAATTTCCTTTTTCCTGCTCATGTAAAATACAACATACCATCAGTTAAGTTCACAGGAATAAATCAAATTAAACTGCATTTTATGGCTCAGAATTCTAGAAACAGCCAAACTGTAATAAGACAAACGAATGTGTATCAATATAGTTTTAATGTCATGTTGCTTATAAAGCAAACTACAGCTTCTGTTGTTTCCGTTCTGTCCTCTAGGCAGGATCGTCGGACGCTATAGGAGTAGGCACAGGTGTATCAGCTGAAGATGAGCGAGGCGCAACTCTCTCCCCTTTGCCCTTCCTCTGCCTTGAGCTAATTACCACAATTGTGCGCATGCATGTGCACTTGTGCATGCGTGTACATGCGCATGAATGAGCGAAAACCAGGTGTCGTTACATTTTAAAACCAGAGCCTCGGCCAAGGTCCTTTGACATCACCCTCCCCGACGCGCAAGCGCACAGACGCAGGACAGACACAAAGCCACTCCACCTGACTGTAAAATGGCCACGCAGAGCCGCGGCTTTCTGCTAGAGACAAGGACAAGTGGCCAAAGCGCTGAAAAAGGTAAATAATTGAATACATAAATAAATAAATAAATAAACAAACAGCGTTTCGAGGTAAAATCAGTGGCACAATGACAGCCAGATGGCCACACAGAGACAAATACATATACACACACCGAGACACACACACACAGATGCGCTCCCATTGTGCTCTTGAGGGCCTGGCATGGCTGTCCCTGAATCTCAGAAGCGAGAGGATGAGTGGTTCTTTCATTATTATCATTTTCATCATCATCATTCATTATTATCATTTAAACGTTGCCTTTTTCACAGCAGCGAGCTGTTGCCTCACACACATCTGCAGCAACACTGGGGCTGCTGACCCTCCCCTGACAAAAGGAGCCCTTTAGTCAATAACGCACAATGAGATCGACCATGGTCCGCTCTCATCTTCTCCCACGTTTCTGCTACTTTTTCAGGGTTGAAATGCGTTTAGTCAAAACGCGTTTGGACTTTTTAGAATTTATACTTTATTAGCGTTTGCATATCTGGCAACGAGGAGGCCAATTTGTGGCCTGGGATGTCTTTGTCATGTAGAAGATCTCCTCATTCACTGAGCTCTACTATTCTTAGGAGGACACACTCATGACTGCCATACCCCCAGCATATGTTGTTTTTCTTATATTGAAGTGTTTCCCTTTTTTGCATATTAAACCTTCGGCCCCATCAAACCCAATTAGCGTCTTCTATAGCGGCCTTACGTGCGGCAAGGTGGAGGGCGCGCGTGTGCGCGTCGTCGGAAGGGTGGTCGCTTACAAAGACGAGGTGCTACGGCATAAATTGGATCACATTTCCTTTAACCGTCCTCTTCTATTCTTCATTTCAAAGGAGTCATTTAATTATGACCTTTTCATCCGTCCTGTATTTGTTTTTTGTTTGTCGCACAGGCACCGCGACACTCATGTGCGAGTGTGTGTACACACACGCGCACACACTTTCAGTCTCGGGGTATTGATTGCCAGGTTGAGTGCAAGAAAGCCCTCTGTGTGGCGTTGTTGTGGACGACAGCGAAAACAACGGCACGGATATTCAAATGAGCATCCAATTACGCCAGCAAAGAGTCACTTTTGTGTGGCGCACACGGGTGCCAAATTGCACTCTTTTGATCTTAAACCTTTACTTACACAACTCTGTCGATGAGTAATTTCACCCGGCGACTGACAGGGGCCTGAGACAATGCCTCAAGCGGTTTCTGCTCGCTCTTCCTCTTTCTATATCTCTCTTGGTCCTTCTCTCAATACCTTGCATTCATTAAGGGAGTGGAGAGGGACAAAAGGGGAAGGCTACAAATTACTGATAATGATGCCGGACTAATGAAGAGAATGGAGAAATTTCATTAGCATTTAAGAGGCATGGATGCATGCGACCCGCCATAGTCGCTCTCCATTACCCCTCACTCAAGGAAGCAAGAGGGGCCGACTGAAACTCGATGCCTCATTTGCATGCTTAAGTGCCAATGGCTCCTGATTGGTAAGGGGCTGTCAGCTCCTCATTTATGCATCATAAACAAAATCTGTGTGCTTTCCGTATTGCTGCCGCCGCCGATTGGCGAGGTGAGCTTTCAGGCAATAATGAGAACCCATAGTAAATAAATATATGAAAGCGATCAGGTCTGAGGTAAACATTTCAATTCAAAAGCTGTTAATAAAAAGAGCAGCTCTTTATCCTTGAGCACTGGGACTCTTGATCAGAAAGTCTACACAGGTTAGTTGATTACTGCGTGTAACATTATATAGAGTACAAAACTTACATAATAGTTAATACACATATTATTCTGTATAGAAAATATTTGAGAAATGGGCTGATTCCTGGGTTTTAAACTATCTGACATGTTAAATTATGTTATTCATCTTTTTTGGATTTGCAAAGCTTACTATTTCTATTTAGTTCTAGCTTTTTTCTCATCTTCGATTATCTGTGGCCTCAGCATGCGTTTTCAGTTTTGTGTGAAGGTATCTGACTCCACTAGATGGCTCCAAAATGAACAAACTTTATATCTATGAGCTATTCCACACATAGACATACTATCAGCATGCTGATTCTTACTTACAATATTATATTTGCGATTTCTGCAGCTCACATTGTTCCTCTCATGCACAAAGACAGAAAATATGCATTAAATTGCAGCTTTGAAATTTTTTAAACAATTTCACAAACTCTTCACCCTCCCAATTTTTCCTACTCCTGCCCTCACCTGAAACTCATCAAAGCATAGGAGACAGGTTTCCTCTGCGATCTCCATGGCAACCGGAAAGATGGGGTCATACATTGTCATTTTACCAATCCGTCGCTTTGGCAGGCTCTGTTTCAGTTTGTGGATCCCTGAATGCAATGCACAAATTAAAGTCAACACAAATAAATGCAAATGATCTCAAAACTTAGATGAAAACTCATTTTGATCTCAGATGAATCTATTCTATTTATGCTGTTATTTTCCTTAACTGCTATTCATGTATGATAACAAGAATAATTGTTTGATCCTTGTGCAAATACAAAATTGCAATACTTTATATTGGTTAATATGTAATAAGGTAGTTGAAGTCAAAAGTTTACATACACCTTGCATTTATTTATTTAGTACTGACCTGAATACTATATTTCACATAAAAGATGTTTACATATAGTCCACAAGAGAAAATAATAGTTGAATTTATAAAAATGACCCTGTTCAAAAGTTCACATACACTTTTTCTGATACTGTGTTGTTACCTGAATGATCCACAGCTGTGTTTTCTTGTTTAGTGATAGTTGTTCATGAGTCCCTTGTTTGTCCTGAACAGTTAAACTGCCTGCTGTTCTTCAGAAAAATCCTTCAGGTCCCAAAAAATCTTTGGTTCTTCAGCTGGATGCATTTAGAGGGGGGGGGGGCAGGCTGAAAACCTTTTGAATTTAAAGATCAGGGTAAATTTAACTTATTTTGTCTTCTGAGAAACATGTAAGTATCTTCTGTAGCTTCTGAAGGCCAGTACCACATGAAAAAATATGGTATTTAGCCAAAAGAAGAAAAATGTACACATCCTCATTCTGTTAAAAAGTTTACACCCCTGGCTCTTAATGCATTGTTTTTATCTTTTGGAGCATCAATGAGCATTTGAACCTTCTCGAATAGTTGTCATACATGTCATTTTTGGAAAGCATTCAAATACACAAAAAATGCTGAAAAATGCTGAATTTGTGGGACCTGAAGAATTTTTCTGAAGAACAGCGGGCAGTTTAACTGTTCAGGACAAACAAGGGACTCATGAACAACTATCACTAACCAAAAAAAAAAAAAAAAACCCACAGCTGTGTATCATTCAGGTAACAACAGATATTAAGAATCGAGTGTATGTAAACTTTTGAACAGGGTCATTGTTATAAATTCAGCTATTGTTTTCTCTTGTGGACTTTATGTAAACGTCTTTTATGTATCAGTACTAAAAAAAATAACATGCAATTTGTACGATCCTTCTCATTTTGGTAAAATAATTAACATTTTGCAGATTCTGCAAGGTGTATGTAAACTTTTGACTTCAACTGTAAATACACAGTACAGTTCAAAAGTTTGGGGTCATTTTTTTCAATTAATAATTGTATTGAAACATACATTCAACTGATCAAATGTGAAAGATTTACAAAAAGATTTCTATTTCAAATAAATGTTGTACTTTTAAACTTTCTATTCATCAAATAATCCTGAAAATAATGCATCACAATTTCAACGATTTTCAACATTGATAAAAATAAGAAATGTTTCTTGATCATCAAATCAGACTCCAGTAAAGGCTGCTGAAAATTCAGCTTTGCCATCACAGGAATACATTATATTTTAGCATATATTAAAATAAAAACAATTTTTTTTTTAAATGCAATAATATTTCACAGTACTACTAATTTATACTGTATTTTTAGTCAAATAAACCCAGAAAGAAAAACTTCATTCAAAAATGTTTAAAAATCTTACCAACACCAAACTTTTGAATGGTAGTGTATCTGACTTTCATGATTTACCCACACTTATTTGAAAAGCGGTCACCTTGGTTTAGCGAAAACTTACTTCTATGTACATCTAACATGAATGCATTGAAATGAACCCTCTTTTTCCTTCTGTTTTCGACAAATGAGTAAAAAAGATCCATCAGCATTGTTTTCCCAGTGCCTGTTGATCATGAAACAGAAAACAGAATAAGCATTAACTGGCCTCTCCAATGTAAAGTCCATTCCAATTCCCCCAAACTCAATAGGCTAATTTGTTGCCATAGCTAAAAATGAACTCAAGCTTACCCACATCACCATGTATATAGTAACCACTGGGAGGATGTGGCCTTGTGGACTTCTGTAAAACAAAAACAAATATAATCAACTTCAAAGTTGTAAAAAGCTTGTTTGTTTAATTCAGGACATTGTAGCCTATATATCATAAAACAAATGCATAAAAATGCACAAATGCAAATATCCTAAAAACATCTGAAGGTTTGCCTTTGTCACCCACTTATAATTTCCAAACAATATCAGCAATGCATTCAACTTTAAGAGCACAAGGGGTGTGATGAGCCAATCCAAAACTGTCTGTGGCTGCGTACAATTGATTATTCAGGAAAGACAGAGAGCCGACTTCCTCATCCCCGGATTCACCTCATCCCCCCTGATTTTTTTCGGTGGGGCGAATGCTGTTTGAGCAGTGAGGCGCAGCGTTCTTGGATGACAGCGTGTGACTTCTCACTGACTTCCAGAACTCTCTGTAGCTCGTTATTGTGGCTGGTGGCAGTGGTCCAGTCATGGTAGAGTGGACAAACACAGTGAAGAGACTGAGAGAGAGCGGACACAGGCCCTGTCAGGGACGGGTCCACAAGGTGGAGTCATGCTCTACACTTTCACAGGACGCAGCCGAGGGGAAAAAGTTCACATGCCAACACTCTTAGGTAGAAAGGCTCTGTTTTCCACTCTCTTTCACAAATGAACTGTTGTTTGCTCTGGTTATGCTTTAGATAAACAATGACTTTGGGATTATAATTCTTTTTTTTTTTTTTTTGGAAAGAATAACTTTGCTAAATATAACAAGTGATTCAATTCACTCTACGGACAGTTTTGCCCTAAATAATTAACACAAGAGCACATCGCTGCACATGTTTATGTTTATTTCCCCATATTAAAAGTGGAGCTGGGAATCTCTTTCCCAGACAATGGCGACCCCTCATTACTGAGGCGAGGGATAGGTGGGGTGTCCTGACTCAGTAGGGGGCTGTGCTGTGATCCAGCAAGTGCTTGGTCTGGTCTTTCCTCCCACTCTCCACCCCCACAAACACAAACAGGCTGAAGCTGCTTTGACCTACAAATAACAGTCCCACAGCAAATTAGGCAATGGCACAGTGCAAGGGCTGGGGTCTGACTGAAGGTTGGACGGCTAAGCTTTTTCTTCACTGTAAACATTCACAGGATGCACTGCTTGATTAGGCACATACAAACCCATACCTCCTGTGTGTCATTAACATCTTTGTCTTCTTTTGCATTTGACACATTTTCTTCACGACTGCAAAGGTTTACTCCACTCTTATTATTCTCCAGTTCTGAGGTGGGTTGACTCTGTAAACAGTTTTTAGGTTGAGGGAGAAGGATTGGGATGTTGGTATAGTCTGTCATTTCTCGGTTTAACTGTTCTAATTGAAGAAGCGCAGCTCTCTGTTGAGCGTCCTCTCGCAGTGAACCGGAGCGGACAAGGCTGTCATAGTGGCTGATGAGTCTGCCATAAGCAGCCGAAGTAGCTGACATAGATGTATGTCCTGCAAAAAAATTTTGAACTCCAGTAAGAAACCAGAATATGTTGTTAAACAAGTATTTGACATCTTTTTAGTAACTTTTTTATTGTGCTTATATCACATAATACTTCATAATAATTCCTTAATAATTCACAATGAAACTTTGTGAAGATGTTATGAATGCAGAACAGTAGACGCTATTGTAATTTATTGTAAATTATGCATTTTATTAGATAGGACAGTAGAGAGCAGACAGGAAAGTATTGGGTTGAGAAAGTGGGGGGGGGGGGATTACCAAAGGACCTCGAGACGGGAATCGAACTCGGGTCGCCACAAGCACAGTTGTGCTATATGTCGGCGCACTAACCATGAGGCTAATGGCTCTGACATAACTTTTTTTTGATTATGAACAAATGAATAAGGTAAGAGATAATTTTACAGTAGTTAAAATTTTTGGGTGAACTGTATGTTTTTTTCTAAACACACAAGTGCCCATATCTTGTAATGAAATAGGGTCAAAATATATATGACAATGAAATAAACAACAAATGCTTAATCAAAAAGCCATACTGCGTACTGCATAATTTACAGCTTTGAAGGATTTTTCAATACAAGACATTTAAGCTTAAAAAAAATTAAAAGTTGAGAAAGATTCAAGAAATGTGTTCTTATAAAATACCTAAATAGCACAATAAAAAGTTAACAATCTGTTTGACAGCTTGGCTATTAGTCTTAAAATAATAATATAATAATAATAATATCTCACTCTCTCTATACAACACTACCAGTCAAAAGATTTTTGATGTTTTTTAAAGAAAAATCTCTTCTGCTCACAAAGCCTGCATTTATTTGATCAAAATTACAGCAAAAACAGTAAAATCTAGAAATATTTTTACTATTTAAAATAACTGCTTTTTATTTGAATATATATTTTAAAATGTAATTTATTCCTGTGATTTCTAACTTTTTAGCACCATTACTCCAGTCACATGATCTTTCAGAAATGATTCTAATATTCTGGTTTGTTTCTCAAAAAAACATTTATTATTATTATTATTATTATTATTATTATTATGTTGAAAACAGATTAGTAGAATTTTTTCTTAAGGCATCCTTGCTAAATGAAAGTGTTAATTTATTTTCCCCAAAAAAAAAAAAAAAAAAGACTCAACTTAACTTTTAAATATTGATAATAATAACAAATTGTTTCTTGAACCGCAAAACAACATATTAGAATGATTTCTGAAGGATCATGTGACACTGAGGACTGGAGTAATGATGCTGAAAATGTAGCTTTGATCACAGGAATAAATTACATTTTAAAATACATTCAAACAGAAAGCAGATATTTTAAATAGTAAAAATATTTCGCAATATTACTGCTTTTGCTGTATTTTGGGTCAAATAAATGCAGGCTTGGTGAGCAGAAGAGACTTCTTTAAAAAAAAAAAAAAAAATTCTGTCCAAAAACTTTTGACTGGTAGTGTATGTGTGTGTGCAAGTGTGTGTGTGTACCTGGTATTCCCTACACTATGAAGACCAAATGCCCCCACAAGTATAGTAATACCAGTAAATTTTGACTTTGTGGGGACATTTTTTTCCCCATGAGGAAACAAGCTTATAAATCATACAGAACCAACGGTTTGAATAGCAGAAAGTTTTGTGTGAGGGGTAGGTTTTGGGTAAAGGGATCAAAAATACAGTTTGTACAGTATAAAAACCATTTCGTCTATGGAACAAAAAAATAGAAACCACATGTGTATATCTGTGTGTGTGTGTATAACGATGGATAGGATTTCCCGCAGTTATCACGTGTTATCAACACTGACCATATGACAGGAGGATATTCATGCTCACCTCTAACTGCCTTAAACAATTCACACCAAACTCCTCTCGACAAACTTGTCTTTTTGAATGTAATTCTTAGAAAACATCTCGTTGTCCACCGCAACGCGTATGCCGCCATGTTGATTCAAAACCTAATAACTTTATTGAGCTCTGTACACTGACACCTTGATATCCCTTTTTTAAAGAGTAGACACTCTGCTCTGCATGTTGTACTTTCAGGTTTATATAAGTTACTATATAAGAAATATATAATGTAACAACCACGTTACATTACATAATGAATGTGTCTTTATAAAAATAAACCGAGGCACAGTTATTGCTGTTCGTGAATAAATGCGTAATATTATTATGTAAGCGGTTATAAATAGTAATTGAGAACCAATAACATATTTTTAACATTACAGATTTACAAAAAGCGCAGTGTTCTTGCTTTGACAGCACTTATCTAATTACAAAACAAATGCTGTCCTCTGAGCTGGAATAAATGACAAATATTACTCTACAAACGGTTCGTAATTTATAATCTATAAAAGCTTAATATTACAGATGTCCACCAAAAACTGCAGTCTACTTGTTTTGCTAACATTTATCCAATCACAGCTTGTGGCACGTGACTGCATAAACGCTAGGCACTCTACAAACGAGTATAAATAGTCATTTATAACCTATAACATTTTCGACTTGACAAATGTAGAATAAAAAGTACACTATACTTGCTATGACAGCTTTTATCCAATCAAGTTCCAGGGATATTACCACGTGACCGTGTTGGTATGTCACATGTCAGCTGTTCCTCAGCTGATCGGAAGTGCAATCGATAGCTGCTTGTTTGCTCAAACCTGTAACGGAAAGCCATGGCTGAGGCCATAGCAGATACAAGAAGGCTGTATACTAAACCACAAAACCTTAGCGATGCGTACGGGCCACCGAGTAACTTTCTAGAGATTGATGTTTCCAACCCCGAGACGGTTGGCGTCGGTCGGAACAGGTTCACGACATATGAGATCAGACTGAAGGTGAGCAGCCAGTGCTGGCCTGATCAGACCAACACACGCTCGGACACACTCATCTGTTCTTAGTGATGCTTAAATACTCTCTTAATGCGATTAAAAAGAGCTCTTCTAATGGTATAGATCACAGTGTTGCCAAGCTAATGTCAGTTATTAATATCATGACTTATGTTTACTCGTGTCTCCAGGTATAACTTTGTAAAACTTGATGGCTAGCTAAATATTTCCACGACAGTCTAACAGCTTTGTTTTGATTTTGATTTAGCAAAGCATTAAGCACACCCTAATGTTTATCAAACCAATGTAACTGTCTTTCTTCAGTGGAACACGAAAGTTGATGTGATGTGAAGCTGTCACTGTGCCTAACAATTCACTTTCATTGTATGGAAATCATATTCACTGAAGGGTGACTGAAGCATTCTGCCTAACATTTCCCTTTTTGCGTGTTTGTTAATTAGAATGAATGCAGTTTTGTAACATAGTAAGAATGAGTTTATGATGAACTATCCCTTTAATTTTTCCTTTTGGCACTGACCTAAAGATCTTGTTAACCTGACTGTGTAATGATCAACTAAAGCATGTTGTGCAGTCGAGTACACAGGCAATTTTAGTTGGTATGTGAATAGTTCGCACAAGAGATTTTTGAAAATTTTGAGACAAAGTTTCAAGCAGTTTTCACTTTGCTCTCAAGCATATAGTCTGGGTGACCACACCCTTTTGTGTTAACCCAAGATAATGTTTTTTATAATGATAAGGGTGAACCTGGTTAACACTAAAGTACTATGCATATCATCTTTATCAAGTGAGACTTTTCAGTGCTAGTTAAAATGCTTTATTTACGTATTTCAAATGTTCTTGTTCTTGGCCTCACATGCACCTTACTCGAATAGAATTGGTTTTACGCTTGTTCAGTAAGTTGTCATATGATCAAATTCTTCTGAATTCGCAGTGTAGATTGTTACTGCATCTGAGATTTTTTCCACACTTACACACACATCATTCCTATGACATGAGTCAGCTTGCCCATATTTGTGCTTATAAAATACGTACCCTCATGGCTAAATTATTTTGAATGTTAGGAGGAAGTTTAAAACAGTTAGACAAAGATACACATGGATGCCATCTGCTTTGCATATGTGTGTTTGTGCACTGTTATGCATGGAATTGACCTTGCAACAATTGTCAAATTGACTGACAGGCCACATAGCATGCAAACCTCCCAAATTCCCACTGTTATGGTAAAAAGGTGAAGTTATGGTATATGTAATCTGGATTCTAGGTGTCCAGAGGCAGACAACATTGATGACCTTGTGTTGTTTTACACTTTAGTGAAATGCATGCACAAACTACATTCATGTGACCAAAGTTAACTTTATCAACCTTGTAAACCCTAGTAAAAAAGTAATAGGTTTGAAATGCATTTATTTTATACTAAGTATAGTTCAATTTACATATTTACTGACATATCACTTGAGACTATGAGACTAATATAAAAATTGTAATTAAGCATTATTTGGGGTACTGCTTGTGCACAATACACATTTGTTAACATTAATCCTAATCCTATGTGTTTCAAGGTCACTATTGATGAGGATTGTATGATTTTTAAATAATATCGGTCTTTAAATGCTAAATATTTAAAGTGTACTTGAAGTATACTTACAATACTTCCACTTTAGCACAATCAAATATAGTTAAGTATATCTTTAGTTGGACTTCAATACTACTTCTGCACAATTAAAATCTATTAAGTACAAAATTAGTTGTTCCAATTTAGCAGACTTTAAATACACCAGTTTAGTATACTAAATGTACAATTGAAGGGCGTTTTTATTAAGTACATAATATGTAAATGCATTTGTAGTATACTTAGCATAAAATATAGGATTTTTTTTTTTTTTCACTATGGAAGTCTGACATACTGAACAATAATGAAAAAATAAATGTGTGTGTGTGTTTTTGTGACATACAGGACACAGATTTGTATATTGGCATGGATATGACATAGGTATTACAAGGAGAGGGTGAAATATAAGGACATTCTGAGTGTCCCCATAATTGAAAAGGCTTATAAATCATACAGAATGAGTCTTTTTTGAGAAAGTAAAAATGCGCAGTTTCCTGTGAGGTGTAGGGTTGGTGTAGGGCGATAGAAAATATGGTTTGTACAGTATAAAAACAATAGAAGTCTATGGAAAGTCCCCAGTTTTCACAAAAACAAACCTGTGTGTGTGAATATATGAAAAAAAATAAGCAGAAGCCAGAACTGAGCAATGATGAAATATAGATCAGTTGCTGATATTAACATACCTAAAAAGTAAGATGAAATTCTGATAGCGTATAATGTAATTCACTGAAATCTTTATAACGCAGTAGTAGCAGTAGTTTATTTTATGGAGATATCGTATCTGCCCCTAAAAAGCAGTGGGCATGGTTAAGTAATCAATCTCGTAAGGTCAGTTGGTGTAAGTAGTGTAATTCTTCCTTATATATATATATATATATATATATTATTTATTTTTTATTTATTTATTAATTTCTTTTTTTAGAAGATTGCTATTTGCTATTTGACTGGGACTGGGATATTTAGTCCACACTGTTGGTTTCTAATAGCTCACTTCCACTGAGCAGTTTGGGACGGGACAGCCTGATCCAGCTTTTTGCTCCCAACAGTACCCTTACTTGATAGGAGTGGTGTATGTCGGAGAGTAGCGATTGTTGTCATTCTCGCAAGAAGAAGAAAGTCTCAGAAGTGTCATAAGCATGTCAGGAATCAGTTTTGTGAGGTGCCTTCTTGCGCAAAAGCTTGCATGTAAAGTCATTGCCAGATAAGACAGCAAGGCAACAAGTCATCTAAGTTTTCGGATGCAGCCATTTTCTGTGTGTATGTGTGTGTAAAAACATACAATTATAGAACACACTAGGGCTGGGCAATATGGCCAAAAAATTATCACGATATTTTTTTTTTTTTCATATCAGTCGATATCGATAATTATCATGATAAATGTCTTTTTTTTTATTTCTCTTAAGTTTAAGGGCAGATTTTTGCTACAATGTGAAAGTTGTCAAAAACCAGACAGTTAAATGTGGATTTAAAATATTCTTTATGGTCAGAACATGACAAGCACTTCATACTTTTTTTTTTTTAATTCTTCACACTTTTTCCAGTCATTTTTCCTTAACCAAATAAATATCTTAACTGAAAAAAATAATTTCTTAGTTTTGCATGTTTTAATGAGTAATATTGTTTCAGATCACGAAACAGGTTTGTGTTACCTGATAATATTAATAATATAACATATTTTTTTTGTCTCTTAGAAAAACACATTTGATAGTAGCTTGAGGATGCAGATGTAATTTATGTTCATTAGCAAAATCAGTAATATCTGTAAAAATTGTAGCAACCTCATTTTTATATGGTGAAATTTAATTATTCTGACTGAGGTGTTTTTTTTTTTTTTTAAATTAACCATTGCTCTTCCGTAGTATCATCCATAGATCATTATAATAACAGTTGGTAGAAGTACCATGGTAAAAATATAATATGTTTCCTAGCTATTTGTATGAAAAACAGTAGTCTAAATACACTTACAAATGCATAAACGCTACTTAATCACAAAAAATACTGTAATTATATTCCATTACTCCTCCATTAATACATTTAATACATGTCTACATTAATAATGTAATAAAATTCGACACAGATATACCCACATTTCTGATACAATACTACTGTGCAGTTACGATGGCAATTTGTGGATTAAAAGGCCTTCTGACTGTATCGTTGCGCACAGTGTTTCTCCTGTTTGTCAGTGCTGTTTCATCTGGCTGTAAACCGAGTCATTTGTGGTCTTCACTGAATTCAAGCGCTTTACATTGGCGCTGTTTAGTGACTGAGACTCCTCAGCGAGTGAATGCATCTGCTCTAGTACGTAAGTTCGCGCCGTGCCGCCATTTTGATCCTACGGATAAACTGTCCAAGTGGTGCGCTTTAACTAGCGCTCTTTTATTCCGCCTTTGCCGCATAAACATTACATCGAACATTTATCGAACTCTTGTTATCATTTATCGAGGAAATTCATACCGCGCGATAACTATCGTTATCGATTTATCGCCCAGCCCTAGAACATACTGTTATATTTTTTGTGTTTGAGCACTCTGATGTAAACAAGCCCAACTTGCATGAGCAGCATTGCAGAACGAGTGAAGGGGATGCTTAATTTTCCCTTGTTGCACATGCAAGTGATGATTCTCTGTCAACCAATTAATGTTTTGCAGTGAGTCTAGCTCTTCTCTATAGGTACCAGACTACTGTGCTAGGTACCACAATGGAAGGGTCCCAAAAAAAGTGGTACGGTAGGCTTCACTATTTTGATACCATTCACAACTTCTGACAATTCAAACGGAAATAATTACATACCGTACTGTACTGTACTGAACATACCAACTGGTGGAAATGAGCCATAAGAGGCTTTTCAACTGTGTCAGGTGCCGGATAACTCTCTGTGCTTCTATTGGTAGTCACCACGTTGCATTACCACATGAAGTTGATCTCATCTTTGAACTTATTGCTAATGGTCAATGTTGCTCAAATTGCAGAAATTAACTTTGTTGCTGCAATTGAGTGTAAACGTCTCTTTAGCAAGAATACATTTGACCTTGGTGTGGGTTTGTGACCTAGTTAGAAGTCATCCTAGTGGTTAAAGATTTAGACTGGTAAACAAAAGATTGCTATTGTGCACTCGATGTCCCTGCAGCTTAACATTGCGACATTACCAAAAAGTAGTGGAAACACATTTCACAGTTCACTGTTTGTTGGTCTACAATTCTATCTAGTCCTCTTACTTTCAGAAGTTTTGCCGAAAGACGTTCATCAGGCTCAGGTATTGTTGTTAAAACTCTTCCCATGCATCTTCCCACTTTTTTCTTCCCTAAATAGCCTAAATTCTCCTTTGAAATGTGATACTTTTAAATTTTAAGTGCTCGGAGGAGGCGGAGGCGAAGATAAGACATTGTCACAACGCCTTACTGTCCTAAGCAGTCATTTTCCACAACTGATGAGTTGTGACAGGTGCTGTTGTGTCTGCTAATAGGCCACTGTCTTCCCAGCTTTCCTATAGTATTTTTAGCTTTCTCCTACCTACAGAGCGAGCCACCGCCTGCCATTAGCCCAAATCTAAAGCTACTGTACTTGATTAGCGTATAATAATTAGCATATGCGTGTAATCAGTATTATTGTGTGTCTCTGAGTCGGCGGTGACCCTGCTTTGCATAAGGGAACACCCCACACATCCCTCTCACGCTAGCGCTCTCTCGCTCTAGCCCTCAAGACTGAGAGAAAGAGCGGAGCTGTCAACTTTTGATTTGCTTCTGAAGTAGCCCAATCGCAACAATGAGAGGAGATAAAGAGATTCTGTTTGTATTTGTCATAGTAACACTGCCTGTGTTGATTACATGCTTTTGCGTGCCAAGGGCACCGTCTTTTTTTGACGCTCTTCCGCACCATCCACGCACGCTTTCTCTCTTTCGCTCCGTGGCCAACCATTATCCTTTCCATCGTCATATCCCACATCCCATAGATGATCCTGGCATGGCAAGTGAGAGAAAGAAGCCAAGCCATATTTGTGTGTGTGTGTATGTGTGTGTGTCTTGGAGAAGGAGCGAGAAGCTTCTTAATCCCTTCTTTTAAAGTGGAACGTGTGAATGACTATGGGGGTGCAGACCTCGTCTTAACCCCCTGCCAAACCCACCCCCCGTTGGATGGCACAAAACGTGCCCATCCCCCGTCACCTGCTCTTCTGGTCTCATCTCGGGACGGGCATATCTCATCCTCACTTCGGATATTGACGGATTCCTAAAGCTCGGTTTGGTTGTGTTTGTTCATCTGTACGTAAAGGTAGAATTTATTCATCCTCATGCCATTCCAAACTGATTATCAATGCGAAAGGTCAATATTTTCAACATAATGAATCCTGAACATGGCATGTTCATGTGAGCAGTGTCCAATTTATGGACATATGTGACTCTGGACCACAAAACTAGTCATAAGTAGTTATGTTTGTAGCAATACCCAACAATACAATTGTATGGGTCAAAATTATAGATTTTTTTTTTTTTTAAGTTTTATGCCGAAAATCATTAGGATATTAAGTAAAGATCAAGATATTAAGTAAAGATGAAGACATTTTGTAAATTTCCTACTGTAAATATATCTCAGCTTAATTTTTGATTAGTAATATTCATTGCTAAGAACTTCATTTGGACAACTTTCAATATTTAGTTTTTTTTTTTTTATTATTATTATTATTTTTTTTAATTTTCGAATAGTTGTATCTCGATCAAATATTGTCCTATCCTAACAAACCATACATCAATGGAAAGCTTATTTATTCATCTTTTAACCAGGTTTCATGGTCTAGGGTCACATATCTTGATGTGTGAGCACAATCTTTATCATCAATTTATCGATTCAGTTCACAAAACCAAAACGGAATGATTTATTAGTGAACTGACTTGATCCAGTTGCAAAAGCTAACCTAAATTTAGTCTGTTCTTATCAAGCTATCATATGACTTCAGAAGACATAAAAATGTACCACTAGAGTTGCATGCACCTCTTTTATGCTGCTTTCATTGTGCTTTTGCATCTTCTTTGAAGCCTGAAAGCCTCCATTCCCATTCATTGTAGTTGTATTGAAAGTAAGATCAGTACGATTCTTCAGAATCTGTCCTTTTGTGTTTGGCTAAGGAAAGAAAGTCAAACAGGACTGGAATGACATTAGCAAGAGTAAATGTTGACAATTTTCATTTTTGGGAGAACTGTCCCTTTAGCAGATATGCAAGAACACAAAGCTTGGTTCTTTTTAACTTTCCACAAAAATATTGAGCAGCAGAGCTGTTTTTAACATTGATAATAATAGGAAATGTTTTTGAACAGCAAATTAGCTTATTAGAATGATTTCTGAAGACTGGAGTTGATGCTGCAAATTCAGCTTGGCCATTACAGGAATAAACGACACTTCGAAATGCAGTAAAAAATGTAATGTCTCTTAAATTTAGAGCTGTCAAATGATTAATTGTGATTAATTGCATGCAAAATAAAAGTTTGAGTTTGCCTAATATATGTGTGTGTACTGTCTGTAATTATTATGTATATATAAATACAAATACATTCATGTATATATTTAGGAAATATTAAGTATATGTATTTATTAGAATTTTTATATATTTTGTACCTAAATAATAATATATACATTAATTTGTCTGTATTTTCTATATATATATATATATATATACACATAATAATTACACACAGTACACACGTTTATTGGGCAAACTCAAACTTTTATTTTACATGTGATTAATCACGATTAATCGTTTGACAGCCCTATTTAAATTGTAATAATATTCCACAATTTTACTTTTATTTTCATGCTTGAATGCTTGAATGAATTTCATAAAATGAATGAAGCAAGCAACTGAACATTGACAACCTCTAATCTTTCACTTTATGGCTTATGCAACTTTGCAACTCTGACATTCACTTGGTCTTGAAATAGGTCCGTTTTATTGGGTTTGTCACAGACAATTTGAGTTCATATTCACATGACAGCAGAACATAAGCATGGACTCTCATATAATGACTAACTGTGATAGAAGTTCTGTTTGTTGGCTTCAGTTCATATAATCTCATATCAGATCCATATTGTGGGGTTAACTCATTGTTTGTGGCCTTGTTTACAGTGCTGAGGTTGAGTGACATGAGAGCACTGACTCTGCACGAAAACCACCAGACGGAGGACTTTGGGATTGAACGTTGTTTACAGACAGGAGAATCCTCAGCCCCCCTTCTGGGTTTTTGTATACAACACTCTCTTTCCCTGCCCATCTTTCTCTCCCTCTTCACCTCCTCCTCCTCCTCGTCATCCTCCTTTCATTCTCTTTTCCAATTTCCAAAAAGCCCTCTCTCTCGCTCTCCCTTTCTGCCATTACTAAAAATGGCTTGCTTGCCTGGTTGTCAGTCCCAGTCAAGTGTAATCCAAAGTCTACAGCATCCTCCCCGACAACTATTTTAATGGTAATGGGCAGCATATTGTATCAAGGCTACCATATCCTACTTGAGATGACAGTATCAAAAGTGGGAGTTGATGCTATGGGAACAAAGACAGGGGGCAGCTTTTTGCCAGAGCGAGGGTGTTGGGCGGGTGTGTTTTGCGTGCGTGTGTGAGAGAGAGAGCGACTTGTGTGTAAAACGCGGAGGGGGATGATGGTGGGGCGTGAGTGCTCTCATTGTCCCTCTGTCCTCTTCTCTTTGGAGCTATGATGCGATGAGATGGCATTGTGCTTCCATTTTTGCTACTTTTATTTTGAAAAAGAGAGAGCAGGGCGGAGAGATGAAATGCTCGCTCTTAAACTTGACTTGATCCGACTCGCTAAAAGCTAATGCATAGCCAGCGCAGAGCCCTTACGCTGGGTGAGGTGACCTCTCTCGGCTGTTTTTTCACTGCCCTCTCTCTCCTCCTAATGAGGATACACCATTGTCCCCAGCGCACACATGCATCTGAAAAAGAGGAGAGAGACCGGGATTCTGCCATCTCCTCATATCGGCATAAGCCATGTGGAAGCTTTTAACAGTGCGGAAGAGTGACTAAAAGAAAGAGCGCTTTTAGTGCACCTTTCACACAATTGGCTATTTTTGGGTGTTGTGCATAAAATGGACCTGGTCTGTATTTCTCTCTGTCTCTCTCACTCTCTCTCACCGACTTTTTCTTACTCAGTCACTCCGTCCCATTCTTTCCGGCTTGTTTTGTTTTTGACATTTTTAGGGCGTTTTTGAACCTAGTTCGTTTGGACAAGATGAACGTGCTGATAACATTGAGCATATACTTGTTGAATCTTGAAGACAGAATCTCTGGGTCAACATGCCACTGTATTTGCTTTTAAAAAAAATTACTTTTCCTCTAGGTAATAGACATAATTTTGACGAGTAAAAGGACAGTTTGCATACCAAGCCAAGGAGAAAATGTGCCATGACAGTTTAGACCTGTTTATTTTTTTTATTATTTTTAATTTTAAACAGTCTTATTGGCATGTGTCATAGACTTCAAGAAGGCCCCACAAGTAGGATTATTTGATGAATAGAAAGTTAAAAAGAACAGCATTTTAAATAGAAACACTAAAATCAGTTGCCTGAAGTCATTAAGTCATTTCAACTTAAATTTTATTAAAAGTGACTTAAAAAATCGAGTTGAATTTATGGAAGCCCGTTTTTGCCACTGAATAAAAAACAAAAAATACAGACGTGCAATTCTGCCTTTTTTTTCTCGCAATTGCGAGTTTACGTCTCGCAATTTACTTTTTTGCTAATAATTGCGTTATACAAACTTGCAATTCTGATTATTTTTCTCAGAATTGCATGATATAAACTTGAAATTGTGAGTTATAAAGTCAGAATTGCGTGATATAAACTCTTTACAACTCTAACTTACAATTGTAAGTTATAAAGTTAGACAGCGCTATCTTACAACCAGTTTTCTATGTATTTTACGGGGTGTCTAATTCGTACAAAATCGTTCCATTTGTCTAGACCCTATTGATGGGTAGGATTAGGGGTGGGGTTATGGGTAGGTAATTCGTATGAATTGGGGAACTCGTAAAAATCTTTAAAAAAAAAAAATCAAAAAAAGCAAAAATTGTATGAATTTGTGTGAGTGAGGTCGTACAGATTAGCCACCTCGTAACATATGTACGAATTGCCATGAGATTAGGTTGAGTTAGAATAGCGAAATATAAACTCAGAATTGTGAAAAAATAAAGTCAGAATTGCGAATAAAAACTCGCAATTCTGGCTTCTCAGAATTTTGACTTTTTTCCTCGCAATTTTGAGTTTATATCTCACAATTCCAACTTTTTTTTTCTTAGAATTGTGATATATAAACTTGCAGTTGTGAGTTCTAAAGTCCAATTCTGAGGGGGAAAAAGACTGATGTTTTTAGAATTGCAAGTTTATATCTCACAACTCATATTTGCATGTTACGAGTGTAATCTGTAATTGCGAGAAATGTCAGAAATGCAAGAAATAAAAGTCAGAATTGTTATATAAAATGTCAGTTACCTTTTTATAGATTTTTTTTTTTTTATTCAGTGGCGGAAAGGGGCCACAATCTCACACATGTGACCTCAAAAATGAAGTTGAAATGAAGTAATGATGTTGACCAGATTAATTGCTCATAATTTTTTTACAGTGAATCTTTTGTAACATTTTAAATTTTTTTTACTGTAAATTTTGTACAGTAATGTTAGTCTTTACTGTAACTTGTTAAATTTAATGTATCTGTGCTGATTAAAAATCTCTAAAAAAAATTCTTTAAAAAAACAATTATATATATATACAATTATATATATTCCAATATTATATTATTATATTATATTATGTGTATTCCAATTTAAAAATTATCGTAAGGGTCAGTTTTTTTTTTTTTTTAAATTGAGGTTTATATATCATTTGAGATTTACATATCACCATTGATGTATGTTTTGTTATGATAGGATAATATTTGGCCAAGATGGAACTATTTTAAAATCCAGAAACTGAGGGTGAAAAAAAAAAAAAAAAATCAAAATACTGAGAAAATCGCCTTTAAAGTTGTCCAGATGAAGTTCTTAGCAATGCATATTACTAATCAAAAATTAAGTTTTGATGTATTTACGGTGGGAAGTTTACAAAATATCTTCATGGAACATGATTTTTACTTAATATCCTAATGATTTTTGGCATAAACAAAAAATTGATAATTTTGACCCATACAATATATTGTTGGCTATTGCTATAAATATACCTGTGCTACTTATGACTGGTTTTGTGGTCCAGGGCCAATAAGTGTAAAATGTATCATTGTGATCCAGCTACAAGCTGTTTGCCTATTCACGCTGAATGTGAAAATGCTGTACGATGTGACAAACCATTAGCCAATCAGAGTGTGTTTAATGTTTAATACAGCTATGCTATGGCAGTGCTACTACTTGAGACCAAACAGAAACAAAATGATCAACAAAATGTTGTTTTGTCAGAGTCACAACCATGAAAAATGCTGATTAACATCACGTCACGCTTGTTTTTTTTTTATAGTGTTATGGTTCTTGGCAAGAAACCTTGATTTGTAGCAGGTCCTGTTAGTTGGTGTCTAGAGATAATTAAAAACAGACATCATTAAATATCCCACGGAGCTTATGGAATTAACATAAAAAATACCCAAGAGCATAGCTGGCCATCAGAGAGTCTCTAAGCATTTGATCGTGCAACACTAAAGTCTCATTACCTGCCGTTTTAATCATGTCATAGCGTTCCCCTCTCACCGGTACGCTCACAGGTATTGATGGACCTCTTGAAAAGCCCCGTCTTAGCCACAGCGCAAGGCTGCTGTCTTAATGAATTGGGCTGTTTTTATCTGCTCATTGAGTGTTTGATGTGTAAGGGCTTCCGTCTGTGTGGTTAACTTTGGTTGCCACGGTAATCAGGCCCTTTGTTGGGCTGTTTTGTTTGCTTGTCTCAGGTTTGATTGAGATCATTAGCAGTGAGGGGAGGACAGTCAAACTCTTCAGAGTTTACATCTGCAGCTGTATACGGTATGACGCACCCCTCCTTTTCTCTTTACGAGCACACACACATCAATACAACACTGCTCCCGTTGCAGCGTTTTTGTTGAAGTGTAATTAGTGGTGCTTGCAAGCATCACTATTACTATAGCTCATACTTAAGGTGAGGAATTTGAACAAAACCCCTACCCTAAATGGTAAACTTCAGCATGTAACTATTCCTGTGAAGTTTGCACTAGGGACACGATTGATGCCTTAGTCATGCAGCTTGTTGTGTGATGTTACTTTTCTTATTGGTCATAGGCAAAATAAGAAAAATGTACACATCTTCATTCTGTTCAAAAGTTTTCACCCCTGGCTCTTAATGCATCGTTTTTACTTCTGGAGCATTAGTGAGCATTTAAACCTTCTGTAATAATTGCATACGAGTCCCTCAGTTGTCCTCAGTGTGAAAAGATGGATCTCAAAATCACAAAGTCATATTTGGAAAAGTTCAAATACACAAAAATGCTGAAAAACCAAAGATTTTGTGGGACCTGAAGGATTTTTCTGAAGAATGGCAGGCAGTTTAACTGTTCAGGACAAACAAGGGATTCATGAACAACTATCACTAAACAAAAAAACAGCTGTGGATCATTCAGGTAACAACACAGTATTAAGAATCAAGCGTATGTAAACTTTTGAATGGGGTCATTCTCAATTTTAATCGACTTTAATTTTACGAAACTATATTAATTCTTAAATCCCAAGAATCTGTTAGACTAGACTGTTTTCAGTTAATGAATGAAACATTGTAGCGCACCTCCCATCCAATAAATCATAATAAGCTTTGTGCTTTGTTACTTTTGATATGAAACAAAGTCTCAGATTTATAAAACTTTTTCCAATTTATTGCAGTATGCAAGCAATAAACCGTTTTGGCACTGTTTAACGTGTAGTGACAGATCGCTGTAGCGCCTCAGTTCAAGAGAAGCGCCACGTGAACTGATCATCTCCTCCAATTAAACAAGTTTCAGCATGAAATGCACATGAATGAACATCCGAAGGTAACTGAAATCTGTATCCTGTCTCAATCGCTCAAGCAGTGTTTTAATCGCGGAAAAAGGTCAGTATAACAGCTTATAAACAATATCATGTAATGTCACATTTAACTCAGAAAAAGACATATCCGGTGAACATAAACTCTTTAGTCAGCTAGAAAAATGAGCTTTGTATTAGAAGGTGATGTGAGGCTGACAGTTTTTTTTTTTTTCTTTTGCAAATAAGGATAAGAGATGACTAACCTGCTTGTTAATTTTTTTTTTTATTATATTTATTTATTTTTTTCAATCTTGTCCTCTGCTTCACCTTGTAAAAACAAGACTGAAGACGTAGAGTGAAATAAGAAACAGAACCTGACCTGTTGACACCTTCATAGGTCTTTATAATTTCTGTGTGTGTTTGTGTTTAAGGCTTTCACCCTTTGCCTAAGAACTAATCCTGTTCAATAACTAACTAACTCTTCCTCCGCTGTGACTGTGCACCACATAATAGTCCTGAAACCATGACGTTATTGTCATGAGTGTGTGTATTAAATTACCTGTTACTGCGATCAATTGACATAGGGATTAACTTCTTTTGACCTCCTTACTTAGTGGAACATAAACCCAGTGGTCCAGCCATTCACAAAGTATTAGCGAGCACCTCAGCTAGATTGCTGCTAAACGCTTCCTCGGCACTGCAGTTACTCTGCTCTTAAAGCAATTGAGATAATCCCCATCTCGAATGACTGTGTAGGTTGAGGAAATGCCCAAATCAGAGTTATAAGAATGCAGATGGTACTGGAGATCACAGAAATAAATAATGGTATGAGAACGGGAATGATATGATTGGAAGTTAGAAACGTAAAGGGAACCCCGGGTATTAAGACTTGTATGTGTCTTACTGAAATATGGACTGAAATATTTTTATTCTACATGGACTGGGTCATCCTGTGAGGGTGGTCATTTTAAGATCACATGACCTGCAGAATACTACTTGTTTTATTTTATATACAGTTGAGGATAAAAGTTTACATACACCTTGCAGAATCTGTAAAATGTTAATTATTTTACCAAAATAAGAGGGATCATGCAAAAAGCATGTTATATTTGTTTTATATATATATATATATATATATATATATATTAGTACTGACCTGAATTAGGTATTTCACATAAAATATGTTTACATACTGTAGTCCAAAAGAGAAAATAATAGTTGAAGTTATAAAAATAAACCTGTTCAAAAGTTTATATACGCTTGATTCTTAATACTGTGTTGTTACCTGAATGATCCACAGCTGTGAATTTTTTGTTTAATCATAGTTGTTCATGAGTCTTCAGTGTGAAAAGATGGATCTCAAAATCATACAGTCATTGTTGGAAAGGGTCAAATATACAAAAATGCTGAGAAACCAAAGAATTTGTGGGACCTGAAGGATTTTTCTGAAGAACAGCAGGCAGTTTAACTGTTCAGAACAAACAAGGGATTCATTAACAACTATCACTAAACAAAAAAACACTGCTGTGGATCATTCAAGGAACAACACAGTATTAAGTTTAAAGTGTATGTAAAGTTTTGAACAGGATCATTTTTAATTCAGCTATCAGTTTCTTTTGTGGGCTATATGTGAACACATCTTTTAAGTGAAGTATCTTATTCAGGTCAGTACTACATAAAAAAAAAATAACATACATTTTGTATGATCCCTCCTATTTTGCTAAAATAATTAAAGGGGTCCTATTATGCTCTTTTACAAAGTCTTGATTTTGTTTTGGTGGTGTACTAGAACATGCTTTCATGCTTGGTGGTTCGAAAAACGCATTATTTTTAACATAATTTACATTATTGCAATACATTTCTCCCAGCCTGGCACATAAGGCTTGATTAGTTCCGGGTTTAATGAAGGCCCGCCTTCCAAAAAACGAAATGTGTTGTGATTGGTTAGCTGTCCCACTGCGTTGCAATTGGCGAACAGCTTAGACGGTATTTCAGTACTGCCATGTCAAAGAAACAAGTTCTGTGTACAACTGTTAGCGCAAGCTAGATTAAAGTGATTCTTATGTTTTAAATATGGATATTTTTCTTACAAAAAGGCATCGATTCACTACAGGAGACCTTTATTAACCTCCCGGAGTCGTGTGAGGCACTTTATTATGGATGGATGCATAATTATTGGACTTGTTTTGGACCGATAAGGAGAAACACCCATCTATGTCGTTCTAAAATTTGGGAGTGCCAGGATAAATTTTAATAAAACTCAGATTGCATTCGTCTGAAAAAAGGAAGTCATATACACCTAGGATCAGTGTTGGGGAAAGTTACTTTTAAAAGTAATGCATTACAGTATTGAGTTACTCCCTAAAAAAGTAACTCATTACGTTACTTTTTTTATGGAAAGTAATGCATTACTTTACTTTTGGGTTACTTTTTAAATCTGGGCAGGGCTTGCTTGTTTGTTTTTAATATAAAAAGTTCTATTTTTGGCAAATGTAAAAGCCTTTTCACACCAAAAGCCTTAGGCTTTGAGAAAACTAAAATTTACCTCTGCACAATAGACCGCAGAAAAAAAATGTCAACTCTTCAACAATAAAAAAAAAAAAGGAAAACAAATGTTAGATTATCTTGGGTAATTTTCATTTATTAGTATGATTGAATTTGATCATCAAAGGTCGGCAGCGAAGACATCTGTTAATAAAATGGGATTAAATGCCTAAAGGATATTTGTATTATTTAACATATTTAATTATTGCAGGTTTGCGTCATATTGCGTGTTGAACTTAATGCATGTTCACGTTTATTCTAGAACTAACATCTTACTCCCGATTTCTCTCAACATGGGGAAAGGAGAGCTTTTAATCAATAAATGGGGGGGGAAGTAACTGGCGTTACTTATTTGAAAAAAGTAACTCAGATATTTTCTTGTCAATTAAAAAGTAATGCGTTACTTTACTGGTTACTTGGAAAAAGTAATAATATTACGTAACTTGTGTTACTTGTAATGCGTTACCCCCAACACCGCCTAGGATGCATGGGGGGTGAGTAAATAATACGTTACAGTAGCCTAACATTATCAAAGAACATCATCACTGATTAGCCTAGCTTATTCTAGTGCAATTTTAAAAAACACTTGCGTTATAAGTGAAGCTGTCTACACTGTATGATGAATAAATCTCTTACCACACTCCGACGCGGCAACTAGAGTAGATTGCGGCTTCGGCATGTGTTTCGCCCCCTGTACTGCACACGTCTGCGGCGCGTTACAGCTCTGAGGTGGCTCTCTCTAGTCCAGGGGTGTCAAACTGGAGGGCCGCAGCCCTGCAGAGTTTTGTTCCAACCTTGCTTAAACAAACATACTATGCAGTTTTCAATTAAGCCTTAAAGACTTCATTAGTTGGATCAGATGTGTTTAATTAGGGTTGCATCTAAACTCTGCAGGGCTGCGGCCCTCCAGGACCAGAGTTTGACAACCCTGTTCTAGTCAATGCTTGTGTTGATACCCGCCGTGCTGCGCCTCGTTGAAGCAGTTCGCCGCGCTGCATCGCTAAAGTTAGGTTAATCCCCCACCTCATCCCTACCCTCCTTCCAACTAGTGCTGGGCGATATGACGATATATATCGTGGGGACGATAGAAAAGTGTCTATCGTCCTATTTCTCTTCTATCGTTTCTATCGTTTCTAACCTAATTTTATCAATTACTAAAGAAAATATTGCATTAAATGGGCTATGACAAATGTATGATAATGTCTTGTCGCTATGCAATGCATACTCTACCCTTTATATAAGTAATAATCAAGAATAAAAATGAACTTTTTCGCAAAGAAACTCCGTCTTGTGGTTTTGCGACATGGCGCTTTTACGTTGTTGCGACATGCTTTACGACATGCTTTGCGACATGCTTTACGACATGCTTTACGCTAGTTAACTCGTGAGTGCTTAAAGATGGAGACGCAAGAGGTTGAAGATGAATGCCCGGAGTCGCAACGTACTGAAACTGCTACGCAGGCAGCAGCCCAAGAAGTACTTTTACCGAAACGTGGGGGTACGTCAGTGATTTGGTTGCATTTTGGCTTCAGGAGCTCCGACACGGAGCAGAAGACAGTCATGTGCAGACTCTGCCAAAAGACTGTTTCCGCGCCCGACGCTAACACAACAAACCTCTTTTACCACTTGAAGAAGGTCCACGAAAAAGAATACGGGAGAATCGAAGAAATGCGACTTAAAGAAAGTTGTGAAACAGCCCGGGCAAGTGGCGAGAAAAAATATAGCGAGCCTAAAATTAAAGAGTCTTTCATAAAAAGCATGTTTTGTGTTTATTTTTTATAATTGAGTGCTTTTCTGCTCAGAAACTTGAAATGGTTGTGCACTTTACATTTTTTTTTTTTTTAAAAATAGAGTTTATTTTGATACTACTATTTAAATAACTATGATGTGGATAAAAAAAAATCTGAAGGCTACTGTAGCTCTACCTCCACCACATCTGTTGTCATTTGATACATTTATATTGCTGCACTAAAATGTATTTTTCTCATTTGTGACAGTTCAGTTAAATGTCACTTCAAAATAAAGTTGCAAAAAAAAGTATGCAATGATATTTTTGTCAAACTTTTCAGAGAATGACTGAAAACGTACTTTATTGTGGTATATCGTGATATATATATATATATATATATATATATATATATATATATATCGTTATCGTGATATAAAATAATCCATATCGTGATATATGATTTTTCCATATCGCCCAGCACTACTTCCAACAATTAGAATTTCCGTGGGCGGGATTTAATTTAATGATATTCTAATGGACCGCGTTGTGACATCACTGCATGTGGAAAACAAACGTTGTACTTCAAAGGAGCTGTTCGCTGTAGGGATTTTTTTAAAAACGAAATATCTTCTTTTGGAGTGGACTTTGAGATTTGTAACTTTGTAGATCTTTTTATGCCCAAAGATACACACCACACACTGACTAAAGTTCAAAAAGTGAAAAAGCATAGTAGCACCCCTTTAGCATTTTGCAGATTCTGCAAGGTGTAGGTAAACTTTTTACCCCAGCTGTATTTGTTATTGGGCACTTTCGCTTCACTTTCGTCTACTAATACCATGACAAGCAAAAAATTAATTGCTACGTCTTTAATGAAACATTGTTTACTGAGACATGAGGAAAAACTCGGATATGGGTCAGATTGATAGAGAGTGGAAACAAGCAGAATTGGATAAAGCCTGAGAAAATAGAGACGGGGGAAGCTGAAGAGGTGGGTATTTCATCAATGTTCCTCATTGTGAGGAGAGATCTACACTTTCTGAAGGGACCCTCTCAAGGCTAAAAACCTGACTTGGAGCAGCTGAAGAGATGGAGAGAGAGAATGAGCGATGGAAAAAGGAAGGGTCTGGGGGTAACTGAGGATCGATGAACATTTCAACTCTTCCTGTCCAATTAGGGCCCACATGAGACGTTGTCCCCAAAGCGCACATTCATTTATTCGTTTAACTTACTGTCTCTTCCACCGTGTATTCATCTGAGTCTGCGTCGAGCAAATCAGCCTGTGTAGGAGTATCGATCTGTACTTTTATTCCCGTCTGTGTGTTTGTTACTTACGCTGCCTTTTGCCTCTTCAGCTTCTCCTTGAATGCTGTCATCAGGCTGTTCTTTTATTTCATAAACATCTGCCTCTCCACTGACCCTGTTTTAGTGTCTTGGTGGGCCTTTTTGTGGACTCTACCTATTTATTTAATGCTTTACTCTAATATTGAACTTGGTTTTATTAAAATAATGATGCTGTTCAGCTACACCGTCAGTATTAACGTGTCTTACTTTTATTTAGACATGTGGGTCTGCCTCAATCTAAGATGGACGTGATGTTTGAGATCTTGTTTGTCCGTTCCTCTTATCCCTAGACAAACCTCCCCATCTTCAAGCTGAAGGAGTCACGTGTCCGGAGGAGATACAGCGACTTTGAGTGGCTGAGAGGAGAGCTGGAGAGAGAAAGCAAGGTGAAGGATAGATGAATGAAATAAAGTGTGGTTTGGATGGAGCATGTTGCACGAATACTCAGACTGGGGCATTTTATCATCCGTGTTGTCGTTAGAGTCCGTTTCAACTAGATAAGTTCAAGAGTAATGCTTTTTCAATGATTGGATTGGAAATTATTCTGTTGTTCAGGTAATGACGTTTGAAGTGATTGTAAGAGATCTCTGATTGCATTCTGTGATGTATGTAACATAAATGAAGTTTTGTACTTCAAACAGGTGGTAGTTCCTCCTCTTCCTGGAAAGGCTCTGATCAGGCAGCTCCCATTCCGTGGGGATGATGGTATATTTGACGACTCTTTTATTGAAGAACGGCGGCAAGGCCTAGAACAGTTCCTCAACAAGTGAGTCGCAAGATCCTCAAGACACCTTGCATTTCTATTCCAGAAACATGGGATAGTTCACCCAAAAATGAAAATTCTGTCATTACTCATCCTCATGTCATTATTCCCTGCATAGACAAGACAACTACCACGTTCAAGGGCAAGAAATGTAGTCCTTGTGGTAGATGTGTGTTGCTGTCTATGCAGGGTCAGAAAGCTCTTAGACTTCATCGAAAATATCTTCATTAGTGTTCTGAAGATGAACGAAGGTTTTACGGGTTTGGAACGACATGAGGATGAGTAATTAATGACAGAATTTTCATTTTTGTGTCAATTATCCCTTTAACTTTTGGTTTTGTTCGGATAGGACAATATTAGGCCGAGATATAACTATTTGAAAATCTAAGGGTTCAGAAACATCAAAATACTGAGAAAATCTCCTTTAAAGTTGTCCAAATGAAGTTTTTAGAAATGCATATTACTAATCAAAAATTAAGTGTTGATATATTTAAGGTAGGAAATTTACAATATATCTTCATGAAACATGATCTTTACTTTATATCCTAATGATTTTTGGCATAAAAGAAAAATCGATAATTTTCAGCCATACAATGCATTTTTGGCTATTGCTACAAATATACTTGTGCTACTTAAAACTGGTTTTGTGATCCAGGGTCACATATTGCAGCATCTCTATGGCCAACATTTAGTCCTCGATACAAAACTTCTCCACTAATATTCAGAACTAGAACTGGGCGATATATCAAATATTAGCAATAATATCACAATTCATTTTGACGACGATGTAAAATTTGAAAATATTGAATATTTCAAATTCAAGCGTACTTTCTGCAAAAAACGCACCGAATGTCCAATATTACATCCCCTTGCGTATTACTGCGCAAGAGATGTGAGGTGGGGTGCTCTACACGCCTCTACTACATGAGCTTTCGTGAGTGGGGTTGCCAGATATCAAGAGTTCAAATCCCCGATTCAGAGCTTTGCTGTTACAAGGATACATTTTCTGACCCGTGTTTTGCTGGCAACCACGCGCACAAGCTCACTCTTCATTGCGGAAGCACAGACGATGATCTGAAAACACTGACAAACAATTAAGCTGGAGTTTAGCAATCAAAATTAAAGTGTCACTCAACCAGTCTGTTCTGTTATTAGATTTCGACAGTATTGTTTGCGTCTGTGATCGCTGAATAAATGCTCTTAGGCTAACGTCACTCAACTGCTGTTGTTAGGAATTTCACTGTTATAATATTTTTCATTTGTTTTACCAGTTTTCATAATATAGACAGAGAGAGTGCGTAAATCGTTGGTATTAATATATTTTATTATATTTTATGCCACAGAGCTTCTCTTAAACCAGAGACAGTTGACAGACTTGTATTCTTAGCTAAAAACTTATCCCAGTTTAATTATTTCCCCCAGTTGCACAGTGTAAATTTTGAATTGCATCCACTAGAAAGTTTACAGAATGCACTTTCTGTACTTGTTTTTGCGCTACTTCAGTTACATATGCATGTGTTAATTTAATAAAATGCTTTAACTGCTTAAAATGTTTTGCACAAAACATTTTGTATTTACTTTGTAACAATAGCTGGTCTAAATAGTTTTTGTTGTTTTTTTTTAAGTCATGTTTTTTATTATTCAAAAGCAAATGCAGATAAATTGAGATATATATCAAATATCGTAAAAATGTTGACAATATAGAGATATCAATTTTTTATATATAATGGCATTAGACTGCCATTTTTAAATGGACATTATCTTTTTTTACAAGCCACATATTTGAAGTCTAAACAAGTACATTCTCACCTAAAAACTAAAAATTACATTCGGTCACACATAAACGGTATCATTTATAAAATTAGAGAGGATTTGGGCCTCCGCCATGACACTTGTTGTGATAAAATACCACAAGCAGAGTGAAACAAATGGTGAAATGTTGGAGTTCCGCTATCACTAGAATATTGCACTCCTTTGTTTGTTTGTTTGTTTGTTTCTTTCTTTCTTTCTTAAACATGTACCACAATTATTGGCACCCCTGCAAATTCTTAGGAGTGAAAATGTAGCTAAGTATATTCCCGTTCATGCTGGACATTTTTTTTTTTTTTTTTAATCTGAGTGATTAGGAATGCTAGTGTATGCCATGAAAGAAAAAGAGTCATGCTGGAAGAAAAAGAAAAACATCTTTAAAAATTCAAAAGATGCTGCGCTCTTAAAAATAAAGGTTCTTCATTGGCGTCAATGGTTCCATGAAGAACCTTGAACATCCATGGAACCCTTCAAATGCTGAAAAGGTTTTTTATATTTGAAAAAGGTTGTTTAGGCCCTGTCTACACTAGTGCATTTTCGTTTTAAAACACCGTTTTAAAATGAAAACGATCCTCGTCTACACTAGCGTTTTCACTGCGTTTTAGAAACGATCTCCTTTTACACTACACAAACGAAAACATGTCACATGACCATTCGTGCAGGTACAACCATAGATATGTATAGGTAGATGCCCTATTATTTAAATGGCGGACGCGTCTACGTGCTTGGAGCGGTCGATTGATGCATCTACTTATACATTTCTATGGTTACAACAATGAGCATTATGTTATTGTTTACACAGTCATCAATGATACACAGAGAGAATGTGGGCAGCCACGCCATAATTTTCAAAAGTCTCCGTTTTGGTCCGTTTACACTGAAACGCAACCCCTAAAAACGGGGTCTGCAGCATTTTCAAAAGTCTCAGTTTTTGAGGGTCGAAAATGCCGGAGTAGTGTAAGCGACAGGCGCAACCGTAGCAAAAGGTATGCGTTTTAAAATGAAAACGCACTAGTGTAAGGTTTTTAAAATGTTCTTTAAAATGGTTCTTTTAAGAACTGTTCACTGAAAGGTTCTTTGGGGAACCAAAAATGGTTCTTCTATGGCATCATTACAAAAACACGTTTTTGGAACCTTTATTTTTAAGAGTGTGTGGCATGCACATTTGATAAACAAAATGGTTTAGTGATATTAATAATGCGATTAATAATAATTATTATTTATTTAAATGTTTGTAATGTAATTATTTTGTAAATATTGCAAAGGTGGTGTTATTAATAGAGGACACTGTATCTACCCATGATGCAATGTGGAAATGTCAGTTATTAAACTTTTTTTTTTTTTTTTTTTTTTTTGCAATTTTATTCTCAAGTGTCTCAAGTGTATGTTGATCTGACAAGATTTGCATAGTGCTCCACTACGTGTCCTTCCTCTTAACTTCTTTTAGCCTCGGCACATCCGAACTGTTTTTATAAAGCAGATTGAAGCGGTTATCACGATAACGAAATACAATAGTTTTTCCTCTTTCCGTTAATTTTGAGTTTTTAGGTTAAGGTACTTGAGTAAAAGAGAAAAACAGACACTTGCCAGCCTTTGTGTCATCCGATGTCTTCCCTCACACTTTTTTCCTTCTCTCATAATTACCTACAGAATGATCGAAACTGATGAGAGGCCGCAAGTGCACCAGCTTTACTTTTTACATTTGTTTTATTTTTGATGTGTAATTTATGATAATTGCGAGTGAAATTACAGGCGTGCATACCTTTTCCCTACAAGATGTTGTGTGCACTCCTGCTTATTTTTGATCCGAGGTGCCGTTCCCCCGCCGACTGAGACAATAAAAGTTACAGTTCGATTGTAATTATTTGCTGTGATTGCAGACTTTGCCATTATCTTTGTTTCATGTGCAAATGCGCCCGCTCTACCTGTTTGAATTTTAATACGAGATGAACAGCTGTAAATTAGGTTTGAAGAAAGAAAGGATATGGAGGTAATTAAGATGGGATTTTTTTTTTTTTTTTTTTTTTCCTTTTACCAAAAATTCCTGAATTAAATGTCATTGTTCGCTACTAATAGCACCTGGAGAAGAGGGACGCATTCCCATCATAATTCTAGACTATGTGTGAGTGCGGCATGTCTTTACATTTGCCTGTCCCAAATCTGAAAATGATCCGTCATCTTGACTTGTAACATCGTGAGCATTGTGTAATTTTAGAGGTGTGAGGGCTCTTTTTTTATTCCAGCGGAAGCTAGAATAGATTGAATGGTAAAATAATGAGTTTAATTAGCATGATAGCTCATTCTACTGTTTTTAAAGATATGCGTAATTAAATTTCGATATTATCGCTCTGAAATTCAAGCTGGATGATTTATGATCTGAAGAAGAATGCTGCAAAATGTCACAGCCTCCTAATAATATCTAAGAGTTGTATCTTGATTGGGGTCAAAGTTGATTCCGCCCCCTCTCTCTCTCTCTCTCTCTCTCTCTTTCTTGCTTTAGTTTGTATCATTCCATAATATTTTATAGTGGCTAATATCCGTTTTTTGCTCTGATTTTTCCAGAGTGGCTGGTCATCCTTTGGCCCAAAATGAGCGCTGCCTGCACATGTTTCTACAGGACGAGTCAGTGGATAAAAACTACACCCCGTCCAAAATTAGACAAGCCTAAACCGGTCTGGACTCTACAAACACACACACACAAAACATGGCCCACAAGCAATAAGAAAGGTTTGAATCATTCTTAACGGCAACAAAATCTTAGCATGAACCATAGGGTGTCCAAAACATTTTATGAAACGATTGAAAACGTTCTCTAGAATTAGTCATTGTGTCACTTTTCTCCTTATAGATTGTTTCAGTCTTTTGCTCTGATTTTTGAATCCATAATGTTAATATTACCACTTTAAGTCAGATCAAATACGTTCTCGTGTGTAATTCATTGTGGTTAACAATTATTTATGGTAGTTTTGTCTGAGAGCACCACTAACTTCGATGAGTACAAGATCAAACGAAACGAACCAAATAACTATATCACAATTATGCAAGCATTATATCACACACACATTGGCTTCCCTGTGTTATTACTACTACCTACTTGTGTTGCTTTTAACGCTGAAGAACACGTACAGCGGCTCGCCGTGCAGGATGCACTTAATTGGGAACCTCCTTGATACGTGCTGGCTGATGGTGTGCCGTGTGTCCCACTTAGCTGCAGAAAAGCCTGTTTTTACTGTGTAACGGCGGTGCACAGAAATGCAGAGAAAGTGCTGCCTATAATGCATGTTTCCAGATTTGTATACTGCTGTGCCATTGTTTTGTTTATGAGAATTTTCCAATAAAACGGATCAAACACATGCACGCATGATGTGTTTTACCAAAATAAAGCATCTCTGTTTGCACTAAAATATCTTTTAAAAGATGATACTTGCTTTAGAGTGGTTATAGACATTTAGTCTGCCTTAAAAGGTTTTTTTATTCGACCGTCAGGAGTTTGTATAAAGTGAGTCACCTGCGTGTTTTTTGATTAGTGGTGTTCTGTTAGACGCAATGAACTCGGATCCATTTAAATCATGTAAAATCATACTTGCAATAGCTATAGGATAGGAAAATTTGTTTTGGTAACATTTATGTTTCTGCTAAATAGCACACAACTGGAAAAAAGGGAAACCCATATGAAAAAAAAAAAAACTTGATTATTTCAGAGGAAATAACTTTTGTTAACTGGAGGACAAGTATTAGTTTTTAAATTTCTCATGTTAGCCTTACACAATGAAATTAATTATACCTAGGAACATTATTGATACAGTTTTAAAAACAGTTTAAATTCATTTACTCATTGCTCATTTGTTATTTGCTAGATTCTTTATTCAAGTGATTTAAAATTTCATGCTACCAAGTTAAAGGCAAGGCTAAAATAATCATGAAAAAATAATCACGAAAAAATAATCTCAGAAATAAAAACAAAGAATTTAAATATTTTAAAAGAATTTCAAGTTAACTGTAAATTAGGTTGATTCCATTTACTGATTAACAGACATGTCTAAATCAATTAAGTCGCAGGATTTTATTGATCTTCTAAGACTGAGGCAGGTGGCTTTGAAAAGGAGAAAATAGTTTCATTAGAAATGGTTACTCAGAATAGAAAATGGAGTGGAGGAAGGAATAAGAGGTGATGGGGTCCTGAATGCTCAGATACAGACAATGATCTTAAAGAACACAGGAAATGCTAGGTTATGAAGGTCAGATTCTCCTCAAATATCCTTTAGAAACAGTAGAGTAAAAGGAACTTTTCATTGTAAGGCTTGGCTTGGTTCTTAAAGTGGTAGTTCACCCAAAAAGCAAAATTCTGTCATTATTTACTCACCCTCGTGTCGTTTTTTAAACCAACCTGATCTTATAACAAAAACATACCTGTGGGAACTTTTTTCGCGAGACGCAAAATACGTACTGCCATGTTACAAAACGTACATGTTCGATGTGAAATGTCCACTGAGTGGCGCTAAAAGAGTGTTCGGGTTTTGCCCTGTAACAGATGAATGTACATGTGGTACGTTTTATGTGATGCTGGTTTTGTGCACGTCACCTCAGTTCTGACTTGAAATGTCCATTAATTGGCGCTATAATTCTAATGCTCCGTGACGTTTTAAAATAATGTACCATCTGGACTATACCTAAACCTACCCGATAGTATGAACAAAAGTGAATGTGATGTAAAAACTCAATCGCAAGCATGCCGTTTTAGCTTTTTTCGATATCTTTAAGCTCTTGCATCGTAAATTATGTTTTTCACAGGATTTGTACCAAGGATTCCGCATCCAAGTCCAATTCTATAATCAAAACTGTGTACGAAAACAATAACAAGTGCTCACTGTTTTATCACCTCTAGTGTTTATTTCTGTTCAGTGATTGATATGTACGTATTTTGTATCTTGTGGAAAAGTTCCCATGGTTATGTTTTCGCCATGACGTCAGGTAATTCCAAACCAGTAAGGCATTCGTTCATCAACACAATTTAAGATATTTTTGATGAAATCCAAGAGCTTTCTGGCCCTCAGTAGACAGCTACAGAATTGACACGTTTAAGGGCCAAAAAGGTAGTAAGGACATTAAAATAGTCCATGTGTCATCAGTGGTTCAACCGTAACTTTAAGACCCTATGAGAATACTTTTGTGCGCAAAGAAAGCAAAAATAATTACTTTATTCAACTTTATTCACTTTTCTTCTGCATCAGTAGCTACATGTTCTCGTAGCTTCATAAAATTACAGTTGGACCACTGATGTCACATGGACTATTTTATCAGTGTCCTTACTACTTTTCTAGACCTTGAATGTGTCAGTTGCGTTGCTGTCTATGCAGGATAAGAAAGCTTTCAGATTTTATCAAAAATATCTTAATTTGTGTTCTGACGATGAACAAAGATCTTACAGGTTTGAAACAACATGAGGGTGAGTAATTAATGACAGAATTTTCACTTTTGAACAATATCTTTAAGCTACCATGCCAGTTATTGTTATATATGTGTGTATCTGTGTATATAATATATAAAATAATTAATGGTCGAACTTGATTCATAGATCTACAAAAATGGTTTACATTAACTTAAATAGGAGTGACCTGAAGTGAAGGGGTAAACGCTGCACTTAATTTATAGTTTTTGGAAGCGTGTTTATGTAACAATATAATAGATATAGGATATGTAACACTTAGTGTACGCTATTGGGAAACAGTTGTGTTTTTGTATTTTTTCTAATTGCTGTACAAGCCATTGCAATTACAGGCTTACATTGAACCTTTTGTTAGTAAGTCTAGCATTGTCTCATATTAATTGTTTGTTATTCTGTTTCCAGCATGATGGATTGCGCCTAAATTACTTTTGACGGAATTCAAATGTTGTCGAGAGTCAGTATGTGCAACAATGCTGTATAAGGTAAAGAGAAGGGCACAGCCGCTTGGCTCATGTAACCTTGGAGTTCACTCCACGTCAGAGCAGCCCATTAAAAAGGAACTAGGATAAATTGGATTGAAAGTTGTCATTGCAATCATGCTTCTATCTATTGTATCCTCTCTATCAAAAAATGAAGATAAAAAAATGCAATTTGGGCAAAGCCCTTGATTTGTGAAAGAGTGCTTGAAACCCCGAGCCGTGCGAGGCACAGCAACTTCACTCAAGGTCCAGGGTATTGTATCGGCAATGGTTCAATATGCACTTACGTGCAGACGTGAACCTCTCTGTCCCCATTTACTATCCCGTTTAGGGTGCAATGGACCTTTTGCTGCTTGTAGAAGGAAGCCTTAGAAACCCAAAAACCCTGAGACATGGATTTGACAGTCGTTGAAGGACCAGGCGATCAATATTCAATATTTATTCTAATATCTTAGAACAACTTTCACAAAAATTATCACTGTACAACGAGAAATGTATTTACAGACTACAAAAAACAAATCCAAGTGCTGATCGTGTCTCTCTTCCAGGGTTAGTAGCTAGTCAAACAAAGGTTTTAGACGGTGACCTCTGACATGGGCCACGGATTGAGCTTTTCAAACATTAAAAAAATTACATTTTCAGAGCGGGCGCACAGAAAACTCACAATGCTGACAGAACTGTATCTAGAAGATTTCGAATGCCCTGCCTGTGAACCCTAATCTTCTGTTAAGGACACTGGGTGTGGGTGCTGTGGCCTCCCGGTCACCTCAATAGGTAATTATGTGATGCATCAAGTCAGTAATGCTCAGTCCTGCTGCCTTCCTCCAGAGTTTAATTCCAACCTTTTCAGCGTACATTTCAAGTAAACCTGATTAGCTGGTTCAAGTGTTTTGATTAAAGTTGGAGCTTCTGCTAGAAGGTGAAACAGGAATGAACTTGCTCTTAAGTTCTGACTCATGGGCCTTTGGTTTTCAGCACTATGTCAAAGGGACAGCGACCTACTTCCCTGCAACATACCTCGGTTTCTTTCTTTTTTTTTTTTTTTTTTTTTTTTTTTTGGTTTCCTTCAAAGTTCTCATGTGATAAACGAATGATAGTGGTGCTGAAATCAAAACAGCATTGGTCAAAGTTGGACACAACAAAATCTCCCGTTTTGAAATGAATGATTGTACATAACCTCACGGACACTCCATTCAAATATATGACTACAAACTAAGATAATTTTGTATTTAAATCTTGATAGAACAAGAACAGATTAAGCTTGTTAAGTTACTTCCATAAACGAACTTAAATAGATTAAAAGTAAATCAATTAGAAAATTACTGGTTAAACGTTCATTTTTCTTTCTAAGCAGTATGCTCGACTTGTAAAGATTCAGTCTTTTGTTTGTTTAATAGTTTCCCTGCGTAATAACATCTTGACATTGGTAGAGCTTTATTCTCCAAACAAGTGCGTGAAGTATCACATTAGGGGTATCTGGTATCATCCACAGCGTCCCAGCGTCCATGCGAATGCCAAGGTCAAAGATACTTTTTTTTTTTTTGTTTTTCCCCTCTGTCTCTCAGTAGCTCATATATCACTGGATTTGTACATGTCGGAGAGCAGTCGTGTGATGGGCACATTTCCGATGGTCTTTTTGAAGAAGACCTCTTCAATGGTGGATGGACCAACTGAACGTAGAGCAGGCAAGAGCAACAGCAGTTTCCCAAAGCGGCACGGCTGAGTGGGGTACCTGAAACACAACCATTCGGAATTTTTAAAAACTCTAAATGAAGTGTTCTAAATTGCATAATTATTTCATGAGCTTGTTTTTTCCTTGAGAGTGGATGTGGCCATTTGTAAATTTAATGGGTCTAACTTCCTGTGTCATTCCCTTCCAGCTATTTTTAGCTGTACTAAACAGCATTTTGCTTGATATTGCAAACTGTGTTGTCTTACAATATTATTTTAATGTATTATTTTAATTATAAACAAACTGGTTTGTAGTGCAAAAAGTTTAACATTTACTGCACTGTTATTCTTCTGGTTATTTCTCTACAGCGGTTAATGAACCGGAAGTCTCGCACATTCACAGAAAACGGCTGATTCCGGGTTGACAAATAAGGTTGATACTTTCACCAGTGTTTTATAAAGTATTGGCTGTACCTGGTGTGTATGTAGCTGTTTAGAGTTAGCTGTGCTTCGTCCTGAAGGGCAGCAATGGCACTGGCGTTGCGAAAGCTCCTCAATTCCGAACCACTGTGTGTCGGAACTGCAAGAACGGAACAAAACAGCATGTTTGTTACTGTTTGACCAGTAGCGAAAGTTTCTATAATCCATAATTATAAATAATAATAATGTTTCGTTTTAATATTTTGCATTTTGTTTTATTTTATCGAACCCCACCTGCTTTAAAGGTGACGATGCACTTGAGGCAAGCGAACTCTGTAGCGTCCAGTCTTAACTGTCTGAAGCGCGTCACGACCTCCTGCAGCGCCTGGATCTCTGCGATGATTTTGTTTAGCCTCTGGGAGTCTGTGTTCTCTGTGTTCATTCCTAAAGAAAACAAAATATTACATTTGTGTGGATATACCACTGTAAGTACAAAACGTAAACGTGACGGAAAATCTTACGTAGCTAAATCTTAGGAGTATGCTGTATGTTGTATAGCCTACCTGAAACGGCTAATAGAGTGCTGGAGTCCACTGGAATGGCCCATTGCGCGATGCCCAGCACGAACAGTTCCCTCCAGGCGTCTTCTAAAAGGATCAACTACAAAAAAAAAAGTAAGTTCATTAATGACTATAAATAAAAGAACCTAAAATTTAGGTTTGGTTTCAGACATTTAATCTGTATAAAATTAAACATTGGCGAGTAATAAAAGAAAATATTAAAACACTTGTTTACCTGGTCCGGTAGAGGGAGTGTGGAGAAGGCCGGAACGCTCTTGGCCCATTTAATGCTCATGAAGAGCAGGCGTGCTGCTGATTCGCACACAGACTCGGTCGCCACTTCATACAGGTACATGGGGGTGCCGCTAACTTCATGAGGATACTAAAAAGTAATTACATGATCATAGAAATAAGCGGGGTTGTATGCATTCAGTTATTAACTAAACTGTACGTCTTAATAAACTTAATATAAATTGATAATTCGTTCATTTAAACTATATTGTTGTAAAGCAAAAATGTTTACCTTCGGTGTGGGTTGGGCGAGTCCCACAATGGCCTGTCGTTCCGGTGTGCTTGTGACCGTGTTTAACTCCAGATTGTGAGGCTCCAGCTGCGTGACTGTGGTGAAAAACGGCGGCCCAGGGATAGACGTGGATGGGAAATGGGTCGACGAACCATTCACCTCTTTATGACCTCGGAAATATAGTGCCACCTGCTTTCGAATGGTCGACGTCCTCGGTCCCCTTTCGTGCTGCACGGCTGTAGTGATGTAAGGATCGGTGACATAATAGTTATCATATGATACGAAGCAGAAATCGTTTAAAATTATTTTAGTAACATATACAATTTATGTGTTCTTGTTGGAATCATATGTATAAAAAACGTTTATAGCATTTTCTATAATTAAATTATTGCCTTGAAAGCACTAACGCACAGCATAATCATTAGCGTATATGCTACTATTTTTTTTTTCTTCAAATATCTTAAATTGTCTAAAGTAAAACCAGTCTAAAGTAGCACAGGTATATTTGTAGCAATAGCCAAAAATACATTGAATGGATCAAAATGATCGATTTTTCTTTTATGCCAAAAATCATTAGAATATAAAGATCATGTTCCATGAAGATATTTTGTAAATTTCCTACTTAGTTTTTGATTAGTAATATGCATTATATATATATATATATATATATTCTAGATATTTCAAAATGTCTGGCTCACCCAAGTATTATCATATCCTAACAAACCATACATCAATGGAACGCTCATTTATTCAGCCTTACGATTCAGATGATATATAAAATGTAAAAAAAGAAAAAAGAAAAATTGCCCCTTATGACTGGTTTTGTGGTCCAGGGTCACAGTTAACTTTCATCAGGGTTACGCCATTTGACCAATTTCCTCAAAAGTTGTAACTACAAAGTTTAGCCTACATGGGCCCTTTTTTTTAATGGTTTTAAATATTGAACACATTTTTAAAAATCTTTTTAAAGTGGCTTTACGGCTTGCTATTATTATTATAAATAAATAAATAAATAAAAAGTTGAATTGATTATGCCACCGTTTCGTTTTTCATGAATTTCAAACTTTTAATCAGACATTTTGTGCATGACTTGAATTTTTGTATTTTCTTTTTGTTTATTTATTCATTTACCTTGATAAGTAAATTCGGACCAAAAAAAAGTAATTGACAATTATAACTTTTAGTCTAGTGTTACAGTCAGTCATGTAGTTGGTAGCCTAAGTAAAAACTTAAAAACAAATCATTTTCTGCATCTTTGAAAGCGGACTACAGACATAAGACAAAATCATTTTTGCTATATGTATAAATCTTGGCAATATATAGGCTATATATGACCAAGACAGACGTATTTATACTAGCACTTACCATCTTTATTCATATTCACTTCCAGACACTTTTTTAAGCGACAGGCGCGGCATTGATTTCTGTGAGTCTTGTCTACTGGACAGCCGCCCTGAGGAAAAAAGGAAGAAAGAATAAGGAAATACAATAGGTTTCGTTTCGTTTAGCAGTAATGGCACACAAACAAGCTCTTCTGCTATATGCTCCATTGGTCTCCACTCCACAGGTATGTGGGAATGGCAGAGTAATGACGGCTATTGACTCGCTCCCCCGCCGCACGGCCAATAGTCTCATTCCCGCCTACCGCTCTCCAAATCCACCCAGTCCTGCCGGTGCGTTAGATTGGATTACACCTGTTACACTAGACGGGGCAAAGGGCCCTCAAAGGCGCGGGAGGGGGCTCACTTCTGGGATAATCTTTCAATTATGAAAATCACTGGAGGTGTAATCTAGTCCTTAGACGCGCTTGCTTAGATCAAATTAGCTGACGCTGTTATGGTTCAAACACATCGCCGTAATTGATTAGTATAGCTCACCTGTGTGCCGGATTTGCAGACATACGTTCTGTTTCTCCTTATGCTCCTCTTGAAAAATCCCGAGCAGCCGTCACAAGCATAAACACCATAGTGCTTTCCAGAACTTCGGTCACCGCACACTTTACAAGGAATGTCCAAAATCCGACCTAACAGAGATAGAAAATACAGCATTTATTTAATCTAAAATTAGATTATTTATCAGTCTTATAACACTTATTCACTTCAACCAGACAAAATGTTATCGAAAGCCCAATCCAAACCCTCTGTTTTTTTTTTTTTGTTTTTTTTTTTTACAAAGGGTGGGAGCCGATCATCCTAATTAAGGCTTGAACCCCCGAAAAGACGTCCGAACAAAAAGTTAGGGGTCTGAAAAGTACATAGCCTATTCTTTTCACAAATGGGTATATACGCTTATTTAAGTGTTAGATTTCAAGTTAGCAGCTCATATTTCCACCTGGCGATAAATAAATACTAGCGAAAAAAAAAAAAAATCGCGACGAAGAGGTAACCATAGCAACAGTAGGGTTCTAGTACGCTTTCGTTCAGGTTCAATATTGTGCGGTCACCAACAAAACAAAAGTAGGCTACTTTTATTATGTTGGATTTACTTTAACACGCATTAATTTTGTTCAAAACAATAGTTAGAGTTTGATTTTCTGTGATAAAGCGCGCAAAGAAAAAAATTACGCGAGACGCAAAATTTCAACAGACTGCGCCTGATAATTTTCTACAGAAGTTCCCTGAAAGTCATTGTATAATTTGCACATTTTGCCTAATAATCATGCTAAAGGACACACTTTTAATGAGTCTGTCCATAGGAATGTGTAAAGCATAGGCCTACGTTGAGCGTGCATTGGTGGGAAGCGTCATATCGCAGGTCCCATAAAACAATGTTCAGTTGACGCGCACAATGGCGACATTAGGGAGAGTGTTAACTTAATGATTTCCCCATTGAGACTCGTCTGACTGGCCTGGTCTCGACAAGCTGCCAACCCCGCTTCATAATGAAGCTCGACAACTGCTTTCTTCGCGCCGTCTATAGGCTCGCGGATTAGGGAGTGACACGGGAGAGGAGAATAATACGCACCAGCGCGTTTCAGCGACTCAAATGAAGTGTATGCAAATGAACTTGGAGTAAATGAAAATTGTGATTTTTCTTGTGTGTGCAGAACACTTTTTTTCTGTATTTAAGTCTGTCAATAGAGGTATATTTGCATGTATATGGGGGAGTCGTTTAGAGAAACGGCTATGTAATTACACTGACATATGTCCACCTGCTCATTGATTTTCCAGTGACCCGTCAAAAAGGGTAGCATGGGAATTCGGATATAGACCGGTAACGACGGAGAAGGAAAACGACTTCATGCACTCTGACTTCTTGAAACAAGAAAAGAAAGAGAGAAAAAAAAAACACTTTGCGACATTTTAATGTAAAAGCACATCACATTTCTATTCTGTGCACACCAGATGTTCTTCGTATAGGTCCTTTCAGAAATTATAATGGTGTTTTGTTACAGGCTTTTGGTGATCAGTTGTGACGGAAAAGTGACAGAAGATTTGCTTGTGCATATGGATATAGTCTTATTTGAAAATTTAAGAACAGTGCGAAATTCTAATGTAAAAGTCTTGACAACAATTTAGATTAATTGAGTACTTCATTTCAAATGCTTGTATTTTGCATGACTGAAAAAGATAACCTCTCTTGAGATGGAGACAACTTGTTGCTTTTGTCTCGTTTTGAAACTTGAAAATTGCTTCACGAATACACTTTTTTCTTTCCAGAAGCTAAAACGTCTGGTTTTTAAATGCTTTTACATTTCTTCCTGCGATTTTATGTCTATTTATGTGGTGTGTTAAATAATCCCATCTAACCAGACAGCTTTTATTCCGAGGAAGTCATAAAGTCCTAATGTCCTCCATCCAGTTCAGTCATCGCATAATTTGACAACACTCACACTGGTGTGTTGGTAAAAAACTCCTATGAATTGAAGGCGGATTTGTTTTTGGGAAGGGAACACGTCTTTAACTTTCCTCTGTGGGGGTCCCAGTGTGCGGCATTGTGCGTCGTAATTGTTTAAAGACATATGGCATATTTCATTACTGTAATCAGCATCAACCCTGGGACCTGCTGCACTGGATTACATGCAGTTGTGAGAAACTCTGAACTTAATGGGCCTTCGACCACCCAAACAGTGCAAATGCCGCTAGTTTACCCCTGTAAAGTAACAAAAATATTATATATAATAGTGTGAATTTTAAATATCACCTGAGATCATTTTAAGAGTCAAATACATGTAAAGTGTCGTCAAAAAAGGTTTTTGGGTTAGGCATTCAAAATAAGGAACGAAAAGTTTAGGCCTCAACGAAATTATTTCACTTATTCACTACTGCTTGAGTAAATAATTAATTTAGACTTAAAATACTAAGATAGATTACAATTGTGTTCAATGTAAAAAATTTCAGTTTTGTTATTTAGAAATCATTGCTCATATAATGTGCATTAAAATATAACAGGGTTACCTTATTTTCTTTCCCTTTCACTTGAATTATATTGCATTTTTCACTTTCATTCGAAGCCACTTAAACTTTTTAAAAACCTTAAACACACATTTTTCCCATTTCCATTTAAGCATAATGTAGAAAGTCAATTAGAGGCTCACATTTTTCTTTAACCACAACAAGCGTTGGCTATTACAATCAAATCACACGCAGTATTTCATATTTTAATAAATGTTTCCATTTAGACAATTTGCTCTGCAATTGTAAAAACAATAACCTGACAGAAAACACTTATTATAAATGAATTTCAAAGCACTTGCATTCCTGCTACCTTGAAATTAATTGAAAGTCAAAAGAGATACTCGAAGCAGCTAATAGGGAAAACTCATCAGATCTGCTTTGATGACACATGCATAGTTTACGCATACCTTAGGGCCACATCATGATATTTTAAAACGGTTCAGGCTGGTACAATATAATTAGTAGTTCAGTTTTTACTATTTAAATGTGAACGCACAACTTATTTGCAAAGCGTAATGTGGAAACAAGGCTGTCAATACATTCTCAGTGTAACAGCATCACTAAACGGGAACTTATCTAAGATATTTTGGGGCTTTTCCATTTACTTATTTTCTTGAAGTTTCACATCTAAAGTAATTTATAGAGCGTCGTGCCTGCTTCAAAATAATCTTGTTTGTTTTTGGCAGTCGTGCTATCAGTTTAAGAGGTATAGGTAACAATTTGACAGCACGTAAACATTTCGATTTGCGTTTGACAGCTCTGTGGAGTTTACGTGATTTTGTCATCTTAACCCGTAAGCAATACATTTACTTTCACGTATTTCGTAAACAAAATCAGACTGCGTTTTTACCTCATCATCACGCTATTTTTAACAACATATAAAACTAAAGCAAAAAAAGACGATATACTCACTGGATTTAACATTTAAAATATCCAGACAACCACTTGTTGAACCAGCAGGCTTGCTCATGTTGAAGACCTCTGCTCCAAGAAAACTGCGTTGAAAAGTTACACTTTTCAGGCCCAGGGAAGTCTTATGACTTTTGACGTAGTTTTTAAATTACAAACATGAATTTAACATCCGCTTTGCGGTGGACAACTGGTCCTCTGCTTTCTCTTGAAGTTTCTTTGATGGTGTCCAAATCGCTCCTCTTGTTTTTCAGCGAATAGAATCCAGATTTCGTCTGACTGTTGATTGATGCGATGGATGCAGCCCCACAGACAATATATTATGCCCAAACCGGTCCCTGGTCTCTCGGCGCTGCGGAAACTTGGTGCAACTAATGGAGAAACACCGGGGCACTATACTGCTCAAAACCCGCTTTAAAAGTACAACATGAGCTGGGAGATGGGAAATGCGCCTCAGCCCCGAGCCTTGGTGAGTGACTTTGTGATGTGTACCGTCAGATTAAAGGTTTGGTAATATGTATGAGATGTATTAGAGTAGGAGGGCGGGAGAGAGGGAGGGTGGGAGGAGAGCCCAACTTCCTTTGACCACTTAGCTTTGCCTGCCTTCTGCTTCAACTCCTGCTCGCGCATGACGTCACAGGGACGAATGAAGTGATATTCCATACACAGCGAGTCTGACACTGTCAGAGGCTAATGGTGCGCTCTATAGGAATTGATTAGGATCAGCAAGGCTGTTTAAATGACCGAATCAAACGTTTGCCACTGATTAGAAACACATTTTCATCCTCGGAGTTCAGTGACCTAACTGCTCCCAGACTGAATAAACAGTTTAAAGCATTCTATTTAAATAACCCATAGAAATATAATCACTCTTTCTTTTTTGCAACCATCGTACCCTACTTTCCCTTGCGCTTTCCCTGATCCTTCCGTGGCGCGCTTGCACCTGTTGCGTTGGTAGAATGACTGAAGGAAAGAGCCAGCCCAAAAATCTCAGTGTTTCACATTGCTCTCTCATCTTGCCAGGTTTTTACGCACGGCTTGAAAATTAGAGGATTTTTTTTTTTTGTAAGTGTATGTTTGTTGCATTTTAAGAGTGAATCAACAGGTAAACGTAGCTTATGTTATAATTATGTGTAGGCTACTATATAGTAAGCTAAATGCAATAAATTTTGCTGTTTTGTGGTAAATCTACATGTAATCTATTCGATTTTTACTTTTTCGTAGACAATCTTTAAACACACGATAGTTTGTTATATTTACAAATCTATATTTTAAAAACTTTTTTTCATTTGTATACTTGTGTATGTGACAAATAAAACTTTTAACGAGTTTTATTTTTTCGCTTAGAACCTTTATTATTTGTATCCTGGTCATAATTTAAACAAACCATTTGAATGCAGCGTCTCTTTGTCGTGTGGACGCGACAAAGTTAATTATTATTATTTATCATGTAACTATAAATAAACAGTTTTATGATGAATTTTACGTCTATATATTTAGATTTATCCATACTCTAATGAGCTCTTTGAAAAAGATATTTTGTACACGCCTTAAACACTTAATAGATTTGACCGTAGATTCGGTTAAATTGCGTAGAGGAAACAAAAAGCAAAATTCGAGGGTCTGTTTTAGGGGACACATGGGTGCGAGTTTCCCTCGTGGATGGGGAGAATCACAACTGTACCCCTTTGAGAGTGTGTGCAATGACATCTTGACCTTAACAGCGTGCCGTGTTGTGGCCGCCGCCAGTAGACACCCATATTTTAGGTTTAATTATGAACATTCCCACGGTAGCTCGGGGCCATATGGGAGCCCTAAATCTCGGTCTAAACGTGGCGAACGGGGGCGTATCTAATCGCAATTAGTGATTGTCATGTCCTCCTTTAAACGGTGTTCTCAGTGGACTGAAAAGAAATTAGGATTTTTGACAGGTGAATGACTGCACATTCAAATGTGCGTTTTTCAGGACCTTATGTGCCAGACTGAGAAAAGTGTGACAGTGTCACAGTAAGACCCTTTGCTTATATCTGTAGTCATCACCAGCAAACAGGCCCTGAGTGATTAAATCAAAATGATTCTGAGTCTAGCGACTTTTAGATACGTGAAGCGCATCATGTTCATTTTAAAAAAGCATACATGTGATTGTGAACAATCTGATTTGATGACTGTCCCATGTCTCTTTTTCTTTCTCTTTTTCCACTTTCTCTATCTGTGTGTTTATATGTGTGTGTGTCTGTGTGTGTGTGTGTCTTAGGGGTGGGGTGGTCTGCTCGTAGTAATCTGCTTAACTCGCCCTAATCCTGTCATTCATAGATAGTCTTTACACAAACATAACCAACATCATGGTTGCCCCGGCTGCTTGCTTTCACTTTTTGTGCTTGTGACTCTGCTCTCAATAACAGTCAATGAAAATCTCTGACAAAGAACCATCTGATTGTGTATCTAGTTGTTGGCTTGACAGAATCAGTATGCAACTGCTTGCTTAGTCCTTAAAGTGGAGAGGGACAGCAACACCATCTCTTATCCTTTAACCACTCCTGTAACAGCATGTTGGAGAAGATGTTGCAAAGACTTTTCTGTGTTGGCACTTTGTTCTGAGATGAACACATGTATGAGGGAGAATCAATGCAGATTGCTCATAGTAAAATATTTAGGCCACTTTCAGTGCACTTCTGTTCCTGACTTACAGAGAAAGAAACTACTATCAAATAAGGATGGGAACTTAAATGTTCAATTCTCTATTATGAATGAATCAGTTAAACTTTATTTGAAGGTGTCCTTGTTACAGTGCAGTTATACATTTAAGTACTGAGTGATATTAATTAACTACATGTAGTTAATACAGGGTTTGGCTAAGGGTTACTTGCATGTAGTTATGAATAATTAATTGTTATTATAATAGAAGTACATGTAATGTGTAACAAGGACACCTTACAACAAAGTGTTACCAATTTATCTATTTAAAAAAAAAAATAGCAGAAATAAATTGATATTACTAATTTAAAAGAATTGAGTAACCTCAGTCATTTAGCAATGACAACATACAATTCCTTGATTCACTGAGGCAACCATAAATTAATTAATTAAAAAATGAAAATTAATGGCTAAATTAAGAATAAAAAAACTGACCTCTTATTAGGCCACTAAGGGAAAAATCTGTTTTATTTAAGAATTATAGTTGAGGTTTATGTCTCATAATGACTGTCTATGTGTATGACTTTCATATATATATATTGTTTATTTATTTCTGATAGAAATATATCTGTTAAACTGTTTTGTATTTAATGCACAATTTTTTTATTTTTACCAAAAATCAGCAGTTCTCGCTGAAAAGAAGATGATTTTTTATTTTAGATATTATCTGCCATTCAAACGGTTGCATATCGAAATTTTTTTTTTTATTGTAACTAACAATCAGATACCCATTAACTTAATCTCAATTTTCCTGGTAAATTAATATATATCTTTAAATCATTAAATGGGTGTTATTTCAGAGTTTAGGACTGAATATAATAAAATTAGCAATTTCATAACTATCCCTGCAAATTATTATGCAATAATGTCTGAAATTAGGAAAGGATAGTCCATATAGTATTCTAAGAGAAATTATATTTTAATTAATATAAATATTTCTTTCCATAGCACCTTAATAATTTTCTTTTTCTTTCAGGTACTGTAAAATGAAACCCATATTTCACATACACAGATGTTTTAATATTAAAGAGACCTGACATCAAATTTTATATATATATATATATATATATATATATATATATATATATAATGTATATATATGCTTAATTAATACAGTAATTACAGTATTTATTTCTTCCCCCACCATATATGCGGTTAGATAGATGTTTCTCTACACACCTGTATATAGTATTTTTCCATTACGCAGCCTTCATTTTCAAAATGATAATAATAGTAATAAAGGGCGAACAGAACCTCGCCCTGTCTAACTGGCAGGTCGATGGACGCTTTCTGACAAATCTATTTGGGGCAAATTGTCAGTGAGAAACTTCCGCCTGAGCTGGCCCGGACAAAACTGGCTGTTGGACGGACTAAATCCTACTGCAGGAGGGTCGGGACAATGGGCTCTGAATGTGTTGATGTGCTGGCAGTGGCTTGGGCCTGACAATGGCCGGATTAATTGGTCCCTTGGCTGACTGATTTGAGATGGCTTCACTCGGGTCCTCTCCATGGGGAGCCCCATTGTCCTTCTCCTGATTCCCACTTTTCACAAACTCCAAACAAAAGTCAATTTCTTTCTCAAGGGGGTTTGGGAGAAGAGGAGAAATATCGAGACCTCGTGGTTCGGCTTCGCGAGAGGTGACTTTAAAAGGGAGCTCCTTTCTCCCCTCATCGTCTAAGTTTTTAAATGGATGACTTAACTCATTCCGATTCCCTTTCTGCCTGCCCTCCCTCTCTGCAAGGCCCAGAGCTCCTCCTGAGACTTAGAGGTGTTATCGGCGGTGGGACAGGAGAGAGCTTGTCGTCCTGTGTGCCGAGGCACCTGTTGAGAGCGCTGGCAGGCAGAGCCGAGGAGCTCGCTCTCATTAATATTAAAACATCAGAGATGCCATCATGTTGCTGCGCTGAAATCGGTCTGATGTTGTCCCCCCCCCGACCCGGCTCCCTGGGGACCGACTCTCCGCTTCCACAGTCACTCATGAAGGGCACCCCCTCTACCCTCTCTCACTGCCTGTCTCTTTTTTCTGTCCTCTCATTATCATTCTGCTTTTTTGAAAGGCCTCGTTAACAAATTATGACAGCTGGCTAAAGAGGCTTTAGCCGTTCACACCATTTCGCCAAACAGTTTAGGGCCACGAAATGACAAACTTTATTCTGCTGTGACATCAACTTTCTGCTATTTGTTTGCACGCTCTTATTTGTCTCTTCAGATGACGGCTCGTCAGTGGCATATTTCACACAAATAATTTGCCTGCCAAAGCCCATCACATCATTTCAAGGCTTTTATGTGATATAGGGTATGATTTATTTTAGATTTTTTACTTGTGCTTTTAGTTATCATATGAGACCCTGGACCACAAAACCAGTCATAGGTAGCACGGGTATATTTGTAGCAATAGCCAACAATACATTGTATGGGTCAAAATTATCAATTATTTTTTTCTTTTATGCCAAAAAGGATATTAAGTAAAGATCATGTTCCATGAAGATATTTTGTAAATTTCCTACCATAAATATATCTTATAAACTTAATTTTTTATTAGTAATATGCATTGCTAAGAACTTCATTTGGACAACTTTAAAGGTGATTTTCTCAATATTTAGATTTTTTTGCACTCTCAGATTCCAGATTTTCAAATAGCTGTATCTAATATTATCCTATCCTAACAAACCATACATCAATGGAATGCTTATTTATTCAGCTTTAAGATGTATGAATCAGCTGACTGGTTTTGTGATCCAGGGTCATATATTTGCACTAACACTAAAAGAATTGGATTTGCTTGTATGTGTCCTGAATTATTTTTAATAAAAATTGTAATAATACATTTAACTGTATGATATATAATAATAGATTCATAATATATTAAATAATATATTTTATATATATATATATATATATATATATATATATATATATATATATATATATATATATATATATATATAATATTTAACATTAATAGTTAATATTTGACTTAAATCTTGGTCAAGTCACCTTTATTTTTGTAGTACACTTTATACAATACAGATTGTGTCAAAAAAAAGCTTGATAACGCTCTAAGATACCATTAGTTAATGTTAGTTAATGCATTAACTAATGCAATTATCAATTAGTAATACATTTGTTATATTCACTATTTATGTTTGGGCCATTTACAGTAATGTGTGATTTCTTAACATTATTTAATGTATTAATTAACATGAACAAACAAGGAACAATACATTTATTACAGTATTTATTAATCTTTCTTATGTTGGTTAATAAACATACAGTTGTTCACTGTTAGTTCATAGTGTATTAACTAATGTTAACAAACAACGTTTGATTATAAAAATGCATTAGTAAATTATGAAATTAATAACTAGGATAAAGAAGCATTGTTCATTCTTAGTTCATGATAACTAAAATAGTTAACTAACGTTAACTGATGAAACCTTATTGTAAAGTGTTACCTATATATGAAGAGTTTATAACTAATATATTAAACTTTTAAAAAAAAATTTTTTTATTATGTTGTCATGTTTTTGTTGTGTTAGTTAGCTGTATTTTTTAGTTATTCTTACTTAATCAAAATAACCCGACTGCAGTTTGATTGAGATTAACTGGAATGCACAATGAAAAAAATTATTTTTGAAAATTGTTAAAAACAGAGTTTTGCAAATGAACTTCATATGTTAACACTAAATAGAAACACAACTATTCATTGTTGGTTCAGCTCCATTAAATAATATGTTTTAGAAGTTTTTATATATTTTTTAATTGTTAGATCATGTTAACTAATGTCTTAATAAATGGAACCTTATAGTAAAGTGTTACTAAAATCAAGTAAAAGTGTATTTTTTATGCTAACCATTAAGCATGTAAAGCTGTGCGGTAACAAGTATTAAATATAAAAAACAAATACAGGAAAAATATGTTAGAGACTTTTAATTTAATACATTTCTCAAGCTACTAAATAAATATAGAGAAGAAAAATAATTCAAATCAAAACAGATATGAAATGTATTTATGTATTTTTTTTTTTAACTTAATAAAAATATTTTATTATCTATTATAATCCTCTTGTCTTGTGAATTTAATTTGTTCATGTGAGTACCATTTATGGAAACGATGATTATGTAACCATACATTTTTCAGACGTTAACAACTAATCGAGTTAAAACTGTATTGCAACAGCTTAATATCTACACTAAAGTCAGAGAGAGCTGAAATAGCTGATGTTTTGATGCTGAAGCTGGCCTCAGTGACTGTGGGAAGATCACACCCCGCTCATTACATGAGGAGGCTTCGTTTTGGGATCAGACAGAGGGTGTAGAGGGAGGGGAGGTGAGACGATATTGGAGCTGGGGCGGGGTGGAGGGGGGTGTTTTTAGGTGTAACTGATGGATTCATTGTTTTCCCAAAAAGTGATTTGCGTTATTGTTCCGTTCGTCCTCCACGATCGGCATTATCTTCATTAAGCTCGGTATTAGCGCGTTCACATAAATTGCATCCGTCGGGACGACTATCTCCGTTGTAGGTGGCCTAATTGAAGGAGATAATAAGGCCGAATACGTTCGCGTTTCAAACTTCGAATTTCTAGTCTTCCTAGTGAGAAACGCTACTCATACAGTTGCCAGACAGACCCGAAAGGTTTTTCCCCCCAAACTCGGACTTTCTCAAAAGGTTCAAACACGAATGGTACACAGAAGACTGGCCCTTGCCCCTCACTCCTTAGAGCCCAAACTATCATTCATAACCTTTCTGCGTCGCTCCGAAAAGGAAAAGAGGAGAGGAGAGAGGGAGGGGAGAGGAGGACTGTGGGGAGGACCATGAACGCTTATTTAAAAAGACTTCCTTTATTGGACCATGTGCAGGCAGTTCACTCACAAAGGCCTTAAATAGGATATTTTCTGTTCCCTATAGTTGCTTTCCCTTTTAAGTGCCGAGGCAAAAAAAGTAAGTTTACAACTCCTCTCACAATGAAGCTCTTCACTCCCAGGTTGCTGAGACCCGGGCTGACCTGGGAAAGTTAATTAGGAGGCCAACAATGAGCGAGCCCGAGCAAAATACCTCGCCTCTCCTCCAGCCAAAGATGTCATCCATTAATTAGGCAAATCTTTAAGGTGGGCTTATTGAATTTACAGAAAGGCCGCAGTTTGGGCGGGCCGCGTTTTTTGATCAGGCCCTCGCCCCAAACAATGCCTTCTCCTGGTTAAGGAAAAAGGGAGGGGATTGGTGGAAGCAGAGGAGGAAGAGAAAGAGAAGGAGGGGAAAAAAGGAGAGCGAGAGAAAGAAACGTATGGCTCGCAGAGGCTCAATGGGAATAAGGACGGGGAGATTCACAGGGGCTCGGGGGGCATGCTTCGGCGATGATGTCATGCAAAGGCAACCTGGGGGCTTGGGAAGAGTGGAAACGAGTGTGCTGGGGTCGGGGGGGGGGCCACTCAAAGTTAACATGGCTGCATCTGGGCCAAAGCCGCCTCTCTAAAGGAGCAAAATGCATACGCACCCCTGCTGGTCACAGCCGCCTTTCACCTGGCATCTGCGTTCCACCGCCCACGGATTTGCCTCAATGCATTACCGTGATCAATTCGTGAGCGGTTATGCATTTCGTTTCAGATCAATATTAGTATCGCTGTTATGTTTGGGTATTGTTACTTTCCAGAACGACTGCTGGCTCGACATTTTGTCACATTTGTAGAATTACATCTATATGGCTCTAACAAAGGCTTCTGCGCTGGTATGGCTGCTCTGTTTACACTGTTATTTATGACAATCATGTCAAGAAATTTGAAAAAAATTAAAAAAAATAAAAAATAAAAAAAACTAATATATTAAATATGAACTGAGTTTCCATGATATGTTTTCAGTAAATATTTTCAGTCAAAATAATTTTACACCTGATTCCTTAACTTTGAATTCTTTGAAAACTTCACTGCAAAATATTGTCAGATATACTGTATGTATTTTTCGGGTATAAACTATGAACTGTCTTATTTGTGGCTATTATAATTTCATTCTGCACAGGCATTGTTGCTCTGTTTACACAGTTATTTGGGATAATTTGACAATAAAACAGCAATTAATCAATAATTTATTAATTAAATATCAACACAGAGTTTCCATTTGTCAAAATAGGTTTTCAGTAAATATTTTGAGTCAAAATAATTGCATAATTTTACACCTGATGCATTCCTTAACTTTGAGTTCTGCAGTATTTTTTTTTTTTACAGAAAAAGACTAAAATGCTACAGCAGTGACTTACCACATATGGTGTAAAATTGCATTATATGTAACTTCACTGCAAAATGTCAAATATATGTATTTTACAAGTAAAAACTATGGATTGTCTTGTTTGTGATTATTATGATTTCATCTATATTTCTTTAACAAAAACTTCTACACAGGTATGGTTGCTCTGTTTACACAGTTATTTGCGATAATTTGTCAGTAAAATGAAAAACAAACAGAACAAATTAATCTATTAAATATCAACACAGACAGAGAGTTTCCATTTGTCAAAATATGTTTTCAGCAAATATTTTCAGTCAAAATAAGTGCATAATATTACTCCTGATGCATTTCTTAAGGTTGAGTTCTACAATTTAATTTATATTATTATTTTCTATTTTTTTTTTAAATAGGCTCAAATAGTACATCAAAAATTTACCATATATGGTGTAAAATTGTAAAGGCTTTAACATTGCATTATATGTAATTTTACTGTAAAGTATTGTCAAATATATGTATTTTGCAAGTAAAAACTATGAATTGTTTGTTTGTGACTATTATAATTTAATCTATATTTCTCTAAAAAAGGCTCTGTTTACACAATTATTTGTGATAAAATGGGAAATAAAATGAGAAAAAAAATATTTATCTATTACATTTTTTTTTTATTCATTCAAATACATTTAACCCTTTGACTGTCACTGTCCACCCTGTGGGACACCTAAGTTTACTTCACCATATTACAAATAAATCCTAATCTAATCATTGAAAAAAAACTATACATCGTTGGAAAGGTCTAAGACTCCTAAATAGATATTTTACCATATTTGTGTGTTACAAATTATGTAGGAAAAGTAATAGATTAATATATGTCAAGAGTGAAACTTAAAAAATCTACATCATAACATGAGTTCTGACCTTTGTCACAAAAGACTTTCTTCGTTGCCTTTTTCCCTATAACGCTTTAGATATCATAAAAATTATATATCAGTTCAAAACTTTAAATCTCAAAATTCATCCTTTGAAAGGGATTTTAAAATCAGACATTGCATTACCACAGAAAATGTACATCAAAATCATGTTACAAAATGTTTTTATTCATGAATTATTAAAATTTAAGTCTGGATTTTTATGTCCGTGTTCAAAAATGGGAGTGACAGTTCAAGGGTTAAACATCACTGCACAATCTGAAAAAAACACATACAATAACATATAAACACATAAATGCCAGTTTCGCTATTCACATTATTAATAATTCAAAAATTACATAAATTTAAGGATTTTAAATTCTACCTTAAACCATTTTTTTAAAAAAACCCAGTATCATCTTCACACACACACAAAAAGGAAGAAATGAATAATAAAAATAATATGTGAGAAAGAAAAAAAAATCACGCCTCCAATCCAAAATAATTAATAAAAGATTTATCTATTAAATATCAACACAGGGAGTTTTCATTTGTCAAAATATGTTTTCATTAAATATTTTCAGCCGCAATAATTGCATATTATTACTCCTGATGCATTCTTTAATTTTGAGGTCTACACTCAAAACCAGTGAAAAAGCTCAAATGCTACAGCAAAAACTTACCATATATGCTGTAAAATTTAAAAGCCTTTAACGTTTTATTATATGTAACTTTGCTGTAAAATATTGTCAAATATATGTATTTTGCAAGTAAAAACCATGAATTGTCTTGTTTGTGACTATTATAATCTACACAGGTATGGTTGCTGTTTACAGTTATTTGTGATGATTTGACAATAAAATAAAATAAAATAATAATTTAGCAATTAAATATCAACACAGTCTCCATTTGTCAAAATATGTTTGCAGCAAATATAATTGCATAATATTATTCCTGATGCATTTCTTACCTTTAAGTGCTACACTTTATTTTATTTAAATTAAAATGTAAAATTGTAAATGCTTTAACATTGCAGTATACCTAGCATTACTGTAAAATCTTGCCAAATATATGTATTTTGTGAGTATAAGTATGAATTATTGATATAATGATTAAAATGTAATTTGAATAAATACACATTTGCAGTAAAATGATATCCCCAGAAGTCCCTGCATGCCACATCACGTGATTATATTTTATATAAATAATTTAGTTTCTTCTCATTTTTGTTACCAGTAATAAGAGTTTTTTTTGTATTAGTTTTTCTATTTAGTTTTGTCTTTGTATGAGCTTTGTGTGTGTATGTGTGTTTTACCATAAATTAAATTTTTGTACTGACATGCAGAATATCATTTCTGCTGCAGAATTAGCTAACAGTTGTCTAGCAGTCTTTACATTGTAAGTCAAGTCTTTGAGGGAAGGCTGAAAGTGCATTAGTGATTAGATCACTTAACAATAAGAATCTCCCAGACAAACATTACAAGTTACACAGAAGAGAAGTTCCTTCAGGAAGCATTGTCCTTGCCACATAAAGTCAAGCTGCTCTTTATATTTCATTATGACTGCTATGAATCACCAAGCAAAGCTTCATATCGGATTTAATCTTTGTGGGATTTGTTCTGTGCACTGAGATCCAGCTCTTTAGGAATTTCATTGCTTCTGGAATTCCAGGCTTCTCAAACTGAGCCGTGGTGCGGTAAAAGCTAATACTGACACTTGTACGCAGGCAAGCAGTATAGTGTGCATAAAGCTTGGTAAGGGGGAGGCCGGGTATCTCTCTGTCCTCCTCTTTGACATGACCGGTCTTTGAGGAAAAAAAAAAAAAACCTTCCCTTGAAGGCCATACCCCTCCTCTCATAGTTCATGCTGCTTTAAGGGCACTGACTGGGCTGAGCGCTACCTCCCTAAAATACACCCTCCCCCCGGTCGTCCTAATCGGAGGGGTGGATCTATGTGTTTTGTTGCTTGTCAAAAACAATCACTCTTCGGGCCATTACAGTTGCTGCACGTCCTCCTTTAATTGGTGTAACGCACGGAGGAATGAAAGCGAGGGCGGCCCACAAAAGCCGGCCAGTGAATGAGAACCGACTCGCACTGAACTGCTCTTCAGGGCAAAAAAAGTTCATAGTTGGCAACTAACAAGGAGTTGTAGGGGGGTCTTTCATTCAGCGATATCACTGGTGAAACTGTCAGCACACCAACCTTAAAAATGTATTCACACTTTTAGTACGTTTCAGTCAAGTGTAGATACAAATATGTTATAAAAACTGAAAAGTTTGTTGGTACACCCAGGCCTCTAGGTGTCAGTATAAGGTTAAGAAGACAACACAGCACAGAGTTTAAGTTCTCGAGGCAACAAAAAATGACTGAATGAACCTTTAAAAAGTAACTCTTTTTTTTCCCCAGAGAAAACTCACTCTGACCGCCCCCTTCTCCCTCTCTGATCAGCCTGTGCTGGAGGTTGTCAGCCGAGTTTTATCTCCAGTTCGCTGGAGCTGAAAGAAGTCAGCATCGTGTCTTGTTATGAAACAAGACGTCCTTGCCTCCCGTTCCGGGTGAACGATGCCCGGGGTGACTTGCGTGGAGCGATGGCCTCGCCGTGGCGCTCCACAGAGGCGACCAACAGTGAGGAAGTCAATGCGCCATTGTGTATCGAGTTCGTCAGCTACATGTTTGGTAATTATCCCGACTGTCTGTTGGAGACTTGGATCTGTGAGCCAAGCGGGCCGACAGTGGAGCACAACACCGTCAACAAAGATTAACTTCTCCATGAATGGTCAACATGTCTAGTTGAGGGAGACAAGTTCAAAACATCATTGATTAGTGCTGCCAATAAGTTCTGCAACAGTAACTTTGTACGTTTTTCATCGTAAAACTCCCAACACAATCCACAATTTGTGCTTTTTACGCAACACATTTAGCCAAAAGCAGAAGTTTAGCCTCTTAGGCAGAAGTTGTGTTTATTAAAAGCAGAACAGAAACTTATATGATCATTAATCACCATTCTTTTATTAGCCAACATGGCATTATGGTTAGAGCCTGGATATTTCGTAATGTTCCACTGATATATTTTTTGTTAGGAAAGGACAATATTTGGCCAAGGTATAACTATCTGAAAATCTGAAATCTGAGGGTGCAAAAATCGCCTTTAAAGTTGTCCAATGAAGTCCTCAGCAATGCATATTACTAATCAAAAATTAAGTTTTGATATATTTATGATAGGAAATTGAAAAAATATCTTAATGGAACATGATCTCTGCTTAATATCCTAATGATTTTTGGCATAAAAGAAAAATGTATAATTTTGACCCATACAATGTATTGTTGGCTATTGTTACAAATATACCCATGCTACTTACGACTGGTTTTGTGGTTCACGGTCACATATGTACAATTTAGGTATAATATGTCTATTTAAAGAAACACTCTTTAAATATGTCTATTTAAAGAAACAGTATGTCTATTTAAAGAAACAGGCTCATTTTCCAACTCCCCTAGAGTTAAACAGTTGAGTTTTACCGTTTTCGAATCCATTCAGCCGATCTCCGGGTCTGGCGGTAGCACTTTTAGCATAGCTTAGCATAGATCATTAAATCTGATTAGATCGTTAGCACCTCGCTCAAAATTTATTTATCGATATTTTTCCTATTTAACACTTGACTCTTCTGTAGTTACATCGTGTACAAAGACGGACGAGAAATGAAAAGCAGAGTTGACGGCTGCGTAATATCATTGCGCCTGCTGCACCCATGGTACGGCAGCAAAGTTCCTTGATTATTACGCCGGAATGAGAGTACAGTTTCTAGCCATATCAGCCTAGAAAATCGCAACTTTTCATTTTCCATCAGTCTTAGTACACGACGTAACTACAGAAGAGTCAAGTTTTAAATAGGAAAAATGTTGTCATTATATATGATAATTTTTGAGCGAGATGCTATCGGTCTAATCAGATTCAATGATCTATGCTAAGCTATGCTAAAAGTGCCCGGAGACCCGGAGATCGGCTGAATGGATTTGAAAAACTGTTTAACTCTAGGGGAGTTGGACAATGAGCCTATTTTCAAAAAAAAGTGGAGTGTTCCTTTAAGGTACTATGCACCCTTTAGGGGTAAATAGGGTACAAAGGTGTACCTTTTGTAAGGGTACTGCCCCAGTGAAGGGTAACTGGTTTTACATGGTTTCTAGCTGGACCGTCTAGGTCAGGGGTCTCCAAACTCAGTCCTGGAGTTTAGCTCCAACCCTAATTAAACACACCCGAACCAGCAAATCAAGGTCTTACTAGGCATGCTAGAAACTTCCAGGCAGGTTTGTGTTGAGGCAAGTTAGAGCTAAACCCTGCAGGACACTGGCCAACCAGAATCCAGTTTGGAGAACCCTGATCCAGGTCATTTACGGTCATTAGCTGGTCCAAACTAAGGATCAGCTTCGACTGCATGAAAAATCAATCTCACAGACCAGTGATAAACTATGTTCCACCTTGAACACCAAGTTGATATGAGTTTTTTATTCTAGCAGAAACAAATTCCATTTTTCTAAATTATCAGTTATTTTCAGTTATTTTTAGATTATTTGCATTTCTTACTACAAAATCAATCAGGGTGGTGCCTTTTAGGCACTAAAATGCAGTGTTGGGAAAGGTTACTTGAAATGCATTACAGTATTGCGTTAGTCTCTAAAAAGTAACTGATTACTTTACTTTAGTGAGTCTTTATGAAAAGTAATGCGAAAGTAAAAAGTTCTGCTTTTGGCAAATGTGAAAGCCCTTTCACCCCAAAAGCCTCAGGCTGAAGAAAATATATTCACTTCTCTACAGTGGAATGCAGAAGAAGAAAGGCTTGCGTCATATTCTGAGTTGCATGTCACCGTTTTTATTCATTTTGAAGAATACTGAATCTGTTTTTTTTTTTTTTTTTGTGAGTGAGATGAATTAATGCATTTTCACATTTATTCTAGACCTGAAGTAACATCTTACTCCTCATTTCTCTCAACAAGGAGACAGGAGAGCCTTCAGTCAATAAATGGGGAAAAAAGTAACTGGCGGTACTTATTTGAAAAAGTGACCTTTTTTTCTTGTAAATTAGAAAGTAATTTGTTACTTTACCTAGTTACTTGGAAAAAGTAATTTGATTACATAACTTGTGTTACTTGTAATGCATTACCCCCAACACTGCTAATACGTACCTTTAAGTTACCAGTATAGACAATTAGGTACAAAGGTGCACCTTTTGAAAAAGTACTGCCCAAGTGACAGCTTTTGTACCTTTTTAGCAGTGTTGGGGAGTAACTAGTTATATGTAATGGTGTTACATAATTTAATGACAAAATAAATGTAACTGTATTCTATTATAGTTGCTGAGATAAAATGTGTAATTAAATTACAGTTACCTATGAAAATGTTAACAACTACAAGGGGGGTTACATCTGAATATTTTCTGCAAAAGGCTAGGATATGTTGAATAAAATTAATTGCTTTGCCTGTATTTGATGTGCACAACGCCTCATGTCATTTAAAGGCCATTTAGTAAAGCGATGCTATTCTGATGTTTTTGATTGGTTCTCTTGTTTGAATTTGGAGTCTGTCAATTACATCAATCCAAAATGCCACTGAAAGCTACAACCTGTCTGAGAGATGCCACACATGGCGAGTGCTAAAATGCATTCCAGCAAATCAAAAATCCAAATGATCTCAAAGTAAAAAGAGGCGCTAAAGTCTGATTTTGTTGTGGCTGTCCTTTAAATTAAATTATTATAATCTTAATTCAAGTGAAGGTGAATTCAAGTGATTTTTAAAGTCTGACAGTAATTAGATGTTTAAAGGTTTAAATGTTTAAAAATGATTAAGAGTTGAAAACGTTTGTTATAAATTTAGAAAAGTAATCAAAATGTAATCAAATGTAATCAGTTAACAGAAATCGTTACACTACTTATTACATTTTGAAAAGGGTAACTTGTAATCTGTAACCTATTACATTTTCAAAGTAACCTTCCCAACACTGCTTTTTAGTGTATGCTAAAAATCTAACACCACATTTTGCCTATGAACTATAACACTTGAAAATAAAATAAATGGTAAATTGCAGTTTCTAACTCCTTAAAAGTGTACTGTCATGTGGAAATTATTAACTCTTTTGTTAATCTCTTTTTTTTTTTACATTTAATTGGGCAACCGTACATCATTTCCGTTTTAAATGTTGTCTCAGTTTTGTTCTGCCTTTTTTTTATTTATATATATATAGGACCACCATTTGTAGTATGCAAATTCGCGAGGTCCTGATATTCCCGTTTTAACGAGAAAGTTAGGAGTAATTAATTAGGCTGCAGGGCTCTCTAAGCTATTTAGGGGCATCCGTTCATTGAACATTGAGAGCGCGTTTCTCCTGTCCAAGGGCTTTTCTCCTGTCCAGCTCTTCTCAGTTCACATTGCCTCTCAGAGGGCAGAATAGCCCAAGCCTTGATCCTCGTCAGTTGTCATCCCCAGTCCGGGCCACTTTGGCCGCTGCTAGTGGGGAAGTCAGGCCTAATCCCTGGAAGGAATCAGGGCAAAAGAAAAGCAACAATAACCAAGTCAACCGTAAAAAATGAAAGCGAAATCTCTATTATCAGCCCCAACATTTCCCAGCGATGCAGTGAAATCAGCCTGGTTTGTCATTCGAGTCAGACACCGGGGGGAGATTCTGGGGTCGCTTTGGGTTGGTAGACTCACACGACGTTTAGAGAGCAATATTTCGGCGAAAGGGGGCCTCGCATTTGCAAAATCCCCCTCACATCCCGCCATAAGCATTAAATGCAGTCTGACTTTATGTTGTATAGGCAGCGCAAAACAAGAAAAGAGGCACAGTTCTCGCATAAAAGAACGCGGTTTTGGGGGATTAGGGACGGCCCAAAGGATGGAGAATAACTTCTGCATAACTTTACAGCTCCTCTCTCTCCAGGTTTAGACTACGGCTTAAAGCGCACAGTCTTTAGTTAACCCTTAACTGGTCCCTTATAGTCAGTGTCACGAATTACCAGGCCAAAGTGAAGTTACTGAACCGTGTTACAGAATAAAACGAGACCGAACCCTAATTTCGTAACGTATTTATTTATTTATTTTTAAGTAAAAATTTGTATATGTAGTATCTAGCCTATATTTTATCAAGACGTATAAAAATGCAGTAATTATCAGTTAAGTTATGCACCAAAGAGACGAAACAAACGATCAAAATAATCCACATTCAGTCTAAAAGTTTTATTTGGATGTCAGAATTTTAAGATTTTAAACGCCAATTTTAAGATTTTATTTTGTTCTATAATTGGAAGAACAAAATCATTATTCTCGGGATAATGTCATCACGATCTCATGCCTCATTTACCTCAGAAATGATTGTGAGGGTCAGATGACCAATGAAATCAATGTCTCTTGTCGTTCCTTGAAAACCTGCTTTTCGTTTTAAAAATTCATTAGGACAATCTTGAGTCACACACATTTATAATTTTCAGAATTTAAGCCAAGTTATCCATGCTCATCCCTTTGCTTAAGAGCCCTCCAGTCGATGAAGATACTTCACTTAGGCAGCCTAATTAGTGATTTTTGTCCTCGTTCAATTGCCTCTGCCTCCGTTGTGCATTCAAATGAAGTCCTTAATGCACATGGTAATTGTGGGCCTACCTGTATAAAAACCTGAGTAGTTTCACACTGATCAATAACCTTATTTCATCCAGGACATATGAGGTAACATATATAGGCTATAATATATATTTTGGCATGTGAGGTTATATATACACCACATAGGGCTATTTCCACAGCAAATGTCCTCACTGTATGATTTTTTTATACCTCGTTCATAAGCTCTCTGCTTGCAAACCGCTGAATTCAGCTGCGGGGGGAGGAGGGATGACTTGGATCATCCAATTTAAGGCTATCACAATAACAGAGCTGCTACACTGTAGTAGTGGAGAGCTAATGCCACAATCCACGACATAAAACCTGCGAATTTACCCTCAGACATCAGCGCACGCAGTAGAATAGCCCTTAATGCGAGGCATTCTGAGCCCCCCATTTCCATCAGGCTCTCATGACTGCAGAATTGCCGCGGACTGCAAGTTATCAAGAGGCACTAATTTCACATTAAAGACCATTGACTGCAGTGGCTTGATTCGAGGGTTTGCGACAATTAACACAATCAGAATCGGAGCCCAGATCGTTTACCTTGACTCCGTAATTATTTTTTGGCCGCGCACGCTAACACATTCGCAAAATTGTATGCGATGTCAAAAACCGAGAAGAGAGAGGATGCAGCGCGTTTTCATGAAGCCACTGTCTCTCCAAACACACACAGAAGAATGAAATGCAAAAAGAATACAGTCAGAAAATATTAGACTGTTTATTAATCCCGATTTTAATAACGAGGTTGGGTTTATGCTGCCTTTTAAAATTCACATCGACTTTAGATTAACAATGATAGTTTCAGAACGAAAATAGAGTTATTTTGCAACTTTTAAAAAGCTTTTACATTTCTTAACTTTTATTTCATAACTCCAATATAGACCATTTCATCAGATGTAAACATACTGGTCCCGATACACTTCCTTTTTTTTTTTTTTTTTTTAACTTTACACAAACATCACAAAAAAATACAACCAACATAACATCACTGTAAAAGATTTCCCTGTAAAAAAACGGTAATCTACTGGCAGCTGTGGTTGCCAGCATTATACTGTAAAAATACAGTGTGCTACTGTTTTTGAAATTAACAGCAAAATGCCGTTTTGTCATCTACAGTATACAACTGTAATTTAGAAGCATATATCTGTTAAATTACATATTACACTGTAAAAAAAATTCCCTGTAAAAAAACGGTAATCTACTGGCAGCTGTGGTTGCCAGCATTTTACTGTAAAAATACAATGTGCTACTGTTTTTGAAATTAACAGCAAAATGCCGTTTTGTCATCTACAGTATACAACTGTAATTTAGCAGCATATATCTGTTAAATTACATATTTGACTGGATGAAAATGTTACATTAGCACCTTTAAGATGTATTTGTATATGTGAAATAAAAGAAAAAATAAAAAACAAAAAAACAGGAAGTGCTTCTGGACCAGTGTTTACATCTAGCAAATTTTTTTTTACATATATTTATTACAATATTTTTACTATTTAAAATAACTGTTTTCTATTTGAACGTATTTTAAAATGTAATTTATTCGTCATTTCAAAGCTGAATTTGTAGCATCATTACTTCAGTCACATGATCCTTCAGAAATCATTCTAATATACTGATTTTCTGCTCAAAAACACATTATTATTATGTTGAAAACAGCTGAGTATTTTTTCAGGTTTCTATGATTAATAGAAAGTTCAGAAGAACAGCATTTATCTGAAATATAATTTTTTTTGTAGCATTATAAATTTATTTATTATTACTTTTGATCAGTTTAAAGCATAATTGCTAAATTAAAAGTATTAACTTCTGTAACTTCGCTCCAAAAAAAAAAAAATAAAATAAATAAATAAAATAAAATAAATAAATGCTGACTCCAAGCTTTTGAATGGCACAGTATATAATGTTACAAAAACTTTTTATTTCAGATAAATGCTGATCTTTACATCTTTCTATTCATCAAAAAATCCTGAAAAAAAGAACTCAAATGTTTTAAAATATTGATAATATTAAAAAAATGTTTCTAGAACAGCAAATCAGCATATTAGAATGATTTCTGAAGGATCATGTGACACTAAAGACCGGACTAATGATGCTGACAATTTGTACAAATATTTCACAGTATTACTGCTTTTGCTGTATTTTGGATCAAATAAATGCAGGCTTGGTGAGCAAGAAATAATTCTTTGAAAAATAATAAAAATCTTTTAATAAAAAACTTTTGACTGTATATATTCCTAACAAATTAACAAAGTTATAAACTAGAAGTAAAATGTGCATTTCATAAAAACAAAAGGGCATCACATAGACTATATTTTACGTTAAACATACGGGCACAGGCATCATTGACCCTATTCAGCTCTTAATTTTGTGCAACATGCAGAAATTCAACTCTGAAATAGAACGTAAATGTCCAAATTCAAGCAAAATAGTTTAATTTAAAGGGTAAATTGTATAGACTCAAAACAACAGGACTCAATATCCACTTCTTTCAAACTCACACTGGACATTACAGGTGCGCCTGTCATTTGAAATCCCGTCCATCGCGAGATTAGCCTAGTCATGTGACCGAAACGTAGGACAAGGAAAGAAAACAGGAAGCTGCGTATAGTCGCAAAGCAGCAGCGTGTTTGGAGTGTATAAGATATGGCTTTGTTAACGAAATGTACATTTGTAATAGCATGCTTATTTACAGAATGGGCTGTTACATTCATTCCCGTTGCTAACTGCTCGATTTACCCTTCAGAAGTGAGTGGCGACAGTGCAGTAAAGCTGCCATCAGCAGCAGCCATTCCTGTAGCACAGGCGAGCAATTTGGGATCCTTCTACTCTCTCAGTCTACAATCTACATTTCCAGACGACTTGGAAGTGAACGAGTATTGTATCGAACTGCTCCACATCTACCGTCAACGCTACGTGAATTTCGCGAACTGCCTCGTGACTTATGCAAGACCTGTCAAAATCTGTCAGAACTGTTACACTGGCTTTAACAGTCTGAATGCCATTTATGAAAACATATCATCCGACCAAGTAGGTGCTCATTCCAAGTGTCAATTTCTAACACCAAACGTGCTTATTAACGTTTATGCATGATTTCAATGTTGTTTGACTGAATTCTCAGCCGCTGGTCACATGCACTCGTGCCTCGTGACTGTGTGTGTTCACTGTGTTTCACCAAGCCCAACTCATACTGACTCTGGAATATTTTAGTGAGCTTATTTTAAGATTAAATCAAGTCCATTTGATCCGTTACACATCACTATCTTTTACTCATTTCAAGATGCCAATACACATTTTATGTTTTAACTCCTATGCTCGTTTATTATAAAACTAGTTATGAATAACTTAACTTGTGATTATGTGTTATCTTCATAGTCTGGCCCTGGAAATGTCACTTGCAATGACAGCCTGATGCGTTCTGATAGGTTGATGCTGCTCTATACCCTCTACAGCAAATTAGAAGAGATCTGGAAATCAGCAAATTGCAAGCGTAAGTAACCTAACTTGAAATATTTTAGATTCAGTCGAAACTGGCATTAGACGGTATGCTTCCCTCAAGCATGTTTCTTTCATTTTCACTGTTAACCAGATGATATATCACCACTTGTTGCAGTATGAAGAAGTCTGTTTTTATTTCTTTTATTGAACATCATGATTGTTTTTGAGAATAATTCTAATATTTTCTGCTCATTAGTATGTCTGACTGGTGATAAAGAGGCTCTTAGGAATGATACGGTTTACTTCATGGCCACTCTGAATCAGTCACGTTCCTGTTTTGAACAATATCAGGTAATATCAAATGTCTTATATGTCTTATATAGATAAGTATGAGCTAAATTACTTGAGTTTGAGAGTATCCTGTTTTCTTAACAGAGAAACCGCACTGAGCTTTGTAAAGACTGCAAAGCCTCATACAAAAGGTTGAACGAGCTCTATGGCAGAATGGAGAAGAACCATACGCTCTGCATTGATTTAGAAGACGCAGTGAGTATGCACTAATATACACAAACCCTGTTTTTTGACTTCTAATTTACTAGCAAATTAAGTTTTATGATGTGCAATTTTGGGAGAATTGTAAAACAGCACCCTCTATAGCCTTACATCTGTACAAACTAAATGCCCTGGAATACACACCAGGACTTTTGTACAAATTGTTGCCCCGAATTGCAGTCTGAATGAGTTAACGGTAGTCACCAAAAGACAGAGCAAGTCTGCAGATTTTGAACAGCCAGAGTTGACAGATTTCACAGAAAATTGCATAGGTTATGTGAGGCATAGCCTTTTTTTTTTAGCTTCAGACTATTATTATATCCAGTTGTAAAATATTAAACATGTTTGAGACAATTTTAAAACAGATATTATTTTCATTTGTCACTTATCTTCCTAGCATCGAAGCGCTTGTTTCTTTGTGAGTTTGTTGTTTTCAGAGCATGCTAAAAGTCTGGTTTTGTGTGAGCCTTAGTCATTTAGTGTATAATGCCCAGTTTTCCTGTTTTACAAGCTGTTCAGATTACAAGAGTTACATCACTTCACATTATTTTACTCACCAGTGGATCAGCTTCAGTGAATAGGTGCTGTCAGAGTCCAAACAGCTGATTAAAAACATCACAAACATCCACAAGTAATTCACATGCTTCCAGTTTGTCAATTAATGTCTTGTGAAGCAAAGTAAAAAAACTCCAGTACAAAGTCCATCCCCTGTTGTCCTCTCACATTGTCCACTGACATATTTGTTTAGAACCGTTTTTGCTTGTAAACAGTGCTTGATCTGTGCATATCTCTCTTCTGATTCAGTTGAGATAACTCTTTTCTCACTGGAGAAAGCAATATTATGGTTAGAGGACTTGTATTTAGTCAGAAGCAATAGGTTGAAGTTAAAAACGTCTTAGTGTTGGATGTGGTTCTTACAAACACAGCTTTTCACAGGACATTAATTGATGGACTGGAGTTGTGTGGATTACTTGTGGGTGATTGTAATGCTTATATCAGGTGTTTTGACTCTCATTCTTATGGCACCCATTCACTGTAGAACATCTATTGGTGACCAAGTGATGGTATATTTTCATTTTTTGATTAACTATTCCTTTAAAAGTTGTGTAGCGAATTCAGACTTTACAAACAGTAGTAACGCCAAGGTCATGGGTTTTATTCCCAATGAATGCATTAACATCTGTGGTAAAGTGTATATCTTAAATGCATCGTAATTTTCTTTTGGATAAAATCAGAAAATCATCTGCCAAACACACTAATGTAATGTAAAACACAAACCCAACAAAAAACATTGTTTATTTTTTTTTTGGTTTGTAAAGTCTGTTTTAGATTTTTTTTTTTTTTTTTTTTTGTCTGGTATTAACCTTAAATGTCTTCTGTAGTTTCTTCTTAATTTTTTTTGACCTTTGCTATTTATTTTGTTTTCATGAAGATAGCATTGCTGCTGACATGGCATTAAAAATAAATAAACAAGCAAACAAACAAACTAATTAATTAATAAATTGTTGATACAATGTGAACCAGTCTTAAAGGGATAGTTCACCCAAAAATGAAATTTACTCATGATTTACTCACCCTCAAGCCATCCAAGCTGTATATGACTTTCTTCTTTCAGAGTTATATTTAACAAAAATGTCCTGGCTCTTCCAAGTTTTATAATGGGAGTGAATAGTTGTCGAGATTTTGAAGCCCAAAAAAGTGCGTCCATCTATCATAAAAAAATACTCCACACGGCTCTTAATAAAGGCCTTCTGAATAGTGTTAATTTCGAAAACGAAAACTATGACGAAAAATGTTTGTTGACAAGCTTTTTTTTCCCATGACTAAAACCTGATGAAGACAAGACGACAATAAGGTCAATAAACGATAACTATATCAACATGCAATTTGCTTTGACGAAAGAAGACGAGACAAAAATGTATTCAACAAAATAAAAACTACCAAAACCTCTTTTTATTTTCATCAAAAAAGGAGACTATTATTGCGGACTGCTGTACACGCCTCTACTAGGCAAGCTTTCATGTATAACTATCATGGGTGAACTATCCCTTTAATGGTAGCAGATTATGATGAAACTAATTGTGGTCTCACTACCTTGCTTACTTCTCAGATGAACACGACACAGCAGTTGTGGAGTAAAACGTTTCATTGCTTGTTAGCTCGGGAGGAGACTGTGCCTGTCATCGCAGTGTCCAGCTTCATGCTCTTCCTCCCTGTCATCTTTTACTTAAGCAGCTTCCTGCACTCAGAACAAAAGAAACGCAAGCTTATACACGGTAAGTAACTTGCCTAGCCATGCAAATTGTCTCTTCAGAAAGTTGAAGTAAAAGGGCAGAGGTTTTCGACAGTGCTAATTGTGCATGCTTGATCCTTACTGCTTTAGGTTTCATGGTCAATCACTTTCAGACAGTATTTAACCAAGCAGACTCAGACACTATTAATTTCAGCATGCAGAACACAAAGTTAAACTGTGCATTGAATATTCAGTTGCATCTCTTGCCAGTCTAGTTCTAATCTATTCCCTCATCCTGATCCACAGCCAAAAGAGCCAAGTCCAGCAGCAGCCTAATGAATATCCAAGACAAATTCAGCTGAGTGAGATGAGGCGAGGTGGGGATGAGACGGCACTGAATCTTTGCTTCACCTCTCTCACTAAACCAACAGGCACTTTCAGCATGGATGGTAGGGTTCATATCATCTCCTGGACTCCAGTTTGGATCAAAGACTTGATGCTGTGATCTCATTCTATTTAAATCAGATTTTTTTTGCACTGTTTGTGATTTGCACTATTGATTTAAATATGCCAACTGCAAATTTTACTGTCTTTTTTTGCTTAGCTTTAAAAAGCGAGATAATTCTACTAGCGATTTCAATAATTACAATGGCTGTTAGTATTATAATATTGTATTGAAGGTATGAAAGAGATGCAATCCCAAAAGAGGGAGATTTATCTTTTACATTACACTAGTTATGCTGCATTTTTACTTCACTAAGAGACCATGTTACATTTTATATTCTCTATTTTCCTAGGTAATGACAAATGCGCACACACTCACTCTCTCTCTCTCTCTCTCTCTCTTACACACACACACACACAGACACACACACTCACACTACATGGCAGTGGTACCACTTCTGGAAGCACTCCATGTGCATTAGAGAAAGATCTTGTAACAAATACTTTATTCAGGGTCAAAGGTTTATGCAGTGAGTAGAGGAGAAAAGTAAAGGATGGAAGAGGCAACACGAAGCCTTTTTTGTGGTCCATGTGCCTGTTTACATCACTTTTTGTTTTACACTGGATTTACCATAGTCTTCCCTTATTGTGTGGATATATACTATACTGTGAGGTATTTGATGAACAGAACAATTGTTCTGAAAGAGACAGACGAAAGCTTAATTAATAGCAATAGAGAAATCTTTCATTTGCCCATAGCATTATATGGTGAAGTGTTATTTTGTTTATTCTGAATGATCTTTGCATACTTCTACAGTCTTTAAAATATAGCCTTCCTTGGTACGATTGACAGGCTTGTTGTTTTCAGGGTTACATGGACTTTCCTTGAATTGCAAAGTGCTTGTTTCCCCGGTCATTAGCAGCTAATCTAAATGTAGGATAAAGTTACTTGGCTGATTAATCGTAACAACACATCGGTTTAAGCCGCATTGGCTTTTTGGTCTTATGGAGCCAAGCCATTGCCTATCACACTGCCTGTTAAGCGCATTTCACTTGATTTATCCAATCATATGATCGTACAGGACAATATGGGGAAAAATAGCCTTTTCATTTGTGGCTCATGAGTGCAATGTCTAAAAAGAATGACAGCTTTCATCCCTGCAGTGCCAGATTGCCCTGCAGTGCCATTGGTGAAAGTCATTACTCCTGACCTGACTGCCAAATGTAGCAACCAGGCGAATTTTACGGCCACGTGTTCGAGGAAATGACGCAAAATCTGAAATACCTTTTGAGATGTATGACCCGAGCCTTACTTTACCTGACAAGAACCTTAGAGAGGATGAGGGGAAACTGGTGGGGGATATGAGATTATCCCTCATCACGTTTTGCCCTGCTAAGAATCAGAGCAGTGACTTTGGACCTTAAGCAGTGAGCCCATTATGAAATATCCCTGAGCCTGAAACTCAGCAGGGACTGATCCAACAAACCTTTAATGTAGCTGCTGTGTTGTTTAAAAGTTGCCATTAGGATTCTAGATGCTCTGTCAATATAAATTAAATCATTTTTATGTGTTGATCAATGATTGCTTTATGCTCTTTTAGAAAAACTCACGTACTAACAAAAAGTCTGATTGTATTTTCATGTTTTGTAAGGCTGTAGTTTTATTATGAATAATAAAAAGATAACTAATTCTAAAAGTGTTTCATTTTATTGTATATTTATTATTTGTTTATTATTCAAATGTATATTTTATTTAGCATATATTATATACGGCATGTTTAGCAATGTGAGTTCTTACCATGCTTTTTATAATAACCCTTCTGGCTTGTTTCCAAGCTCCATAATCTACCCAAAGGAGCTTTAATAAGAATTGACTGAGAAAATCATTTATTATTTATTTACACTACCAGTCAAAAGTTTTTGAACAGTAAGATTTTTAATGTTTTTTTTTTTTAAGAGGTGTCTTCTGATTACAAAGCCTGCGTTTATTTGATCCAAAGTACAGCAAAAACACTTTGAAATCTTTTTACCATGTAACTCAACTTTTTTACATATTGATAATAATAATAAATGTTTCTTGAGTAGCAAATTAGAAAATTACAACAATTTCTGAGGGATCATGTGATACTGAAGACTGGAGTAATTATGCTGAAAATTGAGCTTTGATCACAGGAATAAATCACATTTTAAAATATATTATCAAATAGAAAGCATAAAAGTTATTTTAAATAGTACAAATATTTCACAATATTACTGCTTTTGCTGTATTTTGGATTAAATAAATGCAGGCTTGGTCAGCAGAAGACACTTTTTAAAAAATCTTACTGGTAGTGACTGGTAGTGTATTTGGAAAATGTAATTTTTTAATTTAATTGTTAGTCACCCTCTGCCTTTTAATTATTAAAATTGTCATAAGTAATCATCTCATGTTTTAGACAGCAAGAAAAAGTATCCACTGTTCATCAACTAGGTAATAATGTCATAATAAATATACTACTATTTTTGTAATAGTATCTGGGATATAAATAAGATTGTGAATTGATCACAAATTGTTCACTTATCAAATCTGTATCTCTTCCTCATTCATCCTTTCTTAATTTCTGTAATTTTTGTTTAATATCTGTAATTTGAGTTTTTTTTTTCATCTACTGCCTATAAATCTGCACTGTCATCAATCACACATACTTTCTGTGTAACTTTAGTAGTTATGCAAACCTTTTAAAGCTGTCAGTTAGCTAAAGCTGAATATGGTGCTTTGTTGAAGAAATATAGCTTTATAATGAGAGAATTCTCACTTAAGAGCCACCATGTGCTGCTGAATGAAAGGGGCCATTATGACCTCATAAGGGTCAAAGTCTGAAGATCATGGGATTATGGTATTATGATAGATTATAGAATCAGTTCATCACAGTGGTCACTTAGCACCACTGATGGCTACATAGCTCTCCATTACAGCCTCCATTTGCTCCTGATCATTCTTAAATGTTCCACCCCATTACAAAGGTCGTACAAGAGGTCAGCTGGAGGAGACATCGCAGATGCTGATTGGTGTGTCAGAAACCTAAGGTGGATGACTTCTGTTTCCTGTAGCTTCTTTTAACAAGACAACAGGATCACAGTCGGCAAGGCTTACACAGACCCAGGGGGTCTGGCAGAATAAGAGCTTTTGAATAACGGGGTATGGCACAAGGGCAGAAACATCTGACCCTGTTGGGAACCCCTGCCCACTCATCTTTGGGTACAGTGCATGGCCCATCAGCTGGATGAGACGGCTATAAAGCCTCTTGAAGAGAATAATAGACAAGATTTCAGGGAGGCAATAGGTGGCCACTGGGGTGCATCATTTTCATCAATGATGAGCTGCATTCAGAACGATTTCTAAAATGAGTTTGGCATCTGAGTAGCTCATAACAGAGAGCACTGGATAAAATGAATCATTTACTTCACTAATAAGCCTATATATTCATGTCCATGTTACATGCTCAAGATGCTAGTATTTTTTACTTTCAAACATTCGTTAATGATAATGTTTATTTACTCGCTATTTTAGATTCATACTGAACAATTTTACAATTGTGTTTTCAGGACACGTCATCAATCGGCCATATTGGCGGAACTGAACGTAAACAATGCCACTGAACTGAATGAAGCTCACATATTTTGCTGATTATTGCTATTGAAAATGATAAATTATTGTCATGTTTTGGGCTGTACTAATGGGTTGGACTAAGGAAAGTAAAGAACTTAAGGAAAAGAGTGCAAAAAACTGTCTGAGGAACCACAGCCGTTTGTGGTTGGCCCAACTGCACCAGATTTCTAGGGCAAGCATCTTGAAAACATTCGTGTTTGTTCTTACCATTACCAGGTAGGTTAAATATTAGGCTAATATCTTATTTAAAACTGTTAGTACGTCTCTTTACCACTTATTAACTTTAGTTTGTCAAAATATTGAGCACTCCCCTGCTTACTAAGTCCTTCTCTATATGATTTTGAAGCTTCCACGCCTTTTTCCCCGTGGTTTAGTCAGCATAAATTAGCAGAACAGCGCATTCAGTAGTACATTAACTGTAAAATCCAAGCTGTTGTTTACATCCGAGTATGGCCAGTATGGCCGCGCATCCGGGTAATGGCCAAATCGTGACTTAAGTGCAAACCCTCTGTTGTATATTATCTTAAAAACGTCAACTAAGAAAGAAAATAGTCCACCAAGTACCAGCAACAATATTACAGAAAAATTAATACGTTTCATTTACCTGGACGAACGATCTGATATCCAGCGTTGCTAAATCAAAATATTCGAAAGCTTGAGGCCAGATCGACCAATCAGAATCAAGTATTCCAGAGAGCCGTGTAATAAATTATGTTAATACGCATATATTTTCCTTTTCAACTGAAAGTTACAAGTTTCAACTGATTAGACTGCATGTAAAATGCATTACGGTCATGTACACAAATATTTAATATTTAGGGTATTATTGGCTTTAATTTAACCATTTTTACATAAGATTCTACCTGTAAAAGTGAGTTTTAAAATAACCACGTCCCTCATTGTAAAAAGAACATTTGCTATATATCTGGGCACGAAACAAAAGTAAATGTCACAGTCTTTATTTCCATGCATCTTCTAGTTGATTTTTATACAGATTTATGGCCTTATAGTGCATAACCTCCATGTAATAATGTGTAAATTAAGATGAGGGGTTGTGACCTGCACAATTACTCCCTGCATATTTAACTCCGTCTGATTAACGCAGGACGATAAGAGCATCTCTCAAGTCTGAAGTAAGCAGTCTCATCACTGTAGCTCCTATTTGTTATTTTGTGCTGCCATCATTATTCAGGTCAATGGGATTGAAGAGGAAACGGCAAAGGTTATTGAGGAGGGTTTGAGCATGATCACTTCCTCTCATTTTATTCTCCCTCATATCAGTGTACACACTTGATGTTGTTCTCTTTTTTGTAAATTATGTGGAATTTATTAACAGTTGAACCATATTGATATAATCTATCTGGAGATAGAGCTACATCAGGTTCATAGTATTACTCTGGTGCCATCTATCGATAAAATATGATTTTAAGCCACACTTTGTTTAGTGCTTAATGAGTGAATTAATAGACTAAGACAAGATGTTTTCGTGCCATCACTGCTAAAAAAAAACACAGAAAAAACCTTAAACCAGACTATATAGTGTTGCTGGTTTTCAGGCTGGTCATTTGGCTGGTTTTAGTGGTTTCAGCAGCTGGTCACTCTCGGACACCAACTAGCAGAATGCCTGCTTGCCCAGGCTGGGAGACCATCTTAAACCAGATATGACAAGCTAACTACCCAGTTTTGACTGGTTTGTCAAACAAGTTTCCAAGCAATATCCACTGAAGAAAATCAATCACATTTAGTGAGGAAATCCATCACGCTATATGACGGTTTTGCCATTAGAGGGCGACATTGCAACAGTCTGAAACCAGAAAACATGGCGCTGGAAACATGTATTGCGTTTTTATTAGCAGACAATTATGATGTTGAAGATTTCTTATTTTTCAATAAAAATGCGAATCGCAAACGTCGGAAAATAAGGTGAGGAAAAACTGTATTCAGTATTTTGCTAATGTTGCTTAATTTAGTAAACAAACAGGACGGCGCCTCTTCTAATGCGCTGTTTATTTACGTCAGCTTGCAACTGTTTGACTATTGAAAATATTATTTCAGTCGTCCAGCCATTTTAAACTGGTGATATTTTAAAACGTGGTTGCTGGTACCTTCAATGTATCAAAAACAGCTCGTTATTTAAATTAGCTGTTGAAGATAATCAACTAATGGTCAGAAACCAGCAAAGATGGTTTTGTTTTCAGAGGTGAAATCCCAGTGATGCAACTAATTGTTTTGTTATTAATTTACGTTAACAGAATGAAGTTGAAAACTGAACCAAGTGATAATCTGCAAAGGTAAGATGATCCACACAGTATTTGATGTAAGAAAGGTGCTGTTTATAATGAGCATTAGATAGATGCTCTAACATTATTTTGTTTCTCGTATCAGAGAAGATGACAAAATAGATGTTTTCAATGCTGTGCTGCAAAGCTTGACAATAAGTGATTTTAAGAGTCACTTCCAGCTGACGCCATCTCAGACTGAGGTACTTTAGTTGACGCTGGTCTTATTTTCTGCTAATCACATTTGTATTTTGTAAAACAAAATTGTTTTTTGTGTTCATAGGATTTGGTACGACTGCTGGCACCTTGTGAATGGACTGCCATTAGGGAAGAGCGATGGACAGTGTGGCATGCCGTGCTTGCTAGTCTGTGGGCTCTTTCTACCCAAGAGTCTTACCACAGTGTGGCAAACCGCTTCCACATCACAGAGTCACTCATTTGTGATCAGCTGGATGAATTCTGCACCTTTGTTGCCAGCCACTTGGTTAATGAAATTCACTGGCCGCAAGGGGAGGAAGCAGAAATGTCTGTGGTGGGGTTCTTTTCTAATGTGGGGTTACCAGATACTCTCTGTGTAGTAGGAACATGTTTCATTCCTTGTGAGAAACCTATTGATGTGTCAGATCCAGAGGCATATAGAGACCCAAAGGGGTCTTTCTCTGTAAAACTCATGGCTTTTTGCAACCACAAGGGTCGCTTTACTTACGTATCAGCAGAGCACCCTAGAAACTGGCCTAACTCAAGAATCCTGTCAGCCACAGAGTTGGGCAAGGCATTGCAGGAAAACCCCATGGCTCTGCTACATGGCAAACACATCATTGGCAATTCCACCTTCGCACTTTCAGAGCACTTTCTGACTCCGTTCCCTGATTATGCAACACTAGGACAGAAAAAAGTGTGCTATAACCAGAAAGTGCAGTCATCTCTTGCAGTGGCACAAGGCTCCATCCATACTCTGAGATCTTGTTTTCAGAGGCTCAGATGTCTCCAACTGCATTCAGTTTGCCAAACCAGTTTAGCTGTGAAGACCTGCTGTATTTTATACAACATGTTCCTAGAAACATATAATGTGCCAGTGGAGTGCACTGAGGACGATGTAACTCAAAAACCTTTCCATGAACTACCCTACGGACACTCTGGAAGTCTTGGTGGAATATCTAAAAGACAAGACATCGCAGCCTCACTTGGGCGAACAACTAAAAAAAGAAAATGTATGTACAATTAGCGAAGTATTTTGAAGTAATGTTGCATATGATAATGAATGCAATACACTGACAAAATGTTAAACATTACCAGTCAATAGTTTTTGAACAGTAAGATTTTTTTTTTTTTTTTTTAGAATTTTCTTCTGCTCACTAAGCCTGCATTTATTTGATCTAAAAATTACAGCAAAAACAGTAATATTGTAAAATTTGTGTACCATAACTGCTTTCTGTGAATATATTTTACAATGTAATTTATTCCTGTTATCAAAGCTAAATTTTTAGAATCATTGCTTCAGTCTTCAGTGTCACATGATCTTTCAGAAATCAATCTAATATGCTGATTTGCTTTTAAGAAAGGTTTTATTATTATTATCAATAATTGTTTTCTTTTTTTGGAGAAAGAAATGATAGAAATTTATACCTTTATTTAGCAAGGATGCTTTAAATTGATCACGAGTGATAATGAAGACTTTATAATATTACAAAAGATTTCCATTTCAGATCATTACTGTTCTTCTGAACTTTCTATTCATCAAAGAAACCTGAAAAAAAAAAAATAATAATAATAATACTAAAAGTTTTTTGAGCAGAATCAGAATATTAGAATGATTTCTGAAGGATCATGTGACTGGAGTAATGGTGCTAAAAATTCAGCTTTGAATCACAGGAATTATTTACATTTTAAAATATATTCAAAAAGAAAGTTACTATAAATAGTAAAAATATTCCACAATATTACTGCTTTTGCTGTACTTTGGATGAAATAAATGCAGGCTTAGTGAGCAGAAGAGAAAAATCTTATTATTCAAAAACTGTTGACTGTAGTTTACTTGTAATCTTTATAATTACTGTATTTTTTGCTATATGTACAATTTTTGTTGCAATATGTTGGAATGTTGTCAGCAAAATACATACTCAAGGATGAGTTTTTTGTATAATAAAATCTTATTCTCCAAAAGGATCTAAATCTGAAAATGATTTAAAACTAGGGGTCTGTGAACCAGGACTTTCTACTATGTATTCTATGCATATCGATCCTTTATGCATTGTGAAATGAATGTTCATTAAAGTTATAAATATAAATGAATACAAAATGCTGTTAAAAAAGGTAGTTATAGCCATATTGGAGTCTTTGGGTTGGCTAAGAGCCTGTGTGAGGGGTCCCTGGATCTGTATAGGTCAAAAACTCCTCTTTGTTCGGAAAGAAAGGCAAAAACTGCATCTAAAAAGTGCAAATTGTGTAAAAACACGTACAACCGTAGGGCGCATGCGTAGAACACGTACACTGCAAGGCGCACAGATTTTTCGTGTTCCACAACTTCGACAGCAAACAGCGAGGTGTTATTAACACGCCATAATAAAAGTCCATGTCACGTTGAGCGTCGAAATCTACTTATTCTTTGCAATACAGACTGATTGTTTGCAATAGAATAAAATAACATGTTTTTAAAAATACCAACCGATTTTATACAGTTAGGTATGGCAGTTAGTCTGAATGAAATAATACGAATTACTTTTATTTTGAAAACGATCGCTATCGTGGCAGAGAGTGCGTGGATGCTGGCTTCCCTCTCTTGCATATGTGACTAGTCCTACAGTGTAGCGACTGCTAGGGCGGCAAGGCGGCAGAAAAAATCGGGGTTTAGAGCCGCTGCGAAATGGCTGGACAGCAGTTTCAGTACGACGACAGTGGCAACACCTTTTTCTACTTCCTCACGTCTTTTGTGGGACTAATAGTCATCCCAGCCACATATTACCTCTGGCCCCGGGATCAGAATGCGGGTAAGGCCCCATATGCTAATACACTACCAGCTAAGCAGTTACCTGTCTCTTGATGATCAGCGCTGATAACCAGATTGCCACCTCTGTGAGGAATATTTTCTGACATTGCATTATTTAATAAAACGAAAACCGAAGATAAAACTAGTAATGACACTAAGGGCTCGCCTGATTGTTGATACGTAGCATTAGCAGCTGACCCCCACTCAGCTAAACTACACTAGACGAGATATTTCCAGTGTTTTTGAAGTGTCAATTATGGATCATAATGCAAATACGTATAAATAACACTTTTCAGGTTAAATGCAACGTTTTATTTAGAGCATTGCTGCCATCAAACACAAGCTACCTATGTTGAATGTACTGGTCATCCGTTTAATATACGATTTGTTTTTCGTATGTCCTCGTTTGTTTACACTGACAAACACATTGCTGTAAAATCATCTGATCTGATTATATAATGGTCGTCAGGGATCATTAATTGTTTATTTTCTGTCTGCATGGCATTCAGTGCCACTCCCACTAATTTTTCAGCATGTTGTAAAGGTGTGTTTATTTAGCTGTACATGGTGGTATTTTCAACTTCCTGTGAATTGCACTCTCTCATAAACTACACTTTTGCATGCTGTTTACATGCACCACATGCTATTCAATTTTAAGCCAGTCGAAGTTTATCAAATTCACTATAAATGAACCCATATTTGCAGACGATTTGTAGTTTCTGCAGGCTACAATAGAACCTAATGACAAATTTATAAATTTAGTCAACAACAATATAAATTTTGCACTGATATTAAACACTTAATGAAAATACAATACGCAGAAGTGTTTATATTTATATATCAAAGTACAAATGTCTGTATTAATCAGTACAGATCTTCAGTTGTGCAAGTGTGCACAGTACCACATTCATACAAGAAAGGTTCATAGGTTCTTGGTTTTTATGGGACTTTATGGCTCAATATTTTCCTACCAGACTGAAAATGCAAAAGTTAGATAAAACCCTTCAGATATTAGCAAAGATTGTCTTCTGCTTATTCTGTTATATAACAACATTTTGGCATTCTTTGAGGCAGCTTTTGTAATCTGGCTCTCAGTGTAACACAGGGTTACATTCAGATGAAAATAAAAAGATTTGCAGTATCTCATTAACTAAAAAGTAACAGTATTAGCATGCTTTTTGGACATGTTTGATTATTTTATATGATTTACTATCAAAAACTGTTACTGTTCAAAGGCACAGTAATGTTTTGGCAGGCTCTGTATGCACGGTGGGTGTGAATTAGATTGCACAATACTGCTTTTTTCTTATTATTGTCTGTTATGTAAATTTACAGAGCAATTGAGGTTGAAGAGTTTACGACGAGTTCATGGAAGATGTCTGTGGTATCGCCTTCGGCTTATGAAATCACAGCAGAGCATTGTTCCAACACTTAAGTAAGTGATTGTGTGTGTGTGTGTGTAATTTGCAAAAGGCATTTAAGGGGAATTAATCTCATTTAGCTCATTGCGTCTACTTCTATTAGGACACTCTGTACTTGTATCCTGTCTGTTTGCCGTTTGTAAGCATTTCGTTTTTAGCATGAATAAATTATTGTAATTTCAATAGGTTTCTAGAGTTGAGTATATACAGTGTGCACTGTAGGCATGGCATAACCTTAAGCAAAAATATTGTGGGTATTGCGTGTATTCAAGGTATTGTGATTCCAGCTCTTAAATGTGTTACTGTTAAATGTCTAAAAAACAACAAATTTTTTTATTTTCTTTTTTTTTTGCATTTAATACAATATATTTTATTTTCAAACAACATACAGAATATTTGGAACAGTAGTAGTGTTCTCCAAAATACTCCAAAATGTTAAGGTATTTTTAATATTTAAAATAGCTGTTTTCTATTTGAATATATTTTAAAATGCAATTTATTCCTGTGATTTCAAAGCTGAATTTTTAGCATAATTACTCCAGTCACATGATCCTTCAGAAATCATTCTAATATTTTGATTTATTATTATTATGTTGAAAACAGCTGAGTAGAATTTTTTTCAGGTCTCTTTGATGAATAGAAAGTTCAGAAGAACAGCATTTAACTGAAACAGAATTCTTTTGTAACATTATAAATGTCTTTATCATCACTTTTGATCAAGTTAAAGCAATCTTGTTAAATAAAAGTATTAACTTCTATAATTTCTTTCCCAAAAAAAGAAAAAATTACACTGACTCCAAGCTTTTGAATGTTAAGAGTTTTTAATATAATCTTAAAAAAGCTTTTTATTTCAGATAAAATAAAATCTGATGCTGATCTTTGGATCTTTCTGTTCATCAAAGAATCCTGAAAAAATGTACTCAACTGTTTTAAATATTGATGATAATAATAATAATAATGATAAATATTTCTTGAACAGCAAATCAGCCGATTAGAATGATTTCTGAAGGATCATGTGACACTGAAGTAATGAAAATGAAAATTTAGCTTTTGATCATAAATTACATATTAAAATATTTTCAAATAGAAAGCAGCTATTTTAAATAGTAAAAATATTTTACAATATTACTGTTTTTGCTGTATTTTGGATCAAAAAAATGCAGGCTTGGTGAGCAGAAGAGATTCTTTAAAAAACAATAAAAATCTTTTAAACTTTTGATTGGTAGTGTATATAGATAGATAGATTTACAGATTTATAGCTCTACAGATTTGGAGCTACTGCTGTCCTAAAAACAAAGACTGACATGTTAATTTAACCTAAATCTGTAATTATAGTATTTAATATAAGTTTAATTACAGTACTTAATTGACTAGCTTTGTGAAATTATACAACATAAAACCCATTACACTGCACTTTTCATCTTTGAAAAGACAAAAAACAGCATATACCGTGAAACTGTGAAATTTTCAAATCGTGGTATATCCTGAAACCGGTAATCGACCCATGCCTTATTTTATTTATTTATTTATTTATTTATTTGCATATTGCTGTGACATCTCCCACAATGGTCAAAAATGTATGAAATTATGCATTTTCAGCACGACAATGACTTCAGGCACTCGTCTAAGCTCTGCTCCAACTATTTAAAGAACAAAGCTTGCATCAGATGTGTGGAGTATTCAGAAATACCCCATCTTTCATGGCTTTAATCTGCTCTGTGTAGTCACCATGCTATAGCAACTACTGTCTGTTTTATTGTCAATTTTGGTTACAAACTAAAAATGTACTTCTCTGTCATCTTAGAAAAGCAGCCCTGTTGTTTGGGTGGGCAGTATTTCTTTTCCTGGCCTATAAGGTGTCTAAATTAGATCGAGAGTACCAGGAGTATAACCCCTATGAGGTCCTCAACTTGGAAGCAGTAAGGACACATTTCTTGTCTTGTTCTTTGTCATTGTAATCTCTAACCTGCTTCTTCTCAAGATGAATAAATCCATTATGTTTCTGTTTAGGGAGCATCTGTTGCAGAGATTAAGAAACAGTACAGAGTGCTGTCTCTGAAATACCATCCTGATAAAGGTGGAGATGAGGCCATGTTCATGAAGCTTGCTAAAGCTTACTCAGCGTAAGACTGCTTTCACCACCTCTTTTATTTATTGTTGCCTGTTACATTTAACGTCATGTTATTTATAGCAGTTGCAACTCATTTTTCTATGTGGGTTGGTGTTGGCATTGCAGTGTTTTAGTTATAGGTGCAGCACAATGCAGTTTATAAAAACTATTCATGAAATGTCATTCATTGTGCCAGAATTAAACACTTTATCTTCTTAAAATACTCACACAGCACCTTTCTGTTATTTGTCAATATTGTACCGCATGTAATCATCTGGGTTTTTGAAATTGTCTACACTAATGTATTTTTACAGTTTAACTAATGAGGAATCACGGAAAAACTGGGAGACGTATGGCAACCCTGATGGCCCAAGAGGTGCGGTTTCTTTAACTTATTTCTAAAGAAATTCCGGTAGTATTAGCTATGCTAAAAAAATTAATCATTATTCCATCTTTATCTGTATTTTTTACTCTTGATCAGTGACGAGTTTTGGAATCGCTCTTCCTGCATGGATTGTTGACCAGAAAAATTCAATGCTGGTAAGTTCACCTACTCATTGTTTTCAGCTGGCAGTTAGTTTTGACCACATTTAAGTGTCAACTAATAATTAGATAAATGCCTCAAGAATGCAATAGCTTGCTAAACCTGTTTGCGTGTGCCCATTACAGGTGCTGCTGGTCTATGGGTTGGCTTTTATGGTTATCCTTCCTGTGGTTGTGGTAAGCCAGTTTTATAATGATCAATAATTTTGACATTAGATATAACTGAAAACATGTTTGGGGTCAGTAAGATTTTTTTTTTTTTTTTTTTTTATATGTTTTTGAAAGAAGTTTCTTACGCTGACCAAGATAATTGATCAAAAATACAGCAAAAGCAGTAATATTGTGTATTATCGTTGGGTCATTCTGTGTCAACTCAACCAGAGTTCCCCAGCTCAAATGTTTGATTTTACTAATATTTTTTTCTGAAAAAACATAAACATATATAGTGATAAAAGCCCAAATATTAAATGTCATGGGTTAATATTTACTGAGTAATCCACTGTTTTGTAGAGGGGGGTCAAAATGGCAATTTTCACCTGAGATTCAGAGTCAGATTACAGGGGGGGTAAAAATGACTTCAGAAAGATGTCAGCATCATAATGTTATTTTTACACAGAGACTTGTAGGTATATTAGTAAAATCTGGTGACATTAGCAATATTTATTGTATTATATGCCAATGGTGACTGTTCAAAAATGGGGAAACAGCACTTTTCAAGTTTTCTCTTCAAAGTTTGCATGCCTGTAACTCAAGAAGCATTAAAGACGCCTTAATGCCCTTTTAGATATTGGGTGGTAACAAACTTTTCTTTTGGCATCTTCATTTTAAGGCCTTATATGGTTCAGTTCCAGAGATACTGGAATTTCAAAAAGGCTCCAGTAGTGAATCCTTAAAATGCACACATTTTCAGTGGTCAAAAACCAAATGTGGCTCAGTTTGCAAATGTATGATGATACTTTTCTTTTAAAGAGAAATGTTTGAAGGACAAATAATGTTGAAATTAGAGATGTATCTTGTTTCCTTCTATCAAGACAACTGCATTGAACATAGTCTGAGTGCCATAAATATTATTTTTCCAAAGTTCACCTGCCTATAACTAAAGAAGTGTTAAAGATATCGAAATATGATTTTAGATTCTAGTTGTTAATAAACTGTTCTTTTGGAATCTTCATTTTCAAGGCCCTACATTAGGGGTTCTCAACTCTGGCCCGCAAGATCATTTTCCTGCAGATTTCAGCTCCAAACCTAACCAAACACGCCTGAATGATTTAATCAAGATCTTTAGGATCACTAGAAAGTTACAGGCAGGTGAGTTTGATCAAGGTTGGAGCTAAACTTTGCAGAAAAATGGATCTCGCGGGCCAGAGTTGAGAACCCCTGCCCTACGTCATTCAGTCCCAGAGATATGGGGATCTCAGTGAGGCTCCATGTCAAGATTGTTGAATATTACCCATTTTCAGTGGTTTAAAACCAAATGTCGGTCACTTTGTATACAGCTGATACTTATTTTATTTAAAGAACAATGTCTAAAGAATATTGAAATAAAAAAAATAAAAAACCTTTTCAAAAAACTTCAAAAGTGCCGTTTCCCCATTTTTAGATGGTCACTATTGGCACATAATGCAACAAAGATTTCTAAAGTCAAGAGATTTTACTAATATCCCTACCAATCTCTGTGTAAAAATAACATTATGATGCTGCCATCTTTCTGAAGTCATTTTTACCCCCCTGTAACTTGATTGAATCTCAGGTAAAATTTGCCATTTTGACCTCCCTCTGTAAAATAGTGGATTACTCAGTAAATATTCATCCATGACATTTAATATTTTGGCTTTCATCACTATACATGTCTATCTTTCCTCAAAAATTTGCTAAATCAAAAATTGATTTGATGTGGAATGACCCAATTACATTTTAAAATGACTCTTTTCTATTTTAATATTTTAACAGTCTGTGATGGAAAAGCCATTTCAGCAGTGTCACGTGATCCTTGTGATTTGGTGCTCGATTAGCATTATAATTGATAGTTTTGAAACCAGTTGTGTGTTAATGTGTATCATTATAAATGTCTTTATCATTCATGATCAATTTAATGCGTCCATGCTAAATAAAAGTATTGATTTCTTAAAAAAAATCTAATTAACACCCCCAAACCTATCAGAAGATAGTGAGTTTTGGAGATCGTAGTATAGAAACCCTTTCCATTAGATAATATTCTGGCAAACTCAATAGTAACATGCATTTTTCTTTAGGGTACGTGGTGGTACCGCTCCATTCGCTACAGTGGAGATCAAATCCTCATCAACACAACACAGCTCTTCATGCACTTTATGTACAAAACGCCTACAATGAACATGAAACGTAAGTTGAAGAAATAATATTATATTATGACCTCTTTAGATCCTTTAGATTCCTCAGACTGAGTCTATTCTGTGTTTGACAGGATTGGTGATGGTGTTGACGGCAGCGTTTGAATTTGATCCTCGCAGTAACAAAGAGGCCATTATAAGACCAACAGACAACATAGAAGTTCCCCAGGTAAAATGTTCAAACATATGTATTTTGTGCCAAAGATTTAGAGTGCTTAATGAAATGGCTAGTGGATAGTGATTCGGATTTAATGCTCATGTTGTGTTCCTTTGTGCAGTTGATTCGGGAGCTGGGGAACATTAATGTGAAAAAGAAGGAGCCTCCGTTTTGCTATCCCTACAGCCTGAAGGCTCGAGTCTTGTTACTTACACACCTTTCCAGGATGGATGTTTCTGAGAATATAGAGGAAGGTATGCATTCACACACACCTCTCAAGTGTCAACATTTAATCCTGCAGGATAATAATACACCAACTACCTGTCTAAAACAGTTCATTACATTTATGCATTTGGCTTTTGTTCAAAAGCTTTCAAGCAATACATTGCAAGTATGTGTGCTCCCTGTGAATTAAATTTGTGACCTTGGTATTGCTAATGCCATGCTCTGACAGTTCCACTACCAAAACACAATATTCATGTTATTAATGTGAATTAATTGTCTGTTTTGTATCTTCTGCAGATCAAAGGTTTGTGGTGAAGAAGTGCCCTGCTTTACTACAGGAAATGATCAATGTTGGCTGTCAGCTTACTATGATGGCAACCAGTAGAGGAGGTAATTAGTATAATGATGTAATTAATATAATTAATGTGTTTTCATGAATATATGCACCACCGTTCAAAAGTGATCAGTATGATGTTTTTGAGGAAGCATTAAAGTCAGCAAATGTGACACTAAAGACTACATTGTTACTTTTTTCCAAAATATTCTGAAGAAAATGCATTACAAGTTCCTCAGAAATATTAAGCAGCAACTGTTTCAGCATTGATAATAAGAAATGTTTTGAACTCCGAAAAACATTTCTAATGATTTCGAATGGATCATGTGACATTGAACCCTGGAGTAATGCCTGCTGAAAATTCAGCTTTGCCATCATTACATTTTATAATGTATTAAAATAGCTTAGAGGTATTTGAAATCATAGTAATATCTCATAGTATTGCTATTAATTTATTTTTCATTATGCATCCTGGGGAAGCTTAAGACTACGTTCACACTGTAGGCAAATATGGCCAAGTCCGATTTTATTATTTTTATTTATTTTTTATTTTTTTGCTTGTGTGTGACTCAGATCTGTTTTTATCATGACAGTGTGAACAGCACAAACCGCATTGGAATCTGATCTTTTTAATTCCGTTTTGTGCCATTTCCATATGTGGTACTAAATCAGATACAGGTTGGATATTTTCCAATGCAGCCACAGTCTGAACAGTCATATCGGAATTCACGCAACTTTTCCGTCACTCTAGAATCTAGATCAACATTTGTTACAATTCAGCGCTCATGGGAGTCACTTCTAAGTTATCAAGACAGTTGCAAAAGGTAGTGGACGTACAGTGATGTGTCAGAACTCAGCGTCTTGTGGGGGTGAATAAGAATTTTGTCATTTGGTATCTGCCATTTTTTGGCTAAAGACTCTTTTTGTCCATTGACTTTAACTAAACTACTGCCGATAAACATGTTGTGTTTTGTTTATGCTCAGGAGGCTGCTTTAGAGAGCGCTGTCTTGCAGTATTGCCATGTCCTCATATTTATAAGGGCTCTTAGGCATGTTGTTTGGTCTTAGCTCAAAAAGCTAGGCACTCAAAAGAGTTATTAAAGAGTGATCTGTTGCGGATATGAGATGTATGATTTTTTTGGTGTTATAAAATATAAAGCATTCAGGTGTTTTAGTGTTTTTTTTTTTTTTTGTTTTTTTTTTGCTTGTCTTTGTGTGTTTTTTTTTTTTTTCTCTATGAAGATCTGGCAACACTGCCACTTTACCGCAGGGCTCATGAGTGCAACTAGCCCTGTGTCAAAATGTGCTAAGGTTAAGACTTTTCATTGGTTTTTTCTTGCATCTCACATACAGACGAAGACACATTTCTGATCTGCATTTAAATAGTCCTTAGCAACTAGTTGTTCAGTTTGTTTCCATACACAATGCGTAGAATTTCTGGAAATGCGGTTGTCACTGCCTGTATTTTTCGTGAGTTAATGCGGTTGTCGAATGCAGTTGTCACTCCCTTATTTTAGTGAATTATGTGTGTACAGAACGTGATTAAGGAGTAAAAGGTGAACTGACAACCGAATTTAGCTCCAGTGTGTACGTGGCCTTTATGTCCTCCGTGTTTGCTTCCATATGACAGCATGCTATGCAAGTAATTTTGTTATGAAAACCTGGCAACCCCCGTATTGTTCTTTTGCACATGCAGGTCAGTTAAGAACCATGTTCACACTAATATTGGCCATATTTAAAACAAAAATGTGAACAGCTATACAAAGATATTCAGAATTAAAAGAAAAACATTTACATTTACAAAAAATGTACTCGCCTCCTTGTCATCCAAGATGTTCATGTCTTTCTTCAGTTGTAAAGAAATTATGTTTTTTGAGGAAAACATTTCAGGATTTTTCTCCATATAATGGACTGCTATGGTGCCCTGAGTTTGAACTTCCAAACTGCAGTTTAAATGTGGCTTAAAACAATCCCAATGCAGTTGTAAACGATCTCAGCCGAGGAAGAAAGGTCTTATCTAGCAAAACATTCGCTTATTTTCATTAAAAAAATACAATTTAAATACTTCTTAATCTCAAACGCTTGTCTTATCTTGCTCTGCCTGAACTCTGTGTATACTGGTTCAAGACAGTTAGGGTATGTCGAAAAACTCCAATTGTAGTTTCTCCCTCAACTTCAAAAGTAATTTCAAAATCATCCTTCATCGCTGCAGAAATACCGACCCAGTCTTTGCAAAGTGAACATGCAAAGAAGATCAAAACACCCTTAACAAAAAAGGTAAAACGGCGATATAGGATGATTTTGAAGTTCAGGGAAAACATGAGATGGGAGTTTTTCGACATACCCTAACTGTCATGAACTGGAAAAAAACAGGTCGGGAAGAGCAAGACAGGATGAGCGTTTGACATTAAAAAGTATAAAAATTGTATTATTTTTATGAAAATAACCAATCGTTTCGCTCGATAAGAGCCTTCTTCCTCGGCTGGGATCGTTTACAACCACATTTGGGATCGTTTGAAGCCGCATTTAAACTGCATTTTGGAAGTTCAAACTCGGGGCACCATAGCAGTCCATTATATGGAGAAAAATGCTAAAAATGTTTTCCTCAAAAAACATAATTTCTTTACGACTGAAGAAAGAAAGACATGAACATTTTGGATGACAAGGGGGTGAGTACATTATCTGTAAATTGTTGTTCTGGTAGTGGAATTCTTCTTTAAGCACTAAGGCTCGCAGTGTGAACGCAGCCTAAGAGACTTCTTTCAAAACTTTAAAAATCTTTTGAAAGGTAGTGTATATAATATGATGCGTGATTACAAGAAGATTTTTGCTGATGTATGATTTTATAGGGCTTCGGGCTCCCAGGCTGACATCCATAGAGAACTGCATGAAGTTGTCTCAGATGGTTGTTCAAGGACTGCAGGAGGCCAAGTCTCCTCTGCTGCAGCTGCCCCATTTTGAAGAGGAGCACCTCCGATACTGTATCTCTAAGAAGGTACTTGTTTTTTTTTTTTTTTTTTTTTATAGACAGCAGGATCTGTTAGATACCCCTGTTAAACTATGGTTTCTGTTTTCCAAACTTCTAAATATGGCCCATCTCTTTCACCAGTATAAGGTACGGACATTGCAGGATCTGGTCAGTCTGAAGGACTCTGACAGGAGAAACATCCTTAGGTTTTTGGGGGAGGAGAAGTATGATGAGGTCATGGCAGTCCTCGGGAGCTTCCCCTATATCAACATGGAAACCAAACTTCAAGGTAAGATTGTTCAGCAACGCTTGAATACATTCAATAAAAACTATTACATGTGATTTTAAAGATTTAAACTTTTTATATGTTTCATTACCCCATAGTGTTGGATGATGAAGACAGCAATAACATCACAGCAGGATCCATTGTCACAGTTACAGTCACCTTAACAAGGAAGAGAATGTCTGTAAGTAGTATATTTCCGAAAATATCTCATAAGCTACCATTTCCTATCCAATTGTTTAATTGAGGTTGAGGGTGTAATGCTATTCAAACACAGCTGGTGATTATACATTATATGTGTATTATGCAAAGTAATTATGGTCATGGCAGTGCACATCTTGCAGTTGCGGCAGGCATCCACAAGAGGCCAATGCTGAGCTTCTTTGGTTTTTAGGTTGAGAATTAATTTTAGCAAGACTATTACCAAAACAGTCTGTTACACTTGACTTTTTTATGCATAACAGTGTACTAAATATCTGTTTGTGTTTAGGAGATGTTTGAGAAAGAGGAAGAAGCACCGCTGCCTACTGAGGAAACTAATGCAGAGGAGGTAGTAATGCTTTCAAGCAACATGTTCATCAGATTTAATTTAATAGTGAAAAATGCGTTTTTAGATCTTATTTGCTCTTTATAATGTTTATGAACATTATTTTGTACTTTGCAGCAAGGTGATGCCAAAAACAAAACAAAAGTATGGCAAAATAAGAATAAAGGATCTAAAAAAGCTGCCAAGTCTAAAAAGAAGAAACTGACTAAGAAGAAACCAGTCGCCCAACAGCAAGCAAAGGGAGACAAGGCCAAACAAGCCAACGGCAATGTGGCAGGAAATGTAAGGATTACAGAACTGTAGAACCATATATATGTTCAGTGTTACACATTTTTTGTCTTTTAAAAAAACAGCTATTCATTTTATTTAATATACACTACAATTTTTTTAATGCTTTTATTCAGCAAGGATGCATTAAAAAGTGATAGCAAAGACATTTACAATGTTATGAAAGATTAAGATTTCCATTTCAAATAAATGCTGTTCTTTTGAACTTTGAAAAAAAAATAAATAAATAAATTGCGGTTTCCACAAAAAAATATGGAGCAGCACAACTCGTTTGAACTTTTTTGAGCACTAAATCAGCATATTAGAAAGATTTCTGAAGGATGATGTAAAACTGAAGACTGGAGTAATGGCTGCTGAAAATTTGGCTTTGCCATCACATTAATAAATGACACTTAAAATATATTAAAATAGAAAACAGTTATTTTAAGTTGTAATGATATTTCACAATATTACTGTTTTACCTTATTTTTGATTAAATAAATGCATGAGAGGTTTGATTCAAAAACTTTCGAAAATCTTGCCAGCCCCAAACTTTTGAACAGTAGTGTATATTTACAGTTGAGGTCAAAAGTTTACATACACCTTGCAGAATCTGCAAAATGTTAGTTATTTTACCAAAATAAGAGGGATCATACAAAATGGATTTTGCTTGCATGATATCCATCTTTTCACACTGAGAACAACTGAGGGACCCATATGCAACTATTACAGAAGGTTCAAATGCTCACTGAAGCTCCAGAAGGAAAATACGGTGCATTAAAAGCCAGGGGTGAAAACTTTTGATCAGAATTAATTTTTTTTTTTTCCATTTAGTACTGCCCTCCAGAAACTATGGAAGATACTTACATGTTTTCCAAAAGACAAAATCAGTTAAATTTACTCTCAAATTTCACCCCCTGGCTCTTACTAAGTACTAAAAAAAAAAAAAAAACATACATTTTGAATGATCCCACTTAATTTGGTAAAATAATTAACATTTTGCAGATTCTGCAAGGTGTATGTAAACTTTTGACCTCAACTGTATGTCATATTCATTTTAGTCATTTTTACTGTGAAGCACATTTTCTATGATATAATTGACAAAATCAAAAACGCTTTCGTCCAACTGCTTGTGTTGCTATTTTCATTTACAGGATGTTGCTGCTGCATCAAAAGCGGAAGAGGACGATCTCTCTGATAAAGGCAGTGAATCAGACGAGGCAGAGGGAAATAAGGACTCTCCCAGCGAGAGAGATGAGGAGAGTGACAAGCAGAGTGATACTGAGGTGGACGAGATTGCCGGAGATGACGAGGAGGTGTGTGTCATTTCCCTTGGACGACTGACTGCTGATGGTAGTTACTGCAGTGCAGCTTTCTATAACCAGCATGCTTTTTTCTGTAGGAATGGGAGGCACTACAACAGAGCATTCAGCGTCGTGAAAGGGCGCTGTTGGAGACCAAGTCTAAGGTCACACATCCTGTCTACAGCTTGTACTTCCCTGAGGAGAAGCAGGAGTGGTGGTGGCTGTACATCGCAGATAGGAAGGAACAGACACTGGTGTCAATGCCCAACCATGTGTGCACACTCAAAGACACAGAGGAGGTGAGGCGACTACCACCTACTTGTGCTCTACCACACCTTTTTTTTTTTTTATTTGGGAAAATTTTTCCTTGTTTTTTTTTTTTTTTTTTTTTTTTTTTAAATCCAGTTATTTATTTTTTTTCATAATAATTTATTCAAATTACAATTATTTCAGTTAGTTGCATTTTAGTTGCATAGTTCATTTTTTTCAGAATTATTTCAAATAACCAAAATGTTTTAATAGTTTTAGTTTTAGTTAACAGTAATAACCCCATTTGTGAGTTTAGTGATTTGAATTAATCTAACTGGTTCACAAAATGTTCATAGTGAAGCAGTCTGAATCAGAATAAACAATATTATTAATAATTTATTAATTATTAATTATTAATTTTTTTTTAAATAAATTCCATTTATTCATTTTATGGCTTCAACTTACACTTTTCAGTTAGTTGAGTTAGTTGATTAGTTCAGTCATTTAATTTAAGGTTTTCATGTAATATTTATATTTCATTTCATTTTGGAATGATTTCTAATAACCAAAATGTTTTTAAAAGTTTTAGTCAACAATAATAACCCCATTTCTGAGTGAAGTGATTTGAATTTATCAAACTGGTTCACAAAATGTTCATAGTGAATCAGTCTGAGTCAGAATAAATAATAACAATAATAATAATAATAATAATAATAATAATTTCCAGTAATCATAAATGACTGGTCATGTTTTTTTTTTTAATTTCAGTTATTAATTTTATTGCTTCAACAAACTTATTTCAGTTAGTTGGCAAAGCAAACTTTTTAACCAAAATATTTTTAATAGTTTTAGTTTTAGTTAACAATAATAACGCCACATCACAAATGATTAGTCATGGGAAGTCATTAATGTAAAGTAGTGGGAACCCGAAAATCTCTTTATTGTTTTTATCAGTTATCATAACTGTGATTGAGATAGAGCTGCAAAACGATTAGTTGCGATTAATGGATTTAAAATAAAAGTTTGTTTACATACTATGTGTGTGTGTGTACGGTGTATATTTATTTTATTTATTATATAATATAATATAATATAATATAATATAATATATAATAAAATAAATATACACCGATCTACTGTGAGATATGCCATTATGGGATTGGAAGTGTACATTTCTGTTTGGAGCAATGCAAGGTCTTCAGTCAATTTTTTTTTTTTTTTTTTTTTTACAATAGAAATACCAAGGCCTTTAGAACTGAAATACATAATGGAAAAAAAAATACTAGAATGAATTGCAATATGGTGTGCTCTTTCATTATAATGTAGTAAAATAGAAAGATAATAGAATGAGTGAGTGTTTTACTGTGTATGTGTTTGTGTAACTGGCTGAATGGTACTAGCTACACAGTCTCCTGCACAGCAGTTTTCCCCATAGCCTGTTGCCAGGCAACCTCCATACTGCAGTCTCTGTCTGGTTACCAAGCAGCCAGACGCCTGTCATAATTCTGTCTGACACAGTGAGTGCTTCCTCTCTGTGAGGAGCATGAGAATGCAAGGATGTAAACAAAAGGGTCATAAATCACCCCATATCTCCCAATTATACCTCCATATTAGGTTTTGCTGAGTTGTGTAAAGTAACCAATGATTATCTAAACTTCCTGTTTGCGTCAGGTTGAACTGAAATTCCCTGCTCCATCCAAAACCGGAAACTATCAGTACTCTGTGATTCTCAGATCAGATTCATTCATGGGATTAGATCAGGTCAAGCCACTCAAGGTCAGTTTTTTTTTTATATACTCTTTTGGAAATGCTGTATTTATTTGTGTCATATTTTTATCAGATATTTCTACATTTCTATTAAGTATTTATACATTTTATAAAATATTTTACAAATATTTTGAAATGATACATGATCAAAGGTTTGGATTGGTTAGATTTTTTTTTTAATGATTTTTAAAAGAAGTCTCTAATGCTCTGAGATTGCATTTTTTTTTTTTGGATAATAAAGTAAACAGTAAATATTACAGTGTTAAATATTACAATTTTAAAATAACTCTATTTTAATGTATTTTAAGATGTAATTTATTCCTGTCATTACTCTAGTCTTCAGTGTCACATGATCCTTCAGAAATCGTTGTAATATGCTAATGTATTCAAATAGAAAACAGTTATTTAGTATTATTTAGTAATAGTAAAAATATTTCACATTTCTGATTTTGCTGTTGTTGGTGAGCAGAAGAGACTTCTTTATAAAAAAAAAAAAAAAAAAAAAAAATATATATATATATATATATATATATATATATATATATATATAATTTATTTTTATATATATATATATATTTGAAATATATAAAAGTAAACATATCTGTGTGTCAAATATATATTTTAATTATTTAAATATATTGAAAATATATAAAATTGAATATTATTTTTAATAAAAAAATTTAGATTTATTTTTTTTACTACAATCTTTGTGATCCTACTTTTCTGTTTTAGCTGGAGGTTCATGAGGCAAAGGCCATGATGGATAACCACCCTCAGTGGGATATCCCAGAAACTGAAGAAGAGGAGGATGACCAGGAGGACAGTGATGGTATTGAAGAATCTGAAGAAGACGAAGAAGACAACGACTAAACCAGTCATTTCATGCAAACTTGAGCACAGCTCATACACCCATGTGCCCACTCATGCATACACACACACATACACACAAACACACATGCGCTCCTACACATCCACATAGCCTCAAACCATTGCCGTCTTGTGGGCCGCCACACACCGGAGGCAAACAGGAGACAAGGACGTTGCCGCCCCATGTTCCTGTTTAAAACACTCATGAATCACAAATCTGTCCTTTTATTTCACCAATCAAAATAAGACTTAAGGAACTGTTGGTTATCTTTCCCTGCATTCATCCAGTCGTTATCGGTGGGCTATCGGTGAGTCGTTTTATTGTGGGGTCCAGCTGTGTTTCAGATTCGTCTTCACTTGACGAAAAAGATGTCTGAGCAAGCAATGCGTCGGAAAAATAAAAAAGCAGAGTACCGCTAAAAAATCACACACCTCATGACTGTCATTTTTCAATGTCACTGTTTATGCTTCAAGGGTGTTTTCTACCTTATCATTTTGTAGTTTTATGTAGTTCATTAGATATCAAATTTACCAGGTGTTCCCACTTTTTACGAGGCTGTGTGATGTGTAATCTGGAGCGAGCATGAGCCACAAGGACGTGGATGAGCGTTCTGAGCTTGAGCAGGAATTATGGGGTGAAGGAGGCTGTGGGTTGCATCTCAAATTGTCTCCATGGTCATGAAGTGTGGAAGTCCAATACATTTATAAATCTCACCTCTCGTAACTTCTTCCAGCTTCTCGTCACAAGCGCAGGTTGTCTCAGCCTCATGAAAAAATGACTGCAGACATTCCACGGCCAGGTCTATGGTTTAGTCCTGATTTAACTACTAATGTCGCTTTATCTAGAACTGCTGTCCTGCTGTTCCACAAATAAGCAGGTCAATATCAGACTGATTTCTTAGCACTGTTATAATTCAAGTTTTGGATTTTTTTCCTCCTGATTTATTCATCCCACTGAATTTTTTTAACCATAAACTGGAAATTTCCCACTGTTGTTGACTACAAGGAGACCATGTTTATAGCCTGAACATACACAAGCATTTTCCCATCAGTTCCACTAATCTGTTGCCCATTGTGCAGCAAAATACAGTTGGGTGTCTTTCTGAACCTAAAAAAAATAATCAGATGACTTGAGGACAATGTTTGTATGTGGTTTCTTTTGGAGCCTCAATTGTAGATTTATTTTTTATTTTTTTGGTATTTAAATATAATTTTGTCTTACATTCCACTCTCATCAAATATCGCCGCCTTATTCAATGTAAAAAAAAAATGTTTTGTTTTTGTGGCCACAAATATTGCAAATGGTTTGATACAAAAACATCAGTTTGAGTGCTGGGAATAATTGAGGGTCAGTGTTTAAGTTTTCCTTATGTTGGTTTTATGCATGGAAGGATGGTGACAAGGCTCAAAATTAAGGGTAGATCTTGTTTTTTTTTTTTTTTTTTTTTTTTTGGTGGATCTGATTATTTTCGTCCCATTTTAATGTTATTTTGCACCAGTGGAAGGTCTGACAGCGTACAGGAAGTGCTGATTTAGTGGTTGTGAAAATTTTAGTCTGGTCTGTTTGTCAATTTAATGGGAGAGGTTAAGCTGACTGATATGAAATTATTTGAAATGTAGAAATGCATATGAAATGTAATCTCTGCATTTATAGTTAATTTTTTTCTTCTTCTTTTTCTTCTTTTTTCTTTTTTTTTTTTTTTTTTTTTTTTAAATCTTTATGACAGGAAATTGGATTTTTTTTGTTTGTGCCCAATAGCTAATGTATGCATTTTATAGGTACATTTGGAAAACCGCAAATGTCTTTAGAAAATCTGAAAGTCGTATATTTTTCCCCCTTGTGTTCATTAGTGTAAATTGAACGCAATCTTTACTGACAGAGGGAGAGTGTCATATTCTGGCTGCATGTAACAGATTCACAACCAATTTTATAAAATTATAATGGTTTCACAGATAAATAGACATTTTAGTATTATAGTTCCAAAAAAGATTGTAGCCTCATAATTCATGATGTGTACAGAAAGCTGTGACTGAAGTGGACAGATTGAGAAGTCATGTCTCTAGTACACACACAGAGAAACTCACCGGCCAGAAAAAGGGGTGAATTGCCTAGTAAACAGTATCTGCCACTTTTGTTTACAAGAAAACTGTCATTGTAAATGGAAAATATATATTATTTGTATTTAAATAATTTCAAATAAAATAACTTTTTAAAAGATTTTCTTTTTGATTATACAATGGAACATATTCTCCCAGTGAAACTGCATCTTTCTTTGATAAATGCATGGTTTTGTAGACTAAGAACTTAGTAGAGTAAGCTTTATTCTTCTGAAGCTACTCAGGGTTCCTGTTAGAATTTTTTTTTTTTTTTCCCATGACATTTTCATAAATGATTTGAAGGAGTATTTGCTAATTATCTGTTAAGGAAAATGAACATTATGTCAAAGTGCTACAGAGAACATTCTGCTTTTTCTATATTGAGGGTCCCTGTGTGAACTGAGAGTCTGAATGGGGATCCCTTGTCTATTAAATCTAAATCTGTGTCCTGTTTAGTCAAACAGGCAATTTCTAACCTTCTGTCAGGCTAATGTCTAATATGCATGTTTGTCAGGTTTGCAATTTGGACATGAGCCTTTTGAATTAAATAGAAAAGCCAACTGTTCCTAAATATAGTCTAGACTACATTTTGTTGCTCTGAGAGCATCGTATAAAGCATTTTATAATCGGTTTTTTTTTTCACATTCATCCACATTTTTTCCGCTTTTTCCTGTTGTATGAAAATTAATGTATTAAACCAATAAGTTTAAGAGTGGAGCTTAAAGTTGAAACTTGTGACACGTCAACATATTAAAGATTTCGCGCTAGATTATATATACCATAACTAGTTTTGGTTCATGATATGGAACTGATTTTCGTGATAATATAGACTTTCTTTGTGCCCAGTCGTGTGTGGTCATATGTCCCGTGTTTTCATCGTTTTTACCACGTTACGCACGAACTGTAGGCTGTGACGGACATTTTTATATAAGTGTATTTCTGCAGTGCGAAACCAATATCAGTTTTCGTCCTGCTGACCTTGTGTGGCGTCCCGAACAGGTTGCAATGCATATTCAACACCCAAATCCGACATATGCGAATTTTTCTATTTCCCCCACTTCTGATTTTTAATAGCTTTGAGGACATGACCACAAAGAACAGTGACATGTATTTTCAAATAACTTAAATAAAGACTTGCATGCATAAAAAACCAAGAAAGCAAACACATTTTTCATTCTAAAGAAATTTGTGTAAAATTCTTTAGTTTGGGAAAAAAAATATAGAGGCTAATATATAAAATTAAAAATATATAATAAAATAAAAATAAATCATATATATAACATTCAGCTTGACAAGGGTCTTAAAGGTCTTAAACATACTGAGATTTTTTTATTTTTACGAAAAGACGGACTAATTATTTTCATTCATTTTTAAATCCACGCTACACACCTGTACAGCTGAAGACGGCTGGTTGGTAAAATTATGATTTAGCTTACTGTAATTTAGAATATAATTTTGCACTGACTTTCATAATTCATAAGGATCTATGTGCTTTTTAAAAACGAAGCTTATAAACCTTATAGTGGCTTTGTTTTATGCAGTGGGCTCTTATGAGAGTTGTTGATGCGATACATTTAAAAAATAAAATGACACTTTGATTTCTGTATTTTATTAGACTACTTATGAGACAATATAAAACAATAGTTATCATACGTTGCACGCTGTTTTATTAGTGAATATAACCGGATCGGAAACACTGTTTAAAATAGCCCACAATCCTCCACGGAATTTCACAAACAAGCTTTATGTGGGCTCAAGTGGGTTCGTTCCAAAACCCAAGAACCGAAGAGAGATTTCTCGCACCATATCCACACACACACACACATGCGGTATTTTATGCAATAGATTTTTGGGATACAGTCGGATATCCTGTGTGGCTGTACTGTCTACATCGTTTTGCATACCTAGGCGAAATATATAAACGTTTCACCATACGCCCCCGTGGCTTGCCATTTAATTAGATCCCCGGGGTGCGGATCAGTTTGGCACCGTGTCTGCGTGCAAGCAAAACCGGCTGTTTTTTTGCTCCGGGAGCCCTGGCCGCGGTCCTTGCGCGACTTCACTTCTGCACCGGCGGCGCGGGAGGAAAATCGAGCCCGCAGTCCAGCTGCCGCAGCTGGGCTAAATTGTTCTGCACGACTCCGACAGGCGACAATCTAAGCGTTGCAACCGTCGACAAGCAGAGGTAAATCATTTTGCCATTCGCTGCTTTTTCTAAGTGGATCTTTGCTGATGTCACTGTCATCGGAGTCGACAAGTTCGTCGATGCAAATATGAAATGGCCACTGCGATGTTGTCTGACCGGTGATTCATCAACATTATAGGCTTTAATAATCGTAATAACTTACTGCTGAGTATGTCTGTCTGTTTATGAGAGGATCTTGAGATGAGATCTGAGATGAGATTGATATCACTCTGAGATCTACGTTGGTGCAAATCTTTCACAAACAGATTATTTTAATGTCATCTTTGATATTTTGATCGTTTTAAACACTCTGCAGCGAAGCACATTTATTTATATATTTATTAATTTATTTACAGTTTCCTAATTTGTTGTATCATGAAATAGTATGTTTTACCTAGATTATTATAATGACGTCTTTGATACTTTTAAACACATTTGTTTATTTAATTATTTTTATTTATTTATTTCAGTACAGTTTTCTAATTTTTTAAATATTGTATTAAAAATGAAGATTTTATGCTGTGAAAATGACCCCAGCAGTCTCACATGTGTGAGATCTCAGCAATGTCTCACTTTGTGGTCAGATTTGACCAGGTTTCAGAGATTATTTTTAATATGAACTCAAAGAGCCATGTGTGGACATGAATTTTATCGCTCTGCATTTTGTCAAAAGTTGTCTTATTTCTGACTGTTTTTATTTCTCCTAAACTTCTGAGGCAAAGTTGATACTTAAATAAAACATTATTAAGATCTCCATTATGTAAGTCTTCTGATTTATGAAGGATCAACCTCTGAGCAATAAACATTTCCTCTGGGTAGGGTTGTTTATGTGTTCCTGTCCACTGGGACAATCTATCTGCCCCACCTGTGCTGGCTTTTGTTTTGCTGGCAGTTTTCCTTAAACACTAAAGGACTGCAGTTCAGTCTGGGGTGATAGTGATGTTTGTGAATAAGAAAGCTGGTAATAATTTTGCTTTATTACTTTCAGATAAGCAAACAACTTTTTGCAGACCAAAAAGTAGGTTTAAAGTATTGTCAGAGCCATTTGTGGGCCATAATTTCTTAATCTCCATTAGACTATTTATGACACGAAACTTGCAATCCCAATTTCTAATAGTCATCTTTTTGGGATAATTATTAATCCTCTAGTACAAAGAGCAACTTCAGGGATTAAGCTTGCTTGAAATGAATCCTGTGAAGGTCCTTTTCCCCCCTTGACACCCACACGCATACACAGTGCATTGGTGTGTGTATTAACAGACCCTCAGGCGGTGTGTCAGAGTGAATAAGTGGATACACACATTCTTTATTATTGAACCAAATAAGCCACTAGAGATGAACTGTGTGAAAGTGTGTCTGGTTACAAGGTTAGAAAAACCCACTGAAGTCACAGAGCAGCTCAGGGTCATGCAAAAACAGCCCTGCCCTTTTACAGTTTATGGTATGGATTGTGTGAGGAAATACCGCTGAATGATAGATAAATCATTTTTTTTGTTGACCTTGTGCTGAGGCATCAGAGATATCAGCAGGATGTTGTAAAGCACCACACATGGTACATTAAAATTCACACTTGTTGGCTTGAAAATGGACCTGAAATAAGACTTGATTGTGGAGTAATTGGCCCAAAAGTGGCTAATCTTTTTATTTTTTTGGCATTCCAAGTGCTGATATGAGCACTGCAATTTTCTGAAGCGATTCTTGAGAGTGTGATTACGATTGAGATTTAGCTGGGTGAAATTTCATTGAACCTGAAGGACATTTCGATGATACTCACCATGAACTCTATTTTTTATGTCTGCTTACAAGACCTTCCCTACATGACCTCATCATTCACTATTGCCATTCTTAGACCCTGTTTCTGATTGCGCTACTTTGAAAAAATACGTGAGGTTGCCTCTAAGTGGCACTTCCGTATGCAGCGTCCTTCTTAAATCTTGCCGTTTGCCCCTTTGCTTCTCCTCGTACTTTTAATTGAGATATTCAAATATGTCTCCTGTTGTGCAAACGCATACAGTTAAGCTAAAGGAAATGGTATTTGAATATCTCTCACTGAATGTCATCCAGAATGAAATTAAGTCTTCTGGTTTTGCCTGCTCAACCTAGCACAGTGACAATGATAAGCAGAGCTCTTTGTACTCCTCAGAGTATGAAGGAAGGGTTATTTATGTTTTTTGTTAAGAAAAATATTTTTTCTGTTATTTTGAGATTACACTACTGTTCACAACTTTAGGGTTGGTAATTATTATTATTATTATTATTATTATTTTTAATATTGTTAAATGATATATTTGATGCTCACCAATGATGTATATTTTTCTAACTAATAAATTATTTTATAAAATTAAAAACAATTAGAAACTTAAAACAATTAACAAATTAAAATAATTTTTATAATAATTTTTTCTATTTTAATATATTTTAAAATGTAATTTATTCCTGCTGGCCAAATTGAATTTTCAGCAGCCATTACTTTTTAATTTAATGTTTTTGTTGTTGTTTTTTTCTTAATAAATTAAAAAATAAATACATAAAACCATTCAAATCTATTTTTATTTTTTTTCTGTTGTGTTGAGATTACAAAACTGTTCGTAATTTTAGGGTTGGTAAGATTTATTTATTTGTTTATTTTTATATTGTTAAAATGTCTTTTATGCTCAGCAATGCTGTATTTTATAAAATTCAAAATTAAAATAATTAAAAACTTAAAATAATTTTAAAATTAAAACAATTAAAACGTATTCTTAAAAATTGATTTTCTGTTTTAATATATTTTAAAATGTAATTTATTCCTGTTGCCCAAATTGAATTTTCAGCAGCCATTAATGTGTTTTTAATTAATGTTTTTTGGTCTTAATTTAAAAAAACAAAAAAAAAAAACAAAACTAAAATCTTTTTTTTTTTCGGTTATGTTAAAATTACCCAATTGGTAAAAACTTTAGGGTTGGTAAGATTTATTTATTTATTTATTTATTTATTTATTTATTTATTTATTTATTGTTAAAAGATGTCTTTTATGCTCACCAATACTGTATATTTTTATAATTATTTTTATTTTTATAATGTAATTTATTTTTATAATTTATAATATTTTATAAAATTGAATATGTAAATCATTTAAAAACATAAAAATAAATAAAACTTATATTTTCATATTATAAAAACTGTTTTCAATTTCATTGCTGCCCAAATTGAATTATCAACCCTAAAAAATGTTGAGATTACACTGTTTAAACTATACTGAGATTAAACTGTTTACAACTTTAGGATGCATGTATGTATTTATTTATTTATTTATTTATTTTATTTATTTTATTAAAAGATATATTTTATGCTCACCCATGCTGTATATTTTTATAATTATGATATTACTTAATACAATTACTTAAAAAAACTTACAAATTATTTAAAAATTAAAATAAAAAAAAATAAATAAAAAACTGTTTTCTATTTTAATGTATTTTAAAAATGCAATTTATTCCTGCTGCCCATATTGACTTTTTAGCAGCCATTATTTTTTAATTTAATGTTTTTCTTTCTGTCATAATAAATCGAATATATATATATATATATATATATATATATATATATATATATATATATATATATATATATATATAATATTATTATTATTATTATTATTATTATTATTATTATTCTTTTATGTTCTTTTATTCAAGTTGAATTTATTTCTGCTCCCCAAATCGATTTTTTTTTTTAATTTTGTCTAAATAAATTAAAAATCAAACACTAAATCAAAAACTAAAATAAATTATTTAAAAATACTATACATGAATTTATGCATAACAGCATAAATTATAGCATGAAATATTGATAGTTATTTTGAGATTTGATTAAAATTACAATCAACAGTGTTATTAAATTATAAACGTTTTAATTTAGATGGTTTTGATGAAGAGAAGTGACTCATCAATCCTATGTCCTATGTGAATGTCATGATTTTAAACATATTTTAACAAATAAAAAATTACTGAGGCATTTCAGTATTCCAGAATGTGTGTGTGTATGTGTGTGTGTGTGTGTGTGTGTGTGTGTATAGTGAATGTGAATCAAGAAAATCAGTTTGCATTTGTCCTGGGCTCAAGTGAATTTTAATGTTTAAATTCTGAATGTGTCTGTGTCTCAGATTCTGTCTTTTGAATCTGAAGTAATTTCTCAAGGGGAGCCTAAGCCTCTCTGCGCCTACAGAGCACAAGGGCAAATACGAATAAATATGATAAAATATGGATGAATGCTAATAAAGCACTGGCCAAGTGTGGCCCTCGCTAAAAGGATTATCTGGAAGGGCAGACATTATTACGGGGGCAGCTGCTGAGAGCAAAGCACGCAAACTTCTGCATCCGGATTGCTCATCCCGGTTTTATTTATTATATAATAACTCAAAGGGATGAGAGTTCAGGTTTGATTTTGTGATAGTGAAACATAGCTCTCTTTAGCACTTATTTGTTGTGCTGAAGGCTAAGTTCAATTGTAATCCGGCTCTCGGGGTGTGATATGACTGGCTCGTATCAGCTGGGTCCCATTACTCTCATTAAACTACATAGTAATGGTTCAGTATTAGTGAGCACTCAAACCCCCTGGTGAAATGACTTCCATCGGTCACTGTTTACAACCCTTTGTTAGAATACTACAGAATTATTTCACTCACAGTCTATGCAAAGGTACAGTTAATACAATTGAAAAATCAAACAAATGCTGTGCACTCCATATATGTAGTGTTATGCACAGCTTAACTTTAAACATGCAATGCGGTGTAATGCTCTAGCAAATGGTGCAATATTTCTGAAATACCTTAGAAATTTAGCAGCGATTTGACTTTTTCCGTTAAGATGCACATTCTAATATCAAATGTTTCTCTGAGCAGGAAATGTGGACACATTAAAGTATAATTAAAACCATATGAGTGAGCTTTGGAAAAGGAACTAGATTTGAATATGGTTCACTTTAAACTACATTTGGATGGAATATAAAACGTATGTGCTGTGAATTTGAATGATTGAAATGCTTAGATTTCCTCTGTAGACTGTAAAGAAATGGTTTAAAGGATGCTTGAATTAGGATAGTTATTAAAAGACAGGACTTTTTTTGTCTTCTGTGGTGAAAAACCATCTCTTCTCTTCCAGTCCAATTTTCCTAACAATAGCTCTACTGTTTGGCACAGTTGACTAATTTGCATCTCATTTTTTATTATTATTAATTTTATTTTGGTCACTTGAAGTCATTGCTTTTTTTTAAAAAAAAAAAAAAAAAAGAAAAAGCAAAATTTAACATCTGACTTTCATGCTGCATATTTTGTTGCTGAGAGGAATGGAAATGGTTATTTGTGGTTATAAAAGACTTGACTCTGAGAGACCTTCATATGCAGAATAGAAATAGAGTTTAGTGTACAAACCTCAATAGGAAATCCTTCACTTTTTTTAGAGAGTGTTTTTAGAGAGTGTTGCAGAATAAGTGCAGATGATAAAACCAGAAGACATTGCTACAATTATACATTTGTGTATAGTAAAATTACAAACTTGAATTTAATCAAGGCTTCTTTTACTAAATTACTGTACCCAATTACTAAAGTGTATTCTTCTGTGAATATGTGAAATTAATACAAAGCTGAATAAATATGCTTTCCGTTGATGTATGGTTTGTTAGGATAGGACAAAATTTGGCTGAGATACAACTATTTGAAAATCTGGAATCTTAAGGTGCAAAAAAGAAAATCAAAATATTGAGAAAATGCATATTACTAATCAAAAATTAAGTTTTGATAATCGGTATTCGGTAGTAAATTTACAAAATACCTTCATGGAACATGATCTTTACTTAATATCCTAATGATTTTTGGCATAAAAGAAAAATCAATAATTTTGACCCAAACAGTGTATTTTTGGCTATTGCTACAAATATACCCATGCTACTTATGACTGGTTTTCCAGGGTCATATGTATGTGTAATTATCAGACATCAGTATGGTTACAAACAGTAGGATGTGATCAATAAACAATTGGAAAATTAACCTGGGTTTTTCGCCACTCTGCTTCCTAGGTATTAATGTAATTCTGTACTGTCCTTTCTTAAAGGGATAGTTTACCCAAAAATGAAAATTCTGTCATTAATTACTCGCCCTCATGTCATTCCAAACCTGTAAGAGCTTTGTTCATCTTTGGAACAGAAATTAATATATTTTTGAAGAAATCCGAGAGCTTTCTGACCCTGCATAGACAGCGCAACTGACACATTCAAGGCCCAGAAAGGTAGCAAGAATATCGTCAAAATAGTCCATGTGACATTAGTGGTTCATCCATAATTTTAGGAAGCTATAAGAATACTTTTTGTGCGCATAGTGAACGTGCGTCGACTGACATGGAAGAGAAGTAATTGTTGAAAAAAAGTTGTTATTTCTGTTTTCTTTGCACACACAAATTATTCTTGCTTCATTAAATTACGTTTGAACCACTGATGTCACATTTTTGTCAACTCGTTTACATTACATGTTTGGTTTGATCACTTTGAAATCCACAGTTGCCTGTAGTGGTAGTGATGTGTGTGTGACGTCCTTACCACCTTGGGTCATCTTTACTTTGAAGATGCATTGCATCACCACTCTGAATAACAAACATGCCTACTAGTGGTTGGGTCAGGAATGGCTGCCAAGACATATTCCTTTGCCAAATAAAACACTTGGCCTGGTCATTAATCGTGCTGACAAAGATGCCTGAGAATCTCTAATGCAAAGACTCTTCCAATACTCTGCTTTAGGTTAATCAAAACATCCCTTACCCTTCAAAAGTACTTGTACTTGCTTTTATGTGTGAAACTGGAATTCTGGTGGATATTTAAAGCTGCTGGAATTTGTTACCCAAGTCTAAATTCTGTCATTAATTACCCACCCTCATGTCTTTCCAAACCCGTAAAACATTCATTCATTTTCAGAACACAAATTAAGATATTTTTGATAAAATCTGAGAGCTTTCTGACCCTGCATAGACAGCAACTAGCACATTCAAGGTCCAGAAAGGTAGTAAGGACATCAATAAAATAGTCCATGTGACATCAGTGGTTCAACCTTAATTTTATGAAGCTTAAAGGAGTAGTTCACTTCCAGAACAAAAATTAACAGATAATGCACTCACCCAGTTGTTATCCAAGATGTTCATGTCTTTCTTTCTTCAGTCGTAAAGAAATTATGTTTTTTGAGGAAAACATTTCAGGATATTTCTCCATATAGGCTAGTGGACTTCTATGGTGCCCGCAAGTTTGAACTTCCAAAATGCAGTTTCAATGCAGCTTCAAAGGGCTCTAAACGATCCCAGCTGAGGAAGAAGGGTCTTATCTAGTGAAACGATCAGTTATTTTCTAAAAAAAATGTACAATTTATATACTTTTTAACCTCAAATGCTCGTCTTGTCTAGCTCTGCCCTGCACATACGTACTCTGTGCAGTTCAAACTCGGGGCACCATAGAAGTCCACTATATGGAGATAATTTCTGAAATGTTTTTCTCAAAAAACATCATTTCTTTATGACTGAAGAAAGAAAGACATGAACATCTTGGATGACAACAGGGTGAGTACATTATCTGTAAATTTTTGTTCTGGAATTGAACTATTCTTTTAATTTTACAAAGAAAACAAAAATAACAATTTTATTCAACAATGTCGTGGTACTCTCATGAACTCGTGTCGAAGACTGACACTGAATAAAAGAAATAGTTGAATAAAGTTGTTATTTTTGTTTTCTTTGTGCACAAAAAGTATTCCCGTACCTTCATAAAATTATGGATGAACCACTGATGTCACATGGACTATTTTAATGATGTCCTTACTACCTTTCTGCACCTTGAATGTGTCAGTTGCATTGCTGTCTATGCAGGGTCAGAAAGCTCTTGGATTTCATCACAAATATCTTTGTTTGTGATCTGAAGATGAACAAAGGTCTTACGGGTTTGAAACAACATGGTACCTAATAAATGACAGAACTTCATGTTTTGGTTCAACTATCACTTTAAGTTTTTTGTTTTTTAGTTGACTACTTACACCAAGCAAAAATGATAAATGTTGCTAAAATAGCTAAAATAAAAAAAGTTGTAAATAAAATGTTACCGAATGTACTGAAATCAATTGCAAAACTGCAAATCTTGAAAGATTTGTGAATCGAGATCTTTAAATTCCTAATCTTAATATAATAAATTTTATAATTGATGACAGTAAGATTCCAATGCTGTAGTCTGCTTTTTTTCACTCTTAAACTCAGAAAGGGTGGAAACCATTAAACATTATTAGTAATTTTTTTTCGATCTGATATTAGACTACTTGTTACCTTAAAAGAAACAATCTACATCCCTCAGCTGAGAATTGTATGATCCACACTGCTCTAATGTTCTCGACATGTGTGTTTGTGTCTCCCAGTGTAATGTTTTGGTCGATGTGTGAGTCGCTGTGGGAATGAGACTGCGTGGCAGGGATTTGGAGGATTCCACTGTCTCCTGGATACCAAGCGTCCTGGGTGTGCAGAGCGTCAGGCTCCGCCTTCGGCTTGATCGCCGTGACGACAGGGGGAGGGGCCTTTGGCAACTGGTCGACCTGGGAGAGGAAGTGCAGAGTGGGCGGCGGATACGAGACAGGACACCTCCTACTTGTTCTCAAAGTAAGACATTAATTCATAATAACTGCAGTTCAACAGCTGAGTTCATGTACATGTAATCCATGCTTGTTTCTGTGTGGATGGCTAGGAGTTATACTAGCATTCTTGATGCTGTTTCCTCACTTTCTTGATGATGACTGCAAAAGGTCAGATATATAGAGCATAAAATACTGTATATGCATACAGAGACTTTTTGTATGATACTTGTATAAGGGTTTTACCTTCATTAAGAGGGATTTAGATGGTTTGCCAGCTGGTGAAGAAGACTCGCAAAGATATGAAAGAAGAATAATTGGGCACAAGAGGGAAAAATACAGTATTAGAGAGCGTAAGACAAACAGAGAGAACGAAAGAGTGAGAAGAGCCGCCGTTCATTACATTGGACCTGGGGATTCTGCGCTGCTTGGCTCCAAAAAGATTAATGAAGATTCATTTGTGTCATACTTAATTATTGCAGTCCCTACTCTCACGCTGTGTGTGGAGAAAGACAGATGTTCCTTCCTGTTTTATGTTTTTTGCTTTTTTTTGGGTGGAAATGCTAGTGGTATATGGTATTGTACTTGCCTTGCACATATGCAGTTTTTTGGTGCTATTTTTCATATTTTGATCACATGCTCTTCAGTATCAGGTTTCCCTTGTCTGTTGCTATGGCAACGTGCCATGTATAAAGTAAATAACTTCTTGCTGTTGTTTGCGAGGGATAACACATCAATTTAGTTTTTTTTTTCTTTCTTTCTTCACAAAACCCCTCCTCTACACTAGGCGTTGGCTGGAGTTGCTTGCTTTTTTTCTTTTGTTATTTTGGTGTGAGTTAGTAGATTTGTGTGTGTGTGCATGTGTGTGTGTGTGGGTGGGTGCACATTGTATTTTGCACGTTTTGTGCATGTGTGCAATCAGTGGGAATGTTTTAGGTATAATTTCCAGTCAATGGCTGCAGGCAATTCCGGCCATGTGACTTTGAAACCAGAAAATTGATGATGGCTCTCTGTTTAGTTCACCTAGAGCTTTTGTTCCAGTTGAAGCAGCATTTTGTCAACATGTCAGATTGGTAGTTTAACACAATGTGAACATTAGCTTTGAATCCAGTTATGCTTAAAATCTGAATGCACTTAAGTATTTAGACTATGCTATACTGTTCTTGCCAGTAAATAGTAACGATAATGATCAATACTGTAAATAAAAATAAAAGACTGTCTATTTCAAATGATGCTCTGGTATAGGGCTGTCACTAACGATTATTTTGGAAATCGAGTAATCTGTCGATTATTCTGACAATTAATCAAGTAATCAGATAATTATAATTTTTTTTTTTTTTGTAGTAGTAATAAGAATAGACCTAAGTGAACAATAGCCTTTAAAATGACTTTAAATACATATCAATGAGACACTAATAATTAGTTAAAATAAAGTGTTAAAAGCAAGTAAACATTTGGTTTTATTGATTAACAAAACTGTTCAAATACATAATATATTATAAACAATAGAGCTAATGTACATTACGCTTTATATCAAATGCCTGCAGAGGGCGTCAAGGGCCTGACGATTGTTTTTACACTTCACTGAGCGATCTAATCATTGTTTAATATTGGCTGCGTCCGAAAGCCTAGACAGCTGACTTGCTGCCTCGCTGCCTTATCAGGCAGTGACTTTGCAAGCAGCGTTTTTGCACGAAGGCACCTCATAAAACTGATTTCGGACAGGCTTCTGAGGCAGCGTAATGGTTTAATTATCTACAACACAATAGAACGAGTTTTGATGATAACTAAACAAATATTTAGATACTATAATATTGATTTCTCGCTAGAAATAACATCAAAAGTGTAAAAAGTTAGTCAGAAATATACGTTTACACACAAACTGACCACCAAACACAACTTTCAGACGCCATCTTTATTTATTTTATTTTATTTTTTTAGCTCAACCATCACGATGGAATGCACAGAATTGTGGGATATCTAAGGCAGCGAAGGATACATCATGCTGCCTTCAAAATTCGATCACAAGAAGGTACCTCTGGAGACAGGAAGTGAAGCAGAATTTGGATTCGGACGTGCCATGATCCCTTCCTGCCTTGGAATGCTGCCTGCCTCCGAAGGCAGCATTTTAGAGCTTTCGGACACAGCATTTCATTCATGTCCACTTAATCTTTATTATTTGGCCATTTTCTTTATTATCTTTATGATAAAAAAAGCTACAGCCACTGTAATTTCTTGAATATGTGGACATCAAAACGTGTTAAACTCAGAGTGACGGTTTAAACTTTTATTTTGAAATCGTGATGAACAGTTAGCATAACCAAAGTTGCATAGGTTTATAAATGATTAACCTTACAAATATGATGAAATAGCGCACGTTGCGTTCCCAGATGAACGTTATAATAAACCCAAACTCACAACAACATGCAGAGATGCAGTTTGAGACGCTCCACACATGTAAATGAACTTAGCTGCTCTGAGACACACGTACGTAACTTACAGGCATGTAAATAATTAAAGCGCATATATTAAACCTGCATCGCATATATATTCATTTAATTGAATCATAGCATTTGAGAATTCTTAATAGCATTATGCTTTATTATGATTTTTAAATGGGTTTAATATGTAGAATGCGCCACTTCCGGTATTTTGCCGATTACTTGACACGGGCAAAATGCAATCCAGGATTTTTTAAAATTGAGTACTCAATTTTAAAATAGAATCCAGGAATTGTTGCATACTCTGGTGGACGTTTCTTTCTAGCGCATTTCTCTGAAACCACATGCTGTTTTTTTGTTTGTTTGTTTTTTCTTGGTGAATTAAAAAAAATAAAAATCCAAAACCTAAGGTAACATGCTTCAGGCTTTTGTCCATCATCTTCTCCTTCTCTTTCATTTACATAGACATATACATGAACATGCGCACACGCACACACACAGTAGTTGTCCCTCATCTGCAGTGTTAATGGGTTTGAGATGATTGAGTTGCCACTGAAGATGAATCCTTGACTTTAATTAACTTTTGATTTATTGGCTTCTGTATTCCAGGCATAATTAGAAATTAAATATAGCAATCAGCTGGATGGGTGAATGGCGCCCAGCTCTGCATCAGGCTGTCTAAATGTATTTCACAGAGTGCGGTGTCCAGTGAGACGGTCATGAATATCCTCTTTCTGAGTTTTATATTTCACTGGTTCTCAGCTGATAGGTGATATTCTATGCTTTTGTATTCTAAACTGTTTTTAATGCTGTTAGGTCATCGCTTGGTTCATGTGTTAAATCTGGGTTCTGAAGCAAAACTGATTTGTATAGCGGCTTTGGTTTGGTGAATGCTCAGGCTAGCTGGGTTTCTAGCACAGTTTCCATGAGTTTGCTCTTTGTTTGTGGTTTGCGTCCTCTTAGTGGCCAGTGAGGCTGCTCCCTAGAAACCACTGTCTCTCAGCCATGGGAGCGGATGTGATTTCTGTGATAGCAGCTAGTGCTCTGCCAGAAAGATTCTTCACAAGTCCCAATGATAATAACCTTTCTTTCTCTTTCTTTCTTTCCTTCTTTCTTTGCTCACTTTTATTTTTGCATTGGCATGTGCTGTTGTCATAGCAACCCACGTTGATTATTGATCTTGCTGATGACCTATTTGATTTTGTGTACGTCTGTTGTAGTTTGAACTTTGCTGGTGCTGCTGTTTCTGTTCATGTGATCATCCATTTGTTGTTTTCAAAGCATGTGGCTCTTTGTTGTAAAGGCATTGTGGGTAAAATTAAATAAAAATAAAATATATATACACTGCCAGTAAGAGTTTTAATGTTTTTTTTAAAGAAGTCTTTTCTGCTTATCAAGGCTGTGTTTATTTGATTTAAAAATACAGACTTTGATTTAAAAAAAAAACAAAAAAAAAAAAAACAGTAATATTGTGACACATTATTGCAATTTAAAATAGTGGTTTTCTATTTTAATATACTTTAAAATTGAATTTATTCCTGTGATGCAAAGCTGTATTTTCAGCATCTTTACCCCAGTCTTCATTATCAAATGATCCTTCAGATATCCTTCTAATATGCTGATTTACTATCAGTGTTGGAAACAGTTGTGCTACTTAATATTTTTTTTGGAATCTGTGATACTTTTTCAGGATTCTTTGATTAATAACACATTTAAAAAAACAACATTTATTCAAAATAGAAATCTTTTGTAACAATATACACTACGGTTCACTACTACGTTTGGGGTCAGTATTTTTTTTTCTTTCTTTGTTTGAAAGAAATTCATACTTTTATTCAGCAAGGATTGATAAAAAAGTGATAGTAAATACTTTTTAAATAAATAAAGTAATTTTTTTTTTAAATAAAGTAAATGCTTGTTAAAAACGATTTCTATTTTGAATAAATGCTGTTCTTTTTAACTTTTTATTCATCAAAGAATCCTAAAAATTATGACTGTTTCCAAAAAATATTAAGCAGCACAACTGTTTCCATTATTGATAAATCAGCATATTAGAGTGATTCCTGAAGGATCATGTGACACTGAAGACTGGAGTAATGACTGATGAAAATTCAGCTTTGCATCACAGAAATAAATTATATTTTAAAATATATTAAAATATAAAACTGTTATTGCAAATTGCATAATACTTTTTTCTGTATTTTTAATTAAATAATCAAATGGAACTCTGATGGGCATAAGAGACTTCTTTAAAAAACATTAAAAATCTATATATAACATCAAAAAAAAGTAAAATTCTAAAATTATATAAATAATTTATATAAAAAGATTATATATATATATATATATATATATATATATATAATATATATATATATATATATATATAATTAGATTTTTTATTATTTGGATTAATTAGATTTTTTTTTATTTCAATGCAAATTATGGCATGATGATCCTGAACTTGAACGGTTTTGTTTGAGTTATATTTGTTTATGAAGACATGGATTTATTTGTGTGTGTGTGTGTGTGTGTGTGTGTGTGTGTGTGGCTTGACCTTCAGTTGACCTGGAAGCAGTTTATCACTTGCAAGTATCCATGTGGGAGGTCAAGGACAGGTCTGTTTGATAGACGGCGTGTGAAGAAGAAGACTGTGTGTATATGTTTGTATGTGTGGTCCTGGTATTCCCTACGTTCTAGGGACCAAATGTATAGTAACACCAGTAAATGTTGACCTTGTGGGGACATTTTTTTGGTCCTCATGAGGAAACAGTCTCATAAATCATACAGAAAAAAAAGTTTGTGTGGGGGGGTTTAGGGCTAGAGTCAGGGTAAGGGGATAGAAAATACAGTCTCGTACAGTATAAAAATCATTGTGTCTATGGAATGTCCCTATAAAACATGTGTCAGTGTGTGTGCTTTGTGATAGTACTTTTATAGTTCTTGTAGTCTTCCTGCAGCGGCAAAGTGCTGATATAGAAGGGGCCAAAATGTAATTTATTTATGCTTTAACCTGTTCATATGAAGACATTTCCTGAATCTTATGTCGCTGTCCGGCTTACATAGTGGTAAATCTCTTGATTGTATATCAAACAACATTATCCTGCACAGAGCAAGTCAGCAGATACATGACTACGCTGTCTGTACACTCGCCAGCATGTAATAGTGTGTGTGTGTGGCACATGAGCCAGATCCCCCCAAACACGCACACACACACATTATCAACCCAGGGAGTGCTACACATTCCCAGCGTTCTTCTGAGGGGGGTCGGAAGGGAAGGAGGAAGCTTCTTTGACTCTGTACAGTGCTGCAGTGTTGAGATTATCCCCTAGTTCAACCATAACTCTTTCGGTTCAAACCAAGAATGGGGAGGAGGGGATTTTACCTAAGTGCACCTTGTGAAGTGATCTGCTTTGTTTTGTTGGATTAAATGCATGTATATGCACTTTATGCTTAGTGAAGCTACTAGCACCACCACTGATGAGTGAAAACTGATGAAACTAACATGCTGTATTATGGCTCAGTGCTCAGAAGCATTCAGGCAGTGCTGATATCTGCTGTTGGTTCAGTGTTTGTGTTGTTGATAATTCAATATTTCCTCTGGTTCGTCTCATTTATTGTGACCGATATGAGTTTTTGGTTGTTTTCTTGGATTTTATTGTGCTGTTTCTGGTATTAAAATCACAGTGTTTCTGTTATTTAAAGCTAAATGACATAGTTTTGTCAGTGCACACGAAACATTAATAATTCATTTTCTAGTATTATACTTATCAAAACTCTAAAGTGGTGGTGGGCCTTTTGTTTGCAATAAAGCACCTGAATTTTAATAAAAGAGGGGCAGTGTGCCATATTTACCTAGATAATACCCCATTTATTCAGAGATGTTCTTAAAATTACGCACATCAGTTACAATATTGTTTTCTAAGCCTCCATAAAATTAGTTTCAACCTATGTGGTTACATGCAAGTTGGGGTGTTTAAATATGGAGTCTGAAGTCCTCTGTGTAAAATTTTCCTAAATTAGACTATAGTGCTTTAAGAGCTGAACAGGTATTTTATTAATGTATTTGCTCTTAAAAAGGAAAACAAATAATTAAAAATAAATAATTCTTCACTGTCAAGTGTCATTAAATTATACAACGCCACCCTGTTTGTATTGAAATCTGTTTATTATAAAAAGTATACATATTGCTATGTTAAATATGATATAAATATCAATAATTATAAAGTATAATTCATAATTCACAATATATGTGTTATCTTTTAAATTATATATATACACTTCCAGTCAAAAGTTTAAGATTTGTAATGTTTTTTTTTTTTTTTTTTTTTTTTTTTTTTAAAGAAGTGTCTTCTGGTTATCAAGCCTGCATTTATTTGATTCTTAGTACAGCAAAAACAGTACAATTTTGAAATATTTTTACTATTTTCTATTTGAATTTATTTTAAAATGTAATTTATTCCTGTGATCAGAGTTCCAACATCATTACTCCAGTCTTCAGCGTCACATGAAATCATTCTAATATTCTGCTTTGCAATTCAAGAAACATTTTTTATTGTTATTATCATTAATATTTAAAACAGTTGAGTGTATTTTTTTTTCAGTATTCTTTGACTGGAAAGATCCAAAGATCAGCATTTATCTGCAATAAAAGTTATATTTATCAAAGAAACCTGAAAAAATCTACTCAGATGTTTTCAACAACAACAATAATATAATAAATTCTTTTGAGCAGCAAATCAGAATATTTGAATGATTTCTGAAGGATCATGTAACTGGAGTAATGATGCTAAAAATTCAGTTTTGAAATCACAGGAATATATTATTTTAAATTATATTCAAATAAAAAAACTGTTATTTTAAATAGTAAAAATATTTCAAAATTTTACTCTTTCTGTTGTACATTGGATCAAATAAATGCAGGCTTGGTGAATAGAAGAGACTTCTTTAAAAAACATTAAAAAACTTACTGTTAAAAAACATTTGACTGGTAGTGTGTGTGTATGTACAGTATATATATATTTATATATATGTGTGTGTATATATATATTTAAATGTGTGTATTTTTTTTTTCTTTTTTTTTTTTTTTTACCTCACATAGTAAGGTAACATACAGTTTTGTACTTTATTTATTTGTTTATTTATCTGTGGTGTAGTTGCGTTGGAGGGGTATCTTCATATCTGCAGAATTGTTTACATTATTTAAACACCGAGAAAGAACTCGAAATCGGATTCATGCCCACATTATGTGAGAAAACGCATGCATATTTTATGTCTCTTTTTTGATGTTTTTTTTTTTTTTAGTTTCACTACAGCTAGGCTGGCGATTTGTTCTGTTTTAGCCTGTAGATTTAAACCTGCAAGGAGAATCGGGAAATTTCGTTTTACGCAGTGAAAATGTAATTGATTTTTTTTTTCAAACATTTCTATATTACTACGTTTTTTTTTTTTTTTTTTTTTTTTTTTTACAATTGTATTTTTTTAATACAATCCATTATTTATCAAATGTATAGTATATTAAATTTATACATATCGAATAAAATGTGTAATAGAAAAACTGTTTACATCACGAATAGTATTTTTCAAATCAACTAGCCTAACAAAATTCAGTCCATTAGCTTTTGGCAGTGGGCGTAGCGTTTTGGGAGTCTTGGCTGCTCTAAACGCTGCTGTAGTGTAAATTATTCCGCAGGCTCTGTCTGCATCAGCATATGACTATGGCAAAGGGAGGATGTTAGGCGCCTAGTTGCCATGACGACAGAAAGGGGACGATGTAGCGACTGCAGAGCCGCGCGGTGGTATCGAGAGCGCGCCGTGGCTCTCAGGGCTGGCGGGGGTTTCAGAAGCGGCCGGTCTGTGAAGCGACAGACGCACGGAAGCGGGCTGGATACGCTATTCTTGACATTGCTGATAACGAATCCGCTCCAGCGCTGAGTGGTCGGTGAGTGTTCATACATTGAAAATGTGTTTACGGGCCGCTGTTTTCGCGCTAAGATTAGGAGATAAGGAAGGAAGACCTCGCGCAATGCAACACTGCTCGTAAACATGAAACACGCGCATGTGGAACACTGCTCTATTTTTGACGCTCTATTTTTAATGCGCCTCTCTCTCTGGGTGCTTTCTGAACGTTTTACCGGGCACCGGTTTTCGGTCATTGGAACTGGAATAAAGTGGCTGTAGGAAAAACCTTTGTGCGTGAGAAATAGATTTAATGTAATTACGCATGGCCTGGCTGACGCATGGGAGAGAGAGAGTGCGCACGCAGGTGAGCGGAAATAATCAGATGTTTAGAAAGTGCATATGAATATAACTTGGAATTAGGGTCATCCCTATTTGTCTTGTAAACAAATAATAATACCTAAATTAGGTGATTCCTTTATATTTCGTTCATATTGTGGCATAACGGCATGTGTTACTTGATGTTTTGTGCAGATAACTTTTTGTATGTTTACTATTTGTCATTTGTTATGACCCTGGACAACAAAACCAGTCTCTGAAATTGAGATTTATTTATTTATATAAATAAGCTTTCCATTAATGTATGGTTTGTTAGGATATATAGGATTATTGGCCGAGATACAACTATTTGAAAATCTGGAATCTGAGGGTGCAAAAAATCAAAATATCGAGAAAATTGCCTTTAAAGTTGTTCAAATGAAGTTCTTAGCAGTGCATATTACTAATCAAAAATTAAGTTTTGATATATTTACAATAGGAAATTTACAAAAATATGTTCATGGAACATGATCTTTACTTAATATCTTAATGATTTTTGACATAAAAGAAAAATCGATAATTTTGACCCATACAATGTATTGCTGGCTATTGCTACAAATATACCTGTGCTACTTATTACTGGTTTTGTGGTTTAGGGTCACATTTAGTTTCATGAATGTTTGCTTGGAAAAGCAGGAAAGTAGATTCATGTTATTTTGTTATCTCTGCTTGCACAGCTGAGCTTCAAACCGTCTATTGTCAGCGCAGACCCAAGTGAATGTGCAACCACAATAATTAAAACAAAAAGATCAATAATTATCCCAATTTTATTATTATTATTACTTTAATTGTAATTATGAGATTGTGATTTAATAATATGTATTTTGAATGTCTTTGTCCAAGAAATCATAATTAAATCATAATTAAAAAATTCCACCTTGAAAGGTCCCGGTTCAACAGAGTTCCAGGGAATACTTACTTAAAGAGGAAGGATGAGAGAGGAGGAGAGCAGGGGAAGCCGTCTGTCAGGGCCGATCTTGAGGCCAGGCGCCACAGCTGGAGGGGGAGGGGATGAGAGTGAATGAGGACTGGGGGAGGGGGACTGACTGACTGAGAGAGAGAGAGTTAGAAGAGCGGAGGATAGTGAAGATGCTTTTATGTGGCTCAGTGTCTGTTTCTTCCACAGTCTGCACAGTGTAGGCCACCTCACAGATTCACCATCAAGCTTTTGTTCTTCAAATGGTTCAGACCAGTCCAGTTTCATATGTGAAGGGTTCATGAGTGTGTTTTACACAATAAATATGATTGTAATATGTAATTGTGGTCTGTATGTTATGCATTCTTTCTGGTCTTAATTGGACAGCTATGCTGTAGTACTAAGTACTCGTATCTTGTTTTTTTTTTTACTGTTATGCTTCCAGGAACAACTGCTAGTTTGCAGGTTGCACTACAGGTTGCAGTGTATGGGCTGTGGTCATGTGTTTTGAGCTGAACTTTGCTGTGTTTCCAGTTTTGCAATCTCAAAATGAATATGTTAAAGCATCTGCTGTTATTTGAATTAAAACTGTTTTGGTTTTGGTTTGAGGTTTGTTTTCTGTGAATTAAGTGAAAGGGAAATTCCAGGGTTCCCGCGGTCTTAGAAAACGTGGAAATATCAGGAAATCCTAAAACTGTGATTTCTAGGCCTGGAAAATGAAAATCCTAAAGTCAGGGTTCCCACGGGTCCTTGAAATCCTTGAAAGTTTGAATCTTAATCTGGATTTTTTTTTTTTTTTTTCAAAATTTCAGTTTTTTGAAAATAAACATACATAGGTACAGGTCCTTGAAAGTGCTTGAAATTATTTTGTGCAAGAAGTTTTTTTGGAAAAAATTCCATATTATTCTCTCTGATTTGCTAATGTGTTATTTTGTGAACACTTCGTGGCCTATGCATACTAGCTTGCTTGATTTCTGTTAGTTACATGCATTTTTGCATTACGTTAACTTAATGTTACATGAGCCTAAACTCTTTTCAATAAAATCCATGCAAAAGTTAATATCAGATCATTTTAGAATACAGTATAGGATGTACCAAATATTCTTCAGTTTTATGCAGAACAGAAATACGACAAGTAGAATAGCATATCTCTGTTATATGGCCGAAAATAAATGCAAAAAAAAAAAATGCTTTTTTCCATAGTTTGTGTTTGACAGATGAAAATTGTAACAATGTATCTTACAAGGTAACACAATGTAACTTTGCTCTCATTTGAAATGTGTCCCCTCATTAAGTCCTTGAATTTGAGGGTACTGGACCTGGAAAGTCCTTGAAAGGTCCTTAAATTTGAAGTTAACCAAGGTGTGGGAACCCTGTAAAGTATAAAATGGAAAATCTCATGGAAAGTTCAATAGTTAATGTAGTCTTTTCTAGTTAAAGGAGAAGTTCTCTTCCAGAATGAAAATTTCCTGCTAACTTACTCACCCCCATGTCATCCAAGATGTTCATGTCTGTTTTTCATCAGCCGAAAAGAGATTCAGTTTTTTGAGAAACAAATTCGAGGAATTTTCTGTATATAGAGGACTTCAATGGTGCCCAACAGGTTGAAGGTCTAAACTGCAGTTTCAATGCAACTTCAAACAGCTCTACATGATCCCAGCCGAGAAAAAAGAGTCTTATTATCTAGTGAAACGATCTGTCATTTTCTTAACCCCTTAGTGTTCCAACGTTCCACCCACAGAACGTTTTGCATTGAGATAAGTTTGACAGGAAAGCTAAGGGGTTAAAAAAAAAAAAGTACTTTTTAAAACCAAATGCTTGTCTTTGCGTAATCACGTTGGAAAAGTCATACGCGGTAAGTTCTTCATCTGTTTTTCGGTTCAAAAGGTAGGGTACGGCGAAAAAACATCTAATTTCTCCTCCAACTTCAAAATCATCAGACATCGTTGTTTTACCGTTTTTTTTGTAAAGGTCATGTGACTTTCTTTGCACGTTCGCTTTGTAAACATTGGGTCAGTAAATCCACCTATGTCATGCAAGATGAGCATTTGTGGTTAAAAAGTATATAAATTTGTATTTTTCTTAGAAAATGACAGATCGTTTTGCTAGATAAGACCCTTATTCCTTGTCTGGGATCGTGTAGAGCCCTTTGAAGCTGGATTGAAATTGTAATTTTGACCCTTAACCCACTGATCCCCATTGAAGTCTACTTTATGGAGAAAAATCCTGGAATTTTTTTCTCAAACACCTTAATTTCTTGAAGACTGAAGAAGGAAAGACATCTTGGATCATGTGGGGGTGAGTAAATTATCAGGAAATTTTCATTCTGGAAGTGAACTTCTTCTTTAAGTTAATTTTAAACAATTTTATCAGCTAAAATTCCTATATTTTTATTATCTTTTCATATAAACTATTTTCATTTAATAATTTCTTTAGCTATGCTCAGTTCTAAATTTTCATCAGCTAAAATTGCTATATTGTTTATTTTTATATTTTTTTTTTCCTTTCAGATTACTAAAATTATCCAGTAATCACGAATGACTGGCGAAAATCATGGAAATTCATTGGTCAAAAGGTGTGGGAACCCCAAATTTCATACTGACTACATACATTTCTGTGTGTGCGTGTGGTGTGTAGAAAATTTTTATGATGAATTTATGGTTGGGTATTAAAGTAGTTGTGGTTCCTGTTTATAACTTATAATTATCCAATTATTCACATGTGTCCTTCTACTATTCAAAGTTAATCTCCATCACATGATGCAGAACCATAGTACACATGACAATTTTTACTTTAAATCAAGAAAAACATGCAACTTATTGTATTAAAAATGCTTAAACATCAATGCAAATACAGTTTAACATTCTGACATTGTGTTTTTCTCTCTCAGGTCTGATGAGTATTCCTGCTGCTGCATCAGTTCAGTCAGGGGTTGGAGAGATGCAATCACCTGGGGCCATTAGCCCCGCCTTCCTCCCGCCCCCAAGTGGAAAAGTTCCAGGCCGCAAGAGGGGTCGCCCACCCCTAAAGAGGCACCCGGAATATCAGAGTCGCTACCCAGAATCCCTCCCACCCATTAAAGTGCCTAAGAAGAGAGGCAGGAAGCCTGGCTTTAAGGTCAGTAAATATCAGAGTGTTTGTTTGTCTGTTTAAATATGCGCATACATGTGTAGGCCACAAAGATAAGGCCTTTTACTGTTCAAACGTGTCTACCAAATGCACAAATGTCATCAAGTGGTGCATTTGAGTGCATAATGGTGCGTGCGTAACACTTATGATGGTTTAGGTAGAGGAACAAAGTAATGCTTTGTACTGTAGGTAGGCCCATCTGATGTTGACTGTACGAGAGGAGGAGGTGATAGGGTGCTTGTTCTTTGACTGATGTATCTGCAGTCTGCCGCTGGGTTATTTTTAGCCGTGTGCCTGAGCACAAGCCTCATAATGTCGCTGCTGCTGATTTAAAGAGCAACACACTACCTCAGTGTGTGTGCATATTAGCAGATTTGCAGTAGATACAGTGGAAATACATTCAAACCTGATGGTTATTAGTTTTTATAGCAGTGTTAGGGACAGTTTCTCTTCTATAACATGTATTTTGTGCTGTTTAAAGAACAGGACATTATTTACACATACTGTGTAAAAAGGGGTTAAATAGGGACTTGGGGAACCCTAAAATCTGGTGGGGATTCTGGTGCACTAGGCAAGATATGGTCCAGTCTTATGTATCTTGCTTTTGATGTGAGTCGTCCTGTGTTTGAAAACTTTTAAATAAACCAAGCAAATTTGCTACTTGATGAGAAATGGTGGCATTCGGCTGCATTTTATTTTGTGATTATACTGTAACAAAATGTTTCACTAAATATAGAGAACAAATCAACACTGGATTGTTCCTGCTCAGATTAACTTAGCATGTAATTTTTAAAAAGTTAATATATAGATATCGAGGTTTTCTTTGAGTCATGAAAGTATTTTATGCATTGTTTTTGTTTCTGTATATTATTTTTATAAATAAAAAAAAAAAAAAAAAAAAAAAAAAAATATATATATATATATATATATATATATATATTTTATATTTTTTTTTTTTTTTTTTACTGCCTGTAAAAAAAAGTCTAGAAATATAATAAAAAGAACAAAAATAAAAATAATATAATATTAATTATACACTGGGATGTTTATTATAATATTAAAAATCTCATATTATAATATTTATAATATTATATAATATATCATATTTATATGTTTTCTAAATATCATATTATGTAAAATATTACTATTATTATGAATAATGGTAAACTTGATGTTTCTATTATTATTTTTTAATAGCTGAAGTCTCGCTTGATGACGCCCCTGGCCATCTCTCCTCCCAGCAGCACCCCGGAGCCAGACATGAGCTCAATCCCCCAGGACGCTGCTACTATCCCCCACTCAGCCACCCCACAGGTCCTCACAGGTAACGAACACACACAAACCTCTGCATACTGCCAGTTTTACTATCTGCAGTGTTGTTGTGCCAACCCCAGAAACTAGTAACCAGCTCTTACTATTAAGGGAATAATAAAATGTGAGCATTAGAGGAATCACTGTCCTCAGAGGAGTCACATTATGACTCAGTGCCATCTCGTTCTCTTTTTAGTGGCCAGCTGGGACTGTAACTCTACCCATATATTGGAGTTATTTTATCAAGATGATATGATGGGATGTAGTCTCAGGAGGGGGTGAGAGAAGACCACTGTCACCGTTTTAATAACATCCAGCCCAGATTATTAATTCTCTGACCTAATCTAATCCTATAGAAAGTTATTTACTGCTCCCTTTGTTTTTATTGATGAAATGTATTTTCATAGTATAGACTAATGATCAAAACTTGTAAGAGGTTTGTAAGATTTTTAAGTATTTTTTTGAAAGAGGTCTCTTACACTAAAAACAACCCAGCGCTGGGTAAAATATGGACAAACTCAACAACTGTGTTGTTTCGACCCAGCGGCTGGGTTAAATATGTAACCCAACCTTCTTGGTAGTTTAACTCAACTACTGTTAAAAAATTACTATATGGTTGGCCTAAAAAGAACCCAAAATAGGTTGTAAATTAAAAAAACAGCTGCATAACTTACTAGAGGCATCAGCAGTAATTAAAAGGTAAGTAGCGTGGGTACCCAAATATAGCCAAAAATACATTGTATGGGTCAAAATGATCGATTTTTCTTTTATGCCAAAAATCATTAGGATATTAAGAATATATCATGTTCCATGAAGATATTTTGTAAATTCCCTACTGTAAATATATTAAAACTTAATTTTTGATTAGTAATATGCATTGCAAAGAAATTCATTTTGACAACTTTAAAAGCGATTTTTCTCAATATTTAGATTTTTGTTTTGCACCCTCAGGTTTCAGATTTTCAAATAGTTGCATCTCAACCAAATAGTGTCCTATCATAAGAAACCATACATCAGTGGTAAGCTTATTTATCAGCTTTCAGATGATGTATAAATCTCAATTTCAAAAAATTGACCCTTATGACTGGTTTTGTGGTTCAGGATCATAAATGTTTATTATTAGTCAACTTATTAATAAATGTTCATTTATTGAACATATTAATAAATGTCAACTTCCAACCTATTTTGGGTCCATTTTAAGCAAGAAATGTAGTCATTTTTAAGCAATAGTTGAGTTAAATAAAACTACCTAGAAGGTTGGGTTAAACATTTAACCCAACTGCTGGGTAAAACCAACACAATCACTGCATTTGTACATATTTCACCCATTTTTTTTAAGAGTGTAGGCTTACCAAAGCTCCATGTTTTTCATTAAAAACTGATGATTAAAACAGTAATATTGTGAAATATTTTTGCAGTTTAAATAACAATTTTCTAATTTAAAATCTAATTTATTTCTGTGAAGCAAAGGAGATTTTTTTCAGCCATTACTCAAGTCTTCAGTGTCACATGATCCTTCAGAAATCATTGTTGCATGCTCATTTGATGCTGAAGAAACATTTCTTCTTATCATGGTTAAACACAGTTGCTTAATACATTTGTTAAAACCATTTATTCAGCATTATTTGAAAAGTTCAAAAGAACAGTATTTATTTAAATTAGAAATCTTTTGTAATAATGCAACTTGTAATGTTTTATTAATTTAATTCATTCTTTAAACTGAGATTTATATGTAACCATTTATGTATAGTTTGTATAGGAATCTGAGTGTGCAAAAAAATCTAAATATTGAAAAAATCACCTTTAAAATTGTCCAAATGAAGTTCTTTGCAATGTATATTACTAATCAAAAATTAAGTTTTGATATATTTAAGGTAGGAAATGTACAAAATGTCTTAATATCCTAATGATTTTTGGCATAAATAAAAATCAATAATTATGACCCATACAGTGTATTGTTGGCTGCTGCTACAAATACACCCACGCTACTAATGACTGGCTCCTGTGGTCCAGGGTCACATATAGTCCAAATCAGCTGCTGATCCATGCAACTAAATATTAAGCATTCAAATATTGTTGTGGCAGCTGTGATAAGACTTGAATCCATTGATCTGTCAATCCAAACTCAGTCTGTGCGAATGTAGCCAGTAATGATTTCATATGGCACAGACACACTCAATCTTTGAGGTCAGGACCCAGCGGTCTACAAGGGCTGCCCATCCAATTGGCAATAACATCCATCACTAGAAGGAAAGGGAACAGAGAGAAAAGAGTAGTTACATCTCTTATTTTAAAGGTTAATAGGTGTGAGAGTCTCAAGGGACATTATTGAGGGACTTAACTGCTATTGCCTTGGAGGCATTATCGTCCAATTTATCTCTTTATTACAGTGGAGAGATCAAATGTGTTCTGCTACATTGTTTTTTTAGTGAAATAAAAAATCAAGTATTTAAAAAATATGAGCTTAAAATGAATTCACATCCTTACTACAGCATGTGTGATTTAAAATATGCACCTGTCTAGTTCTTCATGAGGTCTGCTTTAAACATGAGAAGATGTGACGGTATGGCTGAGAGACTCAATCCTGAGTTCTCAAAGCTTAATCCTTTTGCTGTAGGGAGCAGTTGCTGAACAAGAGGCTTTTGTCTGCCAACCTGGCTTCTAGACTTTAATTCTTTGTACAGCAGAAGAGTCACGCTCTGTTTTGGTCCCTTTCATATATTTCAAAAAACACGTTCATTTTGTCCTGCTTTCATATGTGTGACATCAGCATATTATCTTTCATTTTTTTGAAGACAAAAATGTTGATGCTCACAAACCTGTGTTCCAATGTGTGTATAATCTTGTTGTGGCTGCTGGTGGAGGTCATGACCTTGATGGCCTGAGGTCATTGTTAATAGCTTTTGAGCTTAAAAACGTGTTTACATGTGTGTGTTAAATTATATTGCCTTTCCTAAGTCTGTAAGCCTACATGTCTGGCATGTCAGTAATCTTGCTATCAGTCATCTATTTTAAGGCTTTTTGTGTCATATCAGTCCTCCCACATTCAATGTTCATTGACTTTATCCTGTTACGCACTCTCAAACACACACACAGGCTACTTCTCGTGATTATTTTAGCCCATGGGCGGCACAAGGAGTGTTTGTGTATGCGTGTGTGTGTGTCTGACTCCTGGTCATGGCGCTTCTAGATGACAGACGACGGAGGAAATCCCTCAGCATGGCAATCTGTCAGATTAAAGCATCCGCATGCTGCAGACGAGCGAGGGAAGTCAGTAGGGACAGATTGTGTGGGAGGATTTGGGAGGGGGGCGAGTGATTGGTGGATTCCTACACAGGCTGCTCTCTCGCTCTCTCTTTCCGGCTCTCTTTTTATTTCGGTTTTATTCCTGTGATAAACCTATTGTTTTTGTTGAGATGAATCGTTCATGCTTGTATTTTTCCTCGTTTGTAAGTCACTTGAGATAAATGAATACATGGAAATGTTTTCTAGTGAAGGGGGTTGGTTTTATTTAGGGTAATCAAAAATTTATTGCCTCTGGTTGGCTCATAAAACCACAGATGATTTTAGGAATGATTTACAGTTTGTGATATAGGTTAAAGACATTACTTTAGGCAAAGCAGCAGGACATATTTGTATTATTAAGCGTGTGAATTTAGTGTTTTAATTACACTTTTAAATTAGGTTTAATTTTGATGAATTATCCCATTTTTTTTATTCCACAGGATAAAACACTGTTTATGATACAAGAGACCTAAGCTGTCACAAGAGTTGAGATTTTATTTTCATGTCTTTTCTTTTTTGTCTCCAAGCCTTTCTTTTATTGCTTGTCTCTTGGTAGCAATGATAAAGACGTGATATCTGTTTGAATATTGCTTACATATGAAATGCAGTTCTCCTTCCTGACCTCTGGAAACAGTCTTTAAATGTGGTCTTAAATATTTGAGGATTCCTTGACAAATATTTGAGTCAAAGGATTTAAAAGTATCCACAAGTCATTTTGAGTGTCAGTAAGGAAGACGTGCACTGCGTGCCAATATTAAGGGTGTATGTTTTTTGTGCAGTTGCATGCACACTCTTACAAATAAAGGTGCTTTAAAAGGTTCTTCACAGTGATTCCATAGAAGAACCATTTTTGGTTCCACAAAGAACCATTTAGTCAAAGGTTCTTTAAAGAACCATCTCTTTCTTACCTCTTTATAATCTGAAAAACCTTCTTTCACCACAAAGAACCTTTTGTGAAACAGAAAGGTTCTTCAGATGTTAAAGGTTCTTTATGGAACCAATAAGCCAAAAAAGGTTCTTCTATGGCATCATGAAGCACCTGTAGATCATGGATTAATTTTATTGTAGTGACATTGTTAATGATAACCATTTTGCTAACGTTACTTAATATTATAATTAAATAAACAATTTAAATTTGTACAGTTACACTGTGGACACAACCATTCTACAATGATAAAAATCCATTCACCACTTATTCTTTAATCCGCAAAAAACCTAAACAGTCTCAATTATCAAGCCGTTTTGAGTTTCAGTGGTTGTGGGTGGGGTTGTGGGGTTGTGGGTTGGATTTATTTTGTTTTTGATGGTAATGCGCCACCAAAACACAAAAGAACAGAAAGGGTGGAGTGAGCAGTAGCTCATTATCATTTAAAGAGACATGGGTCGCTGTGAACAGAGCTGTTTTTGACTAGGTAAAAAGTTGTTTTAGACAACTATTAAGAATTTGAGGCAAAGTGTTTTGCAGACATTTCCCTAAAGAATCATACCAACTTGTGAAAAACGGGCATCCGATGTCCCATTTAAGGATACATCACCAGCTAAGCAATAAAACTCATTTTCAAAACTCTCAAAAGCAAGATCAGAACTACTTACCCTCCATAGCATTGCAGTTAACTGTGGTGCTGAACTTTTTTTTTTTTTTTTTTTTGCTTCCCTAAGCCAGTAGTTTTCAAACCAGTCCTGTGAGCACCGCCAACACTGCACATTTTGTAGGTCTCTCATATCTGACACACGCTTTTTAGGTCTTGCTGTCTCTACTAATGAGCTGATGAGTTGAATCAGGTGTGGTAGATGATGGAGACACAAAAAATGTGTAGTGTTGGTGGTGCTCACAGGACCGGTTTAAAAACCACTACCCTAAGCTGATCAGACAATGGCAATGAATGTAAACAGATTAAAATATATGCCCCTACAGCAGTTTCATATCATGCTTATTCCATTATAAATGCATGCATAAAGCATTTATTGCTAATTATACATCATAGTTAAGTGTTAAAATCTCTCCCTTTCTCTCTCCAGTGTGTATCTACGTGAATAAGCATGTGAACACGGGTCCTAACCTGGACAGGCAGAAGGTACTGCAGCTGCCCGATCACCTGGGTCCTGCCAGGCCCTCTGTGGTGCTGCAGCAGGCGGTACAGGGCTGCATTGACAGCGCGTTTCAGCAGAAAGCCGTCTTCACCCTGCTTACCGAGGGCTACGGGGGAGAAAAGATCTCAGGTTAATTTGGATGCCAACACAAATGCATGCCGGCATTCTCATTCTATCATTATGCATTCTGATGTTCATTGTAGGTTAATCCTTTAATTGCACCGTTAAAAAGCTTGAGGTCAGAAAGATTTTTTTTTTTTTTGCAAACTAACGCAAATACTCACAGTGTTAAACTACTTGGCACAAGCTGATTGGTTCATGTTGCATACGCAGCCAATGAGCTTGCTGCTTTACATTTTAAATGCATGGTTAGCATTCACTAGAGCATTTCACAGTGTGCTTTCAGAGTTCCTGTGAAACCCTCCACCTCCCCAGCTCCACCTATATAGATCTGCTAAAGGTTGTTATATATGCTATTCGTGCAGCAGCATGTTTCAAATACTTACATCACCGTATCGGCATATGTATTGTCAGTAGCAAGTTCCTGTACTTGCTTTGCAGCAGCAGCAATAGTATACAACAACAGCAATAACCAACAGCAGCAGCAAATCAGCAGCGTAGCAGATCTATTCCACTAAGACCAAACACATTAACATTGTCATATGGATTACCATGCTAAAATCTACGGAGAGTTGCTTTTATTCTGCTAGAAGGCATTAAATTGATCAAAAGTGACAGTACGGACATTACAAAAGATTTCTATTTCAAATAAATGCTGTTCATTTGAACTTTCTATTCAAAACTCCAGAAAAAAAATCTATTACAGTTTCCACAAAAATATTTATATTTTAAAATAAGTTCAACATTTAATCAACGTTTAATCAACCTATCATAGGCCACAAAGATTTAATACGTAACATGTAATATCCTGTAAAATAAAGGTATTTACACAGTTTCCAACAGTGTGGAATTTACTTAAATTTAATCACTCTTTGTTTCATTTTCTTAGCCACCTTTGATGGCAAGCAGCATTTGTTGAGTTTGCCAGTGGTCAACAGCGTGGGTTACGTCCTCCGCTTCCTCAAGAAGTTGTGTCGAAGCCTGTTGTGTGAGAACCTCTTCAGTGACCAGCCCATCGCCCCTTCGTCGTCTCCCTCCTCCTCTTCCTCATTCCACACTGAAAAGCACTCAGACGGACAGCCCAAGTCAAGTGCGTGCTCATCAAGCTTTTACGTGACCTCTGTTCTTCTACCTTTTTAATAGTGCTGTATTTACATCTATCCCATACAATCTGCACAGTAGAAATTAGGTTTTATGTATTAGACTGTTTTTGTCTCTTTTTGGTTTTGGATGTTTTGTACTTTGATTGGATCTGCAGTCTTTTCTGTTGCTGTCCAATTCGCCCTTCGGAAAATGCAGAGGAGGCCTTTAGTGCAAGCTGAGCTATTTAAGTGGCAGTGAAAGGTTGAGTGCCTCTGTGAGTGGCCTGTGGTTTGAGTGTTTGAATTTTGTTGGCTCCATCGCTCGCTCGCTCTCTCTCTCGTCCCCCCTTGAATGTGGTTTGGGAGCTGTAGAGATTAGAGCATTAACTTCAGTATGACACAATATCACGCCGCACAGCTACACAGGCAAAGGTTCTGTCATGACTAAATACCATGTCAATGGTTAACGTGGTTAAGAGAGGAAAACCTACTCTAGAAGGTGCCTTCATTACTCAACACTGCATGTATCCTACAGACAGCTGTGTTTGCTGTGGCTGAAACCACCGTTTACCCCATAATTTATCTTAAGCTACGAATTAAAAAAATGCTACAACTCCATGAAAAAAAACAGTTTGGTTTTGGTATGTATATAACAACGCCGTTTTTTAAAAAAAAGTCTTAAGATTGCGAGTCAATGATTCGAGAATAAAGTCAAAGTGATTCGAGAATAAAAGCATAGTGATTCGAGAATAAAGTCGAAATGTTGCGAGAATAAAGTCGAAATTTTTCAGGAATAAAGTCTTAATGTTTAGGGAAAAAGTCGAAATGATTCGAGCATAAAGTCGAAATGATTCGAGCATAAGGTCGAAATGATTCGAGCATAAAGTCGAAATGATTCGAGCATAAAGTTGAAATGATTCGAGCATAAAGTCGAAATGATTTGTGCATAAAGTCAAAATGATTCGAGCATAAAGTCGAAATGATTCGAGAATAAAGTCGAAATGATTCAAGAATAAAGTCGAAATGATTCGAGAATAAAGTCGAAATGTTTTGAGAATAAAGTCGAAATGTTTAGGGAAAAAAGTCGAAATGATTTAAGAATAAAGTCGAAATGATTTGAGAATTAATTTGTAGCAATTATGAGATTAAAGTTATAATATTTTGAGAGTATATTAGTCTATTGCACAAGCAAATGGCCCAGACTGGGAGCAGCGGAAGAAATTCGAACCCAGGTTTCAAATTCTTATTTTATAGAAAAATAACAAACAATATGTTATACAATAATGTGTTTTTCATGCTCTTTAATGTGGCGTGATAGATTGTCGTAACGGATTGATAGCTGTATTCGCTTCAGTTTAAGCGCCATGTGAATCGATCATCTTTCCGATTACAATGAGATATTCCTTTAATAATATTAGGCTATACAGTTTTTTTTCATGCCTTCTGATGTTCCTTCAATTTTATATCTTGCTATAAATGTGAAATAATTTTTTTTTTTTTTTTCTGTAAAAAAGCACAAGATTATTGCAATTACTGGGTGGCTGGCCTGCTGCAAATAATGAATGGAAGATGTTAAATATTACATCCAGTCATTTACTTTATTATACCGTAAACAAAGCACAAAGCTTATTGCTATTGGTGGGGGGTTGGCGCACTACAAATAACTGCAAATGCAATCACAGATATTAAATATTATTTCCAAGCATACATCCTTTCCGTTCCCTTTATTCTCGTAATTTCGAATTTATTCTCGCCACGTTTCGACTTTATTCTTGTAATTTTAACTTTATTCTCTAAATGTTTCGACTTTAATTTCGTAATTTTAGATTTTTTTTTTAACGTGGCACTTAAATGCCGCCGTTATATATATAGGTGCCATTTAAGTGCCACGTTAAAAATATATATATTTATTGACAACCTGTCATTAATCATGTTTAATGTTTTGAAAACCTTAAGTCCACAAGCATTTAGAGTCAGACATGACAGAATATTCAGTAACTCATAACTGTGCATTTATGCGATTCATTCAAAGCTTCACTTTTTTGTGAAGCGGAGTACATTCTGTATGTTTGCTTTTGAATAAAGAAAGACATAGAAAGATGTGTTTTCTTAGCATTCACTGTGTATGTATGTGTGTAATTTGGTTTGGACTAAACCATGCAGGCCAATCTGCACTTAAGAAAGCAATAATTAGCCTGAGACAAATGATGCCTTTACATGCATTATTTTCCCTAAATTACATTCTTTTTGTGCAGCAAACTCAATGGTGGACGATTACCATGGTGATTCAATGGACCCCAAGCGCTATTCAGCTGACCCCAGCGACTCTGCCTATGGTGCGATGTCCTCACCGTACACACCGAGTAAACCTGCGTACGGTTTTCGTTCCGGCACCGCCTATTCTGGAGGCGTCTGCAGGCAGGCGGCCAGTCCCAGCACATTCCAGGAAGGAAACAGAAGTGGTAAGAAAGAGGAAATGTCGACTTGTTCACAGAAGCAGCAGTAATGTTTCCGCACTACTTTAAAACTTTGAATTTTTCCAAAAGCCAAGAATAAAATGCTTGCCATTTCTTAAACTGATTCCTCTCTATCTAGCCTACAGTCCATCCCCAGAGGGAGGGGAGGCAAAGCCCCCACCCAGTAAGGATCCCTCCAGGTGGAGCGTAGATGAGGTTGTGTGGTTTATAAAGGATGCAGACCCTCAAGCGCTTGGCCCTCACGTGGATCTCTTCAGAAAACATGTGAGTTTGATAGACACATTTCTTTACTAGTGGCAAACAAACACCATGTGTTGAACACGTTGTCAGATAAGAAATCCCTGTGTGGGTAACATTAGTTCAGTTTCGAGTTAGAAAACCCTGGATATGATCATCTGTTTGTTTCTCAACCGAAGCAATTCAAGTTCACATAACTGTTGAAATAACCACTTGAGCTGAATGTTACATGAAAAAAAGACTTCAAATCTTTGCGCATTGCTTATTTAGATCAGAACAAAAGCAAAGTACAAGTTAACACTATCAAACGAAATTGAATTTACTCTTCTATCCAGAGCTGCATACTTAGCTGAACTGAAATTGGAATCGTAATAAGGCCTTGTGCATTATTAAAGTGCAAAAGGCTGTGATTTAATTAAATGTGGAAATGAGTCCATCTCAGTAGGTGCTCTGAGTATGGTGGTTATGTGTGAATTGTAATTGGAAAGCACTGCAGGTTCACTTTAGCTTATGTAATTCACCACATGTTTGCTACAAGTGAAGAAATAGAGGGGGAGATGATGATGATGATTATTATGCAGGTGGAATGTGCAGTTCAAGTTGGATTATAAATATTATATAATTATGCTGGCTTGACAAAGTAACTTGTCCTAGAGCTTTCAAGCCATAACCAAACTCAGATGCAACATGCTATCAATGTGCTGAAACATGCTAGCAGCTTGTTAAAGGAGAAGTCCACTTCCAGAACAACAATTTACAGATAATGTACTCACCCCCTTGTCATCCAAGATATTCATGTCTTTTTTTCTTCAGTCGTAAAGAAATTGTTTTTTGAGGAAAACATTTCAGGATTTTTCTCCATATAATGGACTGATACGGTGCCCCGAGTTTGAACTTCCAAAATGCAGTTTAAATGCGGCTTCAAACGATCCCAAATTTGGTTGTAAACGATCCCAGCCAAAAAAAAAGGTCTAGTAAAACGATCAGTTATTTTCATAAAAATAATACAATTTATATACTTTTTAATGCCAAACGCTCGTCTTGTCTTACTCTGCTTGGACTGTTTTTGTTCCAGTTCATGACAGTTAGGGTATGTCGAAAAACTCTCATCTCATATTCTCCCTCAACTTCAAAATCGCCCTATATCGCTGTTATACCTTTTTTGTTAAGGGTGTTTGATCTTCTTTGCATGTTCACTTTGCAAAGACTGGGTCGGTACTTCTGCAGTGATGTAGGATGATTTTGAAATAATTTTTGAGGTTGAGGGAGAAAATATGAGTTTTTCGACATACCCTAACTGTCTTGAATCAGAATACACAGAGTTCAGGGAAACCGAGACAAGACAAGCATTTGACATTAAAAAGTATTTAAATTGTATTTATTAATGAAAATAACCAATCGTTTCGCTAGATAAGACCCTTCTTTCTCGGCTGGGATCGTTTACAACCACATTTGGGATCCTTTGAAGCCGCATTTAAACTGCATTTTTGAAGTTCAAAATCGGGGCACCATATCAGTCCATTATATGGAGAAAAATCCTGAAATGTTTTTCTCAAAAAACACAATTTCTTTACGACTGAAGAAAGAAAGACATGAACATCTTGGATGACAAGGGGGTGCGTACATTATATGTGAATCTCTGTTTTGGAAGTGGATTTCTCCTTTAAAGGATTAGTTTAACCAAAAACTAAAATTCTGTCATTAATTACTCCGCTCATATCGTTCCAAACCTGTAAGACCTTCGTTCATCTTTGGAACACAAATTAAGATATTTTTGATGAAATCCAAGAGCTTTCTGACCCTGCATAAAGAACAATGCAACTGACACATTTAGGACCTAGAAAGGTAGTAAGTGAATCATTAAAGTAGTCCATGTAACATCAGTGGTTAACCTTGATTTTATGAAGCTATGAGAATACTTTTTATGCACAATGAAAAAAAATAATGACTTTATTCAACAGTTTCTTCTCCCTGTCAGTCTTTGACACATTCATGAGAGTACTGCAACGTTTGTGCCGTAAAGTCATTTTTGTTTTCTTTGCGTACAAAAAGAATTTGCGTAGCTTCATAAAAGTACGGTTGAACCACTGATGGACTATCTATGTCCTTACTACCTTTCTCGGCCTTGAATGATGGTATTGCAGTTTATGCAGGGTAAGAAAGCTCTCGGATCTCATCAAAAAAATATTAATTTGTGTTTCTAAGATGAACAAAGCTCTTAACGGTTTGGAACGACATGAGGGTGAGTAATTAATGACTGAATTGTTATTTTTGGGTGAACGATTCCTTTAAGTTCTGCTTTGACTCTGCATTGCTTGGATAATTTAGTTTCTGTTATCAAAGTATTTGTTAAAATTGTCATTTTTGGAGATTTTTATGATTTTTATCATATCTTCATGATAGATAAAAGAATGTTTCATGTGTACAGTAAGCATTCTGTTGTGGACGTTGTGATTACTTTATCAGGAGATTGATGGGGATGCTCTTCTTCTCCTGAAGAGTGACATGATCATGAAGTACCTGGGACTCAAACTGGGCCCGGCCCTCAAGCTCTGCTACCACATCGACAAGCTAAAACAGAACAAGTTCTGACCTGTCTCTGCACCCTACAAACACACACAGATGGATTCACTCACAGTATTTACTGTCACTCTCATTTGTTGTAGTACAGGACATTTGAGTCCCCTCTTCTCTGGTCATTTAAGGACAAGTACCAGACCATTTCTTTTTCTTTTTCTTTTTTTTTTTAAACTCATGTGGTTTGTCTGCTTGTATATTGGGACATTTCACTGACCAGAACATTTCCTTGTTCTAATTTTAAGTGTACAAGCGGTTTATTGATTACTTGATACCTGAACACTGCTCTAATCAAATGGCACGTCATCTCAGCTGCTTTCTGGGATTTGAGTTATTTGTCCCCAAGACGAGAGTTATGCAGATGAGTTATAAGTGTAAACCATGCTTCTTCAAATGGACGGAGTCGTAACAAACCTATTAGGTCAAACTCCCTCCTATTTGTTTTCAGAGCCATGGACTCTGTCTAGTTCTCTGTGAACTTCAGCCACCTGCTGGTAAAGTGGAGTCACTGCAACTCTACTACCATTATAACCTGGAACCATTCACCATTTTTTTTTTTTTCCAGAGCTACTTCAAAGGACGCTAACTTGGGAGATCAGTTACAAACACAGTTCAGCATTGTGCTTTTGACTGAACAGATACAGTACGCACAGTTTTGGCAGGGTACAACTATGAACAGTTACACTTTGCAACCAGCAAAAAACAGGCACAAATGCAACTCTGCTCAACAGTGGACCATTCACATCGTCTTTGGAAAGCCTCCTTGGCAGAACTAAACAGGATACACTACTAGGCAGTTACTGCTACAGTAAAAATAGTGCATTGCAACCATAGTAATGTACGCCAGGTGCTGTTTCTTAACCAGCAAGTCAAGTTAACGAAAAAACAACTACACTGGTACAGTACTTTACATTTCTTACTGTGGACCAAATACACCAAGAGGTCTCATTAGTCTCAAAATGTCTTGTTTTGCCATCTTTTTGAAGCAGAGGGCTCATATTGAAAAGCTGCTCTGATACTACACCACTGTCAACTTATGATTTTCTTACAAAACACGTAGCACTTCGCAATAATGTTCAATTCATTCAATACACTGGGTAAACTAACAATGAGCTTTACTTTTACAGCATTTATTATTCTAGGTTAATGATAATTTCTACATATACTACTGTTTTAAAAGGCAGTAAGAAAGAAAATAAATGATTTTTTTCAGCCAGAACGTATTTAGTTGATTGAAACTGACCTTTCAGTATTGATAATAATAAGAAATGTTCCTAATTATCCTATTAAAATGATTTCTGAAGGATCATGTGGACACTGAAGACTAAAGTAATGATGCTGAAAATCCAGCTTTGGCATCACAGGAATAAATTACATTTAAAAATGTATTAAAATAGAAAACGTTTATTTTAAATTGTAATAATATTTCACAATATTACTGTTTGTACAGTATTTTTGCAGCCTTGCTCAGCATAGGAGACCTCAATGGCAACTATTCAATGGTAGTTAATACTAAAATTTTTCAAGTTGCATAAATTAGTATTACTGCATTATGAACAAATATGAATTAACAATGCACAATGGCATATATATAAATTACCATTAACCTAAGTTAATAAATGCTGTAAAAATATTGTTCATTGGTACATTAGTTCACATACCTAATGTATTAACAAACGTAGACAAATTGAACTTTATTGTAGTGTTGCAACAAAAAATGTACAATTTTGACTATGTGGGTTAGACATGAATTTTCTTTCATAAACGTACAGTGTATATGTAAACAGAAGCTGAGGTGCTTCTCTGATCATATGTTGCTGTCAAACACCATAGAAATGTGCGAAAGAGTCATTGAAGTATGAGGCATTTCAAAAAATTATTAGAATTTTTTATTATTATTTTTTTAATTTTAGCAGAAAAACTTTTCAGACAGGTGAACCTAAAGGGATCGTTCATGAAAAATTGAACATTTTGTTTTCATTTTTTCACCCTCACGTCGTTTCAAAGTTTCAAAGCTGCATGACTTGCAGTGAAATTCAGTCATACAGGTTTTAAACACACGAGGGTAAGTAAATGATGACAGTTGTCATTTTTAGATGTACTGTCCCTTTAAGTTTGCCTTGATGATGTCATACATATCCCAAAGTGGATTACACCGAAGTGTACAACTTTTCTGTATCTGCAACCATGTGTAAATACAATAATTTATGTAGTAATCACAGATGAGATCTACCATTTCTTAAGTTAAAGAGCAAATTAAGTGCAGTTTAGATCCGATGAACACATCCAGCTTTAACATGTAATCAGCTACCAGCTTTGCTGCGCTAGACTTCACTGTTGTACAATCTGCCTCTTAAAGCGACTGCTGCGCTAACCTGAACATCTGTACAGAATCATTGTCTATAATTTTGCAACAGGGAGGCTTTTGAGTGGTCAGTTACTTTTTGTTTTTCATGTAGCATCACTTGTCCTGGGTAATAGCTTTCCTAATGAAAAATGCGTCACGTGGAAAATCAAAAAAAAGTGTAGGCACCAGAAAGCAATCAAGGGAAATAATCAGTGAGCTCTTAAATCTGGTGCCACATTAAGAGGTCAGGGTTGTTAATAAATAAATCTGCTGATTTGAAAAATGTTTTCATAGACATCTATTCTGATTGGTTGGAAAAAGTTTGGAGAAATAAACACAAGAGGGTTTGGGCTTTAATCATGTGATGTTTTTAACACCCAAGATTATAGAAACAAATTACCCATGTGTGATGTTCAAACCCTTGTATTAGCTTTAAAAGCAGTTGTTTTTTTTCTTTTATTTCCACTCATGTACTCAAATAGTGGGAATATATTGTTAGTTTTAAAAGCTCTTTAACTGAGTAATAGCAGCAGTGAGCTTTTAAATATGTTTGGAAGCACTTCTTTCTATGGCTGCACTTAACTAAATCCTACTTCATGTAGGAAGCCTTGACGCTTTCATAACAATCCTTAATATTGTTTTGGGCCGTTTGTGACCTCACGCAGATATTCTGCTGACATGATGCTCCTGGCTTGATATTACCACCGTTTGTGACAGGAATATGAGTGGGCTTTTAGGGATCATCCTTTCTTCCATTCAGCTCTTCTATGTCAGGTTTGCGTTTGCCTCCGCGCCGTGTCATTCCTTGTCATTTTTGATATAATGGAAAATGTAAGTGTACATTTATGAATGCTGCTCTCGATGATAGTCCCATGTTTAAAATTGTCAGCTCACAAAAGAGTTTTAATGGAAAATGAGGGACTACAACACGGACCATTCATGTTGGTGCTATAATATGACTGTGTATTTAACAAATAATGATTTTATGCATATGATTTTATGGTTGGTTTGCTTTATTTCTTCAGATAGGCTTCAGTGTTGTGAACTCTCGTGACTGAAGACAGGCTCTGCATCACGTGTCTGTTTGTGAGGTTAATATAGAGCATTATGAAAGAGTCAGAATAAAGCATTATGAACACCCTATACTGAACTCTAACTGTATTTGTAGTTCTATATATCACTAAATATATCACTGTTTGTATTTTTTTTTTGTTTCTGCACTTGTGCAGACAGACACAACTCAGAACATGCATATAAATGTTGCACCATGTTCAAGGCCATTCTTAAACTTTTTAAATAAAGTCTTTTCAGCACTTGAGAGAATGTAGAATGTTCAAACACCTTCAAAATGTCATACATCTATGTATTAAGCATGTTTGTTTTAATTAAAATTTTTTTTTTTAATAAAATAAATAAATAAAATAAATAAAATATTTTTAAATAGATGTTTTAAAAATGAATATTTACAATGAAACTAATGTTTAAAAAAAGATTGTAAAATACACTACTAGTCAAAAGTTTTTGAACAGTAAGATTTTTAAGGTTTGTTAGACAATTTGCTTCTGCTCACCAACGCTGCATTTATTTAATCCAGAATACAGCAAAATCAGTAATATTGTGAAATATTTTTACTATTTAATATAACTGATTTATATTTGAATATATTTTAAAATGTAATTTATTCCTGTGATCAAAGTTTTTACCAACATTACTACAGTCTTCAGTGTCACATGATCCTTTAGAAACATTTATTATTATTATTAATAATAATAATAATAATAATAATAATAATAATAATAATAATATAATCTATATTTAAAACAGTTGAGTAACTTTTTTTGGTCCAAAGATCAGCATTTATCTAAAAAAAAGATTTAATAATAATTGTATTTATTTATTATAAATATAAATATTTTTTGAGCAGCAAATCAGAATATTAGAATGATTTCTGAAGGATCAGGTGAGTAATGATGTTAAAAAAAATCAGCTTTGAAATCACAGGAAAAAAATGTAAATATATATTTTAAATAGTAAAATATTTCAAAATGTTCTGTTTTTGCTGCACTTCGGAACAAATAATGGTTGGTGAGCAGAAGAGACTTTTAAAAAACATAAAAAAAAACCTTTTAACTGGTAGTGTACATCAATTAAAATTATCAGTCAAATTGGCATAAATTGATATTTAAAATGGTATAATTTGAAAATGTATTTATTTGTTTATTTTTGAATGACTACATTGATCAGTGGCACTTTTAGTTCTCCATATAAAGACGCTTCAGTTTAGTAACATTATTACTATTATCTTGTGCTGTGCTAACTGTCTTCTACATATAGGTGGCACTGTTGTGTCTTAAATGTGCTGTATGTAAAACAGCCCCAACACAACATGGGCTAATATATCATACTTCACTCTCTCGCCTCCATGTATAAATTTACGAGTTAGACAAAACACCCCTGGTGTATTTAAAAACTATACTTGTTAAAAAAAAAAAAACTACCACCACAATGGTAAATAAGTGTGATGAACTGCCATTATTTTGCATTGGAATTGAATCCGTTTAAACCTGATGATAAGCAAACAGCTTTCAGCCACAGCCCATCCTTCCTTCATTGACTGACAGGACAGTATATTATAGATGGGCAAGTTAATATTCACCACTTATTTTCATGGCAGGGAGTTTTTAACCTGAGTGCCAGTAATCGAAAGCATGCACATCACGAGCGTGCTTTATTGTTGTTATGTTTTCACTTAATTTTTTATTATAGTCTGTTTATTTTGAGGCTGTTATTTGATGGCATCAAAGAGCACCCACGCACAAGAAAAAGATTACGGAAAATCAGACAGGTCAGGCTCGCTCCATTCTTTTTGAAACTGGAGTGTTCTCAGAATACAGATGTAACTGAAATTAATGTGTATCGTGCTGAAGGGGAAGCACACAAAAGCTTCTCAAGGCTGAAGCGGCCCATTGAAGAAAACATGCAACAGTAGAACACCACACAACACCACTGCCACAAAATAAAACACACACACACACACACACACTCGTGCCTCTGGCCAAGTGTTTCTGAACAAAAAGACAAATATAGAGTCTGCAGATTCTGGAGAAGCTCTTAAATAAATGTTGAAATGATACAATATGCAACCCAAAGGCATGGAAGAAAAAAAAATCCATTTTTATAGAATATTGCAGAAGGAGCATATTGTAGAATATTCACACCAGTGGAAATGGAAACATTCCCTCACATACAATAAAGTTCTGTGATGTCATATCTGTCTATCTGTCTATCTATCTATCTATCTATCTATCTATCTATCTATCTATCTGTTGATTTTGTCAATCAATTTAGCATTCAATCTATCTATCATGCTATCTGTCTTTTACCATTAGTTTATTTTAATTCTAATTAACATTCAAATTGAAACTGTAAACAGTTTGACTGACAGGTGATCTGACCAATCATAATGCTGAATCCACCATTCCGTCCCATAAACAAATCAGACAGAAGAGTAGATTAACTTCATTGGACTTAAACTTGAAAAATTGTGTGTATTTACGTCTTTCCACGTTTGAAATAAAATACGTTCTGATGTTCATTCATGTTTTTTTTGTGCTTTCAGTAAAGAAGAAACGATGATCGATTCATGCGTCGATTGATCTAAAGGCAATACAGTGATCTGTCACGACACATTAAATAGCCACAAAACGGTATTTATTGTTTGAATTTCTTAAAAAATGAAAACATTTTAAAGCTGAGACATTGTTTCATACCAGAAGTAACCTGCTCTGTCTTGTCTATTGGCGTGTTGTCATTTTCCTCTTTGCTCTGCGATGTATTTTTCACTGCCTGAGAACATGATGTGTAGTACGAGAACGGAATTGTTTGTCGGACATGGCAACAGTAACTAAGGAGGGTGGGTTTTCGTGAAGGGTCAATTAATTTCTTAAAAAGAAATTTATAAGGTGATCTCAATTCATTTCTGAATGACATCAATATTCTAAACGGTTTAAACCGGCTTAGACCTTGACCCCAATGAATTCATCATCTTTTATTTAATTATTATTATTAATATTTTTAAGACTTTTTGCTTTTATTATTCTTGCCTTTACTTTTTAATTTCTTTGCAGTTATTTTATTAAATTTTTTTTTTTTTAAATTATATTGTTGGCATAAGAATTTGTTAAAGGGATCATTCACCCAAAAATGAAAATTTTGTCATTAAAGGATTAGTTCACTTCCAGAACCAAATTTTACAGATGTACTCACCCCCTTGTCATCCAAGATATTCATATTTTTCTTTCTTCAGTTGTAAAGAAATTGTTTTTTGAGGAAAACATTTCAGGATTTCTCTCCATGTAATGGGCTTCATTGATGCCTTCAAATATGAACTTCTAAAATGCATTTAAATGGAGATTCAAGAGGTCTAAATGATCCCAGTTGAGGAATAAGGGTCGTATCTAGCAAAACCATCAGTTGTATTGTATATACATATATATATATATATATATATATATTATAAAAAAAAAATACAATTTATATATTTTTTAACCCCAAGCACTCGTCTAGCTCTGTGTGAACTGTTTTTTTCCAGTCATGACAGTACCCTAACTTAAAAATCGTTCACTGTTCTTACCTTTTTTTTTTTTTTTTTTTTTTGTAAAGGGTGTTTGATCTTCTTTGCATGTTCACTTTGTAAACTCTAGGTTGGTACTTCTGCATCGATGCAGGACGATTTTGAAGTTCGATGAGAAAATGAGTTGGGAGTTTTTAGACAGTTACACAGAGCTAGATGAGACAAGAGTTTGAGGTTAAAAAGTATATAAATTGTCATTTTTTTTAAAAAAACGTTTTCCTCGGCTGGGATTGTTTAGAGCCTTTTGGAGCTGCATTTAAACTGCATTTTGGAAGTTCAAATTTGGGGGCAACATAGAAGTCCATTATATGGAGAGAAATCCTGAAATGTTTTCCTCAAAAAACAATTTCTTTACGACTGAAGAAAGAAAGACATGAACATCTGGGATGACAAGGGGGTGAGTATATTAACTGTACATTTTTGTTCTGGAAGTGAACTAACCCACAACACTCATCATTCATCTTTGGAACACAAAATAAAGGGGTCATCAGATGCCCATTTTCCACAAGTTTATATGACTTGGAGTGTTTACAGCTCACACAGCTCACTCAGGGTGGGTCTAAGGCAAGACGGTCGTGTCAATCAACTATTGTGGCTTCGGCCTTGATCGGTGTGACATCACACAGACAAAATGCTGAGAATGGCTTGATTTAAAAAGGGGATATTACTTATAAAGATAAAAAAAAAAAATACCACTTGGTGGATTGTTATCATTATAGTGTGGTTGTAGGCCCATGAAGGTAGTAAGAACATTGTCAAAATAGTCCATGTGACATCAGTGGTTCAACCGTGATTGTATGAAGCTGCTAGAACACTTTTTATGCACAAAGAAAACAAAAATAACAACTTTATTCAACAATTTTTCTCTTCTGTGTCAGTCACAAGAGTACCACGATGCATATGTGTGTTGTTTTCTGCTTGCAAACAAGGTGCAGAGCATCTGGTTTCAACATCAGAACGTTATACCATGAATACACGTTGAAGACTGACAGGGAAGAGAATAAATTGTTGAATAAAGTTATTTTTGTTTTCTTTGCACACAAAAAGTATGCTCATAGCTTCATAACATTACAGTTCAACCACCGATGTCACATGGAGTATTTTAACAATGTCCTTACTACTGTTCTGGGCCTTGAGCATGTCAGTCACATTGCTGTCGATGTAGGGTCAGAAGGCTCTTGGATTTCATCCGAAATATCTTAACTTGGGTTCTGAAGATGAACGAAGCTCATGGAACGACATGAGGTTGAGAAATCAATAACAGAATTTTCATTTTTGAGTGAACTATCCCTTTAATTTGTTAACACATTACCATTTTTTTCAAAATCCTGAGTTGTTTCTTTCCAGGTTTAAATACATTTTTAAATCCATATCTTCAATGTAGTTTCCCCACTGTATATCATAACACATGAAAGCAAAGGCTTTAGGAAAACATGCCCACAGCAGTGCAGGCTTCTTTAGAAGAGCTCTGTAGTCTTATCTGTCGGCTCAAATGAGCTCATCTCGATGATGGCAGAGTGTCAGAAGACCGACTGAAGATGAGCCTCTCATGTACATACAGCTTATCTCTCTAGGACGAGAGAGATAAGCTGTACTTTGGCACAAATATGTCACCTAAAGATATTAAAACATCTCCGTCTGCCTCGAATACCATAACGCGCTCTCATCTGCCTCCATGTCCCCCTACACCATACATTTGCCGTTCATGGAGAATGCGTCTGGAGATGTTTTTAAATGGGGGGACAGCAGCAGATGAGAAAAGAGGAAGTAGCTTATTGGATTTGACAGACGGAGAGTGGGATATGTCGTGCCCTCCCTGTGGGTTTTCTTCTAAATCCTGTTTGAGTAATCATTTTATTCTGAAATAGTTTGTAAGACATCCCCTTTTGCCTCAGGAAATAAAGATGAATAGATCAGTTTTATTTGCTGTTGCTTCATCATGTCTCTTTATTTCTCTCTGATTTACTTTCTCTCTTGAGACAATTGCATAAGGACATGCAACAGTGTGACATGGAAAAAAGAAAGGTTCTGGACGGAGGGAGATGTAAAAAAGTGATGGTTTGTGATTTGCCTAATTGCTTGGAGATCAGTACGTATGCATGCACACATATGGTTGCTTCCACCCAGAGTCTGGCTTTTTGTTTTGGTGATTACATGCATCAAGGAACAAATGACAGAAACATAACTATATCGAGACGTGATTACAGAGAAGATGACAAGCGAAGCGAGTGAGAAGGGGGCAGGGGAACTTCCGTGTGTCAGTTCCTACAGATTTGGCATGAAACTGTGCTGTCTGTTGGACTGAAATGAAGATGTTTCCAGGGTTTGACTGGCAGACTGACGGCCGCACAGTTTGCATCTTGAAGATTAACATTACATTACAGCTGCTCCAGGCTTGATAGATACATCAACTCTTTTTGCACTCCCACACATACACATGTCTAGTCTGGTTGAGCAGGAGTGCAAATATTCTTGCCGTTGGTACATATGACCACAAAGGCAAATGTGTTGGGTTTGCAGTTTTAAAAGCATCACATAGATGTTTGATACAGCTAAAGATACTTAAAATGTGGAAAAATTGTACATTCAACCTTGTGAAATTTTCCTCAAAGATACAGCTTTGTTTAAAATCAAATGTAAATTCATAATAAACACTACTTACACTATCAGAAGAAGAAGAAAAAAAAACAATTCTATTTTATATTTTTACATTAACAATCAATATTTCATTTATTAAGGCCAAGTATTAATCTTCTCAAGTTAGTGTTTTTAAGCATTTTACATTTATTCCAAAATAATAACTCAAGGCAGAAACAATTTAAACTATATGTTTTGTTTGTGAACTTATGCTGAGCTATTTTTGATAGTTAACTTTGAACTATTTTTTCATTTTTTAGATCATCAGTCATCAAAGGTCTGTAAATATTGGTCACAGACAGAGATTTACTTTAAAATTCACCAAGCTGATTACTCACTAAAAATCTTTTAGAGACCATATTTTTTATGCCATTATCTGAGTGAGTTGTTTACTTCCTTTTTTAAATTAGTCTTCACATTTATGTGAAGACTAATTATATCATTTTTTTTAGTGATAGCATTTTTGTGTATTTGAGCCCTTTCCAACAATGACTATGATTTTGAGATCCATCTTTTCACACTGAGGACAACTGAGGGATTCATATGCAACTATTACAGAAGGTTCAAACACTCACTGATGCTCCAGAAGTAAAAACAATGCATTAAGAGCCAGGGGTGTAAACTTTTGAACAACATAAAGATGTTTACATTTTTCTCATTTTGCCTAAATATCATCTTTTTTTTTTCATTTAGTTCTTCCCTTCAGAAGCTACAGAAAATGTTTCCCAGAAGAAATTCAAATTCAAGAACATTCAAAAAGTTTTCACTCCCCAGTTCTTAAAGGAAAAACTCCATCTCATTTTCTCTTACAACTTCAGAATCGTCCGACATCGTTATACATTTTTGTTTGTAAACAGCGTTTGACTTGTTCACACTTTCTTTGCACGTCTTTGCGTGTTCGCTTTGTAAACACTGGGTCTGTAGTTCCGCATGACCTTTTGACGTGATTTAATAGAACGTAGTGCCATGGACGTGCATGCCAGAGCTAGTGCTATACAAGCTTTTGTGCTTAAAAAGTATACAAATTTTTATTTTCCGGAAAAAGAATGACAGATCGTTTCGCTAGATAAGACCCTTCTTCCTCGGCTAGGATCGTTTAGAGCCTTTTGATGCTGCATTTAAACTACATTTTGGAAGTTCAAAATCGGGGCACCAATGAAGTCCATTATATGTGGAAAAATACTGAAATGCTTCCCTCAAAAACCATCATTTCTTTACGACTGAAGACAGAAAGTCATGAACATCTTGGATGACAAAGGAGTAAGTAAATTATTTGTAAATTGTTGTTCTGGAAGTGGACTTCTCCTTTAATGCATTGTGTTTCCTTCTGGAGCATCAGTGAGTGTTTGAATCTTCTGTAATAGTTGCATATGAGTCCCTCAGTTGTCCTCAGTGTGAAAAGATGGATTTCAAAATCATATAGTGTTTGTTGGAAAGGGTTCAAATACACAAAAATGCTGAAAAACCAAAGAATTTGTGGGACCTGAAGGATTTTTCTGAAGAACAGCAGGCAGTTTAGCTGTTCAGGACAAACAAGGGATTTATGAACAACTATCACTAAACAGAAAAACACAGATGTGGATCATTCAGTTAACAACAGAGTAACAACAATCAAGCGTATGTAAATTTTGGAACGGGGTCATTTTTATAAATTCAACCATTATTTTCTCTTTTAGACTATATGCAAACGTCTTTTATGTGAAATATCTTATTCAGGTCAGTACTAAATAAAAAATAACATGCATTTTATATCAGTGATTTATTTTGGTAAAATAATTAACATTTTGCAAATTCTGCAATGTGTATGTAAACTTTTGACCTCAACTGTATTGTTCTTTCAGACTGATTCACGAACACAGAACGCTTACAAACACAAGAGGCGGGATTTATCGTATGAACCAATCACAGCCGAACATAACCAGTCATATCCAATCTCTTCTCTGCTTATAATGAGTTTAGAAATTATTAAAAATGCAGTATTTGTCACCAAGATTATTATACTGATAACACTAGTAAATGCATGTTACAGTTTGGATAAGAATGTCTCAAATGTATTTGTGACAGAAGATATTGGCTACATTACGTTACGAAAGTCATAACACAGTCTTCCACTTCAGTCTCACTAGCTGCAAAGGGACTAAGACCATGTCTATCAGTGCAACAGACATTAAAATATGATGTTGCCATCATTTCATCAAATAGATATGACATTTTAATACCATCTCTATAGAGGGGAAAGATTCAGCTGTGGGTTGTCATTATGTATATACTCTGACTGTAAGCCACAGAGCAGCAGTTCAATAATGAAGTCTGCCGAGGAATGTCCTACTACTGAGCGATAGTGCTGAAATCCTCCCGGAGACGGAGCAACGATCACACCGACAGCTTAGGTGAGATTCCCCATCTCCAGCTTAATTGAAATGCCAAAAAAAAGAGCTGTTCTACATGCGTGAGAATGACAGGTACAATTTTTCAGCCCCCAATTTTTGCCTCTGCGCCTGCGGGAGCGATGCTCAGTGGCGGCGACTGAGGTAGGCCTCGCTTTATTCCCAACAGCCGATCCCTGGGCTGGGAGTTTGGGATCTATGGATGAAATAACCCCTCTGAATTTTCAAGTCAAAGAATTAGTATTCTTGTTCTGTGGTCTGGGAGTTACTTAAGGAAATTTACATTTGAGCTTAAAACACCGTGTTGGCTGTCAGCTTTTCAGCTTCAGATTTACATATGAAAAAGAGGACATAATCAGAAAGGATGGCGTGCACCGCTGGGAGATTGTGCTAGATGTGTGGTGCAGGGTAGTTTTCAGAAAGGTTGAGCATGTCAAATTTTTAGATAAATTGTAAAGTTAATCTGCATGTTACTTGGAGTTTAACACAAGGATTTTATGTGAATGTAGATTGAATGTAGTCTGATTTCGTTTTTTTTTTTTTTTTTTTTTTTTTACATGGATTTAAGAAATTACAGTCTTGATGGATCTTGGATGCTTATTCCAGATGTGTTCGAATCACACAATGAAATCCTAGTTTCATTTAAGTCTTTTCATGTAGTCATCTCAAGGTTACATTGTTTTCTAAGTAATGCCAAAATGAATGCCAATATTTCACCTCTACATTCTTTTTATACTATTTATCTAAACAGGTTAAAGTTCTTTCCCACTGTGTTTATACTTCATCAGCACAAAATTTAGATAAAAGGTCAGACTTGCCAATTTACAACATAAGAATCTTACAGCGTACCCTGCAAAAATATTTTTTAATCAGTATTATTGTCTTCTTTTCCAGAAAATATTTAAACATCCTTAAATTTAAAACAATGTAATTTGTGAGAGATATATTGAATCTTTAATTCAAAATTATTTTCTGAAAACAAGTCTTAATGTCTTTTTTTTTTTTTTTGCTTCACAATTAAATGTTGTTGTTTTTTTTCTAAGGATGTTAATATATTTTTACTGGAAAACAAAGCAAAAATAATTAATAATCATTACGAATTCTTCATAATTAACTTAAGGTTGGAATTCCAGGCATTGTTTTTAATTACTGATAAAATGATTATAAAAAAATATTTAAAAAAGATGTTGCACAGAGTTCAGTTTTCAGTTCAGTTTGATTTACTTAAGGGGGTCATCAGATGCCTATTTTCCACAAGTTGATATGATTTTTTAGGGTCTTAATGAAAAATCTATAATATACTTTGGTTAAAAATTCTCAATGGTAGTGTAAAACAACACTCTTTTTTACCTTGTCAAAATGAGCTCTGCAAAAATCATATAATTCTGAGGGGATTGTTCCTTTAAATGCAAATGAGCTCTGCTCGCCCCGCCCCTCTCTTCTCTCTGTGGATTGACGAGCATGTTTACTTTAGCCGCGTTTATCCGCTAAACTTGCTAACTATCACGGTATTAGGAAAGACGATCGCAAAGATTCATAAAAAAAACCCTTATACTCACTTCTGCTGTAAGTGAAGCTGGATCACGAATGATTCGTGCAAACATATACAGATATATGTAGATCGGGAGGCGCATTCCATTCACAAACAAACATAATCCACTGCATCTTCACCGGCTAAGATGTCGGGAGTAAATGACGACCACTACATTCATTATTACATCCAGCAACACAACACCTCAATCACTCAATCGGAGATATTCTTGTCTAACTTACATCCCTGCTCCGCATGGAAACAATGGGGAGGTCAGACTATTACAGCTGATCAGAGCTAAGACTCTCATGTCAATCAACTATTGTGGGAGCAGCCTCTGTCGGTGTGACGCCACACCGACAGGCATCTGAAAACAGCTCGATTTGAAAAAGGGGATATTATTTTTACAGATTACTTAAAACCACTGCATGGATTTTTATCATTATAGGGTAGATTTGTACATAGACTGCCAACACACATTAATGTTCAAACAACATGAAAAAGTGAACTTAGCATCCGATGACCCCTTATTTAGAAATTATGACACACACAGACACTCTTTGTGTGCCAAGGCCTTCTCAACAAAAGGTCATATTAAATCATAACTGGCCAACACCTTCAGCATTACACTAGTTGAACAGACATAATAACACACAATTAAAGTTTCATTTTAAGTCTTTGACTTAAATGGCCTGCCTTGTGCAAGTACTTTTCCAGCTACACGCTTTATCTCAATCATAATTAAATAGAATATGATCCCATTGTCCAAATTAAATCCATTCCATTTTACGCCTAATAAAACTTCAAAGAGTACCGTTTTAGCCAATAACAGCCCTATTTTTTAGTTTAGGGAGTAAATGGTTTCCTAAAGTTCTAGCACTTTAAAGTCAAGAGACTTGTAACTTTAATCCATTTGTCTGTATGAAGTGGAGATTCCAGACTTGCAGCGATATATTGTTCATACAGAGGTAATGACAGTAAAAAATGTTATGAGGTGTAAAATAGGTTGGCATGAATGAAAGAAAGTTATACTGCTCCTCGAGAACACATAATTGAACATTAATTTCCATTAGTATAATTTATCATTTATGTTCGTATCCTTACAGAAACACTCTCCTGAGTTGATGGTCAGATAAATATGAATACCATACCCATGTTTGCTTGTTGAATATTTAATGTCAAAACCATGGGCATGAAGAGAAAAGTCGGTCCTCTGTTTGTTGCTATAATAGCTTCCAGTTTCACATGGCTTGGCATTTACTTCTTTTCAGACACAAGAGCATCTCTGAAGTCAGGCATTGATGTTTGTTGATGGGGTCTGCCTCATAGTCACCGCTCCAATTCATCTCAAAGGTGTTCAGTGAGGTTTAGATGTGGTCTTCCACACCAGACCCAGTAAACCATTTCTTTATGACTCCTGCTTTGTGCAAATACAAAAGGTCCCACTATAAATGCTGCTGCATGGCTGTATGTTGGATTTCTTGTACCTGTTAAAGCTGAAATAGCCAAACCCATTAATTAGAAGTGGCTGTCCACATACTTTTGGACTTGTTGTGTATCTCAGATCTTCTAAATCCTGTTTTTTTTGATTAATGTGATGCTGATTGTGTGTGCGTGCATGTGCAGCCAAGTCTGTGAATTGCCGCAATGTCTTGCCATGGCCCATTCACTTCAGCGACTCATGATTGTCTGCCAAGTATCTCTCTGGAGCACCATTCCCCTTTACATATGACCCTGCTAAATATCTTCACCTCCCTCTCACATATCTTTCACAAAAAGACATGACACTTCAAAAGGACGCACACGCACACACCCAATTGCTTGCAAGTGTGTACGCACACCTGAGAGGATCTGAGTAATCCCATGCTACCAAATAGGCATTTGATGAGAAAATGTCTGGAGGAAGGAAGAATGCAGGTATATTTGGCTGCTCGTGAAGTGTGCGCCTTTGTGTGCTTGAGAGAGAAGCCATAGGGCCAATAGGGCTTGTTTAAATGTCTTTTAGCACAGTGGACGGTGGCAAAGTGAGGTTAGAATTCAGCCTTTCTGCAGATTTGTACTGCTGGACAGAAAAAGTGCCCTGACAGCTTAAAAGGCTCTTGATACGCAAGCTGTGAAAAATGTGCTAGGCTGGCATACAGCGGCTAGTAATGTGTGCTGTCTAGTACGAGCACTCACTATAACATAGCACCTTTTCCATTGCAGTAAGTCTAACCCTAAAGCTATTATCAAGCTATGAAGGACAGTGGTATGATATTTAAGACTGGAGCATTTAGAACAGAGTAGCTAAACTGTTTACTATAGAGATATAACCAGTTTGCTCACTAAGGCTACAGTAATAATGTGAAATATTATTAGGATTTAAAACAACTGTTTTCTATTTTAACACATTTTAAAATGTAATTCCTGTGATAGCAAAGCTGAATTTCCAGCAGCCTTCAGAAATCATTCTAATATGCTAGGGCTGGGAAAATAACCCGATGCATTGTGAATCAAAAAATGATTCTGCATCGATTCTGAGATTTCTCAGAATCTATTCCTTCTTGAATCGATTCCATGCTTAGATTTTAACAGCAGATGGCACTGCATGCTTTAGAAACAGCCGTACTCTGCTTGCTTCCAATTCCTTACACATACTTGAACCTAAACTAATCATAAAGTTCAAAAAGGTTGAAGCAAATTACAAGGGTGTTCACAGTAGACTGTGTTTACATTAATCTTGCGTCATTAAAGCATTCTGAGCCGAGGTGCAATAGAAGGTTTGCACTTATGTCACGGTTTGGTCAGTTACCTGAATGCGTGGCCATATTGGAGACACTTGGATACAAACAACAGCATGGACTGCACGGTTAATGTACTACTAAATATATTGTTCTGCTAATTTATGCTGTCTAAACCATGGGAAAAACATGCGGAAGCTGCTAAATCATAGAGAGAAGTACTTACTAAGCAGTAATGCGCACAAGATTTTGATGAACTAAAGTTAATAGGTGGTAAATATACATATAAGCAGTATTAATTAAGATAGTAGCCTGGTAATTCACCTACCTGACTGGAAATGATAAGAACAAACACGAATGTTGTCAAGATTCTTGCCCTGAAAATCCTTGTTCAGTTTGGCCAACCACAAATGCCTTTTGTGCCTCAAGGTATTTTGCACTCTTCTCCTTGATTTGTTATAACTTTTGGCAGTCTATAGTACTCCAAATGTTTTTCCTGCTCCGAACGATTAGTACAGTTGAAAACATGACAATAACTGACCATTTTCAGCAGCAATAATCAGCAAAATTTGTGAGTCCTGCTCGGTTCAGTAGCATTCAGTGCCGCCAATATGGCTAATTGATGATGCGTCATAAAAATCCCTCTATTTACATGACTCAGCCGAACTTACAAGCGTTCTTAAGCGTTCTCTTCTTCATGAGTATTTGTACGTTTAAAAACTAGTTTAGCACGCCATCTGCTGTTAAAAACTAAGCTCAGAATTGATTACAGAGAGAATCGTAATGCATTTGGAAAATTTTAGAATCAATCCATGACTTGCAACGATTTATTGCAGCCCTATAATATGCTAATTTGGTGGCCAAATTTCTCCTAATAATATTTTTGTGGAAATCATGATACATTTTTTTCTGGATCCTCTGATGAACATAAAGTTCATAGTAGTAGTAGTAGTTGTAGTAGTAATGTTGTAATAATATATAAACCACTTTGCAGATTGCAGACTCTTAATTCATTCTTACTATTAATTAGATAAAAATCCCTTCTTTTTTTATTCGATGGCTGGACTTTTCCTGCTGTTTTATAATGAAAAAGTTTCTCTTCATTTGTATTCTTTAAATCCTAATGAAGACTTGGTGTGCCAAAACACATTGATTTAATTTAAATATAACTCCCCCAGCAACAAGTGTTGATCGATTTACCTTCTTGAGAGTTTCTTACTATTTCCATTCACCTTGTTTGTTAGTAAGGTTGCACTTGACTAGTTATCGGTCCTGTTTCACAGTCTATATTGCCCTTTGTACACAGCAAATAACACTGCCGGTTCTCTCTCGCTTTCTCACCTCAAACCCTGTCTGTTTGAGTCATATCAGCCCACCCAACCCATTACCGATCAACATTCAGCTTGAAACAACTGCACTTGATCTCAGCAAGCATCAAACATTCTCTATCAACTGCCTAAAATCCATCCTGCTCAGCCACCTCTTGTAGACACTCATTCATCAACATCCTGCCTGACAGCCACATCTTATGAACACCAGTTAGCTCTCATCGCCCTCCCCAAATGGCCCTATCTAACAGCGTCTCAGCTGTTAGACCCTCCAAACAGGGCAACTGCATTCTCATATCACATCTCATATCACACACCCACACATACACACAGTCTGTGTAATGGGCTTGAGGAAACATACTGGGAACACTATCAGTGTGTTTGGAGACAAAGAGAGATGACAGCTCTGATAGAATGAGAGAGAGAGAGAGGGACACGATGATGATGCAGAGCGAGGAAAAAGAATGCGGAGAGCCAGAAAACAGCATGGAAAATTCAAATTAAGAGAGGTGGCATGGTGTACTGGAGAGATGGATAGCAACAAAGTGCTTAGGAGGAACGATACGGAAATGATAAATACAATTTCACAAAAGGGAGAGGGAGAAACGGCATGAGTCCAGAGCTAAGCAGCATGCCAGCAGTGAGGTGTTTTGCAGATTGATTACCATGGGACACGCGGAGCTCACTCTCACACTGCGAAATGGCTGATTGGGCGTAATTGGAAGGGATTCAGGGTTAACAAAAAAACTAGCTTCAAATTGTGCTAAACTCCACGCTGTGTCCTTCCTGGAACATTTTACCTGGGAAAAAGGGACATGCCACAGAGTGCTTTCGCACTGTGAGCCGAGCTAATCAGACTCGTGAAGCTTCGCAAGCCGTGAGTGTATAAAGGACCAAATAAGTCTCACTTTTTCTATGAAAAGCAGGGAACATTCTACTTCAACCTGAGTGCTCTCACACAATCAGGCCTCAGTCAGAAACATTTGCTCCATTCACGTCATGCGAGTCCGAAACAGCCATCAACCTTAGTTTTTCCGAGTCCTAATTAGAAACAAGCACTTCAGCCTAAGCATGGATTAGATTAATAATAATTTACATATATTTTTTTATGAGTAATTAAATACTCAAATTCTCTGTATCAGGAGCATTAATTAAGATGCTCTGCATAGCAGAAAAACAACGTTTAATAAGAGAGGTTGGGGCGAAAGTGCATCTGCAACCAAATAAAGATTCAAGGAGAGGGAGAGTACGTCCTCTGTGAGGGGCGATTGATTTCAAGTCTTTATTGGAGCAGGAGCGGATACTAAATCACTGCTAATTAATATGCTAAAACTTTCCCTCTAGCACTTATCTCTCACCACAGCAGTCTGGGCTTAATTATTTAATTACTAAAAGGAAAAACCCACCCTGACGGGTAGATTCACAAGCAAGACGAAATAACCTTTAAAGCGGTGTTACGTATTTTAACAGTCATTATTTTTGCAATTCAGTTTGGTCATACAAGTGATGTCATTGCACATTTCGCCTTTACATCTTCCTGGACAAAAAGCTTTGTGTTCAGATGTTATTACCTAAAATTCTGATGCAATGTGTTGGAATACTGTTGGATTTGAGGTAACATTTAGGATTTCCTACAGTCTTCCTCTTCATCGAGACTTCACATTCATGTTTCTGCAGTCGCTTCATGCGTATGCTAAACATTTAATATGTTCAACAGGATAAAAGGACCTGTGAGGAGGACCAACCTCCAGGGCACCTTTTAAAAGTGCTTTTCATATTGCTCTACTGCCATGCCAATCGCCTTATCTAACCGCGGCAGTAGCTAGAGAAAGCAAAATCTACAACTCATCCTTCAAGCATCTTATCACCTCAGAACATCATGCCTCTTTTTTTTAGCCCATATCCGAAGAAGTCCAAATAAATAAATAATGCAAACCCTGAACACGCCTGTTTGTCTGTCAATGTCATTTGCACTTCAAAGTGTGAGGAATGAAACCGGAGAGCAGGCGTCTCGTTGTCAAACATATTTGGGCGAATCGTTTGTTTGCCCCGCGGTTGTCTCTCTTTGGTTCGCGTCTGGCTGTGGTTAAACCTGTAGCATTGATGCTGGCTTATCTCTGCCACTCAGAGACTCTGCACACTCTCTCTGTCTCTCTCTCCAGAGATTGCCCTAGAGGAGGATGTGGAAGGCACACATGAAACTGACAGCATGTACGTCTCAAAGAAGGAGAGAGGGATGAAAAAAAGAATAAAAGTTACATCCTAGAAATATTGGAAAACAAACTTGTTGGAAACTAAAAAAGGGCACTGAGATCTCGTCTGTGATAGTAGTGTGTGTAATAAGTCTGAGGTATATGTTTTTAACTCTTCCAGTACTTAATGAATACAGAATACTGGGGCTGTGTGCAGATTTTTTTAAAGGGTAATAAAACCTAATTATGTTATAATTAACTCACTTTCATTTTTCACTTTTTATATTTTTCTGCAGAACACATTTTGAGAAATCTCCTGGTTGCTCTTTCTCATGAGGATTTTGCATCCTTTTTGAAGCTTGAAGGCTCTGGTACCCATTCATTGTAATTATATTTTAAAGAAATCTTCTAATTACATGAATACTTAAAAGGGATAGTTCAAAATTCTGTCATTAATTACTCACCCTCATGTTGTTCCAAACATGTAAAACCTTTGTTCATCTTTGGTATTCAAATTAAGATTTTTTTGATGAATTCCAAAAGCTTTCTGACCCTGCATAGACAGCAACACAACTCAGAAAGCAACTCATTCAAGGCCCAGAAAGGTACTAGAGACACTGATAAAATAGTCCATGTTACATCAGTGTTCAACCTTAATTTTATGAAGCAACAAGAATACTTTTTGTGCGCAAAGAAAATAACAATAATGACTTTATTCAACAATTTCTTCTTTTCTGTGTTAGTTTTCAACTCCTTACTACCTTTCTGGGCCTTGAACGTGTCAGTTGTGTTGTTGTCTATGCAGGGTCAGAAAGCTCTCGGATTTCATCCAAAATATCTTAATTTGTGCTCCGAAGATGAACAAAGGTCTTACGGGTTTGGAGCGACATAAAGGGGAGTAATTATTGACAGAATTTTCACTTTTGGGTGAACCATGTGGCGAATGTCAGTTGTGCGAAAAGGTACGTTTTAAAAAAAGAAGTATAAAAGTCCAACCCTAAACATAACCATCACTGTGTAAACAAAATCGGACGAAAAGTTCCAAAATTCATAAAATGTAACCAAACTATCTCCAAAAAAAGTTATGAATTGCCATAAGACTCTGTTGGAAAACAGAGACTAGTATAATTCTTTCCCTTACGAAAATTAACCACGGTTTTACTACAATTAAAAACCAAAAAAACATGGTTACTATAGTTAAACCATGGTAGCCACAAATTAACCATGGTCTTGCTAGACTAACCATAATTTAACCATGGTATTTGTAGTAAAACTATGGTTATACAAATGGTAATCAATGCACCAAAAACATGGTTACTACACTTTTACTATAATGAAACCATGGTTAATGTTTGTAAGGATTAAAATGTCAAAATTTGTTTTTTTTTTTTTATTAAAAAAAGGAAGTCTATTTATTTCAAATGACACAAGAGTGAATAAATAATGCTAAAATGTACATTTTTTTTGGATTTAAAGGTACAGTTCCCTCAAAAACTGAAGTTCTGTCATCATTTACTCACCCTTAATTTGTTCTAAACCTGAATGAATTTCCTTTTTTTTCCTGCTGAACAAACACAAATAAGATTATTTTGAAGAACATGGGTGACAGACAACTGGTCCCCATTGAGTAAATCATGACAGAATTTTCATTTTTGGGTGAATTATCCCTTTAACTTCTCTTCATTTGGAAATCTCTCTTCATTTAGATTTCTGGATAATCTCAACATTTTCTTGATTATCCTCATATTTTGTAGTTGTCTGACATCAATATTGTGCATCCTGTCCCTTTACATCACATCATCTCTGGCTTCATTTTTGCATCATCTACTGTCATATTCTCATTTTCCTCTCCATCTTTCCCCGGCTTGTGCCATGTTGCCTCAATCCCAGTTGGTGCTGGCATTCCCTATTGAAACATATCCAACTCAATTGGCAAACTCTTTCACTCTTGCACCAGTTCCACGCTTTCCTTTTCTTGGTCTGTCTCTTCTTGTCTCCTGCTACATAAGTGCGATATATGTGAGGAAATAAACAACACATTTACAAGATTGTAACAGTACAGGTCAGAACAATACTGTTGATAACAATGATAACTGTTGCATATTAGTGGACAGCTGCACATTCTCACTACATTTGGAGTGCTACAATCCCAGGTCAGTCCACAATGTGTCTCCTTGGCCTCAGACCTCTTCCTGGTGTTAGGGTATAATGTGAGAAGCAGTGATGGGTGAAGAGAGAGAAGAGAGAAAGCGATGAATAGGATAGTTTGCTGTCCATTATTCTGGCCTTTATGTCCTAAAAGATGAATCTCATTATTTCAAGGCTGTGCCTAATAAGCACTAATCCTTCATGCAGTGAGAGACACACACGGAAACACTGACAGATTCACTCCCTCCTGTGACAGCGAGAGGGGGCATGGATTAGTAAGAGATGAATTAGTTTCTTCTTGTATTTGAGAAGATAATAAAGAAAAAAATGTGTATGTTGTTGGCATATACACTCTTAAAGGGAACATGTATGGCTTAATATAACATAAATTATGTCTCTTAATGAAAAGATTTACGTTATTTAAACAATCCACATCGCTTTATACATATTTTGGACTATGTGGGGCGCCGTTATTTTGATGATCTAAAATGGTTGCATTCAGTGAGTTACTGGTGCTACCTGTTGCTATTTTTACTGCAGCACAACTAGGACAACAAAATACTGATGATAGAATAGAATGGGAAGATGCCTGTGGACAAATAAAACTTCCTAAAGACCAGTGTATTTGTTCTGTCTACTTTAGCCCTGATGCCTTTAAGGATTTTAGAAGAGCTTACAAATGGCAGAGATAAGAAATGCTAGATGCCACCCTGGCAGGATGTAAACATGCCGACGCTTGTTGTATCAGTATTTTATTTTCGGAGTTGTATTGTGGTAAAAATAGCAACAGGTAACCACAGAAGCTCACTGACTGCAACCATTTTACATCATCAAAATAATGGCACCCCATAGTTCCAAATATGTATAAAACAATGTGGATTTTTTAAATAACATAAAGCTTTCATGGGTTTTCTACTACATATTTTAGTAAGATACATCATTTTGCAGCAATGACAGTTTTAGTTCCTTTTCAGTGAACAGTTCCTAAATTAGCCATTTTATTTTCTTAATGTGAAGAACATTTAAATAGTCTAAAGAACCTTTTTCCACTATAAAGAACCATCTGTGCAATAAAAAGGTTCCATGGAAGTTAAATATGATTAATGGAATCATAGATGCCAGTAAAGAACCTTTATTTTAAGAGTGTACGGTAGAAAACATGTTTTATTACACTTTGAAGATTTTTATCAAACCTTTATGAGTTAGGAGCCATAGGTTAATTCCTTAAAATGTCCTTTTAAACAGAGCCTGAGGGGGGAAAATCTGTAAATAAATTCACTTTCTTACTAAAAGAACAGTCTTATCGACCTTCAACTCAATGGAGGGATCAAACCTGAGTTACTGTAATTGAACTGAAGCAGAAATAAAAGTATTTTTCATCACAATGCCGCTAGGTCGGTGTTGTTTTAATTAAATGAATCAAGAAATCCATAGTGTCTCTTTTCAGAAGGGGGAAAAAAACAAAGAAAATGAAGGGAAAGTGTAATATGAGAGGAAAAGAAAGAGATCGCTCATTTGATCAATATCACCCTGCCTCGAATTCAATCAGCGGGGATAAAAAGCAATTCTCCATATCACCCAAAATAATACATCTCCATTACTCCGCACGAACTCCCATCATATTTGACCCTTCGTTCTATCCACACCTCACACACTCGCTTTTTTTCATCTTTTTAATCTGTGCAGAGATACGAGAGAGGAGGGGTAGAGTTGATGGTTGATCGAGTCATGATAAATCAATCATCCCAAAATAACCCACATGCTTTTGGCACCTGTCATTTCATTTTCCTGACCCCAGAGCTGTTTGAGAGGGATATCTGTTTGATAACATTGCTTCAGAGTTACAAGAATGCTGACGGTAAAGGATGTGCATCCAAACATGTGCATGGTGATACACTACATGTCTGTTTTATTGTTTCCCAAATAGAGGCTGCAGCAGTTGTCCATCACTCAAATGCATAATCAAGAAACCGACTGCAATAACCGCCTGACACGTACAGTATTCCCTGCAGAGCGTGTCTCTGTCATCAAACTCCCATGTTTCGCATACTCTCAAATACTGAATCATGTTACAGAGACTTGCAGAAAATAACTGCGGGTTATGAACACCCAGGGGGGAAGGGTTTCCTTATCTCTGCCTGTTTAGAATTCAGTCTATCCCAACACACATTTGTAGCATTATCTGTTTTTCTTGCCTTTAGAGTTATTTTGATATGCATTAAAATTAGAGTAGCTTTGCAAGCTGGTTGGTGTTAGAGGGCGACAGGACAGGTAGATTAAAAGCTGGCTATACTTGCATAATGTCTTAGCTTTGCCAAATGAATAATAATTAGGAAGTGAAGTTCCTTAAGTAGAGACCTAAGACGAAGAAGTAAAAACATACTTTGGCATTTACTTTTAACAAATGCTGGGGAATAACTTATTAGTCTTATTTTGATGCAGTAAAGTGGTTATATCTCAGTGTGTGAGTTAAAGTCTTCCCATTAACTACATTATATTGTTCATTCAGACTGATAAATGAATGTTCATGAACACAAGAGGCGGATTTATCGCATGAACCAATCATAGCCGAACATTACCAGTCATATCCATTCATATCATGATGGAACCATGTAGTAGGTGCTTTACAAGCAGTGTTGGGCATGTTATTTTTAAAAAGTAATTAGTTACTAGTAACTTAGTTACTTCTCACAAATAGTAACTGAGTTAGTAACTGAGTTACATCATTATAAGAGTAACTAACTACCGGGGAAAGTAACTATTGTGTTACTTAAAAAAAAATAAATAAATAAAAAAATAAAATCAAATATGCCAAATAACTTGGATGGCCCCAATATTAAATGTTAAATGAATGAAGTGTAAATTAAATTAATGCAATTTTTAGTTTACTCACCAGACTAATATTAAATATCTGGTAATATATATATATATATATATATATATATATATATATATATATATATATATATATATATATATATATATATATATATATAAACCTTAATGGCACAGTATTTTTTTTTTTCAAATATCACTCAGTCAGTCAAGCATTATAATATGACATTATGATAATTAAGCATTACATTTTAGTTATTAGACCTTTAGTAACTGGAATAACCATGTATGGATGCATATTTGTCATGTTGACTGAACTTAAGACTGGTGGTGGTGCTTAAGATATTGTTTGTCATTTAGTGATTCTATAAAAAAGGAAAAAACCAAAAATAATACTGATAAGATAACAAAACTACTACGAACTCTGCTACTAATAACAATATAAAACGCACCAAGGATTAATGAGCTGCTGGGTTCATGAATATTAATCACATTGTCTGCGTTCCCTCAAACTGATTTGCTGAAATAAAAACAGGGAAGATAATAGGTGAGCGCCAGCCAATGAGATTGCGGTTTGCGCATTAGTTCCGCCTACTCCCGGAGAAACCGGCACGGCAGTTCTTAAAAGCTGAAGAACTCCAAAGGAACTCCGTTATTTTGACAGGAAAATACAGCAAAGAATGTCGTTTACAAGTAGCGCGTCAACTCTTCATGGTATATAAGACTCTGTCGCTCTTGTATCTTTCTTTCCATGTGCCTTCACACTGGAGTTTATGGTTCGTCAAATACAGGTACGTCGCGCATCTATTCAGATGAACTGAAAAATAAAATTATAAATATAGTAACGCCGCATTTTATTGTCAGTAACGACGTTGTAACGGGGGAAACAGTAATTCGTTTGATTGCTCGTTACTGATGCCGTTTATTTATAACGTCGTTATTCCCATCACTGTTTACAAGTGATTTACAAAAAGTCATAGTTTTATTTTCATGTAGGGATTAAAAAACAGATTTCACCACCAATCAACCAACATATGAAATCAGTAATATTCCCTTTCAATTTCAAAGTGATTGATCTTGTATGGGTACAAAAGGCACTAGCCTAGCATAGCCTCTAGATATCACATTTATCACTCACTGACAGATGAGGTGCTGAGATGTTGCAGAACAGCATTTTTTTTTCTCACTGGTTCTTTTTCATTTGTCATGTTTATCTCTGGATATTACAAGAAACATTGCTGTAAGTATATCAGACCACCAAGCTTGTATCTAGATGAAGCATTGTGAATTCATACTTTAGCGAAACCTATAACAAAACATAGCACTGTTTGCTTGTCAGTGTAGATTATAATGATAACTCAGTGCTGCTGTATTATACAAATGGTACTGCTTCTTTTTGACAGCGTGCAATACTAAACTGAAATGATTTATTGTCAGATTTATTTTATTCTTTACAAACTGCTCTGAAACAATTACCCTGCCCATGATACAGATGATGGCTCTCCAACTCCCGCTAGCACTTCATGCTTATGAACAGAGGGGTGTGACAAACCCTTTTAATTAGATTCCCAACCTCAATCCTCCAATGCTTAGCCGAAGACAGGGAAAACAGACCATAATCTGACAGGCGTCTGGAGGCAGATGGAGAAATTCAGTCTTCCCTTTAGAGAAGCACTGAGATGTGGCGCATTTCCCCTCTCTTCACACCCTATTACCCCTCTATCCCGTCCCAATCTCCCTGATGAGAATGGAGAGGGATCCAGGACGGAATGAGGCTCGTGGCTGCGCGTATTCCTGGTTGTCCACGAGCACCAAGGCAAAACCGCAGAGCGCTGAGAAGGTTCTAATTCAGCGGGCAAAAGACGGGCTGAAACATATACCTCCCGTACACCTCGCGGGGAAATGCCACATTTGGAATTCAATATAAACTCACATCTATACTTATTAATAAAACATATAAATATATCCAGTTGGGTCGGGCCTGTCGGAGAAAGTTTTTAAGGCACTTTGTCTGGGGGGTTGATAGGCTGTGCTTCAGGGGGTTCCTGACATCTGGTGCTTGGGTATGTGAGCAATTGCCATAATGCACTCACTCCATTACCTTGCCACAGTGGACAAACGGGTAATGGGTTTCTTAAAGGTAAACCCTCCTTTACCCTTTACCTGCAAAACTAAATCGAAAACAGTTAGTGACTCTGACATTATTAAATCAGATTCAGCACATCTGTACTTTTCAGAAGGGCTGTCCTATAGATAATAATAAAAGTTTTTGTTGTTTAGTATAATCTGTTCAGCACTGTATTTCAAATGCTCCTTTTTCTTGTTTTAAGTATAAACTAAATATTGCATACCCCAGTGAGGTACAAAAAAAATCAGTTTCATAAATATTTTTTAAAAACAAATTCTGTGTGATGTTGCTTCTCCAGTAAATTTTTAAGTTCAGATATTTAACTGGAAATTATGGAAGCCTGTCTGCCACTGAATCAAAAAAAAAAAAAAAAAAAAAAAAAAATTAAAAAGATGCTTTATTTCACAATTCTGACAATTTTTCTCAGAATTGCATAATACAAACTCGCAATTGTGACTTTTTCTTTTTCAAAATTGCATGATGTAATCTTGCAATTGTGACTTTTTTTTCAAAACTGCATGATGTAATCTCAGAATTGCGAATTTATATCTTTGCAATTGTGACTTTTTTCTTAGAACTGTGAATTTATATCTCGCAATTGTGATTTTTTTTCCAGAATTGCGAATTTATATCTCGCAATTGTGATTTTTTTTTTCCTCAAAATTGTGAATTTATATCACAGTTGTGACTTTTTTTCTCAGAATTGCAAGGTTATATTTTGCAATTGTATTTTTTTTATCAAAATTGCTAATTTATCTCGCACTTGTGACTTTTTTCAGAATTGCGAAATTATAACTTTGCAATTGTGACTTTTTCTCAAAATTGTGAATTTATATCACAGTTGTGACTTTTTTTCTCAGAATTGCGAGTTTATATTTCCCAACTGTCTTTTTTATCAAAATTGTGAATTTTTCAGAATTGCAAAATTATATCTTTGCAGTTGTGACTTTTTTCTCAGAATTAATAATTTATATCTTGCAATTGTGATTTTTTTCCTCAGAATTGCGAATTTATATCTTTGCAATTGTGACTTTTTTCTCAGAATTGAGAATTTATATCAATTGTGACTTTTTTTCTCAAAATTGCGAATTTATATCTTGCTGTTGTGACTTTTTTCCTCAGAATTGCTAATTTAAATCTTGCATTGTGACTTTTTTTTCTCAGAATTGCAAGTTTATATTTCAGAACTGTGATTTTTTTATTAGAATTGCATGATATAAACTTATATGTTGCAACTGTGACTTTTCTCTCAGATTTGCGTGTTTATATTTCGCAATTGTGACTTTTTTCTCAGAATTGCGAGTTTGTATTTCACAATTGTGACAAATTTTTTCTCAGAATTACAAGTATATATCTTGCAATTGTGACTTTTCCCCTCAGAATCGTGAGTTAATAGCTCGCAATTCTAACTTTTTTTTCTCAGAAAGAAAAAAATCATAATTGCGAGATATAAAGTCATAACTGCAAAAAAAAAAAAAGAGGTCAGAATTGCAAAAGAAAAACTTGGATTTGCGTCAGAATTGCAAGTTTTTTTATATCTCACAGTTCTGTCTTTATTACTTGCAATTGCGAGTTTATATCATGCAATTTTGAGGGAAAAAGTCAGAATTGCAAGATGTAAACTAGCAGCTGCAAGAAAAAAAGTCAGAATTGTGAAATAAAAACAACCAATTACCTTTTTTCATTTGTTATTCAGTGGCAGAAACAGGCATCCATAAGAAAATGTGTGCCTGCAAAATATGCATCTCTGAAATTGAGCCTTACTGTGAAAACACTTTCTCTCTTTGTTTCTGTCACTTGTTGTTAAATGTTTAAAAAACAGACCATTTCTCAGTGTGTTTTTTTTCTCCCCCAAGCATCTTTGGTCTCAGAATCTCTTGGTTTTTTTCAGTAACTCAAAGCCTTTCAAGAGAATATCAAAAGTAGGAACGCTAGAACCATTATATCTTTGTTCACACCTTTTCTTCTATATGCCAGCAAAGAATTCATTAATTCTTATCCAGTCTGACTAGACATTTTGGCTTTTTATATTCTTTCTCTGAATGTCTTTCTTATAAAGAAATGAAAATCACTGATAGCTCCTATAAAGTCATATTTCATCCATTTAGGCAAAACAGCTCTACACTAATAGCAGAATTAATATCTCAATTAAAAAAGCAAAGTAGCAATTGCCATGCCTTTATATTTATTTAGCATAAGACATGTTTTTGTTTTACTTGGGGGAAGAAAAGAAGACTCTGCATGTTTTGAAGTTAGACTACTAAGTTTTTCCAGCCTGTAAAGCTTCATTTCTAATTTAGCAGCAACTAAAATGAATTACCCTTTAAACTCATGGTGAACAATTTAAATGAAATCCCTGAGAATAACACTGCAGATAACAGTGCAGAATCTTTCTGCTGTAATGAGCATACGGAGGAAATTAGACTGTCAAACAACAAAATGGCTGCCGTTGTAACAATCAAACACAAAGGGGAATTCAAAACTCAAACAATATTCTACAAGCTATAAAAAGATTTAGTAACATTTGGCATGTTAAACAGAGAAATAAACAGAACTGTTGTAGCAGGAAAGAAAAAATACTTTAACCTGCCTAGCAGATATAAATCCTGATTAACATCTAGTAATGGGACATAATATTTTGGACAGAATAATATTTGAATTTTCCAGTCAATTCTCAAGCCTTAACCTTCAAGACTTATTAATAAAGCATAAATAATTCATTTTTTAAACTTTATAAACATTTTGTTTCTCAAAGGTCAACCAAGTATGAGATTAGTGCTGTTTCCAGGATTCGATGTTTGTACTGTGACACTGGAAAGCGTGCGCTAGGCTGACTACAGCCAAACGGAATAAACAAAAACGCTAATTTTAGCTTTGAAGTGGAAAATGATCTTTTATAAGAGCAGGTGTGAGGTTTATTTCTCACTGAGACAGGGTGCAATCCTCCTATCATCGTTGGCAAGCGCTTCTTTAAACCTTGTTAGAGATTGAGTGTGTAGTAATTTTCAGCTATGCGAGGTGCGCTTCGGATCAAAGGGAACATATTTAAATGATATTCTCACTGATAGCGTATCTCCTTTTCAGTCAGTGTTGATATTTTATGCTGTGTTGCTGTAAGAGCTAAACATGCAAAAGTTCAAAATTAAATTACAATTGTTAATACAATTTGTTTACAGATACATTAGCACTGCACAGCCCAGCGATATTTTTAACAATAAAAGCATGCAGGTGAAGCATTTTTCCACTACAAACAGATCTCTGCTTGATTTCACAGAAAAACTATTTATTACATATTGACAACAAAAGGTCACATTTTATTTCTAGTCAGATGCATTGTTTTCTTTGCAGTATAACACTTACTTTGATATTGCTGTCAATTTGCAAAAAGTCAATTCATCTTCTTGTGTTGCACTGCAAATGTAAGATTTCAAGCTTGACATCAAAGAGACATGAGTCATTTGACAAATAGTATTCCTCAGTCTAGTCAGCCATCCTATAATAAACTAATAAACCAATTGGCTGTTTCCTGAAGCACTTCACCTACCTTTACTATTACGTTTTTATTTTAATTTAATTTACTTTATTTTATTTTATTTTTAATGTAATTTATTTTTAATATAATGTATTTTTTATTTTATTTTTTAATTTTAATTGAAAGATTTTTAATGTAATTTAACTTTTTAAAAAACTTTAATTTAATTTTTTTATTTGATTAAATTTAATTTTTTAATTTAATTTAATTTTTATTTTAATTAAAAAATAGTTTTTTAATAATTTTATTTATTTCAAGGTTTTATTTTTTTATTTAATTTTAATTTTTAAATTTAATTTAATTTAAATTTAATTTATTTTTATTTTTTAATTTAATTTTTATTGTATTTTTTAATTTAATTAAAAATTACATTAAATTAAAAAAATAATTAAATAAAAAAAATGTAATTAAAATTAAAAATGTATTAAATTACATTTAAAAAATTTGAATATTAAATTAAAATAAAATTATTAAATAAAATTAAAATTTAATTAAATAAAAAATAAAATTGAATTAAATTAAAAATTAAATTAATCTAAATTTTAAAAATATTTAATTTTTAAATTTAATTTAATTACATCTTTTATTTTATTTCATTTTTAAAATTTAATAAAAAATAATGTTAATAATATTGTTTTCATTTAATTAAACTTTTTATTTAATTTAATTGTATTTTTAATTTAATCTTCATTTAATGTTTTTTTTCATTAAACTTAGGTTTATAGGGTTGGATGTTCAAACTGGATATTATATAAACCATTTTATTTTCTATTCACATTTTATTAAGTTACTAAAATGTTACATTAACTGTTACTGAAATTTGGGATATGGTTGGTGTGATTTTGTTTATTCCTAACATGAATATATATATAAATATATATAAGCCATTCTTAAGGTATATTTGTAGCAATAACCAAAAATACATTGTATGGGTCAAATTTATCATTTTTTATGCCAAAAATAATAAGGATATTAAGTAAAGATCATGTTCCATGAGGATATTAAATTTTAGTAGGTAAATTTCCTACTATAGATATATATAAACTTAATTTTTCATCAGTAATATGCATTGCTGAGAACTTCATTTGGACAACTTTAAAGGCGATTCTCTCATTATGTTCTCTCATTCTGATTTTGTGGTTCAGGGTCACACACACACACACACACATATATATATTTTATCAAATACATTTTTATAAATAAAATAAGTACTTGCAAATTTAGCTTAAATTAGAAGGTTCTGTCTCTTTCATATTTAATATATGCAAGAAATAGTATCTGTGAAACAGCGACCTCTGCTGATGACAGGAGAAACCGCAGACACTGACCTTCTGAAAAAATTCAATTCTTAATGGTTCTTGTTGATATAAGAGGTGCTCAAGGAAAAAATTGACAGTGTTGCTGTTAATTTCCACTTGGATAGACAGATAGAGGAGCAATTCCACCACAAAAAAACAAAAAACAGATGTATCAACCATGAAGTGCAACAAATGCCACTATGCACGCAAGACAAAACGAAGTACAACAACACTGCATGCGTGCATAATATAAATGCATCCGCATTACAATTTAATGCAGAATGCGAATGCATTAGCTTGTCATGCCATCGTGTCCTGGAATGAGAACAACTGTCAACGCAGTGGCATGTTATCACTCCTCATGGGGGTTTCCGTCAAGCGTAATGTGTGGCCAAGGACTGTAGGGAGAGGAGGAGACAGGGTTGTATTGTCTGATAGCAGCAGGCAGGAAGGATCACCAGTGGTGCTTCTCACAGCATAATGGCAGAATAAGCTGGTGGCTAAAGGTGTTCCAAGATTATTATAGCGCTCGTTATAGAGGATGTGCACACTTGTTCATTATGGACTCCAGTGTTGCCACCATCCTCTTCTCTGCCTCCGCCTCCAGTGGATTCTGGGTGAAGCTAACTGAGTACAACCTTGCTGATCAATTAGTTCAGGCATTCTTAGATACTTGGAATTGCCTCATCTGATATTGCAAGAAAAACACACTGGGCACAGATTGCTACATATGGTGAAATACCCAAGTGATTTCAGAAGGTACAGCTTTTTTTTTTTTTTTTTTTTTACTGTCAAGTGTGGAGTTCAGAAATATATCAATGTGGATAAAAGCAGCGAACACATTTACTGATAAAATGTATATGCTGAATGTACTATAAGTTGGTTTGAGTGGCTGTCAAATGAATAAATGTGAAGGTAAATAGCACACCATGTCTAGCATTGGAGGAAGGCATCTGTCTAGTGTAAGACGAGAATGATAAGGTGAGGACTCAATTACCTGCCAATGAGTTAAACAGATGAGGTCAAAGACAAGGCAATCAATGAGCCAACACTGAGATCAGTGACAAGGTCATCACTGTGATAACTCATTAAGTCATTACTGAGAGTCTCACGGGGCTAAATACATGAGCCTGTTCTTAAGTTACTAACTGCAGAATCTGATGATTCTGACTGCGTAAATGCTAAATAGACTGGTTATTTACAGTAAAATATGATTTTTGTGACAGCTAACCTTTTTTCATTTATGCAATCATAAAATGTCAGAACGTGTAAGAATGCTTTCTATATAAAAAAGATCTGACACTGAGATGAATATTGGAACATATTAAAATACACCAAGAGATAGTGATACAGTCATATCACTTGCATTTGCATCAGTTTAAGTAACCAAAAGTTTGTACTAACACATCTTTAATGAAAACTTTGTTTAAAGGAGTAGTTCACCCAGTGAAACTGTGTGTGTTCGTAGGAAACAAATCCATCATTAAGGCATTTTAACTATAAACCATTGCTTCTGGCCAAAATACGAGTCAATAATCTATAATAACGGTTCCTCCAGTGAAAAACTCTTCCCCTCATCCCCTGTTGTCCTCTCACACCAAAAGATGACTTTTTCACTGGAGAAAGCAATTATGGATAGAAGTCTTGTTTTTTAGCCGAAAGCAATGGTTTGAAGTTAACTTCAAGTTGAAGTTGACTTAAAGGGATAGTTCACCCCAAAATAAAAATTCTGTCGTGAATTACTCACCCTCATGTTGTTCCAAACCCGTAAGACCTTTGTTCTTTGTATCTTCCCAACACAAATTAAGATATTTTTGATGAAATCCAAGAGCTTTTTGACCTTGCACAGACAGCAATTTACTGAAAGTATTCTCGTAGCTTCATAAAATTATTGATGTCACATGGACTGTTTTCTAGGCCTGGGATCGTGTCAGTTGCATTGCTGTCTGTGCAGGGTCAGAAAGCTCTTGGATTTTATCCAAAAAAATATCTTAAATTGTGTTCCAAAGATGAAAGAAGGTTTTGGAAATGACATAAGGGTGAGTAAATAATGGAAAAAATTTGTTTAAGAATCCTTTTATAGGTCTACTGAAGTGCTTTGAAACACGCAGCGTTATTCTGTAGACGTAATTTCAACTGAAACAGGAAGACGGGGTGGGACATATCAAGCAGTCCCACCCCCTTTTTTAAATCACCAATAGCATTTTGTTTATATCACAGCTTGGGCCAGAGCTGTTGAGCTTGGTAAAGCTGCATTTGACAATCACAATCATTTCCATATTGCTATAAACTACTGTATAGCATCCTGTGCAGAATTCAGATGGTTCAGATACATTTTGTGGTCTGTGACGATTCATGCATGCGATCCGCTCCATGCTATCACGTCTCTGGACCGGAGCACAGTGTGAGCACACTGTGGTGGTTCACAGTGTGAAACCAGACTTCTTTTGTCCCAATGGGAAGCATATTTACACTGTCTGAATTGTTCCCTATCCCTTATATTAATTCTGCGAACAAGTGACAGATTTCAGCTAAATCTTCAACAGGTATTCATAGTGTAGAGGGTGGGACGCTTCCGAATCTAGAGAGCATTTGATTGGACAGAAAGATTGATGAGAGGTTTACGTGCAGGGTGATGTCATTAAAATCATTGATCCATATTGGCAGAAGTTAGAGATTGCACGTTTTGAATGCTTTATGTTGTAAATGGGAATTTTGTCAATGTTTTGGAGCAGACTAGCTTATAGATAACCTTAAAGCTAACATATTCATACTAAAAGCCAAAAAACTACAATTTTGATTTTATGGGGGCGCTCAAAATGCTTGCGGAAAATGCTGTTATAGTCGCATGTTTAAAATTTCAGTACTGACTGGTACTGACATTGGTACTTTTGACAACACTCTTTGTGGATTATTTTGATGCTTTCATCAGCTGTCCATTCACTCCAGAAGATCTATTTGTTTCACAGTACATATGATGTAATGCTAAATTTCTCCAAACCTGTTCCAAAGAAGAAACAAACTTATCTGCGTCTTGCATGGCCAGAGTAAATATTTAGCAAATTTTCATTGGCTAAACTATTCCTATATGAAGCCTTCCAATAACTGATGGCAACACTGTGAAGACAACCTATGCATTATACACCCTTGCTATGATCATAATGACTGACAATAGCAATATATCTTTACAATGTCGAGTGCTTTGAGACTTGCTTGAGAAAGAAAACCAATATAGCACTGTAAAGCGGAGTCCTCCACCAGAAGTCCTTTGTGGCCCCATTATTCTCCTCTGCCCTTTGATGGCCCTTGCTCTCTGGGCTGGATTGACAGACAAGACTCTCAGCTCACACCTTCTCTGTTTCTAGGGGTCACATAGCTGCGATTAACCCTCAGCTTATAAAGTCATATTGCATTGGGCCAAACATGCTCTGTATTTCAAAACTGACATATCTGATGGATAGATATGAAAATGGACAGTCTATTAAAAAAAGCAACTAATAATAAATCAGGGAGCACTAGACAAATACAACACATTTCCATATTATAAATTATGTATAGCCTCTGGGTGACGTTAGGCATGTGCTTCTATTTTTAATTATCTTCAAGATGTGTACAATCGTTTATTGGTTTTGTTTATTTAGCGAGGAACACGGACAGATTTTCCATCTCTGTGTTATGAATTAAAAGGATATGTTGTTTGTCAGGTTGTACATACTGACCTTGGAGTATCACAGTGTTTCTACGGTTTTAAAAGGATATTCTGCTCGTGTGTGTGGGGGGAAGATTCCAGTAATCCTTGAGACTGTTTTCAAGGGACGCGAAGTTCAAAAACATGCTTTTTCAAGTGTCACATTGATTGCTACATTATATTCTGTGCAAGACATCTTTCTTTGTTCGAACATCTGTTATGTTGCTCTATTTTATTACAGTGGAAAAAATCCCCCTTTTTTGTGTTTTGTGTGTGTGTGTTGTGCCTCATTTTGCTCTTTTAGATAATCATGCTTGAATGCTATTTTGTGGTCTTTGGAGAACAAATGCAAGACAGTTTTACCCTTTGAAACCATGGGATGGGATTGCACAGATGAGTTATTGAAGCTATATATTACTGTTAAAGGGCAGATCACAGAATAAAAATTAAACAGCTTTCTTACTTTTGAGTAGGTCAGTGGTTGAATGATATGACAGGAACCACCTCAGCAGCTTTTAGGAAGATTGTTTCATTTTCAAATTACTTTGATTTTTTTGCTCTGTTTCACTGCATAGTAAATAGCTATAGACAACTGTCAGAATTGCTTCTTATATATGGAATATATGTAGGAAATACATTTGCATTTTAGTGGTTATTGCAGTCTATATAACCTAAATTTAGGACATTTTCCTTTGCATATTTATTCATAAAATTTACTTCAACTGCTCTCCCCAAGTTCACATATCAAACAGATGTTAAACCCAGAGCAGAAAATGAAAGCTGTGACAAATATAAGATATTTCTATTTCCATCTATAAAAATAGATGGGCCACAAAACAGGTATATTTGTAGCAATAGTCAACAATATGGGTCAAAATCATACATTTTTCTTTTATGCCAAAAATCATTAGTAAGTATATATTCCATAAATATATTTTGTAAATTTCCTACTGTAAATATATGAAAACTTAATTTTTGATTAGTAATATGCATTGCTAAGAACTTCATTTGGACAGCTTTAAAGGTGATTTTCTCAATATTTAGATTTTTTTGCGCCCTCAGGGTCCAGATTTTCAAATAGTTGTATCTCGACCAAATATTGTCATATCCTAACAAACCCTATAGCTTATTTATTCAGCTTATTTATTTATAAACCTTATGACTGGTTTTGTGGTCCAGGGTCACAACAGTGCTGGTATCACAATAACCAGCTTGCATTGTGGAAATTATTTTTTTATGGCATTTCCATTAAAAGCGCTCTGTAAACAGCCAAATCTGTTAATTTCATCCTTACTCAAAACCCAGTATTTTTCATAATGATATGATGACATTTACTGCACCCCTACAGTACCTTTAAACTTAACCCTCACAAAAAAAAAAAAAAAAACACAAAAAAAAACAGACATTATTTGATTTAGCAAAACATTATTTGGTCTGTTTATAAGCATTCAAATAGTGATGACCATGTCCTCACAAACTAGCTTTTGACATGTTTTACTATTTGTGAAGCATTTTCAAAAATCTGGCCTTCACAACTATAGCCAACCCAACACATACACACACAAATACAAAAAAGGTCCAAAAGCAGGCTCATTCCTGAAGCTTTCTACATTCACCATAAACCAGCACCGACTTCCTCTCCACTATGGTCAAAAATTGTGAATGCTGTCAGGCTCTTTGTTCAGTCCTTGGTGTGAGTCATGTCCATGGCGAGTGAAGCACAGAGAAAGTGCTCTCACGGTTGTTGAATATTAGTCCATTTTTATAGAATAGAGCAGGCATCACAGTGAATGAGGTCCTGCAGAGGGCCATTTAAAAGTTCCAGCTGTCATTTAGGAACTTTGGCCTCCTTCTTTAAAGCACTGAACTCTTACTCACACTGTCTCATTTTCGCTCTTTTACACACAATGTTCATTTCCTAAACAGGTAATGCTAAATTATTTCTCAGTAATATCAAGGCTTTTCATTAGGATGAGCTGTATAGAGGATGGATCAATGGAACAAGAAAAAGAGGATTCTTTTGAATTTGTAGTGGCCCTGAACATCAAATAGCCCTCAAAAATAATTTATTTGTCAAGATGAGGCCCTGAATGGGCAATAAAATGTTATTTCATATGTATATATATATATATAAATAAACTATCAGTTGCTATGATTTATAATTTAATTAGAGGCATGTTTTTGCTGGCACAAACACAATGAGAGATTTTTGAATAGGTACATTTATACTAAATACAGCAAAAACAATAATTTTGAAAGTCAAAAATACAGGGCATTCACGGCAATACTACGACGTGTTGAATGCGCGTCAAAGACTGAAACGGAAGAGAAGAAATTGTTAAACAAAGTCGTTATTTTTGTTTTCTTTGCACACAAAAAGTATTCTTGTAGCTTTATAAAATTGCAGTTGTACCACTGATTTCACATGGACTATTTTATTGATGTCATTACTAACATTCTGGGCCTTGAACGTGTCAGTGTCTATGCACACTTAAAAAAAAAAAAATGTTCCAAAAAGTTGTTTCAAGTTAATAATTTGTTATCCCTCTGATTTAAAATTTTTAGTTCAGTCAGCTTGAAATTAATGTTAATTTAAGTGACAACTGGAATGTTTTAGTTAACTAAACTAAAAATTTTAAGTCAACGGGGTAACAAATGACTTTAAGTTGAAAAAACAAAGGTCATGGATTTCATCAAAAATATCTTAATTTGTGTTCTGAAGATGAACAAAGGTCTTATGGGTTTGGAACGACATGAGGGTGAGTAATTAATGACAGAATTTTCATTTTTGGGTGAACTATCCCTTTAATTGCAGCAGCTGACCAGAGAGTGAATTTACACACTAAATACAAGCTGACATTTAAAAAAAGTGATGTTATGTTTGGTTGCATTGCATTGTGAGACATCAGAAAAAGCATAGCTTGTTATTTGAAAAACATTACTGAACTAGTGTCAAGCTACTAAAAATGTAGTTAAGTTAATAGCTTTGTAGCCTTTAGTTACTCTCCAGCACAAGTATGTAAATGCTTTGGGAATGTGAATGCACATATATATTAAACCAGCTTAGATAGTCTGTGATGTGCCGCATCAAAATATTGAATCTAGAGCACAGTAGCCACCGCCTTTCAAGTGTCTTTGGTCAGCCAGGCGCACAAACTCAATTTAGAGGTAATGATTACTTTATTGACAAGCCTGTGGCTTGCTCACTGTGGTATTGGAAACCAAGCCTCTCTGCAGCTCCAGCTATGAAAGGAGAAGTTAAAGACAGACAGAGATGAGCAGAAAGTGGAAAATAAATCATAGCTCTCAGAAGACGAACACTATGGTGAATACAGCCAAAGCATTTGTCAGGCATTTGTTTACAAAAAGCAATTGCTCGCATGTGCATGTGTGCCAGAACAAGCATTAAATATATAATAGCTACACTGTGATTCATCATGAATAAGTGTAGTCATATGTGACCCTAGACCACAAAACCGGTCATAAGGGTCATTTTTTTAAAATTGAGATTTATAATTTATCTGAAAGCTTTCCATTGATGGATGTTTTGTTAGGATAGGACAATATTTGGCCGAGATACAACAATTTGAAAATCTGGAATCTGATGGTGCAAAAAAATCTAAATATTGAGAAAATCGCCTTTAAAGTTGTCCAAATGAAGTTCTTAGAAATGCATATTACTAATCAAAAATTAAATTTTGATATATTTATGGTAAGAAATGTACAAAATATCTTCATGGAACATGATCTTTACTTAATATCCTAATGATTTTGGCATAAAAGAAAAATTGATAATTTTGACCCATACAGTGTATTGTTACAAATATACCCTTGCTACTTACGACTGGTTTTGAGGTCCAGGGTCACATATTTGAAAATGCACAAATATAATTTTGGCTTTTCACAATACAACATGAAAAAAAAAAAAAAAAAAAAACTGTACATTTGATAGAAATATTTGTATGCTGCCCAGTAAAGAACTTTCATAAACCTTGTTTTTTAGTATTATTCTTTTAATTATAACAATTATAATGTCTTTAAAATATGAGGTGTTTCTGTTTTTTATGCTTATGTGTGCAGTGTGAAAAAAAAATCATCACCACTCATCCTAAAAACACATTTAGAGTCTATCACATTCAGATCAGATGATCTATAATTCTTTTCTATTCTTTTAGAGCGTGCAGAAGTAATTATTTAAGATTTATCATCAGCAATTCTCTAATGTTTATCTTTTGCGTTGTTGTGCAATCTGTCTACATTATTCATCCTCTCATGAAAATGAAATTGCTGACTACTGTTATGACATTCCACACATAAGACTCTTTTTTTAATTCCTTCTGCTTATTCTCACTCCATTCTTCTCTTTCATTTTGTCTTTGTCGCTTTGCTGGAGCGTCCCAATGAAGATAATTATTAATTCTTCACTTTTAAGATTTTGAGATCTCACTTTTTAGCTTTGTTTGCTTGACACCTTAGCAGCTGTAAATCCCAGATCAGTCTGGAGACAAAAGAGAAGACTATTTCCACCAAGGTCTTAAGAGAACCATATCTGAGTTTTAACAGAGAGTGTGAGAACATTAATTATAGAGCGTTGTGCATTTTTTAGACTTGTGTAAAATGTTGAATGTATAATGTATCTCTGGTTCCATAGTATTTCGCTTCCAGGGATAATTTGCCCAAACTTTTTACAGTATCTTCTTTAGTGTTCCACAAAAGATCATATACAGAGTTGGAATGACAGAAGGGTGAATAAATGATGACAGAATTAGCATTTACCGAAAAAGAAATGAATTCTTTGCTGGAAAAAACTAAAACCAGCCTAATATGGATTGCTGGTCAGGTTTAGTAAGCCTAACAATCTTATCTTCACTTAAAACCATAAAAACACACTAGCCTAAACTGAGTGGCGAGCATTTTATTAACATTGTTAAAAGGCCAAAATGTATAATCTGTCTTGATCAAATATCAACAAACATAAACTGAGGTGAATGATTTTACATAGCTGTCAAACAGTCACTTTAACTTCTTTTGAAGGTCAAAGGACGTTTTCCCGCTCAGCGGCCACATTATCTCAGCATGCCAGAGCAAAGCAACATGCTAATGCTAATCAGGAAAAGCAGTGGGATCGATCCAGCCACAATGAATCTCAAATGAAAGAGAGATGAAAAACGACACAGAGGGAGGAGAGGGGAAGGTAAATGATGTTGTGTTCCCTCTTGAATATTTGATAACATCTGTTTGTTGCGTTTAAGTATGCCGTAGCTATTGTTCTCCTAGTCTAATCAGTATTGTAGGCATCACAGGAAGGTAATTGTGATTGAGAGAGTCTGAGTGGGTTTGTGTCACTAGGCTGCTCGGAGCTACATGGGCCGCTCACATCTGATTTGCATAACTGTGTTTTAATCAAGTTTATAATTGTCAGCTGCTTTTGCCCCCTGAACTGCAAAATAAATGCAGTCTCTCAGAGAGCGACGGAGGGATATTTTTGGGGAGGGAAGGGAAATGGAGGGTAAAGTGTGTCATGGTGTGTTTGTCTACATTTACTACGCATTGTTTTGCACCGCAGGTACCGCAGGCAGCACACCTGTCTAAATGGAATAATAATGATGCGCATGATTGTGTGCTAAATGCAGCCACAGCTCCCACAAGGGCAGTAACAGGGAGGAAAAGATGACTGACGGCAGCCATGGTGGAGTTCTGCCTGCATTTTTAACTCTCTTAGTTAAGGATTAGAGCACCACCCAAGGGCTGTCGCTACCTGATTAAGCTGGCAGAAAACAAAATAATCTTAAAATAGCTTGGTAAGAACATGGAATGAGATTTAGCATTAGTGTGTATGCTTGTTTTTCCAATTCTGGGTTGCGTTAAAGAATAAACTCTTTTGCCTTAATGTTTATGTGAGTTTGTTTAAAGAGATATAAAGTAGTTCATCCAAAATTTCCAGGCGTTAAAAGGGATAGTTCACCCAAAAATTACGTTACAAACCCATAAGAACTCTGTTCATCTTCGGAACAAATCTGAAAGCTTTCTGACCCTGCATAGACAGCAACGCAACTACCTCGTTCAATGGCCAGAAAGGTAGTAAGGACATCATTAAATATTTAAAAAATTGAAAAAAATTGTTGTTAGAAATTGTTGAATAAAGTCATTATTTTTGTTTTCTTTAGGCACATGGACTATTTTTACGATGTCCTTACTACCTTTCTGGGCTTTGAACGTGGTAGTTGCATTGTTGTCTATGCAGGGTCAGAAAGCTCTCAGATTTCATCAAAAATATCTTAATTTGCGTTCCGAATATGAATGAAGGTCTTATGGGTTTGGAACGACATGAGGGTGAGTAATTAATGACAGAATTTTCATTTTTGAGTGAACTATCTAACATTTTTTCATTTCATCAGCATGTTATACATTTTTCGTCATACTTTTCCAGACTCAAATTTCCAAACCTCTCAGTAGATTTTCAGACCAATATTTAACATAAATGGTTCATAGAGCATTACTTTCAGCTCTATATTTGGTATTTTGGTATTTAGTAATATTTTTTATTTTGTCAGGGTTTTTTTCATTGATTTTCTCGAAGTGACAACATGCAGAGTCCCTGAAATTAAAAAAATAAATAAAATAAAAAAAAATAAAACAGACAATACAGTTGCATATAAGAGTCTGCATATATATATACATACATATATATATATATATATATATATTTTTTTTTTTTTTTTTTTTTTTTTTTTCTCTCCAAGGGTCCTTGAGGCTTTGTAATATGATGCTAAGAATATTGTGAGAAGAAACCCAAAATACTTATAACCTGCATTTTGCATATTCAGAAAGTGCATATTTGACAATCACTAAAGAATCACTAAACAGCTGCCATGAAACCTCACTTCTTGTACAATAAATTTATTTTCATTAAATTCCTTATTTTCTATTAGAAAAAAACTAAATAGGTGCAAAAGTCTGGAAACACATATTTTTCCATACTCTACTTTCTTTTTTCCATACTTTTCTAGACCTAGAAAATACTTAAATCAAATTCCAAACTTTTCCATACTTTTCCAAACCCTATAGGAACCCTGTAAGAAATTACAATTTTTGTATATACACTACCATTCAGAATTTGTGGGTCGGATATGTTTTTTCAAAAAAGTCTTGTAAGCTCACCAAGGCTGCATTTTTGATCAAAATACAGTAAAAACAGTGATATTGTGAAATTTTATTACAATTTAAGATAACAGAATTCTGTTCAAATATACTAAACTGTTATTTGGGTTATTTTATGGAAATGTCAAATTTTCTGTTCCTAGCCTTTACAGAAATACTACACTTGAAAAATACTTTAGGGTTACAATTTCTTTATATTTTAAAATGGAAAAATTAGAACAATTACACCTTCTTGAGCCATTATTGTTGTAATTTTTGTTTTTAATTGTTGTAATTTTTGTTTTTAAATTAATTATATAAATTCCAAGCACCACAAACCCACTCATCCCCACAGCCATTTACAGAGTGCTTTAGTGCTAAGTGCTGAAAAAAAAAAAAAAATGGAGAAATAATATTTCATAAAAACCTTTAATATTGCCAAAGGTAACACCAGTGACAAAAAATGATACATGTGGTCTTTAAATAATTACACAAAAAAGATAAAAAAAAATCATTAAGCTGTCATTTATATGTATTCATAAAGTCAAAATGTAATCTAATAATGTGGTCCAAGTTTAAATGTTAGAAAAAGAAATACAGTTTAAGACATTTTGGACATTTCTGTAGAATGACCCATACAAAGCTGAATTTTCAGCAGGCATTACTCCAGTCTTTAGTGTCACATGATCCTTCAGAAATCATTGTGATGTCAATAAAAACTTATTGTATGTGCCAGTTATTTTATTTTATTTCTTTTTTTATTTTATTTTATTAATTTATTTTAATTTTTGGTTTGTTTTGTTGAAACTGTGATACATTTTTTTTATAAATCTTCAGTGAATGGAGTGTTCAGAAGAACAACATTTATTTGAAGTAAATGTTTTGTAACTTTATAAATATTAAAACGTTCTTGCCTTCTCTGGCACATTCTTTAAAACTAAGAATCAGTTGGTCCAGTTCACCAAACCAGTCTGAATGATTTGTTCCCTTACTGACTCGTCACTGCACTGTTAACGACTCACTTGAGGGAACAATTATCTGTGAATAATGACTTAAATTTCAGTCTGTTCTCACACACGACTAATTACTTCATAAAAGTTGTACGAACTACCTTTGTGATACTTTTGTCTTCTTTTTAAAAGCTTAAAAATTCTGGTCCCTGTTTGTTTGTAAATGCCTGGACAACACTGACAAGTACAAGATTGAAAATCCATTTGTATTCCATGGAGGAAACGGAAGTCATACAGTTATGGAACAACAGCTCGAGTGAATAATGAAAGAATTTTCATTTTCGAGTGAACTATCCCTTTTCGTAGAACTGTCTAGAGAATTGCCATACAGAGACATTTGGCTTCAGGAAATGGTCAAATCCCACACACATTAGCAGTGTGCCTGTGTAGATGCAGAAGATAAATTCAGGGTCCATCTCCTGAAGAATTCTCTGAGCATGCTCTCTGTGATAGAATAAGTACCCCACAGCTTAAGCCCTGACCTTGTGATAACACAGCCAATATATCTCTTTCCTCCTGTGTCTCTCTCCATTCATCTAAGTCTCCCATCGTTTGTCATTAGCTCTCTGCCTTTTTATATCATTCTCTGTCTCTTTCTCACTCTGTTTTTCTATCTTTCATGCTGCGCGCGTGCTGTTTCTCCTTTCTTTTCCATGTGAACTCGAACCCAAGGCCTTGGTCAGACCTCTGCGCACGGGTATCTCTTTCTGACCAAACACATCACACGGTCGACAACCTCTCTAAGCTACTTTTTTATTCCGCAGCCCTGCTACATTTGAACTCATGTATGATATTAGCTGTAAAGACCTAAGGACATGCAGTTTTTATAATCATTGTGGGACATTGTTTTGCAGTGAACCCTACAATGTTTTGCCAGTAGGGTCAGAACTCTTTTAAGTGGAACAGACTGCAGTGAACTTTTGAACAGAATATTTGAGCTGAATTTTAATCAGTATCATCCCATTGAAAGGTAGAGAACAATATAGGCTGTCCTAAGCCTACTGCACAATGTACAATTTTTTAGTTCTTAGAAATGGTTGCTTTTTAGAGTTTGAGTCTGAGCCACGGCAAGACTGTAGCATATATGTCAGACTGTACGATATGCAGTTTTGCAGAGACCTTAGTCACGACTGGTAATGTTGACTGGGCATTTTTCATCATCATTTGTGTTATTTTGACTCTGAAATAGTACTGCACAAACCCAAGCATGCCCTTTTCAAGGGCTAGTATTCATCACAAAGCATTTAAACACCATTGTTGATTTTACCCTACAATAAACTCTTTTACAATTCCATTATTTTCAGAAAAAAAAAAGACTCATATGTAGTGGAAACACTAGTGAAGGCTAGACACAAATGTCACAATTTAATTCAATTTCTATTCACAAGCTTGCATTCGATTCAATTCAAATTTCAATTCGATATAGATCTTTTTGGATATATCAGGTACAGTACATGTCAAATTTTTTGAAGGAAAAAAATCTTTAAAAAAACTAATGCTGTAAAATATACATGAGTCAACTAGTACTACATTACTATAATACTGAAGGTTAAAATTAACTGATGTGCATAAAAACACTTAACTTGCACTCAGTTAAGTTTTTATAATAATAAAGTTATAATACTAACTTTACAATTATATAATAATATTTCTACTCCAACTCGTTTTTTGAAATATAACCTAAACATTTAAATGGTGGCTGTAATAACCGGATTCATGCCAATTATAAATTAAATACTGAAGAACAGTATTTTTTTTTTTCATATGTTCCTCTCTATACTGTAAAAAACAATTTAATGTTGATCAAAATACATGTTGATTAAAAGCTTAAAATAATGTTATCCCGTTGCCTTAAAATTTTAAGTTCAGTCAACTCAAAAAAAAAAAGTTTAGTCAATTTAAAATGTTAAGTTTTACTAAGTGACAACTTAGATATTTGAGTTGATTCAACTTACAATTTTAAAGCAGCCGTGTAGCAAACACAGCCTTAAGTTTAGTCAACTCGAATATATAAGTTGTTACTAGCTATGTTTCCATCACTTTTTCAATGCACATTTTGAAGTATCAGAAACAAGGGATGGAAACGCCAAATTTTGAATAAAAATCCTTTAATTCGCAAAAAGTGAAGGTGGTTTTTGACTTATGCGAAAAAGGCTTAATGCAAATAATGGAAGATGGAAATGCATTTGCCGAATAAATTCCTCTATGCGCATCAAAAAAGTCATGTGACTTTGCGCTATGGAACGGCAAAACCTGACTAACCAGCAGGGTGATCTCGTTCCACAGCATCTGAAATATTGTTATGGTCATTCTGAAATGCCAGAGCAAAGTCTGTCATCAAAGTATTTTTGTACAATAGCCTCCCAGAACTTTCTTATACGACTGCATTCCCAAATCGCAGGCATCCACTTCTGAAAGCAATGGCCATGTTTATTTTGTTTTTTCTGCTCGCACTGAGGTGCAAGCAATGTATTAGGTATGAAAATTATCATATTTAGTGGCTTCTCCTACTTTTCTTAGTGATTTAGTGCCATCAGGAAGTGATGATTTTGTTTTCTTTGTTTGCAAATGTTTTATGCGATATTACACTTTTCCGCAACTTTGGATGGAAACCCAGCTACTTAGTACAACTTAACATTTCAAGTTGTTATTTGAGTTGACTGAACATAAAATTTTAAGGCAGTAGGTTAACAATTTATTTGAATCTGACTCAACAATTTTTTTTTTTTTAACAGTGTAGAGTTTTTTTAGTTGACTAACAAGTTTATTCTCAGCAAAAAAAATAAATAAATTCTGAGGTAAATTTGACGTTACGTGACATTGTTTAGAAACTGTTATACTGATGTCTTTGGTTGAAACACTTACTGATCGATTATGAGAGAGTATACAGATTTCGGTAAGTTGTACTCTTTCTTTTAACATACCTTTGGACGTTCATTCATGTTTTTTCGTTCTGAAACTGGCATTAAAGCAGAGAAGATGATTAGTTCACGTTTTTGCATTGCTGCTTCTCTTGAACTGAGGCGCTACAGCGATCTGTCACCAGGGTTGCCAGGTTTCCACTACAAAACCCATCCAATTGCTACTCAAGACTAGCCCAAATTTGGCCCAGTCATGTTCCGGGGGGTAAAATACACATTTTTGGCAGGGTTCCCCTGGTAAAATTTGCATTCCAGGAGCTAAATATTACGTTATTTGGGTCGCTTCAACCCGCAGGCATAAAAAACAACCTGCGATAACAGTGTTAAAGTGGCGCAATTCCGCGGAAAACCGCGGACTTGGCAACACTGTCTATCACTCAACATTAATCAGTGCCAAAATGCCATTTATTGTTTGAATACTGTAATAAAATGGACAGAATTTGAAATATAAGAATTTTTTTCTTATCAAAAGTAACAAAGCACAAAACTTAATGCGATGTATTTGATGGGAGGCAAGCTACAATTTTCCAGTCATTAATTGAAAAGAGGCTAGACTAATCAATTCTTGGGATTTAAGAACTGTTTATTGTTTCGTAAAAATGAGAATCAATTTAAATTGAGAAATCAATATTTTTTACCCAGCCCTAACTGAAATAGTGAAAGAATCTCTTATCAGTGTAGATCAATGCCAATGTAAAAAAGCAAAATAAAGAGATAAATATTATGTGACATACTCTATTTTAAGTCAGAAAAAAAACAAAGTTGTAAGCAAACAACTTAATTTCATGCTTTGTTTTTTATATAAAAGTCTCAGCTTTTAAATTAAGTGTTTTGAACTACGAAATTCAGCAATGAATATTGTTAGAGAAAGTTTTTTTAAGTTTATTAATTTGTAAGCACAATGCATGATGTTTATGAGTAAGCTATACTTTACATATTCAGACACAGTAGCTGGTGATTGTTTTCAGTTTGCGACATTAATCAAAGCTGAAACTTGTTTTCTATTTTGCCTAAGTTTCAGAGAACAAAGGCAGTGAGAATATTCTCAAAGAGCACTCAAAGCATTGCACAATTGTTTAATGTCTCCAGGCACCAGATATAGAGAAGCAGTCAATGGAACAAAAACAGGCAGGCCAATGACATTTCAGAGCATGACAAGGCACAGAATGTGCCAAAAGCACAAATAGCAGATGTCATGTCACTGATTTTTTAATGTGGCCAAGAAATATGCAACAAAGCCATACACATGCAAGCACAATCTTGCAACACAGGATATGAGCTATCCCTCCTTATGCAGACCTGACACACGGGATGATGAGGCCCATCTCTTTTCATTTAGATTTTGTTTTTAGCTTCATAAATTGCATTAGGCACTGCATCTCTCAGTACAGTGCACTGCTCTTATTAATGACTCAAGCCAAGAGCAGGGACGCTGTCTTCTGATTCGCTGTGTCTCCTCGAGGCACGACGCCCAAAGAGCAGGCAAAGCAAATTAATTGGATGAGCAGAAATGCAGACAGTGGAAAATTGGAGCTCTCGATCTCGTAATGCATTCATCATTTCTTTTTCTTGTTTTTGTGCTCACTGTTTCTTAAAAGTACGCTCACTGCAGTCTGCTCACAATCGCATTTCAATTTGTCTTCATTTGGACGTTCTTGCTTTTACATTCAAGGTTGCCTTTAAACTATTGATGACAAAAGCACTCCACAGATAGAAAACGGATAGCATTTGTTTCAAGTATTCAATAATGTGTAAAATACATACACACAGTTGCTTTGTGTAAATGCTTCTGTGAGGTTCTCGAAACAAAAAAATGTGAAAAAAAAAAAAATCATTAATTTATTTTTTAAAATAATTTTATGATGATGTGCAGAAAATTCACATATGACATATTCTTTTAAAATAATTATTTTATTAGTTAAATATAATTGTAATTATTATTTCACTATAAGATTGTTATCTTTAATCCTTTAAGTTTTACTTTAGTAAATTGGACCTGTGTGAAGGGCTGCAAGCATCAGACAGAGCCTCTGGTACGCTATAAGTTTTCTACTACTCCTCATAAGATGCTCAGGTTCTTGTACCAGCTGTGTACGATTGTGTGCTACAACAACAGCACACCTGAGGCCTAATTGGGGCAAATTATGTTTGCCTTTCCAATAATGTGCAGTAGCTCGCCTCTGGCATTTAAGTTGGTCTACTTTAAGCTCTGCCACAGACGTGGGTCATCTGTATCTAGCACGAGAACATGCAACATTTAAAACATCCTCATGCTTGCGTGAGTATAATGACATACAGATAAATGTGACTATAGAGGCACTCATACCCTTAAGAAAAAGAAGTTTATTCAAGTGTGCAATTAGTATACTTCTTTTAAACTAAAAATAGAAAGTAAACTTTCAATCTAAGTTTCAAGTACTTGTGCTTTATGTACTTCTCAGAGATATACTTAAACATTTATGACATTTAAGTATACTTGACGTATACTTAGGAAAATGTCTAAATATATTTAAGCTATACTATACTAAGTTCCGAGAATCCATGTTTTCGATTATACGGTAGGGGGCGCTATTACACGTCTTCTGTAAAGAACTTCCAAAACACAAGCGAAGAAGAAACCGAAACAACAGATGCTTCCACATCTAACACGATCATCAGACATAAAAAAAAATCATCAAAACTGTGTAACGGAATAAAATGTCAACCCATGAAGAGGTAATAATGACTGTGGTTTGGGGTGTTGATCAATTCCATCTACGTTTTAATTATCATTCTGAATCCAGTTCAGTCTTTTTTTCAGCATTTTGTTCAAAATATTGTTTCTTTCTTTCTTTTTTTTATTTATCCAACTTACTCACATTCGAGTGTTTATAAAAAAGCTAGAATGAAACTAGAATAAAATGTTTTTGATTACAAGCAGATGTCCTGTTCTTTCTTTTGATGTTATGTATGTTCAGATATTCATATAACAAAATATATACCAAAATAATACCTAATTAGGGACATAGTAGTATACTTAAAGTATGATGTAAAGTTCACTTAAAGAAAACTTATGAGTATACATGCAGTATGAAACTACTAAACTAGTAGTTTGCTGATGACACGCAAATCTATCTACCTTTTAAGAAAAATGATCCTTTGGCCATGAATGCTCTGTTGTCCTGTTTAGATGAAGTTAAATCTTGGTTATCTCAAAATTTCTTATCCTTAAATGAGGTGATAGTTTTTGGTCCATCAGAAAATATGAAGGCCTCTGATTTTGACCTAGGACCTTTATCAGCTTTTAGGTCCTCACAGGTACGAAACTTGGGTGTTCTGTTAGATGACACGTTAAAATTCGATAAACAAATTTCTACCGTGATTGGATCTAGTTTTTATCAGCTCCGCACACTTGCAAAAATCAAACATTTTCTCACTGACAAGACTCTGGAGATGGCCGTTTATGCTTTTATTACATCGCGTCTAGACTATTGCAACTCTTTATATTGTGGCTTCTCTAAATCTCAAATTGCCCGTCTTCAATTGGTCCAGAACGCCGCTGCCAAGTTTCTTTTAAAAAAGAAATAAAGGGATCATGTCACTCCGCTCTTGAAGGCCCTTCATTGGTTGCCTATCCAGTTTAGAATACACTTCAAAATTCTATTATTTGTTTTTAAATCGTTGCACCATCAAGCACCCATTTACTTATCTGAATTGCTGCACCAGTATACCCCCCTGAGAAGTTTGAGATCCTGCGACCAGAACCTCCTCTTAATTCCACATTCTAGACTCAAGCGTAGAGGTGATCGTGCCTTTTCAGTAATTGGGCCTCATCTTTGGAATGACTTGCCAGTTGAGATCAGAACAGCTCCTAGTCTGACTATCTTTAAATCACTTTTAAAAACTCATTTGTTTTCAATGGGCTATTAGGTTTTACTTTGCCTATTATATTTCTAATTTATGTGTTTTGTTTTTGTTTTTCTCTCTCTTTGGCTGTAATTGTGTGCTCCTAATTCTATGACGATGGTTCTAAGTGTAAAGCACTTTGGTCAGTCTTGCGGCTGTTTTAAATGTGCTATATAAATAAAGTAAACTTGAAACTTGAAACTAGTTTACTGAGACTATACTTCAAAGTGCTAAAATGCTAGTATTTAATTAGCAAACTATCAGTATACCTATAAGTTCACTTTTAGTATAGTTGCAGTACAAACTAAAAACTTAGATGTAAGCTAGTTGTGTACTCAAAGTTTACTACTGTTATACATGAAGTATACTTAAAAGTATACTTTTATATACTAGAAAGTGGGCCAATTTAGTCCCAATGAGTATTGAAATGGGACACTTACTAGTAAATTACCAGTACACTGATATTTGTATACTTACTACATAAAGTATACTTAAAAATATACTTGAACTTTACTTAAAGGAGAAGTCCACTTCCAGAACAACAATTTACAGATAATGTACTCACCCCCTTGTCATCCAAGATGTTCATGTCTTTCTTTCTTCCGTCGTAAAGAAATTATGTTTTTTGAGGAAAACATTTCAGGATTTTTCTCCATATAATGGACTGATATGGTGCCCTGAGTTTGAACTTCCAAAATGCAGTTTAAATGCGGCTTCAAACGATCCCAGCCGAGGAAGAAGGGTCTTATCTAGCGAAACAATCGGTCATTTTCATAAAAATAATACAATTTATATACTTTTTAATCTCAAACGCTCGTCTTTTTTTCCGGTTCATGACAGTTAGGGATCGTTTGAAGCTGCATTTAAACTGCATTTTGGAAGTTCAAACTCGGGGCACCGTATCAGTCCATTATTCCGAGTATGGGTCACCATACTTGGCCACACGTCACGTCCTTTCCTTTCCTTTCCTTATATGGAGAAAAATCCTGAAATGTTTTCTTTAAAAAACAAAATTTCTTTACGACTTAACAAAGAAAGACATGAACATCCTGGATGACAAGGGGGTGAGTACATTATCTGTAAATTGTTGTTCTGGAAGTGGACTTCTCCTTTAAGTATACTTAATAAAGTAAACTTGAAGTATACTATTTGGTAAGGGTAGGCTGCAGAAAGGATTTTGAGTAGGTTGAGCTGAAAATCACAATACGTTATATGTTATCATCTGCACTGCAGTCTTCTTGTTTGGTGGAAAAATATAGATTTGCACTTGTCTTATTTAAAGTGCAAACAAACACACTGAATTTTAGGCATGTTTTTCTTTCTAAAAATCCCCTATTGGAAAACTGTGTTCATTATCCTCATAAAAAATTAATAAGGAACTTTGGTAAGTTGATTTTGTTTACTACACTGTTAAAAAAAGACTGCTGTGGTTGCCAGAATAAGTCTGTTAAAGTGCAGCAAAATATAATACATTTTAAACCTGTGAATCCAACAGTCCTTTTCTGCTGAATTATCAAGGCCACACTGCAGCTAAAATCTGTTTTGACCTTTAACATATACTGACAACCACCATAACAACAGGCTGTAATGATAAAGCTACATAAGGAATTAAAGTTTATCACAAGCTGAGGTAAACAGGGAAGAGTGGGGTGATTTAAGCCTGTGGGGAAGTTGAGCCACTCCTGGTTTCCAGGCAACCTTAAACAAAATTGGTGATGTGACCACAAAAATATGAAGAGTTATCCATTTTACTCACTCTGTGATGAAGAGAGGCCCATGGAATAACTGGTAACTATATTTAAGTTCAAAAAACTGTGAAAGGTGTTTTTTTTTTATGTTCTAGGCTTCTTGTGTCTGAACAATTACAGACAAATCTGAAAATCTGTTTGTGCTTTAGGAATATAAGTCCATACTGTTAGCATAATGTTACCTTTAAATGGATGATACAAGTTTGTTAAAATGGTAGGAGTGGGGTAACTTGAGACAAAAGTCCTGGGGTTTATAATTTCTTTTGATTATAAACTATTATTTTACTGTATGATATTTCATTAATTTAAGACCAAACATTTTCATTTTGCTCTCCGTTTTGAACTTGATTTAGTTCTGAAATTTTTAAATAGGCCTTGTTTATGAAAACTGGCAACTGAAATTTTATGAAACTGTATTTCCCTGCAATATATATTAGAATGAGTACTATTAGCCCAGTTCTGTCAACTGCAGTCCATTTTATTTATTTATTCAATTTGAACTTTATTTTGTTCTGAAATTGTTTAATAATTTAGAAAATGCCTTCAAAGTTGTGCACTGTATCTTTAAACAAAATGTTTAAGAAGTCATCCATCCATCACATTATCCAAACTGATTAATCCTTATTAGGGTTGCCGGAAGCTGAAGCCAAACTAAGCATCTTGAGCTACAGGAGGGAAAAGTCCCTGCATGGATGGCCAGTCCATCACAAAGCTCACACATAGATTTTAAAAAGACATTTTTATTAAATTTCTCTTTCTTTCATATAGCAGGAGGTGAAAATGTTCAGTTTTGCTTCAGCATAATCACTGGTATAGTTTAATTCCATGTGGTTCAACTTACCCTCTCCCTAGGCTCAATTTACCCCTCACTGGGGGCAAGTTGAGCCAAGAGACCACATTTTACTGGAAAGCCATAATTTTTGAAAGCAGTTCCAAAGTTATTATTCTGAAGGATGCGCCATGTCCTGAAATGTATGAGTAAAAAATGGCTCAACTCACCCTACTAATAGAAGGTTTACTGCGTCATACACTGTAAAAAAAAAATAAAATAAATTAAGGTAAATAAAACGGCAGCTGTGCTTACCAGAATTTTACCATAAAAATACGGTAGCAACATTTTAAGTTTTACCGTTTTAACTTACATTTCATATGCCAACCTATTGAAGTACTGAAATCTGTTGTGTACTTTTGTAATACACTGATAACCATTAAAAGCAGGTGGTGATGATGAAACATAGCCCATCACAAGCAGCTTTTAAATATTAACATATATAGAAGGTGCACAATGTCATGCACACAAATGGTAACACACATGAAAATGAAATAATGCAATAAACATTAATTTAAGAACATTAGGCTGGATTAGATGTAACATACAACCCTGATGTACAAAACTGATAAGAAATAAACAGATATTTCAACAACAACAACAAAAACATCAAACTTGAAATGTAACGCAGGGAATTCTGGGAATGTCAATTTACATTCTCTTTTCCAAAAACGGCATGCTACCGTAAAATTTCATGTAATGTCCCGTACAGTTTTTCACTCTATATAGTAGGGGAACTTACCATTAACCATTTAACAGGTTTTTACTGTTGCATTTTTACAGTCTTTTACCGTTAAAACCATGGTTATTTTTTACAGTGTACATACAAATACAAAACACATAACACTAAAATAATGCAATAAACATGAATTAAACAACACGAGTTGTAATATAAAACCCTAATATATATAACCGATTTAAGAATCACATTCAAATAAAAAAACACAAAATGTGAGCAATCACACAAGGAGTACTGGGAATGTCAGTTTACCTTTTTTTTTTTTTTTACTGTAAACTATTGGATAATATTAATTTTCACTTCCACAAACTGTACATTTAACAGTACTGTGTATACTGTAAGGTTAGATCTATTAATTCTTCACATTTTCAGTCTTTTACAGTTGAGATTACACTCATTTTTCACAGTGTACACTAAACCGCACAAGTGTACGACACATTGCTGAGTGTATCTGTCATTTGCATCATCCTGTATGACACACTAAACGTGACAAGTACTCAAGTCTTAGTAACTTGTCATATCAGCCAATGAGTTAGCAGAAGACTAATGATGCTCTTCCAGTACCATTGCACCGCTCATGGTCTTTTTATCTTGCTTATGACAGATGTGTCCATCATGAACTATTATAATAGGTCGTTCTCCAGATCAGAAAATGAGACCAGCAGCAGTCTCCATTGAAGAGCTGAATGTATTAGGCTACCTCAATGTAATATAAACGCTAAAATTGAATCCCCTCTTAGACAGATACTGTAGTCTAACAAGCTAAGCTTGCTTTGACTGATGGAGAACAGCAATGCAAATAGTGAAATGCAAATTCATAACCCAATACAAATAAAGCGAATTTGCTAGATGAAATCAATAAAGGGGAAGCGATCCGATCATTATCATGGGTAAATAAAGGGGACGTGAATGACGGTGCATCTGAATAGCGAACAAGAGACAGATTGTGCCTCTATCTGAGTTGTTGTCAGGATAATTACAAACTTCCTTTTGCCCACTGAGGCTTAGCACAAGTGACAGAGTGAGCGCTCTCATCTCTCATTCTGTTTTCATTCCGCCCGCCCTCTTTTTCATCAGCAGCATCAATTTATTATCAGATAAACAAAAACGTTATTTTCGCTCATTACGTTACCATCCAGGATCTGCTGGGACGATCATTCAATTGAAAGTTGAAATATTAATGTAATCAATGGCAATTCATTGAGGGATGACAATATAATCAAAAGCATTTTGAGGAGAGAAGCAAAATTATTGTATTTACACATCCTTTGTTCTTTCAGCAAATCACACAACAGAGAGGGAAAATGCCACTCGATGAAGCTTTTCTTGATTGATCAAAACACACACACACACACACACACACACACGGTAAGTCCAATTACACACTTTGACACTGCTGGCAAGCTAACAACTGAAATTTTGTGTTGCTTGAAAAGGCTCATCATCATATTAATGTTTGAACAGATAAAATACGGCATATTCTGCTGCGGCCCAAATTCCCACTGCTGAGTATTCATTCAAACAGAGAGAAAAGAATCTCAAAGCGAAAAATCTCAGTTTTTCATTACACGTTTTTTTCTGATTCTTTTCAGATTTACTATTCACTCCTCTCCTGACACACAGTAATATATCCAAGGCAAGTGCTGAATATAAATCAAGTGTTTCTTCACTGAAATATGATAATTTGTAAATTAGTAATAATTGGAACTGAGAAAATGTGGGCTGCTAAATGATTGTCGAAACCATATGTGCATTAACAGAGAGAAGCACATTGACTTCACCTTAACCTCACACACAAGTCCCATCTGTACAACAGATAGGGTATTAAAAGCTAGAAAATATAATGAACATCTGCCAGAATATTTAATTGAGATATTTTCGGCATGCCTTAAAAATGAAGGAGATCTCTTCTCTTTCACTTCTGACTTCAATGCAGATGCCTGGCTATGTTACTGTAATACAGTATGCTGTCTTACATTTTGATGGACTTGGTATGCTTTTGCATTTGAGAGATTTATGTGGGCTAAATTGTACGAATTCTAACCAGTTCCCTCACTTATACACGCACGCACACACACACTTCCTTTCTGGTGATGGAAATCAGCTCTTGCCATGGAAATGGCCCATTATCAGGACACTGTGCCATTTATGCATGAAACCTTCACGACTTTTTAATCATTTCATATGAAAAGGTTACTGCTGAATTTCCAAGAAATCATATTTTCCCTCCTGAGGTCTAAAGCAGCAGGACTGTTAACAGCATATACATAGTACACTGTCATACAAATATGCAAAACTTGTACCTTTAGGGGTACAACAGTTTGTCACTGGGGCAGTACCCTTAAAGGTGCAAAGCTGTCCCTTATCTACCCCTAAAAGTTGCATGTTAGTACCTTAGAGTAGTAATATAGAGCCTTAAGGTACTAGGGGAGAGTGGGGCTCTCCCCTAATTTCACACTTATCTAATACAAATATGTCGCTTTGTTTCATAATTACAGTGTATGCATTTTTCATTATTTACCCCAAAAGAATGGAAGTGAAATGTGACAACACATGACAGCTCTAAATATTATCTGATCTACTGAAGAAAACAAATATGCAAGACAAACTAAAATATTTTGTCAATAAAATTGTTAACTTTTTCAAATAATATAATAATGCTTTTTAGGTATTAAAATAATCTAATTCTGGAGTTTGACAATGAACACATTGCAACCATGCTTGGGACAGCCCTGATCGCAACCCACAGCTGTTCAGCAAATTGATAAACACATTCAGACCTTCAGAAAAAAAAAAAAAAACCCACAGAGATGAACACAACACTCCCCTCCCTCCACACACAGCTCTCATAGAACATGAGACACATAAACAAAATGCTTTTACATTTCATTCACTATTAAGTTCTGCATATTAAACAGTCTTTATTCACCTGTTTCTTAATAAAATTCATAAAAGTAAATAGTGTAAATTACATTGCTAGTGTTATAGAATAGCGTAGTTTAATAATAGCAGGGCACATTGTAACACAGTGTTACAAAAGATTCAAAAGATTTTTGAATTTTGGTGCATTTTTTTCTCTATATAGTGTTGATATGGCAGCTAGTAAATACTGTAAATTTGGTTATGCCAACGTGTGGAAATAGTTAAACCACGTGTGTTACAACTAACCCCGTGTTAGTTTGTGCCCTGCGGACCCCTACTCAGGGCTAAATATGGTACAAAGTAAAACTTTAAAATTACTACTCCAAAGGTTTTATGCCACTAAAAGTACAATTTTTGCTCATTTTCTGAGAGTGTATTGCCACAATATTACTCAGTACATATTTACTGTAAATACAGGGGTTGGACAATAAAACTGAAACACCTGGTTTTAGACCACAATTAGTATGGTGTTGGGCCTCCTTTTCCATCATTTAGTCTTGGGAATGACAAATACAAGTCCTGCACAGTAGCCAGAGTCATTCCTCATGCAGAACAGTGGCCAGGTCACTACGTGATGATGCTGTAGGAAAACGTTTCCTGACTCACTCCTTCAAAACACCCCAAAATGGCTTAATAACAGATCTAGTGACTGTGCAGGCCATGGGAGATGTTCAGCTTCACTTTCATGTTCATCAAACCACTCTGTTGCCAGTCTTGATGTGTGTATTGGTGCATTATTATCCTGATACATAGCACCACCTTCAGGGTACAATGTTTGAACCATTGGTTCAGTGGTTCAAATCTGGTGGTATGTGCAATCAATAAGATTGGCAACCAGTCTATGCAAATATAGCCATGAAACCTCCAACACTATATTGGCCAGTGTTTCAGTTTCATTGTCCAACCCCTGTATATAGTCACTATATACCTGTATTGACCATAATTGTGATATTTAAATAATGAAATATTGTGTTAATTAAGGGTGTTGCACTATGTCAGTATTGGCGATATTTGAAAATGAATAGTACACATACATAGGACACGTAATAATCCAACGCCAGCGCCATTATGCAGCATTAAACTGCACGTGTGATTTGTTTCATTCATACTCGACACTAAAGATACATACCAACTGTATTAATTAAGATATTAGTCTAAGATTTTACCTACCTGACCAGAAATGATAAGAGCAAACACGAATGTTGTCAAGATTCTTGCCCTGGAAATCCCAGTTCGGTTTGGCCAACCACAAATGCCTTTTGTTCCTCAGACAGTTTTTTGCACTCTTCTTCTTCATTTGTTATAACGTTTGGCAGTCTGTAGTGCTCGAAATGTTTTTCACGGGTCCGACCGTTTAGTACAGCCCAAACTGCTGCCAATATGGCCGATTGATGACACATCATTAAAACACTCTATATACTGTAAAAAAAAAAAAAAAAATCGGTTCACACAAGGAAGTTATTTCAAACACTCGAGCAATGACATAATGCAAGTTTGGTGTAAAAATATGTAGTTATTCTCATAAATTTTCTTACTTTGACAGTGTGCTAAACCCTACACACACACACACACACACACACACACATATACATACATCACCTGTAAATATGTACAGTACTGTGCAAAAGTCTTAGGCCACTAGTATTTTCATCAGCTAAAAAATGGTTTAAAGTCAGTTAAAGTCAGTCTTTTGCTGTAGTGTGTCAGTATCACAGTTTACATTTCTAAACATTCATTTTGCCATTAATTATAATAATCCAGTGAGATTTTTGTATGGAGCACAGGCTGTTGTCATACTCCTTGTGCAAACATCTCACTAGATTATTACAATTAATAGCAAACAGAATGTTTGGAAAAGTTAACCAATTTTAGCTGGTGAAAATACTAGTGGCCTAAGACTTTTGCACAGTACTGTATATATATATATATATATATACGTGTGTGTGTGTGAGTGTAGAGTTTATATTATATATATATATATATATATATATTATATATATATATTATATATATTATGCCAATACATCACATTATCAAGTCAATATTCTTGACCAGGTCAATGTGAGGAAACAACTCTAAAAGAAACTTGCTTCTGTTTGAAGTCTGAATTTAAAAAAAACAATAAATAAATAAATAAATGAATGATGAATAAATAAAAAAAAGATGCTAGGGAGAGCAAACAATTTTTATAGTAGAAAATGTCACAAGAGATGATTCAGATGAATTTCAAAATTATTATCCTATAAAATCCATTAACATCTAATGGTGATGAATGGTGACATGCTGACACTTAGAATCAAATTATCATTTGATTTGAACATTTCTTTCACATTTCACTGAATCTATCAGTTCAGAGTTAAATATATCCAATAATGTGATTATGTTCACTACATGTGATTTCTTCTGCATCTCTATAAAATTAATCAAATACTCATACACTTTTTTTTAGAAGATTGAATCTGACTGGAAAACTAGTTACTAGAATATTACCTTTTTTTGTTTACTGTAGCTGATGTAAATGTAGTAATGATTACATGAAAAAAAAAAACACTAACAGTTGTCCATGCAAGTATTTTAAATATATTTAGTATTATACTCACCTTTTCAGGATGTTTCAGTGTCTTTGGCCCGAGACATGCTGGGACAGGCTCCATCTCTTTCCTTCCACGACCATAAAAAAGATAAGGCAGATTTATAGGGATGGATGAGTGTATTATATTTTCATATGCTCATACAAATACTACAATTCGTTTCTCATGCTCACTCAGGGGAAGCTAAACAAATGTTTGAATAATAAAGCTTTATGAGCAGTATAATGCAGTACTTTGTGCTACAAATAATACAGCAGAAACATTATCAAGCATCAGCTCAATATGATTTTTTTTTGTTGCCAACATATAATTTAATATCAATTCATTCAAAGCAATATTCTGCTCACGCAATCCTAAAATAATCAAATATGAGTTGCCATCAAAATGAAACCGAAACAGTGAGCTAATCTAACTAAACCGTAATCTTATATTCATTCTGATAAATATCTCTTGCAGTTGGAAGGCAGCTTATGGATAGTTTCTTGACGGGCATCTTTTCGCAATTACAGAAATGGCTTCAATACCCGAGGCAACATATTCTTTGAAAAGGCCTGATTAAATGTCAGCAATTTGAGTTAGCCATTTAACTGCATTGCTTTGTCTGTTTTGTCCTAGTTAATCATGTTTTCCATCCCAGAATGCTACCCTGCTTTAATAAAAATGCGTTTGAGTTATGAATAGAAAAGGAACAGGAATTTTCAAATGAAAACAGCCCTCTGCTATTGAGGGTTCAACAGGGCCATAATCAAAAAAATACTTTCTAATTACTACGTTTTAGTCTCATATTATTTTTCATGTTCCATCTTACAATGCCTGTAGCAGTGCTTCAAGAAGGATACCAGAGGAAAGTAAAGATATTTGTTGATCAAGTGTATAAAATTCGCAAAACACTTTGTTTCACTCTTAACATGTGGCTTAGTGCTGGCACAGTGGATTAAGACTTAAAACTGAAGCTTGATCTCGCTTTGTGCGCTTCTCTTAATTAGAGCAGCATGTCACTGAACTGAGGCAACTCCTTGCATATAAGCAAAAAAAAACTCAATGAAATTTTCATAAACAAACTGTGACACTCTAATTTGTGTTGCAGAGATTGTTCTAGTGATTTTGATTGTTCTGCATCACACATTAACTCAATAAAAGGGTGCTGAATGTTATCACACTTGGCATTCTAAAGTCAATATGTTTTCTCCTTAATTAGTCATGTTTTAAAATCTGATTACAGTAATTTAATTCATTGTGTGTGTGTCATACACACACTAGGGGACTTATTGAGGATTTTTTTTTTTAGTCTGGAAAGCAGTGACAACTGTATTGTCATCTGTGATTACAATTATTGTAAAAAGTTGTGTGGGAATCATACAGGTTCACTCAAATGGTTTATCTTCCACTCTAATGGTCTTGTAGCGAATTAGCTCAAAAGGGAAATGTATATAAATAATTACAATTAATTATGATTAATTACAATTATTTATATCAGCTGCCAGTAGTAACTGTAGCAGAATTAATTTTCCATCAACTAACATGTTCATCCAGCAAACATTCAGCAAATTTTTATATCAATTCTAAGATATGATATTTTATTGGCCACAGCAAATAACTTTCTTAAAGTACTACTGAATTGGAGCATGTAGCTTGAATCGGAATCGTAAAGGGACATTAATTTTGCAAGGCAGAAACAGAATCAAAACTCATGTAATTTGTGCACAAGAGTTTTATTAACGAAGGACTAACACATAACTAATCTAAACAAACAAACATTACTTCACTCATACATGGGGGAACGGTCAGTGAAAAGCCATTAGAGAGACAAGAAAATGAAGCTATGAAAGGAGTCAGTTAACCACCTGAGTGAAACCATCAGTGCTGTCTACAGCTTATACTAAACCTCTGTTTTGTTTAGTTAGATGTACGATACTTGCATTGCCTTGGTCGTTGAACAAGTGTCCGAATGCAGTCTCGGGTGAAAGTCTTGATGGTTTGGAGCAGTGGTGGTTTTGGGATCGCGATCACATTCTTCCGGGTCCGAAGACTGATGAACTCGATGGTGACTGGGAGTTTCTTCCCATATGAAAAGTGAAGAAGAACCAAGAGCTGAGAGGGACCCAGCTGAAATCCTATGATCTTTGGGGAATGTAAAGACAAGGCCGTAAGTCCTGGCGCAACTTAGAGAAGTCCTGACGAGTTCTAGCTCATCCTCCTCATCCTCTTAGGTTCTAAAAGAACTCATGTGAGACGAGTGAAGAAAACTAAAAAAACGCAGAAGAGAGAAATGTCTGTTTGAGGACATTTCTATGAAGATGAATTCCAGGGTTGAGTGAAAATGTCTGGCTCTTTGTGGTTGAGAGCCACAGCTCTATATGACCCACCAGGCATGCCCCATGCCGGCTCAGGCTCCCTGTGAGTTCCTCCACATGGGCAGCAATCGGAAGATTTTGCAGAAGAGAGTGGGTTAAGAAGAGAGAAAAATGAAGCTTGTGGGATGCATTTAAGGTCTCTGGAGGTCCAGGAGGTCTGAGAGCCATTGGTGACTTTCACCTTTGGAGGCAAAGTTTATGACTCTTTGTCTGTGAGCGTGGTATTTTGCATATGTAATTCGACTGGGTGTTGATGCAAAACTACTAAGGATTTTTAAAACACTAAATATGTTGTGAAGGTATCAACATATAATATACACCATCATTTAGATCATTAAAATACAAATTCAAAGAGACCAAATATGGCATAGGTAAGTTATACTTCTAGTCATCTATCATAACAAATGCATAATGAAAAACACAAAATTACAGTAATACTATGCACAATGACTTGGGGCTATGCGTGACAGGAAGGTCAAAGATAGGTTTGTTTGTGACTGAATAAAAGTATTAATTTCCTGTAGCATTATGTTTCTGTTTTAGAGAGATTTAGGTAGGGGAAGATTCTCTCTACATACTTGTAGGTCGTAAAGTTTATCTGATCTGGCCGAGGTATTCTGATTGCCATGGTAACCAGGGGCCTGGTGGGCTATTAGAGACGTCCCGGCAGCCAGTGTTGTGGATTGAGTGAGGGGGTCTGTGATTATTTGTTAATTCAATGAAACATTGATTTAGTAAATCGAATGAAAAATTGTGTGTCTGATTGGCCCAAACGCTACAGTCTGCATTGCCTCGGTCTGCTATGAGAACAGGTAACTTTGTGTGGTGCTAGGAAATTCATTTATTTTCGGTTGTTTGAAAGTCATAAAGCCTGAATTTTACATGTAGACATGTCAAGGGTTTCTTTGTCTTCTTCAGTCCACTCAGCTTCAGATGAGGCTCTTAAAGAGGTGTCTTTTAATATTCAAAACAGTCAAACAATGACGGTGTTAAAAAACCCAAGGACTGACCATTAATGTTTTGCGAAGGGAGAGAGAGAGACGGAGACAGAATGACCAAAAGAAATATTTTTCAGATATTTTGCTGAGATACCTAGCATAAATGTTCTTCTTTCTTTCTTTTTTAAATGTCTTTTTTATGACCAGTTAAATGTTTAACTGTCAAAATAAACATGATTTTTTTTTCTCTTTTAGTTCCAGGACCTAGCTAGCATGTTGGTTCCTAAAGAACCAATTTCCCCATCTGGCCGTTATTCTGGTTGCGTTCGCACCAGTAACAGGAACTCTGAAGCGGCCGACAGTGACGTCTTTTCTCCTTTTATTCGCGACATTTACAAACGTCAACAACCAGTGAATGGAGGGCGCCGTGAACGGAGCTGTTGCATGTCTTGGGTTTCGTGATAACGGAAATGGAATGTAAACTCACGATTGAAGAGCATGAAAATCTTACTAAATATCCTGTGACAGCTTGCAGTGTTACATATTATCGAGATTCGAGGCTGAGAAAGGACACAAGGCTGCAGAGAACAGGTAGGCTAGCTAAATGCCATTATCGCTGTTTTCCATGTTTGTGGAGTAAATATTTTTACAGGACTTTTTAAAAAATGCCGGGTAGCCGTTTGTATTGTATGCATTTGGCCAATCAGCGTACACTTATTTCACTGGTAGTTCCTATAGAACTGTTTTAGACCCTAATCGTAAGTAGGAGCTAATGTACTTAGCCCCCAAATTCCAACAACCAAAGTACGTTCCTAGTTCCTGTGGTGAAGCACGCCAAAAAGCGAGTACTTCGTATAAAAAGTTTCCTCCGATGGAAAACCCCTGACAGCATTAAATCCCTAGGAACTCAATGCATTCAAATTCACGATTAATTGCATACAAAATAAAAGTCTAATATGTGTGTGTGTGCTGTAATTATTATGTATATATAAATACACAAAAGATACATTTAAGATAAATATATTACTTACGTACAAAATATTTTTATTTAATACTTTAATTTTGTATGCGATTAATAGCGATTAATCGTTTGACAGTCCTAATTCAAATGTACTCACACTCAGGCCATACAGTTTTTTCTTCATTAGAACAGATTTGAAGAAATTTAGCATTACATAATTTGCTCACCGATGGATCCTCTGCAGTGAATGGGTGCCATCAGAATAAGAGTCCAAACATCTCGATAATACACAACCTAGTTCATCTCTTATTGCTGTGTGAAGTGAAAAGCTGCATGTTTGTAATAAACAAACTCATTAAGATTTTTAACTTTAAACCCTTGCTTCTGGGTCCTCCATCTATATTACTTTCTTCTGTCAAACTGTTGAATATTTTTAATCAGATTTGGAGATTTTTGGATTTTCTGTTGTACCTCTGTATTCCTGTTCATTAATCATCATCATCCTCACACATCTTATAAATCACAATGAGAAAAAACACCTACGGAAACACTATTATTCTATGTCACATATGAATGAATAGCAGATTCCCCCTGGCAATTTTTATGTTAATACATTAACTAAAAAGTGCTGAGTATATAACTTTGTCCAGCTGTCATACATGCCACTAAATCTCTCTCTCCAACATACAACGACCCTCATTTCCGTTCAACACACGTTTACCAGAAATTAAACTGTTAATTTGCCAGCTCCACGGGAGGAAAAAAGCTGATTTCCTTTTCCAGGCCTGAACTTGCAGGATAGGGTATGAATTAACAGCACGGCGACAAGCGGAATATGTTATGAGCCAACTTTAATGGGAATATGGGGTTACGGCGCTGTGAAATTGCGTAAGCTTCCAGTTTATAAAAATGTTCTCTGACTGGTAAAACCCTGCCAGAATTCAAAATAACGTATTGGACATTAACTGCTTTTAGAGACTGCGGATATTTTGACACATTATCCACTCTGGTGATAGCGGAAAAAGCAGCATGACCAGATCAGATGTTTAAATTCATGTCTTGCCCAAAGTTGCTCAAGTATACCGAGGCACAGCTTCTTGTCTTTTTCCAGAGACAGCAGATAGCAGTGCGAGTTTGAAATTTATAGTGAAAGCCTGGAGGTGAACCATCGGTTCAGTTTGTCTAATCTAATTTCCTGTCACACCAGAATAGCATTTTAAGAACAACATAGGATGCAATAAATTATAGGGATGGTACTGTTATTCTAGCGGGTTAACAGTGCGGTGTTATGATACTCTGCATGGAAATAATGTAGGCCAGGTGTATTGCTAAAGCAGTTAGCAAATCCATAAACTACAAACAAGATTTACAGTCTAAGATTTTTCACAGTCTAAGAAACAGGAATGGAAAAATGTGATTATGAAGATGTGCGACTGTGAAAATGCCTGAAACTGAACTTTCTGGCACAACTGCACTGTTTTTTCCCCTCAGTTATCTTACACCTATGCAACAGTGCTCATGTTTAAGAAAACTTTCCAACTTTTCAGATTTTCCCTTGAGTTTGATATGCAGGGCTTACAAGGTAAACCTATAGTCCTACCTGCAATCTGTTTGCAAAGCTTCACCACAGCCTACTTTAACGCTCCTCTTCCATAAATTCACGAATATGAGCATGAATACTTAAAAATATAGCTTAATATTACATGCCATATGTGTAAGAAATAATCGATCACACAGAAAACATTCAGAGGTTTATAAAATATAATGCACGCTGTTGTTTAAACTAAGGCATTGTTATTCTGAGGCTGTGAATTTTATTTGTACACGTCTGACACTGCTTAGATTCCCCTGAATCCCAGTGTGACAACAGCATAAAAAAAATGAACAGAAGCAAACACTTTCTGTGGTTGGAGGGAGTGTCAATGCATCCAAAATAAACTTCTTTAAGTAAGTGGTTAGTAATAACCTTCTAATTTAACTATACATGAAAAAATTTAAAGAGATAGTTCACCCAAAAATAAAAAAAAACTGTTATTAATTACTCACCCTCATGTCGTTCCAAACCCGTAAGACCTTCATTCATCTTCAGAACACAATTTAAGATATTTCTGATGAAATGTAAGAGCTTTCTGACTCAATGCAACTACCACATTCAAGGCCCAGAAAAGCAGTAAGAGCATCGTTAAAATAGTTCATCAGTGGTACAACCGTAATGTTATGAGGTTATGAGAATAATTTTACCATTTACTTTGCGGTTATAATCCATGGAACATCTTCCACTCAGCTGCAGTTTTCTAACACAGCACAATAACTTGTAGTTTTTGAATATCAACATTTGATCCTAATTTGACTGCTTTTGGAACTATTTTCACTGAAAGACTGAAAATAAACAAAATACCTAGCAAAAAAGTTGTGTTTGAAATGTCAGCATCGATCGCCATTGCTTCAGTATCCACTTCACACTCATCAAACATGACAGCAGATTAGCAGTTTATTGATTATGCTTTAGGTATTTGGTTACATGTGGTTTATCTGCAAACACCCTTAAGCAACATTTTAAAGGTCACAGGGTCACAGATACTGTTTCTACATCATTTTAATACTGTATGTTCAACACAATTCACTGTAGTACTACAAAGTGCATTCTTACGCATTGTGCTTTTTGAAATCCTTAAGCTCTCTTTTTTTGTTTCCAATTCTTAGACCTTTCATTTACTTATTCAACTTGAATAGAGCCACACCAAGTAAGCTTGCAAGTGGATCATGTTTAAATGCACTTTAAAGGGAAAATTAACAAAGACGACAGTTCAGCACTACAAAGAAACAAGTACACTCTCAGAAAAAGACGTACAAACTCTCACTGGGGCAGTATCCTTTTAAAAGATATTAAAATGTACACTTGCCTACAAATATGTACCATTTAGGAGTAAATAAGGCAGAAAGATGTACCTTTCAGCTTTTGTACCTAGGGTACTGGCCAAGTGACAGCTTTGTAACTTTTTTTTATCTGAGAGTGTAGGGCAGGCCTGGAGGTGTTTGAAAATGAATAAGGATCTATAGAAAACTAGTGTGTATTTCTCCGTTATTTCACATTTTTTCTTATTAAATGATGGTCCCTGAAGAAGCACTGCTCTCTTTTCAGGAGATATCTTGGCAGTCGTATTTGCAAACCCATTTGAGGATTTTAAAGGTGTAAGCGGAGGGCCATTAGTGGTAATGCAACAACAAATGCTTGACAACTAAAATGCTCTCCCGTCTCTGTGGACTGGTCATATGGTTTCAAACGTAGAACTTTTTTTTTTTTTTTTTTTGCCTTGATTGATAAATGATAATGGAGTCATTGTGGACTGTGCTGCATGAATTGTGATCTAGCATATAATACCTTAGAGTTTTGTGACTTGTGTGGCTATTTAATATAAGACTTAAATCATTTTCACTTCTTTTGACACCATCAGGCACTATCTGACAAAGAACAGACAAGCGCTTTATCCTTAGTGGTGAGCGATTCAAAAAGAAATACTGTTTTCCTCCAGCTCTTTTTTTCCTTGTCGGTTCCTGTGTCAGCACTTAGCCAGTAGAGAAGCGAAGGGTCTTCGGTATCCTACGGCACTTTTGTGAAATTATGAAAAAGTCAAATTATAGGGGTGGGATTATAGCTTTAAATAAATAATTAGATTCTCAATTTGCAGAAGACGATGTTCAAATTTAAATGAAAAGATTTTTTATTCCCTTAGGGAGGGTATGGAATTCATTTGACATTTTCTATGCTGACACAGAAAGACAGAAGCACCCTATCCATGCTACTGGTGTGACTCTTCTCCAGTGTATTTTTTATGCGGTCAAAAAAAAAAATGTGGAAAAAAGACGAAAGAAGAAAGAAAATGTTGTCATTATTTTGTCAACTGGAATTTTAAAAGAATTTTCACACAGAACTTTTCCATAGAATGACAAATCACAGGCTGTCAAGCTCCAAAACGACAAAAATACTATAAAATCATTCCATATGACTCATACAATATGTTCCAAGTGTTCTGAAACTCGCTGATGTTACTGCACAAAGATTCTGTTCGTCGCAGTACAATCCTGACCTAAATCAACACTAATTTTAAGTTTTGATTTTTTTTAACACCCTTGAAATTTCAACATCCTTCTTGCAGTTTATTATATATCATTTAATATAATTAAAAGCTAAACCCAAAACTCAACCAGCTTGCAATATGACAAGGCTGCACATAATAAGCAGCACAAAAGGCTGAAAAAAGACCACAATTTAATGTGCTGATGGTAAGATAGCTGCCTGATACTGAGAGCTGAGGACAACCAACATGACACTCTCTCTGATTCAGCTTTAGTCATGTGGAAAATTAAACAAAGAAAGGAGCGGCAGTCAATGCAAATGCCGCTAGGGGATATTTCAACTTTGGAGGAGGCAGAATCAAATTCTCATTTACTGCAGATTTTCGAGCTTAATAATTCCAACGCTCTCTTTCTCCCATTTGATCTGGTTTATGATTTTTTCTTACTTTTATCTTTCATAAATTTGGAAACAAATAATTGTACATTTGCAGATATATCACATGGCTATTCAGCCTAATAAAGAAATACATAACCATGATGAAATATTAATCTGAGTTCAAATTATTTTAGAATTGTACCTGTATATTATCTTACAGCTTTTGCTAAGAAAAATATGTCCATTACAATGTATGAAACTATCAGTAACAAGCCAAACACAGAGTTCGTTTTAACTAGTCACTACCCAGCCTGATGGAAATACCTTACCAACCCCAAAATGTAACTATTTTACGAGGAAGGCCTACCCCTTAACCCATACTTATTTATTTTTTGTTTATTTTTTTTTTTTAAATACTCATGTGCGAAAACAAGCAAGTTGCCCAAGATATACAGTCAAACCAAACTTTATTCAGACACCTTTAACATTTTTCACATTATCACAGTTTATTTGCTATATTTTGGAAAATGCTAATAAAATATAAGAATATAGTTAAACTAGGGCTGGGCGATATGGCCAAAAAATTATCACGATAATTTGTTTTCATATCAGTCGATATCGATAATTATCACAATAAATGTCAAATTTTGATTTCTTTCAAGTTTAAGGGCAGATTTTTGCTACAATGTGAAAGTTGTAAAAATCAGACAGTTAAAAGTGGCTTTAAAATATTCTTTATGATCAGAACATGACAAACACTTAATGTTTTTTAAATTCTTTAAAGGAAAAAAGTAATTTTTCCTTAAAATACATATCTTAACAAAAAAAAATAAATAAATAAATAAAGAAATAAAATTCTTAGTTTTGCATGCTTTAATGAGTAATATTGTTTCAAATAACAGGTTTGAAACAATATTATTAATAATTATTAATAATAATAATTATTATTATTATTATACAAATTATTAATAATAATAATAATAGCTTGAGTTCGGATGCAGATGTAGATTTATGTTCATGATCAAAATCAGTAATATCAGTAAAAATTGTAGCAACCTCATTTTTATATGGTGAAATTTAAATATTCTGACTGAGGTGTTTTTTTTTTTTTTTAATTAACTATTTTTCTATAGTATTATTATCCATAGATCATAATAACAGTTTAAACCACAAATATAGCACCTCAATAGCATGGTAAAAATGCAATATGGTTCTTAGGTATTTGTATGAAAAACAGTAGTCTAAATACACTTAGTATAAATGCATAAACGCTATAGCTTAATCACAAAAAATGCTGTAATTATATTTCATTACTCCTCCTTCAATACGTTTAATACATGTCTACATTAATAATATAATAAAATTCAACACAAACATACCCACATTTCTGACCACTGTGCAGTTAGTGCTACTACAGTAAATCTATGGTAAATGATGGCGATTTGTGGATTCTCGAGCGAATGAACGCATCTGTTCTAGTAAGTTCGCGCCGTGTCAATTTAAATTGATCCAAGCGGATAAACTTTGAACAGCGCCATTTTGTTCCACCTTTGCCGCATAAATATTGTATCGAACATCGAACAACTCTGGTTATCGTTTATCAAGGAAATTCATATCGCACGATAATTATCGTTATCGATTTATCACCCAGCCCTAAGTTAAACTGTGTCAGAACAAATTCATCTTGATAATGTCAGATAACTTCGATAGAAAGGTATGTAATGGATTACTATTATCCAAAAATTCAGACAACTGTTAGTATGACAATGTTTACACAACTATGAATACCTTTGTTGATCAATTACCAAGTAATGCTTAATTTTGTACAGTCTGTGATGTAAAAAGGTCGCATTAGCAATTAAGAAAAAAAAACACTTAAGCAAAACATGGTCATGGTCAAAGTGCCTGAATAATTTTTGGTCCCAAATTTTTATAAATTTTACTGGTAGTCCACTGTATGAAGAATTTTGGGGTATAATATATAATTTTACTTTATTCTGCTATTCTCGCTTACATAAATGAACACATCATTAAATCAACATTTTTATATTTATCAGTCATTTATTGTCACTTCCAATGCTTCATATGAACGTGGCTGTTTCCCTCCTGAAAGCATATAATGGGCCTCATTCATGAAACATGAGCAGAACGAATTTTTGTGTAAACCATTCATAAAGCCGTTCTGACTTTCAAAATGTTAGTTGGTACGAAAGAAACGTACACCTGCTCCCTACCACGTGTAAATGGTGCGTAAAGTGTTCTGTCTTTTTTTTTTTTTTTTAGCGATCTGATGACACTGAATTTGATGCACTGCCATAATAAATACAATTTGCCCTTGCCCTCTTTTTTAATTAATTAATTAATTTTTTTTTGATAATTTTAGTTGATAATTGTAAAACACAGCGCTCACTGTCACTATGGGCTATTTACCCAGCCGTAAATAGAGCAGATAGTGGTTAGTGCTTTTTATATTTAGTAAAATTCTTAAAAATGAAATGCTAGTAATACGTTGCCGCCGTGGATATCCTACCTAAATCATAGCAACCAAAGCATCTCAGTTGGAAAAACACTGTGCCACCAAAGCGTTCTTAAACTCTAATCAGTGCTGAAGTGGGCCGGTGTTGTGCCCAATTATTTGCCTCGAGGCTTTGTTTAGTCCATTTACTGTAACTACACCATTATTACTGACGCACAAACCGATAAACGCTTGACATATTTAAGACTGTAAATTAATGGTAATTAGTTATGATGTCCCTAAGTTAGCTATGATTTGTGAAAGACTAAGTGCCATTTATGTTGATTGTCTCATGTTCTCTCTGTAACACACAGAAAGTTAGAAAGTTAGTCAATATCAATCGAGGAGTGCCTCAGCATGATTACAAATGTGATACTAATTTTATGCAACAGTTCATCAATAAACAATTAGTTGATATTAAGATACTTACATTTTAGACCTCATGTTGCCTGTTTTTTTTTTTTTTATTATTATTTCGCCAACAAATAACCATTCCAAACACAGCCACAGCACTGTTCTGCGTCTTTGAGCAACATGACGGTGTTTCGTTCTTGAATGAATCACCCATTAAATAATTCAGTTGAATCGCAATGACTCACTTACTTAACAGTGACTTGCTGACACCTACTGGCAGTATTGATTTCACATTTAAAGTATCTTCATTTTAAAAATACCCGTAAATATCAGTATTCAATGTTTTGTTTAAAATAACAAAATATTATTTATGCATTTGTAACTGCAAGTTAAATGCATTCATGTCCCTCTGAGCTGAATTAAATAGTGGGTAAATAAGCCTACATCTAAATCCCTCAATTTCTTGATTTATGCATTTGATTTAGGTTGTAATGTTTACCTTTTTCTAAAGTAATGTGAAATTGTTTTTTTTTTTTATATTTTTAGTCATTTATTATTATTATATATATGAATAAAAACACAAAAATCAATTTCACATTATTTTAGAAAAAGATATGTATATATATATATATATATATATATATATATATATATATATATATTATATATATATATATATATACATACAGCTTGTATATTTAGTATTGCTCTTTAATAAAGAAAAATGGCTTATTATCTGATTACTCGATTAATCGATAGAATAATCAGCAGAATACTCGATTACTAAAATAATCGATAGCTACAGCCCTAATTAAAAGCTCACTGTACTATTAAGGAGTAGAGTATTATGAGAGAGAGATGGACTGAGCAAGTGTTTTTTTTTTTTTTTGCTCTGACTACCTGTATCAGAGTCAGCGGCAAATCCCAGAAGATCTGGCCGAGGTGAGGCTGCTCTCGGCGGGTTCATGAATGCTGAACGGCCCACTGACTGCCTGGAGCTCCAAACTCCTAAAACGTCAAAACTAATTTTCAAATAGACATTATCTTTATTAATAAACTGCATATTTAAAGTCTAAACAACTACATTCTCTTTAAAACTACATTCCATGAAACACAAACAGTATTATTTCTAAAATTGATTGATTTGAGCCATAACACTTGCTGTGTGAAATACCACAAGTGGAGTGATAAACAGTGAAACGGTTGGAATTCTGATATCACTAGAATATCACACTCCTCTCAGCCAATCAGATTCAAGGACCAGAAGGAACTGGTGTATAAATACATATAAAACACACATTCACTCACATACTTATGGGGCAACGCGAATATCATTAAAGCTTGAAAGTGTCAAGCTATCAGTTTCCTTTTGTCTCCAATGTTCTCTCTTGCGCGCTTAAGTGAAAGCCTATAAAGTATGGATGCTGAGTGGGAGCTGATGGGTTTGTGTAATGATGCCGTATATGCTCATGTGCGTGGGTTTTTGAGCGATCGTACACTGCGTGTTTGCGACCGTGTCTGCAAGCGAGAGTCTGTGTTAAAGTCGTAGTAGTTGTTTAGAAGCTCACTGGTGTGCATTTTCCCTTTGAGTGTGCTTGTGTGTGTGTGTAATGATGCTTCTTTTTAAATTGTCTTTTATGAGGCGAAGTGAAGCCTGCGCTGCCCTGCTGCTCGGCATTCTGGGTAAATGAGGGGTTAAGGCCGGTAATGGTGGGGACACTCAGCATGGAGGCCGTAGCTCTGGAAATCCTCCTCTTGTTTTTAATCTCCTCTTTCTCTTAAGTCTTGTCATTCTTGGAAAACAGTCCTTGTTGTTGACTGCTGTTGACTCACACTACAAAACAGTAGTTAAACAAGTGCATTTATACAGACAACAGAATCCAGCCTAGTTAGAAACAGTCATTTGAAATAATTATGTTTTGTGTGTGTGTGTGTGTGTGTGTGTGTGTGTGTGTGAAAGTGCTGTGTGTTTAAAGCACAAAATCTAGTAGTAGATTTGTATAAAAGCAATAGTCTATGGTTTGTCCTTTAGATGGACTAGTATGTGTGTGTGTGAAATGAAAGGGTATGAAATGATAAATTTAAAGTGGCTATTTAAAGGCCATTGACTTGTTTTACTGCTCAGATTCAATCACCAATACCAAGCCAATACCGCCATTACTAATACGCGTGTGCGCACACATACACCTCAACAGCAGCTAAAAGACAAACTCATTTCCCCGCTGAATTGGGGCTGTGCAAAGTGCTAACTCTGCAAAACACAGTGAAGTGTAGGTATAGAGGCTATAAATTAAACCTTAGGCATGGAAATCTCGTTTAAAACCAAATGGCTTTTCAACCACAGACATGCACACATACACGCACCTGCACATACAATCACACAAATCTTAAAGTCTGCTGTACTTGTGCATTACAAATACAGTAATCAAATCCAATCTCTGGTCGCCAGTTTTGAAGTAAAATACTGGCCCACATGAAACACACATTCCTAGCTATCTAAATTAAAACTTCAATCTCCATTAACTTTAGGTGTTTTTAATCTAATTATAATTGCTATACATTAATCCTAACACTACAAAATCCTTTTGGTACAACTTTTCTCTTAATAAACCAATTTTCCTTTCGAGTAAATCCCTTAAAAGAGATTTTAGCTATCTTCTGGAGATGTTTTGTCAGCAATTTTGTCTCTAGAAGTTTGTGTAGGTGAGGAAAGAGTGCATATATTCAATACCATTCAAAAGTTTGGGATTACTAAGATTTATTTATTGCAAGAAATAAATACTTATATTCTGAAAGGATGCTTTAAATTGATCAGTGACAGTAAAGATATTTATATTGTTACAAATGATTTCTGTTCGAAAAAAAAAGTTAATTGGATCATTTATTCACCCATCTAAGATGATCATGTCTTTCTTTCTTCAGTTAAAAAGAAATTAAGGATTTTGAGGAAAACATTCCAGGACTTTTCTCCATATAGTGGAGTTCAATTGGGATCAATGGGTTGAAGGTCCAAACTGCAGTTTTAATCTACACGATCCCATCCCAGGAATAAGAGTCTCATCTGGCGAAACAATCTGTCATTTTCTAACAAAAAATAAAGGTATATACTTTTTAACCACAAATGCTCATCTTGCACTAGCGCTGCGTTGTACATCTAAGACTTCAAGCATTATGTAATCACGATGAAAAGGTCATGCGTAGTTAGTACTTCGTCTGTGTACTTCGGATTAGAAAAGTAGAATAGGGCAAAACCGCCATCTCATTTTCTCCTACAACTTTAAAATCAGCTGACATCGTTGTTTTACCTTTATTGTAAAGGGCGTTTGACTTTCGCCTATGTCACATGTGAACTTTCCAACGTGACTACATAATGCGTGAAGTCGAGCTAGTGCAAGATGAGCATTTGTGGTTAAATTTGTGGTTATTTTTTAGAAAATGACATATTTCAATAGACCAGACCCTTATTCCTCGGCTGGCATCGTGTAGAGTCCTTTGAAGCCTTTTTTTTGGACCTTCAACCCGTTGATCCCCACTGAAGTCCACTAAATGGAGAAAAATCCTGGAATGTTTTCCTCAAAAACCTTTAATGCCTTTTCGACTGAAGAAAGAAAGACATGAACATCTTGGATGACATCCAAAATGATCAGGAAATTTTAATTCTGGAGTGAACTAATCCTTTTACAGCAAATGTATCAGAATGTTTTCTAAAGGATCATGTGACACTGAAGACTGGAGTAATGGCTGCTGAAAATTCAGCTTTGCCATCAGAGGAATAAATCACATTTTAAAATATCTGAAAATATAACATTTATTTTAAATTGTATTAATATTTAAAATGCAGCCTTGGTGAGAACGAGAGACATCTTTTTAAAAAATCTTACCAACCTTGAAACATCTGAACAGTGTATATATGTAGGCAGTGAAGCAGCTCACTAGGATTTTGTAACCGAGCTACTGTACAATGTCAGTTCAACAAGACATCAACAAATGAATCTATGCCTTTACAGCAGCCTGAAGATACACTGAAGAGATTATAAATAATTTCATGATGATTTTTTGTTTTACATTTTAACGTATACAAGCATACACTGAGAACTGTACTTTTTTTCATAACATGGTTTTGCTTGTTTGTTGTCACCTTTAAAGGTTTACAAAAACATACCTCTGGTGGTTTCTAGATATGCAGTGGATGTCAGCACTCCTCATAGTATTCCAGCCATTAAAAAAAATCCATCACCTATTGATTTTCAGCCTTTACAATACCATTTTAAAAGCTTTGTAAGTAAAGCTGTATTAAGCTGCATTCAATTATAGCACGTTATTAAGCCAGAGAGCAAAGCAATTGGCCCCTATAGGTAAACACACCGTTCCGCACTGCATACCTAAAATGATCGTTTTTTTTATCTGCCACAATTTTATCTATCCATATATCTATCTATTCATCCATCTGCTCGCCTATATGCATCCAGATCCCATCAATCCATCAAATGCAAGCACATGTGCTTTCTGTCAGCAGACCTTTGATTACAAAACTCTCTCTCTTTTTTCTCCCCCTGCCTCTTTCTTCTCTTTCTACAGCACACAGAGGATTTCTATCATTGAAAATGCATTGGGTGAAGCAGAATCTGTTTCTGCATGTCTGCAGTCGCCTGCAGGAACGTGTGTTGCTTAGAGAAAGCAGAGAGATACACACATACGTACTGCAAGAAGGATTTGAATTTGTAATCATATGTGTGAAAGACTCACATACAGAGAGCTGAGGAAGTCGTAATGCTTGCAGTAAATAGCTGGAATTGTACAACACTATGACAGATGCTATAGAGGGCATGTCTGGTAACAGCCTTCATGCTTTAATGAAAAAGGCATAAAGTATGTCTTTATTTAGGTCTTGTAAAGGCTAAACTTTTGTACTGAATGTACAAAATCACACAGCATAAAACTAATGGCGAAGGCCATTTAATCATCCAAACAGAATTGCTTTAGTGGCATTAAAACATCAGTGTCAGTAAGGTTAAGTTAAGATTGGAACACAAGAAGTTCTGTGAAGTTTTATTATGATCTAGAACAAACGTTTCATTTTTTTTAATTCATTAATTTACTTATTATTATTTTACATTTTTTTTTTCACCTTAAAGGAGAATTTCACTTCCAGAACAGAAATTTACAGATAATGTACTCACCCCGTTGTCTTCCAAGATGTTCATGCCTTTCTTTATTCAGTCGTAAAGAAATTATGTTTTATGAGAAAAACATTTCAGGAATTTTTTCCATATAGTGGACTTCAATGGTGCCCGCGAGTTTGAACTTCCAAAATGCAGTTTTAATGCATCTTCAAAGGGCTCTAGCCCAGCCGAGGAATAAAGGTCTTGTATAACGAAATGATCGGTCATTTTCTAAAAAAAAAATAAAAATTTATATACTTTTTAAACTCAAATGCTCGTCTTGTCTAGCTCTGCAATGCACATGCGTATTCTGCGTAATCCGGGTCAATACAGTTAGGGTATGTCGAAAAACTCTATTATAATTTTCTCCTCCAACTTTAAAAATCACCCTACATCGCTGTTTTACCTTTTTTCGTAATGGCTGTTTGACCTTTTTTGCCTGCTCACTTTGTAAACACTGGGTCGGTACTTCTGCAGCGATGTAGGACGATTTTGAAGTTGGAGGAGAAAATGAGATGGGAGTTTTTGGGCATACCCTAACTGTATTGACCCGGATCACACAGAGTTCACGCAGGGCTAGACATGACGAGCTTTTGAGGTTAAAAAGTATAAATTTTTTCTTTTTAAATGACTGATTTTTTTGCTGAATAAGTCTCTTATTCCTGGGCTGGGATCATTTAGAGCCCTTTGAAGCTGTATTTAAACTGCATTTTGGACGTTCAAACTCGCAGGCACCATTGAAGTCCATTACACGGAGATAATTCCTTAAATGTTTTTCTCAAAAAACAACTTCTTTACGACTGAAGAAAGAAAGGCATGAACATCTTGGATGACAAGGGGGTGAGTAAATCATCTGTAAATTTGTGTTCTGGAAGTGAACTTCTCATTTAATTGGGGTTTTTGGTGTTCATGTGTTTTGCCTCCCCATGCTTTTCTTTAGCCAGCTTATTAGCTAACTTGGCTGGTTTGATGCAAAGTATAATCAAAACAAATTAATTGGAAAGAGTAATACTGTTTTCATTTAGAATGCTGTTACACAGAATGCTGTTGTGCTCTGTCATATTTTTTTCCAATAGCGAGTGAATAAAGCTATTCACTGGACGTGAAATTGTACTTTGGATTATTTTCATTCAAAACATGCATTTATTAAAATGACATTTTTAAACAGAACTGCATTTTGCAGTATTTTTATATGTACAATTGAATTGTATGTAGAACTCTTTTTTTCATAATGACAAACCCACAGAATCAAAATATGAAGAGACTTAGTCTACATGATTTGGTTCTATTATGTTCATTTTGGTGGCATAATGCAAAAACATTTCACATATGTGTTGCCACATGGAGTTCTGGGAAGAACTTTACATGTCCTGGATACATTTGGAGCTCATTCGCAGCTTGGCAAGAATTAATTTTGGATTCAGTTTGGTTATAGACTAGATTTTTGGACTAATTTCGGTTAAAATGTTTGTACTCTGTTACAAGTTGATCATTTTAACGGCCTAGTGGACTATAAAAGTGAATCAACAGTGAATGAAGACCTTGCTACATTGCATCACATCGCAGGATATAAAGCTGAATAAAAAACGGTATTTGTCCTCTGAATGATTCTGCAAATCACTTTTAGTGTCATTTCAAAAACTTGTGTTCTGGGTAAAAAGGTAAAATTGTCAGGCATTGATACAAGAGTGTGACGTAACCATTTGTCCCAGTTGCCACACCTTGCCTCCTTCTTTCAAGACAAAGGTCCATGACTAAGCAAATTTTGGCATTTATGATTAATTTTTTTTGTACAACTTTCTTATCCACACAAATGAGGTCAAATGGTCTCTATTCCTTTCTAAGTAGGTGGTTCTTGGCTAGAATAAGCTGCAATGTGGAGTCTGGCTAGGAGAGACTTGCTGAAGGCTTTGCTTCGTACCGGAAACTGCCGTCAGCCCACAGTGATCCAGTCACACCGGTCGCGCAGGGACACGCATCTGTTTTGAAGGTTGGCAGCTAGTCAAAACGCCACACAGCTATCTATCCATCCTAAACCTAGTATGATGTTATAACTGAAAAAGCACTTCCTCTTCCCTTATGAGACGAAGAGAAAAAGAGAGAGGGGGGGTACAACACTGGCTTGGGGCAAATGAGATGTTGAGTCGTTTCCTGGCTAATTAAATCATTCTAATAAAATACCTCTGGACACAACACAAGAGAGGAGGCATTATTAAATCATTGCCCATGGTGTCAGCATGGAAACTTAAAAAGCACTGTCCTGCGGCTGGGATGAAGTTAGATTTCCAATGTAACTAATATGAAAAATTAATTATGGCTTCAGTGTTATTGGTATCTCCTATTAAAAAGTGAGCGCTGTCTTAAAAAGGGAAGCTCAAAGTAGCGTTATCATAGCCCGGCCTCAGAGACGCCATGATCAATCTGTAATAAAAGCAACGCTAATCATTACAAACCAGTTGTGTGGCCTCTGCAAACGTAAAAGGTCTGGAGGGCAAAGGGACACTTTATGCCATGCTAATCATAAAACTTCAAACCAAGTTAAACTATTTTCTGATAGACAGCCTTTTTTTCCCCCCTTTGAGCGGAACTACTTTTGTGCATGATGTTAGATAACTTGGATGTGTGCATCAACGCATGCCTTTATTCTTAATGATTTTCATATGCATATTTATGAAGCTTTACAGAAACCAGATGAACAGTTTTGTTGTGAAAATCACTACCAGGGATGAATAAGATGAATTATGTGTGTCAGTTTTGTATTCTCATATTGGATCGATGGCTGTCCAATATATTGGTACCATTTTGGTTGTCAGCAAATAATAGAGATTAAATGTATTTATTTATATCATTCTATAATTCTAATATTAAGTGGGGGTTAGATTACTGCATATTTAATCTAAGTGTAAAATGAGCATGCATGATTAAATCAGTGGTAGTATTATCTGTATACTATTATAGTATTTATTAATATTTTGAATTATTTTTATTTGTTCAGTTTTCATTTTTAGTTTTAGTCATTTTGTTGTTTTGTCATTTTTTTTCTATTTATTTCTATTTAATTTATTATTATTTTTGTTATTATTATTTTAATTTATTATTTTAAGTCATTTTAATACTTCATTAAAACGTATGTAATTTAGACAATATTTCAAATGTTATAGTATTATCTGAATACTATTACAGTATTTATTAATATTTTGAATTAGCTTTAATTTTTATATTTTCAGTTTTCATTTTTAGTTTTAGTAAATTTGTTGCTTTGTCATTTATTCAGTATTTCTATTTAGCGTTAATTTATTATTATTATTATTATTTATTATTATTATTATTATTATTATTATTATTATTATTATTTTTATTTTAAGTAATTTTAGAGCTTGTTTTAAAATATATGTAATTGAGTCAATATCTGATATGGTATAGTATTATCTGTATACTATTATACTATTTATTAATATTTTGAATTAACTTTTATTTGTATTTTTTCAGTTTTCATTTTTAGTTTTAGTAATTTTGTTGTTTTGTCATTTTTTAAATGATTTCTGTTTAGCTTTAATTTATTATTAGTTTTATTGTTATTATTATTATTATTATTATTGTAATTTATTATTTTATATTAAGTAATTTTAGAACTTAAATAGAAATGAAAATATAATTTAGACTATTTCAAATGGTATAGTATATCTGTATACTATTATAGTATTTATTAATATTTGGAATTAGCTTTTTTTGTTGTTTTTATTTTTAGTTTTAGTAATTTTGTTGCTTTCTCATTTTTGTATTATTTCTATTTAGCTTTAAGTTATTTTTATTGTTATTATTTTATTTTATTATTTTATTTTAAGTAACTTTAGTACTTCTTTTAAAATATATTTTCAGTTTTCATTTTTATTTTTAGTATTTTTGTTGTTTTACATTTTTTTATATTTTCTGTTTAGCTTTACTTTATTATTATTTTTGTTGTAATTATTATTATAATTTATTATTTTATTTTTAAATAATTTTTGTACTTCTTTTAAAATGTATATAATTTAGACAATATTTCAAATGGTATAGTATATCTGTATACTAATATAGTATTTATTAATATTTGGAATTAGCTTCTCTTTTTTCAGTTTTCATTTTTAGTTTTAGTAATTTTGTTGCTTTGTCATTTTTGTATTATTTCTATTTAGCTATTTAAGTTATTATTATTATTTTTATTGTTATTATTTGAATTTATTATTTTATTTTAAGTAACTTTAGTACCTTCAAAATATATTTTCAGCTTTCATTTTTAGTTTTAGTATTTTTGTTGCTTTGTCATATTTTAAAATTATTTCTGTTTAGCTTTAATTTATTATTATTGTAATTATTATTATAATTCATAATTTTATTTTTAAGGAATTTTAGTACTTCTTTTAAAATGTATATAATTTAGACAATGTTTCAAATGGTATACTATTATCTGTATACTATTATAGTATTTATTAATACAGTTTTTATTATTATTTCTATTTAGCATTAATTGACTTTTTGTAGTAGTATTTTTAGTTATTAATATTTTAATTTACTATTTTAAGTAATTATAAATTATTATTAATATAAATAATAATAATTAAATAATGCAATTACTAAAACAAAAAATATAAAAATAAAAGCTAACTCAAAATATTAATAAATATTAAAACAGATAGATAGTACTATACCACTGATATAATTATGCACGCTCATTTTCTCTACTTTACATTTAGATTAAATTTGCAGTCATCCAACCCCCACTTATAGTTAATCTTTTATGATGTTACTTTAATAACACTGTCAAATGCAATCTCAAAAAATAATATCAATTTTCATAATGGACATAATTATAATGTTGTGATGCCTAAATGAATTAATTTTAACTATTACACTCTCATGTTTGATTCACCTCAAAGGGCTGAGTGCTTTTTTGTAGTCAGAAAGTGAAAGACATCTATTGTATAATACTGTGAAAAGCACATTTTTCAGTATCGTCATGACAAGAGGAATATTCCAGTTGCGAGATACCTATTTTTCATTGTAGATCTGTAAGTTCTTGACTTCAAGGACAGCCTCGTGTTTATAATAGCTCGTCGATGGGGGTCTCGGCTTAGAATTATGTGCTCACAAAGTCCTTCCGCAGAGAAGCATTGCACCATCAGCAGTGATTTTCCCTACAATCTTCTACTGCTGTGACCTCCCTTTCTCACAAGGACAGAAAACAATCACTATAATGACTATGTTTGACACCCACCTTTAAAATATAACATCTTAACACACGCTGCCCTTGTGGTAATGTCCCTGTACTAAGGAGATTTCTTTCTTTGTTTTACAGCTGTCTTTAATTATTTTGCTTCTTTGTGTCAAAGCAAATTCAGCGTGAAGTGTGAACGTACAGTGGGCAGATTCAGAGAGAGAAAAAGAGAGCGCATAAAGTCCTCAGATTCCCTTTCAACTTCAGGCTTTGGCACACAGTGACAGACTCAACAAAGCAAAAGCTTGGAATGTGAAGATAAACCAGAGTCACTCTGCGATGTCCCCAAGAAAAACCAGACGGGAGGGAGAGGAGAGGTGAGTGAGGGCAGAGCTGAGGAGGTGAGCACTTCACTCTGAGGGTGCTACACTTCCAAGAATTCAGCGCTGCTCGCTGAACGCAGCTTTAATAGCTTTTTGGTGTTGCATCTTCCCCTGAAAATACACAGCAACGTTACAGTGTTGGACCTGCAATAATTAGCACAACACAAACCACCAGGATGCTACTAATGGAAAACCCTTTGCATGATCCTTCACGTAGTCAGACAGTAATTAAAACGGCTCTGTGTGTTCATAATTATGTGGGGTGCTGAGATGCTACTGTATCGATCTGGGATTAAACATAATGCATGTCCTAATGAAACACCTACATTACTGTCATCAGTGCTGTGATGGCTCATTAATATACTATTATCTGTTTCTTCAGAGAGGTGTGAGGTTGTATATGAGACAGAGAGAGGGAGCGAGGGAATCAGAAACTAAAACCACCTCACAGGCCATTAATGCAGAACAATGCAAAATGCATTTTATATTCTAGGTGAATAATATCCATGCGCTTTCTCATTTTATGTCTCACTCATAATGCATGAGTAAATTGTGCTTAGAAGTACTCATAAGGCACGCAAAGATCACAGTTTTCTGTCATTATAGCATTTGGCAACTTCAAACCAGGAGCTTCAAATAACAATTAATTAATCTGTTGTCAACAAACCTGGACAAAAAAAAAAAAAAAAAAAAAAAAAATTCTCAAAAAGAGAATTGGCTAACAGCTCAGAGTTTGGCTGGTTATCAGTTATTCTGTGGTAACTGCACCATTCTGCAGGTGGATAGCATGTTTATCCACTGATGATGAGGTTTTAGTAGAATTTATATAATATCATAGTATTTAAGAATATTATAAATTAGCTTTTTATTTTTCAGGTTATATTTTAGTTTTACTTTGTGTTAGTCATTTTGTGCCTTTGTCATTTTTTATCAGTTTTTTAAAAAGATCTTTTTATTTTATTTTAGTTTCGTTTAATTTTAGTCATTTTATACATTTTATACAAGTTAGTTGTTAGTTTTTTTTTTTATAAAAGGTCTTTTAAGTTAAAAAATGATTACATTTTTGTTATTTCAGCTTTGTTTAAATTGACAAAAGCAATTTTTTAAATAGTTTTAGCTTTAGTACATAACTGTCTCTGACAAAATCTTATTTTAGTATAAATGTCAGAGATTTCATTATAGGCAGCAGCTATTTACACTAAGTGTAAATAAATAGATGTCATTTACACTGTTTATACTTACAAATAGCATATTTTCTTAGCGATAGTTTTTATTTACACTTAGCGCAAATAGCATATTGTCTTAGCGATAGATGCTATTTACATTAAGGGCAAATAGCATATTTTCTTAGCGATAGTTGTTATTTACAATAAGCGCAAATAGCATATTTTCTTAGCGATAGATGTCATTTACACTAAGCGCAAATAGCATATTTTCTTAGCAATACATGCTATTTACACTAAGGGCAAATTGCATATTTTCTTACCAATAGATGCTGTTTACAGTAAGTGCAAATAGCATATTTTCTTAGCGATAGATGCTATTTACACTAAGGGCAAATAGCATATTTTTTTAGCTATAGTTGTTATGTACAATAAGCGCAAATTGCGTATTTTCTTAGCAATAGATGCTGTTTACAGTAAGCGCAAATAGCATATTTTCTTAGTAATAGATGCTACTTACACTAAGGGCAAATTGCATATTTTCTTAGTGATAGATGCTACTTACATTAAGGGAAAATAGCATATTTTCTTAGCGATAGATGCTATTTATACTAAGGGCAAATAGCATATTTTTTTAGCGATAGTTGTTATTTACAATAAACGCAAATTGCATATTTTCTTAGCAATAGATGCTGTTTACAGTAAGCGCAAATAGCATATTTTCTTAGCGATAGATGCTACTTAGACTAAGTGAAAATTGCATGTTTTCTTACCGATAGGCTGTTTACAGTAAATGCAAATAGCATATTTCTGAGCGACAGATGCTCTTTACACTAAGCACAAATAGCATATTTTTTTTAACGATAGATGCTACTTACACTAAGTGAAAATAGCAATGGATTATATTTACACTAAGTGAAAACAGCAGTATTTTCTTAGTGATATGCTATTTACACAAAGTGCAAATAATGATATATTCTATTTACACTATGTAAAAATAGCAATACTTTCTTGGCAATAAATAGTAGTTATATTACTTAGTGGCAGATATTTGCACCTCAGCATCATAGTAGATTATAAAACAGTATGCAATAGGCTAATAACGCATTAGAGTGTAAATGATCATTTTTATTAAAATTATTAAATTAATGCTGCCTTACTGGGACAATAAAGCCCTCCCTACACCTACCCCTACCTCTAACCCTAACTGATAAACACCTGTGAGCAACTACTTTTTGATTTTTTTCCTTTATTTATATTTAAAATAAATCCCTTTCCGATGTGATATGTGATGTGAAAAGGGAGGAGAATGAATTCGGTAAAAGGCAGATTCGAACTTGGGTCAGTCGCGTCAAAAAGTGGTGCACGCTTTATTACCTACGCCACTGGAGCTGTTGTCTAACAGCCGTCTTTTATAATGTTGTCTAGTGCAACCACGTGTTGGTGGGTGGAGTTAGTGTAAATAGCCTCTGCCAACAAGGCGGGCCATTTGCACTTACTGTAATTAGAAATTCTGTTCATTATATTATAGTAGATGATGTACTAAATGTATGTATGATGTACTAAATGTATGTGCAGCTGACACACACTCACACACACACACACACACACGCACACACACACACAAATGACTACGTCATTATGTATCTATTAAGATTAAGTCTTTTGTTTGCCCATATTTTTCCCTCATTAAGATCATAAGGAGTGTTTAATGTGAGTCCTAAAGGAGTCCCATCACATCTCAAACAAGGACTCTTCATGCGGCTTAAGGAATTGGCAGTCGCATCAGCATGCGCGCAACATCACCATAACTGCGCTATTACAACAATATGATCAATGCTAATTGGTCTCTTTGGAAGGCGTTACATTCAAAAATGAGATGCGAGTCGCCACAGAGCAATAATGAAGAATTCATGCTGCGTCTTTGTGGCAAAAGGTCAGCCGCTAACGTTTGCGGCCGCTCTCACTCGCCTCCATTACCTCTGCCTGGGCTGAAGCTGGTGTTTCCTCTATCGCTCATAAATACTTAACCTGCCCCCTCCCTGGATAGCTCAGTGCAGGACAGAGGCCTCAGATGGATGATGCCCATAAAGCCAGAGGACTTGGGGACTGAATCTAAAATCGCTCTAGACGCAGGAGGCAGTGTATATTTTAGTGTTAATTCACCTGCTGTGTCATCCAAGGCAGCTGCTCTGCAGCACTATTGCGCAAAGATAGCATTGCTAGGTCACTTAGCCTTGATCCGTGCCATCTTGGAGTGAAATTAATGCAGTATTTCTGCGTTCAAGTCAACTAGAACAAGGGCACTTATTTTGGATGCATCTTTAAAGGACAGAGAATGCCACAGAAAGCATTCAGGAGAAGCAGTGACTCATGTGCTACACATTAATACCCTGAATTGTTGGTCGCTAAGTGTTTTGGGGAGCAAAAAAAGCACTTATAAGAGACTAGCACAAAGAGCGTGGTAGAATAACTCATCTCTCCCCCCAGAGACAAATGGATTTGCATTAAAGAACTCCCTTTGGAGATAGAAATGAAAATAGCAGACCTTGAACCCAATATGAAAATGTGAAGTAGGGTTGTAAAGACTTTCTGAGGGGTTATTTGCAACACTAATTATTACAATTTATCAATTTTATTTATTAGTGTATTTATTAGTGTATGATTAAAACATAAATTAGAATTATGTTTCACTTATTACATTTTATTTACATTTTTATTAAAAATTCTATATTAAGTTTTAGTCATGTATAGATTATTTTATAAAATATTACTATTTTATATTTTAAATAGATGATATAATTAAACAATATTAACATTTTAATATATAAAATATTGTGAAACTGTGAAGTAGGGTTGTAAAGCCTCAAAAACTTGCAGTACTTGTTGAGGCTCTCTGAAGGGTCATTGACAACACTACATATTAGAATTTATCAATTTTTAAAAATGTTATTTTAAATTTTTATTATATATATATATATATGCAATGCAATGCAATACTTTCATATTCATTAAATTAAATTAAAATTAAACTTTAATTTGTTTTAACATTTAGTTTAATATTTATATTCAAAATTCTATATTAATTTATAGTTATTCATGGTTTATTATTCAAAATTCTATATTAATTTATAGTTATTCATGGTTTATTAAATACTTTAAATACTTTTATTATTTTAATAAATACAAAATATTACAATTTTTTTTATTTTAAATATTTTAGGTAACACTTTATTTTACATGTTCTTGTTAAACATGTTGCATGTACTTACTATTATAATAACAATAAATTATGCATAATTACATGCAAGTAACCCTAAGCCAAACGCTAATCCTATTACTTAGTACTTAAATGTATAACACTGTAACAAGGACACCTTAAAATAAAGTGTAACCATATGTTATATTTAATAATTGAAACAATTTTAACATTATATATATATATATATATATATATATATATATATACAGTACTGTGCAAAAGTCTTAGGCCACTAGTATTTTCACCAACAAAAAAATGGTTTTAAGTCAGTTATTTCTATCTTTTGGTGTAGTGAAATATCAGTTTACATTTCTAAACATTCATTTTGCCATTAATTGTAATAATCCAGTGAGATTTTTGTTTGCACAAGGAGTCTGACAACAGCCAGTGCTCCACACAGAGATCTGATTTCACCATCATCCAGTCTGTCTGGAATGACATGAAGAAACAGAACAAACTGAGACAGACTAAATCCAGAAGAACTGTGGCAACATCTCCAAGTTGCTTTAAGAAACCTACCTGCAAAGTACTGTTATATGTTTTAGGCACTTGTGTAAAAATGCTGTAAAATGAGAATGCTGTCAAAAATAATGCCATAAATAGATTTTATCAATTAACTTCTATTAACTAAATTAAATCAACATTTGGTAAACCATATTTGTGTTTAAAACAGCTTTTGCCCTAGGTACATTTGCGCATAAGTTTTCAGGTAGCTTTGCATGTAGGTTTCTTAAAGCAACTTGGAGATGTTGCCACAGTTCTTCTGGATTTAGTCTGTCTTAGTTTGTTCTGTTTCTTCGTGTCATTCCAGACAGACTGGATGATGGTCAGATCAGATCTCTGTGTGGAGCACTGGCTGTTGTCAGACTCCTTGCGCAAACAAAAATCTCACTGGATTATTACAATTAATGGCAAAATGAATGTTTAGAAATGTAAACTGATATTTCCTACTGACACACTACAGCAAAAGATAGAAATAACTGACTTAAAACCATTTTTTTTTGTTGGTGAAAATACTAGTGGCCTAAGACTATATATATATATATATATATATATATATATATATATATATATATATAAACTGCATTTGACTGAAAACATTACATTGCACACACATTACAGTAACATTAAAGAAACTGCATCTATCTGTCTATCTATCTATCTATCTATCTATCTATCTATCTATCTGTCTGTCTGTCTGTCTGTCTGTCTATCTATATATCTATCTATCTATCTATCGTTTTTATCCCAAACAACTGAGAATGTTTAAAATATGCAAATATCATGTGTAATATATCAATTTCACCAGACCCCCTGAACCCTCTCGCCACTCACACAAACAAACTAGAGCTATACAGTTGCCCATAAGCAAATGAATAATTCAAAGAAAGAAGTGTGGGGTCTCACTTCGGCATCATTCAAGATTTAGTTACTGTATGCTTAAAAAAAAAAAATACCACTCTGAACCAGAGGTGTAAAGACTACCTGAAAACCATACTTGAGTAAAAGTGCAGATACTTTACGGTGAAAATTACTCCACTACAAGTCACAAGTCAGCAATTCCAATACAACTTGAGTAAAAGTCAGAGTATCTGATTTAAACAGTACTTTACTTACTAAATATATATACTAAATATAGCCTCAAAAAACACTAGTCAAAGAGACAAAAGCTGTAACTTTGCGGAGAAGCTGGGGAAAACAGGCAGAGGCGAAGATCTATGTGCAGGTATTTAAATGGAAAAACTGGAAAACAAACAAACCAAAAACCACAGGGAGCAAAGAACAGAATGAAAGGCAAACAGACAACCATTACATTCAGCAACGCACAAGAAACTCAAAAAACACTATAGGGCTACATATACACAGGGGGCTAACAAGCTTAACAAGATAAGACACACCTAAGGAGACTGATTACAAACGCCACAGGAGACAGGAAGTGACATTAAAGCCCAAAACAAGGCACAGAGAACGTGTAACAAAAACAAGAAAGAGTTGATTTGTGAGGAGAGCAATCACTTTTATTTACCAAAATAAAACTGAACACCTCAAAATTGCTGGTTTTGGCCTCTTTGCCCCCTACAGTCATGTCCTCATCTCATATACAAAACATCTATGGTTCACAACTACTTGCTAAGGAACTCGCATTCATGTAAAGTAGTTTTGAGGACAAGTTTGGGTGAGTAAAGGCAAAATGCACAAGGTATACAGTGCTGCCTAAAAGTTTGTGAATTTTCTATATTTCTGCATAAATATGACCAAAAAGTTAATCAGATTTTCAGTCCTGAAAGTTGACAAAGAGAACCCAATCAAACAAATTTGATAAAAATATATAGTTTGTCATTTATTTATTGAAAAAAATGGTCCAGTGTTAAATATTTGTGTGTTGCCAAGGTATGCGAATCTCTATGATTAGCAGTTAATTTTAAAGTGAAATCCATTCCATTGGTCCATTTGTTCAGATGTGTTATCAATCAATAGGATAAAGAGCAGGAATCTATCAAAGTCTGATCATGTTTGTGGAAGTGAATCATGGCACGAACAAGGTTTCTTCAAGGAAAAAACAGTTGTTGTTGCTCATTCAGCTAGAAAAGGTTACAAAACCATCTCTAAAGAGTTTGGACTCCACAAATCCACATTCAGACAGACTGTTTACAAATAGAGGAAATTCAAGACCACTATTACCCTCCCTAGGAGTGGCTGGTCAACAAAGATCACTCCAAAGCAAGACTTGTAATAGTCTGCAAGGTTGCCTCAGGGCAACTTTTAAGCACATAAAGGCTTAAAATATTAACATTGGTTAATATTAATTGTTCATGAGCCCATCATCAGGAGAACACTGAACAACCATGGTATGAATGACAGAGTTGCAAGAAGAAAGCCACGACTCTCCAAAGAAAAAAAAAAGAAAAACTGCTGTCGGTATGCGGTTTGCTAAAGATCATGAGGACAAGTCAGACGGCCATTGGAGAAATGTTCTGTGGACGTATGGGACCAAAATGAAACATTTTGGGTTTAAATGAAAAATGTTATGTTTGAAAAAGGAAAAACACTTTATTGCAGCATAAGAAGCTTATTCCATCTGTGAAACATGGTGGTGGTAATATCATGGTTTGGGCCTGCTTTGCTGCACCTTGGCTGGAATGGCTTGCTATCTTTGATGGAACAATAAATTCTGAATTATAACAGCAAATTCTAAAGGAAAATGTCAGGACATCTGTCCGAGAACTGAATCTTAGAAGAAAGTGGGTCATGCAGCAAGACAATGACCACAAGCACAAGTCATTTCACCAAAAAATGGTTAAAGAAGAGCAAGGTTAATGATTTGGAATGCCTGAGTCAAAGTCCGGACCTTAATCCAGTTAAAATATTGTGGAAGGACCTGAAGCAAGCAGTTCATAGGAGGAAACCCAACAATATCACTGGGTTCAAGTGTTTCTGTAGTAGTGTTGCACGATATACCGGTACTTAAAAAGTATCGCGATACCCTGCTTTTAAAAATGGTACGATTCCACATTTTATATTAGACATGCTTTTGATTATTAAAATGTAATGAAACAATTAAAACAGAACCCAGAAAATTAATGGAAAACAGAAATTTACAAACAAAACTGAATTTGAGAAAAATAATAAAACATATTTAATAGGGCATTAAAATCATGTCTTTTTTGTTAAACTTTTAATAAATTGCTGTTAAATTCTGCAAGTTTATTGATTTCAATTAATTAGACATGCTTTTTGATAAATATTCTAGAGTCTAGAAAAATTTAAATGGAATTTAGGAAAAAATAAAACAGATTTCATAGGGCCCTCTTTATTTCATTTGTGTCTTTGTTTTATTATAGTTGTCCTTTAGTTGTGTAGTGACACTGGCATGTGATTATTATTATTAATATTTTTTTTTTTTTTTAAAGGGGGGATGAAATGCTTTGTTTTAATAGATAAAATAAAATTTTGGTATCGTGACAACAATATTCTGTACTGAAGAATGGGCTGAGTTAAAGTTGCTAATATCGTTGACACTTAATAAAACAATCCAAAAATATACTCAAGTACAGTAATTAATTACAATTACTCAAATACTTTACACCTCTGCTCTGAACTAACTTAGAATGTATAGCTAAAACCAAACCATGTTTGGATAAACATAGCATAACACATCTAGTCATTTGCATTCATGAGGAAATGTTGTACTTCAGGACACAATCAGTCACAGACATTTTGTAGATGATACTTGTGCCAGCTGCCTCACACTTTCAATCATGTTCAAAAAGGTCATGAAAAGTATGAGGTAAAGTGAAATAGTATCATATAGCGGGAAGCCGAAGTACACAGTGGTGTACTCAGGGGTGCTGAGTGTACTGTGAGTGCTTTCTGAGGACATCAGTCCATTCCTTCATAATTATTTGTAGAAAAAATATCAGATGAAATAACATTCCATCTCTCCAACAAAACTGCATCTGGGAATAACCTGAAAACACAGCCTTTGGATGCTTGCATTATGACTGTGGGCTCTCTGTGAATTTGTTCATTTGGAACACTGCAATTGCGTCAAGAGTTGTTATTCATTAACTTGAATTTGATTCAGTGGTACAGTGAAGGGATATTTTTTTCCGAACGGGTTTTCAGAAAAAAAAAAAAGAAAAAAGTGTGTTCATTGACTAATTTGAGGAAGCTGAGAAACACTCAAAGACAATGAGAAAAAGAGAGAGAAAGAACATTATCTACTAAACCCCCTGAGAAGTTCTTGGACCCACCGCTGCTCTCTATAAATCTTTCGCTCTCCCTCTTTTCCTCTCCATCATTCTCCTTCTGTGAGCCTCTGTTTCTGCCTCTTCATCTGTGAGTAATGAGTGAACACTCTTCCACACTACACCTCACTCATAATTAGTGCTAATAGGCTCTCTCTGGCCAAATGAATAACCCTCTTTCCCTGATTAAGAGTGGTAAAGTGGAAAAACGAAGACCAGTTGGAGAAAACCAGTGTGTCAGACCGGAAATTACAGGGCTTTGTGGTGATTTTAGGATTTTTAAGAGAGGGCAATTAAGGAGCCATTTTGCATGTAGAGAGGTTAAAAAGGCTTGTTACAAAGAGAACCACTCTAGATTCATTTCCACCGTAGAGTTTGAAAGTTTAACATCAAAAACAAAATGTATGGGAAGTATTTTCTCCTGTCTTCAAAAGCTGATAGTCCTATTTATTTTGCTGTCCTAACTATAATATGCAATATTGTATTTAGGGATGGTTAAAAAACACCGATTTCTCGTTTTCTAATATCCAATAAACCACAATAAGCATTGTGCTTTGCTACTTTTGATATGAAACACAGTCTCAGATTTCAACTCCTGTCTATTATGTCTATTTTATTACAGTATTCAAACAACAAATGCCGTTTTTGGCTGTAGCACCTCAGTTCAAAAGAGGCAGGCATGATGTCCACTTTAATACCAGTTTCAGCACGAAATAAACATAAATAAACATCAGAAGGCATGCTAAACTGTACAACTTACCAAAATCCGTATCCTCATGTGTTTCAACTGCGAAAAGACGTCAGTACAACAGCTTGTAAACAATATGTCACATAATGTCACATTAACATATTTGTTGACCAAAAACTCGTTAGTCAGCTACTCTAGAGAGGAGCATTTTGGTAAATATATGCAGCATATAACATATTTCTTAATTTTTTTTTACTGTTCTTCAGTGTTATGTTTGGATAAATCTGTCAAGTTTTTATGACAGCCACCGTTTAAATGTATTTCAACTAAATGGAGTAGAAATATAATTATGTTATAACTTTTTTATTATAAAAATTGAATGTAATTTAAGCATTTAAGCGTTTGTATACAAATCAATTAATTTTAACCTTTAATATTATAGTAATGTAGTACCGACTGCCTTTCGTGTATATTTTACAGCATTACTTTTTACAGTGCAAATTTGGTACGTTCTATACCTGATGTATATCCCAAATAAACGTTATTGAATCAAATCAAACCAAAAATTGAATCGAATCACAAGCTTGTGAGTCAGGATTGAATCAAATTGTAAAATTTGTGCCAAAACCCAGTCCTATTTATAACTAATTAATAGGGCTGTCAAACGATTAATCGTGATTAATCGCATACAAAATAAAAGTTTGAGTTTGCCTAATATATGTGTGTGTACTGTGTGTAATTATTATGTATATATAAATGCACACAAATTAATTTATATATTCAAGAGAAATGTTATTTATGTACAAAATATTTTATTTACATATTATACAAATTATATAAAATTATAATAAATGCATATACTTGTAAATATTCCTTAAATATATACATGAACGTGTTTGTATTTATATATACATAATAATTACACAGTACACACCATATATTACTCAAACTCAAACTTTTATTTTGTATGTGATTAATCGTGATTAATCGTGATTAATCGCGATTAATCGTTTGACAGCCCTACTAATTAACAATATCAGATTTTATAATATTAGATTTTAGTTGCATTGTATTATTTAGAAGTAGCATTGTTGATCCATGCAATCTGTGACTTTTTCGAAACAGGCCTACAAACCATTTTGGGCTCAGACTCAGGTAGAGCAAAATAAAATGTTATAGAATTGAATGGATGAATGCGTAAGAACTGGAGAAAATATTTCAGGCTGTGAACTTCTTAATTTGGTACATAATGTATGTTTAATAATGGCATGGTGTATGTACATAAGTGTAAAAAATATGCTGATTTGGCACTCAAGAAACTTTTCTTATTATTAGTGTTGAAAACAGTTCTGTACTTAATAGTTCTGAGGAAACGTGATGCAGTTTTTAAGGATTCGTTGATGACCAGAAAGTTTAAAACAACAGCATTTATTTAGAATAGAAATATTTTGTATGATTTTATAAAATTGTAAATGTCCTTACCATCACTTTTTTTTTTTTGCTGAAAGTTTTAGGGGTGGGAATCTGTTCGTACCTCGTATATACATTTTTGGGTCACATTTTTAAATCACGATTTTTTATCACATCTAAAGGACACACACAAAGGAAGTCAAACGCACCAGTATTTTGATACAAAAACACATCTGTCTATGGGTAGTCCTGACTCAAGAAATCAGGGTTTCCTATTAACTATTAACTTCCTAATAAATCAAAAATATTTTACACTTCCCATTAAGGATGTGCCCGAATAGGCAACCGTGTTTGGAAAAAAAATTGCGTGTACTACAGAACCCCTAATACAAGATGGAAGGAAAAATATATTTCAGTGCTTTGTCTCGCAATTATATTGTTGGGAATTATACTGTATATAAATATTGTATATGAATTGGTAGAAGACTGAATCTTGATCCACATTTTTCCCCCTGGCCCTAAAAAGTATATATATAGAGGTTGAGCTTCCTTCTGAAACAATGGAATGGGAAAAGAGTAGAGTAAAGATGGTAGGAAAGGAGGTTGAGTTTTCAATCCGAATCACCAACTCTCACATGACAAATTTCCTGTCAACGCAGAACATTGGATTGAAATGGATTACTAGAATACTTGCAAATCCCTTTTGGCTTCGACAAGAACTCTTGCTTCTTACTCCATGAGAAGAGGCGGCTGAGGGGTGGCGACGGCGCTGGTGGAGGAGGGGGTCTGTTTGAAGTGTTTAAAGCCTGTTTTCATCCCTGATCCTTCATTATACCTCTCCCGTATACATATATTGCTTCTGACTGAATCTATTTACATTTCAAAATAGTAAGATTGACTTTCGAATGCTTCTTCAACATTGGCAACATCACCTTCATGGCATCACACGCAAGCTCCGAAAGTCCTACGGCGCCAAGCAGAATGTGCTGTCAATTATTTGATAGAGGAAATAAATAAATAAATATCATGGCACAAAGCTGCGTGTTGCAGAGCGTGATTGAATAAGGCTGCTTTTGATACAAGCAAACGGATTCGTCTCGTTTGGTTCCTAAACCTTGCTAACTGCGGGGAGAGAGGGAAGCAGAAGCGCAGAGAAATATCTACATGCTCCAGACGCAACGCACATGCAGGCCTTGTGCAAGCCTTCAGACTGACGTTAAAAGCTTCAGAAACTGTTCCAAACTTTGCCTTCAGCTCCCACTCGCAGACGCGCACTTCTGTGAGTCCTCTCTGTCTCATGCTTCTTTCACTCCCTCTCGCTCGGAGAGAAGAAAATAAATAAATTAAACCATTTCAGAGTCAGAGATAGTCGTTTCGCTTCAGTGGATCATCTGTAATTGTCACAAATGACAGAATCATTCAGACATTTTCTTTTTTACATGCATGAACAACTCAAAAATGAAAAAGAGAAGGGGAAATGGATACTGGTAATTGGCTGTAATTGTCTTGTTTTTGAGATGGGGAACGGTGCTTTTGCAGGTCAGATGGATTTAAATGCAAATGCGCACTGTTTTTCGCTTCACTTTAACTTTAAACCTGTCTCGCGTAGCCACAGCCCATTGGTCTGGACTGAGAAGATTATTTCTCATTTCCTCTCTCTCGAAGAAATTGCCCTCTCCCTGAAGGAGAGAGACACAGTGACATAGGAAGACAACTTGTGCCCAAGGTATCTATAATTCTTATACGTCATGGAGTATTTCACAGGCCATTTTTAATTTTAGCACCCTGCACACGTATGCATGCATGAATGAATGAACAATCTTTCTCTCTCACACACTCACATACATTTTCAATACATTTTAGTTGTTTAACAGCAACGTCTGGTTTAAGATAGACAAATAGGCCAAACATAATCCTTCAATATGTCTAACTCCTGAACACTTCATAAGCAGCCACTTTATTTGCTATATTCCTGTTTCATCTTTGTAAGGGAGCGCCTCTTTATCCTGAATTTTACTTCCCTTGGATTCCTGAATTCCTTTCAAGTACAGAAGCTTATTTCCATCATGGAATAAAATTTTTGTTTAAAAGAGTTGTGACTTTTTATCTCATAATTCTGACTTTTTCTTGTAATTAAGAGTTTATATCTCAAAATTAAGATTTTTTCTCACAATTCTGAAAAAAAAAAAATCTGAAAGTCGCAATTATGTTTTCAATTTTTTTTTGTGTGTGTGACTGAAACATGCTTCCATAGGCATGAAATGCATACAATAGTAAAAAAAATATATATATATATATATAAAAAAAACAAAAAACAAATGCTGGGTTCAACTTGTTGGGTCATTTTATTGGGTTATTTTTAATATTGTTTATAGTTTTTCTGTAACTAAATTGCTGAGTCATTTTTAACACCGAGTTACTTTTTTCTACCCAACTGCTGGGTTGAGCCTGTCTCTGACGAAACAACCCAGCTGCTGGGTCAGTCAGACAGAGCGCGGGCTTCTTGAGTCATCTACAGGAGAGACCGATTCTCAGCGGCACTGATTTGAGCTTCTTCAGCAAAATAAAGATTTGTATACATTTTTTATTTAATTTATTAAGTCTTTATTGTGCTGTAAATTGTATTATTTTACGCAACATAAGGATGAGATGTCAGTCAGCTGCGTCAGCAGTGGTTGTTTCGCAGGATGGAAACGCCTTTTGCGTTGCATAAAGTAAATGGATTTTTTTTTGTTATGGAGTTTAATTCTAAAATATGTTCTTTAATGTCAGTACTGTTTGTTTATGGGCAGCTTATGGAGTAAGTCATGGCATTTTTCAGCTATGAAGTTCACAGTTAACTTGGCGAATGGCAGCCCTTCCCTGGCTCAGATTTCCACGACACACTGGCATGAGAAATGTGCTATTTCTGAAAAAAGCAATTACAGAATGTTTGAATACACAAAAATTTAAATTCTATATTTAAATGTTAATTTTCTATGTCTAAAATGCTTGTTAAACGATTTTAAATGTATGTAATATTGTAAACTATGCTGTATTCACCCAAATAAATTCAATTTGTCTTGCATTTTGTCCATGTGTTCTTGCTTAATAATAAATGTTCAGCTTTTGATTAAAGCTGTTGCCTCTAGTAATTCTGTGTGTGTTTTTATATGTTCCAGTCCATTTTAAACCAGCAATATAATAATTTTTAAACAATTGTTGACTTAAAATAACCCAGCATGTTTGATAAAAACATTTAACCCAACCAGCTGGGTCAAAATAACCCAGCATGTGTTCTGTCCAATATTTACCCAGCGCTGGGTTGCCAAATAACCCAAGTTGGGTTGTTTTGAACCCAGCATTTTTTAGAGTGCACACAGTTATGATTACAGCTCCATACGTTTTGCTTTCCGGTGTTGATCCCCACCAGATTACTACCTCCCTAGTATTGGTAAGTTTAGAGTTAGGAGTGGGGGAGGGGTTACGATTAGGCAATCATGTAGCAATTTCAACAAGAGCAGATAATAATTTGTCAAAAGGGGTCAAAAATGGGCACAACACTGGATGTAACAACTTGCTCTACCAAGCTCAGCCGGAATGGAATTGGATTTAGGATGCTGAATCCTTGGGTACAAATATAGTGGAAAACATGACTCATGATTTAAAATCTGAAAGATGAGCGATCAAAAAACAAGCTAAAATAGCATGTTTGCGATTGCGTTTTTAAGTCACATTCGCTTTTGTTCATACTATCGGGTAGGTTAGTGCAAACGGATATGTTATTTGAAAAAAAGTCACGGCGCATTAGAGATATAGCACCACTCAATGGACATTTCAAGTCAGAACTGCATTGAAATGGACAAAACCAACGTCACATAAAACACACCATATGTATGTTTATCTGTTCCGGGAGAAAAAAAACAAATACTCTTTTATCGCCACTCAGTGGACATTTCTGTTGGAAACTGCAGTGATATGTACATATTTCACGTCTTGCGAAAAAGTTCCCACAGGTACATTTTTGTCATGAGATCAGTTTAAAAGTTTCCATAGAAAAACAATTAAAAGGCAGAGCAGTGCAACACAAAGATGCTTTCATTCAAAACCATAAAAAGCAGCAGAGAAATAGTTACAGCATTGAGGAATAGTTGAGGAAAGTGCGGCACAGAACACAGATGTCTCGAGATTCATATTTATGAGATGTGCCAGTCTGGAAATAACAGAAATAGCTGAAAAATTATGCACAGATGCTACTGTAAACACTAGGGATGGTTGACTTTTTATGGTTTTCCTTGTGGAACCTAAAGGATGTGTCATATAATATCTAATATTAAACTGCTATAGTAACTCTCTACAACTCATGTTTGATGCGTAATATAAACGAAGAGTGGTTCTTCAGTCCGATGTGATTTCATTGTGGGTGGAGCTACTTAGCTTGATGCTCCAAAACAAGCTACATGGTGTAACTAGGGAGATCTTAATCAAAACATGCTGCAATGGAAGACCAAACATGAATTCATACTGCAAGACTATATTCAGAATGGACGTGATGCTATAAAGAAATTTCAGAGTGATCTGTAATAAACTGAATGCTGTAATGCATCCAGTTATAGTAGCTGCAAATTGCTATTGACCGAACAACACAGACTTTATTAGTATAAGAATGCAACATTCAGTATGTAGTGAAGTCACATTCAGAATACACAACATCAGTGCATTCATAAATATAGAAAGAGTTCAAGAACCTGCTTACTGTCTTTGTTCTGTTGGATGTGCTTAGAAGTTAAACTTGTGAGTGTATACTTCTGCCTAAAGGAACATTTTTCACCTTTTACAGCAAAGTGTCTCATTTCACATCTCTTTCACCATATTTCTACTAATTAAAAGGAGCAGAAAATGAGAAGGGAATAGAGAGGTATGAAAGCATGAGATGCAACACAGCAAGAGCAAGTCAGAAAATGTTTGACAGCGCTGCTTTGCGATTCAAAGCACGCCGTTATCTCTAGATTATTGACTGCAAATGTCAGAGGGGAAAAGAAGGATTTGTAAGCAGGTAAGACCCAGTGTGCTGTTTTGCAGGTGGGCATGTATGTTGCATGTGCGTCTATGTATAGAAAGGTTTTGTGTAGAAAGTTGCCCAAGGGCATTTTAAAGATACAACCCATAGATTACAGAACACATGCTGTGAGGTACACACACTCAGCGGCACGTCTTCAACAAACACTTTTAAACCGTAATGTCACATCAAGGTCGGAGCACTAAATGCGTCAACGTGCCATTTCGGGCTAAAACTCACTCCCACAAACTGAATTAAGGCCAATCCACTAAATGTCACAATGTGGCCTTAAATCCAAAAGACCATGCTTCTGGTCACCTTTGTTGTGTTGGTCATGAATCTTGCCCTGGTCTAATTCAAAACCTCAAATAAAAGCTGAAGATTGCTCAGAACTTGACTTTCCCATAGACCTCCGAGCGCTCTCGGTGGAGGACTTTTAGGGTGAGTGCTCACTTGTATAAGAGTGTTGCCAGGGGAAATCACTACGATTGTCATGCACTGAGAACTGCTCTGGCATTTAAACTGAGCTCCTGAGACTGACGACAGTAACTCGGAATTTTCAATCAGCTTCTGAAATAAACTCTCCTCAACCTGGCAACGGAGTCAAGAATGGCCTTCACCCCGCGCCGACCTCACACTTACACGCACACACTCAGATTCTCACCCCTCTGTTCTCCAGGGGAAAGTGGTACGATCACAATGGCCTACATTCAAACTCGCTGCTCCGAAATCAGAGACCTCGGAATAATAATGATTAATATACATGAGCTCTTGAAGATATCACCTTATTAAATATTTTGGGAGTGATTGTGGAGGACTTTTATTCAGGTAATCTAGTAAGAACTACATAAACTATGTCAAATGATTTCATCATGTGAAATGCCACTATGATGGTTTTGCCAAATTCCCTTTTGAAAATGAGTTTGCATTATGATTCAGCAAAGGAATGTTTGATCCAAAGTTCATAAATGGTTCATCCAACCCATTTTTGTAATGAGTTAATCATTTGTTTTACCCGGCTCTGGTTTAATAATATGCCAAATGTATGTTAAAATTGCACAGACATTGCATCAGCGTTGTCAACGCATACTGAAAAGGGTCAGAAATTAACCAGGGGATGAGGCTCTGCACAGAGAGTGACAAAAATGCCCCAAGAAAGCAAGTGATTTTGTTTTTATTTGGAAAATGTGATTGATGTTTAAATAATTGTTGACAGATTGATAGAATTGAACATTTAGTTTTTCTGTTTTTTTTGTAATCTGTCTAAACGATACTTACGGCATGCTATTTTAGATTTAGAAGATTTCGTAACATTGTCAAGTTAAAACAGTTAACCTCAAATTCAGTGCAGCAAGGGTCTGAAAACTTTTGCAAGAAACCACAGGCCATTTATTTGCTGGTGCATCTTAAAGGAGTAGTTCACTTCCAGTGTAAAATGTAACAGATAATGTACTCACCCCCTTGTCATCCAAGATGTTCATGTCTTTCTTTCTTCAGTCGTAAAGAAATCATGCTTTTTGAGGAAAACGTTTCAGGATTTCTCTTCATATAATTGACTTTTATGGTGACCCCGAGTTAAAATTAAACGCCCCCGCAAACTTCAAAATCATCCTACATCACTGCAGAAGTACTGACCCAGAGTTTACAAAGTTAACATGCAAAGGAGGTCAAACGTCCTTTACAAAAAAAAAAGAGGTAAAACAGCAATGTAGGATGATTTTGAAGTTTTGGAGTTTTTCGACCTACCCTAACCGTCATGAACCGGAATACACAGAGTTCACTCAGAGCTAGACAAGATGAGAGTTTGAGGTTAAAAAGTAAATAAATTGTAATTTTCATTTTTCACTAGACCCTTCTTCCTCGGCTGGGATCGTTTAGAGCCCTTTGAGGCAGCATTTTAACTGCATTTTGGAAGTTCAAACTCGGGGACACTGAAATCCTGAAATGTTTTTCTCGAAAAACAAAATTTCTTTATGACTGAAAAAAGAAAAGACATAAACATCTTGGATAATAAGGAAGTGACATTATCTGTATATTGTTGTTCTGGAAGTGAACTACTCCTATAAACTTTCAAACACTGGCAGGTTTTGAAAATTCCTATTATCTATTAGTAAGCAGCACAGGAAGCCTCATTCTCTGAGGTCAGACTTTCACAGTGGGTTTGTAGAGCCAACGATCATCACCGTCGTAATGTAATATCCATCCTAGTACATCAACATAGCTAGGGAGTCTCATTCAAGTAAATAAACATCTTACTTTTCAATCTTGCTGTCCTCAGATGATTTCTTTAAATAACAGGGTGGTTTCTCTGTGACTCCAGCACCCTGCTGACACAATAAAACTTCACAGTGGTGCTCTGCCCCATCCATGACCCCTCTACATCACCTCAAGGCCCCGACATTACCCTTTTTAGAAAGTGTGGGGGAAGGAAGAAGAGAATGATATAACTCATAGACTACACAACTATACACTACCCTACACAATTACATACACCTGATAGGAAATGACGAATTATAGATTGCTAACACGTTTGTTAAACTTCTAGAATAAAAATTTCCTGATCATTTACTCACTCCCACATCATCCAAGATGTTCATGTCTTTCTTTCTTCAGTCGAAAATAGTAATTAAGGTTTTTTAAGAAAACATTTCAGAATTTTTCTCCATATAATACACTTTAAAGGGAGCCAATGGGTTGAATGTCCAAATTGCAGTTTCAATGCAGCTTCAAAGCGCTCTACATGATCCCAGCTGAGGAATAAGGGTCTTGTCTAGTGAAACGATTGTTTATTTTCTTAAAAAAAAAATAAAAATGTATATACTTTTTAACCACAAATGTTCGTCTTGCACTAGCTCTGCAATGTGCATGTGTGACTTCACGCATTGCATAATCACGTTTGCTTTTGTTCTTCATCTTTGTACTTCAGTCCAAAAAGGAAGGGTTGGACAAAAAAACTCCATCTCAACCTCAGATTTTCTCATCCAACTTCAAAATCATTGTTTATCCTTTTTTTTGTAAAGGGTGTTTGAATTTCATTGCACATTTGTTTCGTAAACATTGGGTCAGTACTTCCGCCTTCGCGTGACCTTTCCAACGTGACTACGTAATGCATGAGGTCGAGCTAGTGCAAGATGAGCATTTGTGGTTAAAAAGCATATAAATTATATATTTTTTTAAAAAATGACAGGTCGTTTCACTACATAAGACCCTTTGTGTAGAGACCCTTGTAATGTAGAGACCTTTGGAGCTGCATTGAAACTGCAATTTGGACCTTTTCTCAAAAACCTTGCAATTTGGAATGTTTGCCCTTTCAAAACCTTAACCTTTCTGACTGAAGAAAGAAAGACATGAGCATCTTGGATGACAAGGGGGTGAGTAAATTATCAGGAAATTCAAATTCTGGAGTGAACTAATCCTTTAAATTGATAGTTCACTTAGAAATGAAAATTGTCATTCCTTAAATGATTAGTTCTCCTTGTCCATTTTTAATTAAATTCAGAAGACTTAGAATATAGTATACAAGCCATGCTGACCATTTTAATGATACTTTTATGGTGCTTTTGTGTGCTACATATCATACAGGTTTAGAACAACATCAGGAACCATTGAATCCTCTGCAGTGAATGGGTGCCATCAGAATGAGAGTCCAAACAGCTGATAAAACCATCACAATAATCTACAAGTAATCGTCACAACTCCAGTCCAGAAATACTGTGAAAAGTAAAAGTTGTGTTTTTGTAATAAACAAATCCATTATTAAGATTTTTAACTTCAAACCATTGCTGCCAGGTCCTTTATCCATAATATCACTTTCCTCTGTCACACTGTTGAACTGAAGCCATTTGGATTCTCATTCTAACGGCAGCTTCATATCATGTCACAACTTTCTTTTTTTTTATTCAAATAACTGTTTATTTTCAATCATATTTTGTGATTTTTGGATCCTGCTGTGTTTCTGTACTCCTATTCATTAATCATAATCATCTTCACACATCTGTGTGTTTGTAAGAAACAAATCTATCATTAAGGCATTTTAACTTTAACCGCAGCTTCTGGCCAAAATACCACTCCATAATAAAGCTTTCTCCAGTGAAGAAGTCCATTCCCTGTTGTCCTCTCACATCAAACTCCACCGATTTGCTTTGAACTGTTTTGAACTGTTTTTGCTTGAAAATTGTGTTTTATCTCTGCATATTTCTCTCCTGATTGACACAAGACTACCTTTTTACTTGAGGAAGCAATATAACGGATAGAGAACATCTTAATGATGAATTTGTTTATTTAAAACACACAGCTTTTCACACAGCTACACACAGTAGATGTTAACTGCTGAACTGGTTTTAATTACTTGTGTATTATTGTGATGCTTGTATCTGTGGTTTGAACTCTCACTAGAAGATCCATTGGTAAGCAAGTGATGTAATGCTAAATTTCTTCAAATCAGTTCTGGCGAAGAAACTCATTTACATTTAGGTTTTTCATCTACATTTTTTAGCATATTTTCATTTTGGCTGAAGTATTCCATTAAGGAATCATTTCAGACTTTACCTCAAAAAAGCACTCCAGCTATTCTGACTCGGACATGCACGGCCACCTCTCAGCCCACCGTGGCAGAAACTGGAGAAGTTGCTGATTAGATCAGAGAGTTACTCACTCCAGAATGAGTCATTCAGACCACATGGCAAGAATGCCAACACGTCACATGCCTTTCACTCTCCACTGCCCCTAATCAAGAGCTCTGTTCAGCAGATGGGTGGAGGCAGGGGGCTTCCCACGAATAGAGAAGGGGAATTGCTTAAATGAGATAAGCAACAGCATGGAGGCCCTTGGCATCACTCTCTAATGAGGGAGAATTGAGTCCTGCAGGCTTTATGCGAAAACAGCTTGAGGAAGACTGAACAGAGAGCTTTTTCCAAGTGAACCGAGGGAAGAAAATGCTAAAGGTGAATTAACCTTAAAACCTTAGTTTCAAAAATAAAAGCAATAGTTTATTCCAGGAAAAACTGGTGCTGACAACTTAAAAGAATAAAATACAAAACGGTCATGAATGTAACAAAAAAAAACGCAACATTACTTTAACAGAATGAGAAGTAAGTAATTATTATTTACAATATCCAACCAAACAAGATGACCCGGTTCCTGACTCTGAACTTGATACACTACTACCTATATATAAATTGACAAATATATTATTTTGTACAGGTAAAAGTTTAACAGTAAAAAAAAAAAAAAAAGTCAACTTCAGTCTCGAAACAAGACAAACACTGCAACAATATTTCTACTGAAGTCATTTGAGGTCATTTTCAGCAGAATCCATAACTGAGTCAAAGAATGGAAGCAGTTGCATTTCTATGAAACAAGAGAGCGTGAGTCTGAGGTGAGATATTAAGACATTAAAAGCAGCGGTGAGTTTATTTATGCATGGGCGGTCTGATATGTGACTAATTAGAATCAAGTATTTGCAAAGAGGCGAATTTAAGTGATCGCTGTAAGCATTATAGTTGACAACAGCTATTAAAAGTTTGGAGTATTAATATCTAAACACGGCAAAGAACAACAATTTTTGGAGCAGAAATGTCAGCTTAATTTAAATCTGCCAACTAATGAGCTGTATCAAGAAAAAGCAAAACAAGAAGACTTTTCTCTGTTTCAGTAATAGCATTATTTGTGCCTTAAACTACATAATTCTTACTCGCTTTATATTTGTACAAGTTACTGACCCATGTCTTTGCAAATGGATTCAAAAACTCATGCATAATTTACTTAGTGGATTTTAGTGTTTACAACTGTATAAATGGCAGAATATTTTTTTAAATAAGTAAAAATAGTTGGTTTATTTTATTTTGTGGTTGCATTTGCTCTCAAGTTCATAAAATCCATGCTTTGAACTAGATATATTGGCAAAACTGTAATGAGGTTGAAAAAAAAAAAATTATAATGTATTCAGCAGCACTGTGCCAACTGCAAAATGAGCTAGAAATGATTGTCTGATAACTTTATATCCTAATTCATCTTTACCGCAGAGACCTAGGCCTGTTTACATAAAATGCAGACACTGTTGCAGATTAGTTTTGACATAGGAACGCATCCATATTAACAACAGAGATGGCAAAAGTACACACATCCTTTACTTAAGTAGAAGTACAGATACTCATTTTTAAAAGTTCTCTGGTAAAAGTAGAAGTACTGACTACACTTTTTTACTCAAGTTAAAGTAAAGAAGTATGAGCTCTGACATGTACTTAAGTAAAAAGTACCCATTACTACTGCCTGTTTTAGTTTCGTGCTGGTAACTGGACCTCAAGTCATATTGACACATTAAAGGTTGTTTTGTTATCTGCCCTAGCTCCCTTTAAACATATTATAAAACGATGTTTTATAACATTTGCTTGCTAAATTACTACTGTAACTTTACAGTAGATAATAATGATGTCCTTTAGCATACATTATTTTGATTGATGATAGTAGTTAATTTAGTTCAATTTACAGTAGCTATTATTGATCCTCTGGCTACTGCTAAGAGCTGCTAGCACTTAACTAAGTAAACAAAGACAAAACTACAGTAGCCTATTTACAGATGAAACTAACCTCCACTTTAAGTCCTGAACAGGTCAGTAGTTTTGCCTCTCTGAGCCACTCCATTCTCGAGTCACTCGCATTGATTACTCTGGTATAAACCGTTTGGCGGAGACGCGGAGCGCGCGCAAGCCGAATTGTGTTGTCAGTACAGACTAACCGATTCATGATTTAGAGATTTGTAATCGAATGGTGATCCACCAAATGCAGATTGAAACTAAAGTAACAAACCTGGTTTGAAAATGTAAGAAGTAGAAAGTACAGATATGTAAGGAGTAAAAGTAAAAAGTAGTCAGAAAAATAAATAGTGAAGTAAAGTACTGATACCAGAAATATTTACTTAGGTACAGTAACAAAGTATTTGTACTTCTTTACTTCTCATGCCTGATTAAGAATAAATCAACTAAGCAATGGTTCCTCTAAACTCTCAAAATTTATTGTAGCATATGAAGAGCTCAGATGCAAAATCAGCTAAATCCATCTGCCATCTTTCTTTAAGAAATGCATTTTTATCAGGCTCAGATGTATAGGTTTCTATGTAAGCTCTGGTACTTCTGATTGGGCTGAGGCTGGTATTTTAGCGAGTTTGAAGAAAAAGTATTTGATGGACGTATAATATGTGTCAAGAGCATTCACTCAGTACCATTATCTCATTTTTGACCGAGATGGCTTTTAGCTGGTTTTGCATCTGAACTCTTCATATAGACTTTTATTTATCAAACAAGATATATCTGAGGGATTCTGCTCATTTATATGTACAGCTGGTACTCTTCAATTCATGGATAGCTTTATGCTTAGCGTTATTTTGAATATCAGCATTCTTGGTCTCCAAGCCCATACACATCTTTTCTGTAAATCTGAATGAGCTGATTCGGTTTGCTTGTTTATTATTTTTGTCATGCGCTTCCCGAGAGCACTTCAAGTAGAGCTTCTAAGAGCAAGCCTGGGGCAAAGAAAGCGCTGGGAGATTTTTGGAGTGTAAAAATCTGGTGAACACACTGTTATTTCCATACTATAAGGCTACAGCAATCACAGCAACACAGACAACCTACTAAGATAAAATCACAATAACCTAAGTTTGAAATACTGGACTGCTGCTGTGGTCTTTACAGTCACATCGCAAAGCATCTGCATTTATGACAAATGTGCCACAAGTATTTTCCAAGGCAGGTTTAATTAACCACCTGTGCAGGATATTTACAAAAAAAGAATACATCATAAAGAACTCTTACTTATGCAGAGTTATTAATCATCAGCGTTAAACATATGGTACCTTTCATTGCATTCCGTTGTAATTATGGTGCAGATTATTTTTCATTAGGCATCACTCCCATCACAGATGGAACAAGCACATATTTTGAGCGTCATGAAGCTAACAGTACTTTATATCAACACAGATAACTTAGGAGAAGGATTTGCCATCTTTACAAATGGAATTACAAAGATCTAAAGCTACAAATTGCTCATAAAACATCTTATGGAAGTTTACTTTTAACCATGTTTAATGCCTGGAGGTTTTTACAGTCTTTAAATCCATTTTTTAATGCTGCTCAGCCCAGGCTGTCTCAAGTGTATACTGCAAGAAACCATGGATGAGCCATAGCGTTTTTTTCTGTGGTTTTATGGCTACAGCAAATGCTGGCTGCAATGAATTCAGAGTCACAGCGTGATACCTACTTTCCTGTTTGAGGTTTGAGCCAATGTTCCTAGAGCACAGTCTTCAGCCTGCATGACTCACCTCTACATGACCCTAGTCCCTTTCTATGCATGTTTTCTCCCATTTTTTCAGTTAATCAGCTTGGTACGAATGGACGGACAGACAGCCAGACAGACAGATAATGGGCCTCATTTACCAAACGAACGTACAACAGAAACTTGGGCGTACAATCATTTCTATGCAAAACTTATCAGTTTGGATGTGAGCGGTGGCTAGGGCTGGGCTATATGGCCCAAAAAATAATTCCTCTGTATTTTTTGTCTAAATTGAGATATATGGAATATATCTTGGTATTTTCAATGCTATTTCATACGAATGTTTCATGAATCACACATGAACCCTGTCGTAAGTTGATTTGTTGTGATTTGATCTGCGCTCATTTCTACATTTGATAAATGAGACCCAATGTTTTTCCATACAGCACTCCGGTAAACAGAGTAATCAATGAGGTGCATAAGAGTGTGAGAAAAAGCAGCGCTACTGATGCAACAGACCTTGAGAAATACTCAGGAACATACTGTAAATAGAGCGTTAACAATGGCGACTTTATGTGTAGAATCACCAAGGATAATTCACATCTCAAGGATCAAATTTATCGGAATAGTCAAAACCTTTTCAATCTGAATAACATTTTCCTGCAAAGTCCTGGTGGATTATACATGTTGTTAACAGATCTCCTAAGCCCTCATCAAAGAAATGGCCTACACATAATGAGATCCCTTAGGTACTGCATTCACATTTAAAAGGGTCTAGAGGGTGTTGGAAACACCAGAAGATACAACAATGATACATGTCTTGCTGTAGGTACATATGACCTGAATTACACATAGACACTGGATCTGCTTCTTAGCCCTTCCAATTAAACAATCATCTTGTGGTTAAATTGTTCTGGGTACCATTTTTTGCTGCCAAGGAGCAAAGCCATAAACAACCCTGATGTTAGACTGAGTATAAAACTCAGGCAGCCTTTTGTTTAACAAGCCACAAGTTAAGCATTAACTTCGTGGAACACGAGAACGTGTTACAAACAAACCCAGAATAACAAAGAACCTCATTCAACAGCATTTAATTGTTAACTTTGCTTGTCTCTGAGCATGTCACGAAGCTGACACGCTAACACACTAACTGCTTCCCCTCCAGAGAGACTAACACAGACGCTCTCTGATCTGAGAACAGGGGATCAGCACGTCTGTCAGAAGCTGTGGAAGAATAAACAACAGGAGCAAACTGGTTTTGAACGATGAAGGGGGGCAAAGGCTGTTATGTTGTCAGAGGAAATGGAATGTGCCGATCTGCCCGCATTTCCTCCTGCGTGTTCTGCTGACAACAAAATATAACCCTAGTCTGGGAAAAATCATGCTGTTTTTTTTAAATACACAAATGGGCATAAACGTTTGGGTGAACGTGGACCATTTTTGCCTTTTATGAGATGAGGTACTCTTGAAAGATAATTAAGTTGTGCGAAATTTAAAATGGAAGATTTGGCTCTCTTTTAATTCATGAGTTTAACTAGAATTTGATTGGAATAACAGGAAAATGAAACACTGATGATGCATTCTGGGAAATTAAGTGTTTTCCATCTTGGTCCAGAAAAGTTCATTATGAGTTATCTGCTATGAGTTTTATAAACTTTCTAAAGTTTCAAAACTTTTTTTCAAAACTTTCAGACAGCATTTTCACCGGTGTTTGATCCCTTGCATGGCTTAATATAACGTAAATTATGTCTCTTACAGAAAAATGCAGCAGAAAATCCATTAAAGATTTATGATATTTAAAGGGGTCATCAGGTGCAAAGTTCACTTTTACATGTTGTTTGAACATAAATGTGTGTCTGTAAAAATAATTTCCCCTTTTTTAAAATCAAGCTATTCTTAACATCTTGTCTGTGTGACGACACACTGACAGAAGCCGCTCCCACGATAATTGATTGACATGACCGTCTTACCTTAGACCCGCCTTGAGCAGCAACAGTCCAATCACCATTGTTTCGATGCCGGAACAGGGACGTAGACAAGAATGGCTCCTAAGCAATTGAGGTGTTGTGTTGCTGGATGTAATAATGAACATAGTGGTCGTCATTTACTCCTGACATCTGAGCCGCTGAAGATGCAGTGGATTACCTTTGTTTGTGAAGGGAATGCGCCTCCCGATCTAAACAAATGTGTCTATGTTCACAATAATCATTCGTGATCCAGCTTCACTTACAGCAGAAGTGAGTGTAGGGTTCTTTTTTTATGAATATTTGCAATCGCCTTTCCTAATAACGTGCTAGTCAGCAAGTTTTGTGGCTAAGCACAGCTAAAAGCGGCTAAAGTAAACAGGCTTGTCACTCCACAGAGAGAAGAGAGGGGCGGGGCGAGCAGAGCTCATTAACATTTAAAGCAACATTGACCAGAACAGGATGATTTAGCAGAGCTGATTTTGGCAAGGTAAAAAAGGTGTTTTTTACACTACCATTGAGAAATTTTAACCAAAGCATGTTATAGACTTTTCATTAACACCCTAAAGAATCAAATCAACTTGTGGAAAATGGGCATCTGATGACGCCTTTAAAAATCCACATAGATTTATACATATTTTGGACTACGGTGCCATTATTTCGATGACATGAAATGATTGCACATGTGAGCTACTTGCGCTGCCTGTCGCTATTGTTTGTTGACACAACACAACTCAGAAAATAAAATACTGATGTGATGCCACATTGTGCAGCTTCTACACTGTAAAGAACAATTTGTTGAGTCAACTTAAAATAATTTGTAACCTGGCTGCCTTAAAATTTTAAGTTCAGTCAACTCAAAAAAAGTTTATTCAACTTGAAATGTTAAATTATACTAAGTGACAACTTAGATATTTGAGTTGAATCAACTTAAAAATTTAAGGCAGCTGGGTTACTTACCAATCTGTTAAGTTTAGCAAACACAAATATCTAAGTTGTTACTTAGTTCAACTTAACATTTCAAGTTGACTAAACTTATTTTAGTTGACTGAACTTAAAATTTTAAGGCAGCAGGGTAACAAATTATTTTAAGCTGACTCAACAAATTGTGTTTTTTATTTTTTACAGTGTAGTTGTAATTTTCAGGTGAAGGGCAACAAGAGAAGCAATGTAAGTCTTCACTGCTTAACGAAAAGAAGAGGAAAAAAGAATGGGAAGATGCCTGTGGACGAATAAAACTTCCTAAAGACCTGATGCATGTGACATTTTTAGTAGACCACAGCTTCTGAAAGAGCTTACAAACAGCGGAGACAAGACACGCTAAAAGCCATCCTGGAAGGATGTAAACATGCAGACGCTTGTCATGACACTGCAGCCACTGAAAGAGTTTCTCAGCGCAGATTTCACTCAATATCCAGGGGCGTTTAGACTCCTTGTGGGGAAAAATCAATGTTATGGCATTTGGTTTAAGCCTACGCTTATATCCATCACCACCTGTAAGCTTTTTCAGTAGCTGTGGTCATTGTATCAATATTATATTTTCCGAGTTGTGTTGTGGTAAAAATAGCAACAGGCAGCGGCAGTAGCTCAGCCAGTGCAACACTTTCACATCAGTGAAATAATGGTGCCCCCCCATAGTCCAAAATATGTATAAAACAATATGGATTTTTTTAACAACCTAAAACTTTGGGTTTCTGCTACATATTTCAGTAAGAGACATAATTTCCATTATATTAAGCCATACAAGGGGTTGAAATTTGAAAGGCTCTCAATTCTGATTGGTGCACAATCTTCCACGGTTTACTGAGGAAGATGCTGTTTCACGATCCACCTCGACCAGAGCTGGCTTGTCAGCATGTTAAAAAGTCCAGACAGGTGTCAGAGAAAAACTCAGTACAGTGATTGAAGGTAAACAAGTGCATTGACCAACAACTGGCAATATAATTATTGCTGAAAAGCCAAACAGAAAATACCAATTACCAGTTCCTGTCAGCGCTTAGTCAAGTTCTTCAACATCCAAAAAGCCACAGCTCAGCTGGATCGCCTAAAATGCCTTCTTGCTGTTTTTTTCCTCAGACACTTTCCATTTGGCAGATGACATGAAAATGTATTTAATCATCGGACCGGCCTCAACCCAAAGCTTATAATTTAACAGCCTCTGTTAGTCTGACACACTTTCTCAGAAGAAAACGTCTATCTGCTAAACCTCCTCGCACCACCTCAGCCTCTGCATTAACCCTTCTGTCTGACAGCTAGTTATTAGCTCATTCTCTCCGAATGACCAGTCATTTTGAACTCTCGTTTTTCATTAGTTCTTCACCAGGCTTTCAAATGGGTCCGGTGGCAGATAAGAACACAACTCTGGGTTAGAAGCACAGCAGGACAGGATATGACAGTGCCCTATAAAGTTTCAGTGATGTTAAGAAAAATCTCATATGAAATGCTATGGAAGCCAGCTGGTCCATAACAGGAAACCGGTCCTGATAATAGTTATTTGCGCAGTGATAGGGTGTAGGGCTGAGAGCGCACTGTTCTCAGATAAAGGCTCAGGGAGCATGGCCTACTAATAGTATCGAAGTGTGGAAAAAAATGGGGGTGAGTAAGGATGGCAGCGCTGAAAGCAGAAAAGAGGAGAATGAACTGTCAGTGAGCCGCTCCATCAATAGCACAGTATTGTGGAAGTTCTACAAAAGGGCCATAAGGGAAATGTGTGAAAGAATTGTCAATACCCTCTCTCTACCCAATGTGGGAACACAATCTATAATGCCATCTCAAAAACACAACTCTTTCTTGCAGGTCTAAAAAACTATCTGTGGTGTCCTGCGAGGGTGAGGATTAAATTGTCATTTTGGCATGGAAGCTGAACCCGCTCTACGGTCAAAAGCAGGGTCAGAGCCCTTAAAGCGCAGGTACGGTTTGGAACGCTCACCAACGGCACCGGTAACCTGTGACTCACTCTGACTGAAAGAGACTGACTGGCAGTGTTTTTGTTGGGTGACTGTGACAGAGAATTTAAGAGCAGAGGATATTTTTAGGTCAAGCCAGATAAATCAGATACATCTCATCCTGGATGTATCTGTACGCACAAAGTCGACATTTTCTTGGTTTTAACAGATAGCAACACCATTTCTAGTGGAATCTTAATTAATATTCCCTCTTGAGAGCTTTTGAAAACCACTTGAAGTATGAAACGAATCTGTGATAGTCACTGAGCTAAGGACACAATGATATATAAAGCATGCTTTTTTTGAACATGCAAGAGAATATAAGGGGTTTTGGCAGGACTGGGCATATTGTTTGGAATTCCCTATCCTCTGCAGCCATACTGAAGCTACTTTTTATTTCTTTGGATTGCTACAGTGGGATCACAAAAGCATGAGATTACTTGGAAAAACACTAATTTAAGGTCATTTTTAATAGTTGCATTAGAGAACATATACAATACAAACCTTGCTAAAAAAAAACAGCTTAAACCAGGTCTTAGCTGGTTTAGGCTCGAAGTAGCTGGTTTTAGCAGGTTGTTCCAGCTGGTCTCCCAGCCTGGCCAGCCAAGGAATTGGCCAAAACCCTCCTAAAACCAGCCTGCTGACCAGCTAAGACCAGCCTGGATGACCAGTTAAAACCAGCCAACCAGCTTAGGCTGGTTTTAGCTGTTTTTTTTTTTTTTTTCAGCAAGGAATGAATAGATGGATCCGTGTTATGCAGCTTAAATGCAAGTGGGAAAAGAATATGGATTCCATGTTTTGGCATAAAGAGCAACGTTCTTAAGTTCTTTGTTCGGAAGGATCACGTGTTATGAGCACTGATCTATCTCTAATATAGATCAGTGCTTATGAGTTATTCACACGGAACGTGTTTGTTTTTTGCATTTAAAAATGGAATAAAACCGCTACGAGGCCTAGAGATGCGTGGTTTTTCCCCCCAACATTTAACTTGAACACCACGTTTTAAAAAGACGTGAACGCAACAGTCAAAGACATCCATTTAGCACCTATTTACACATAAGAACAATGAAAAAGACAGATACTCACATTTACAGCCCATGTGAAACATGACTTCTTATGGCCTTGAAGATGAACGCAGTGCAGGAACCACTGGTATCTCCATTTGTTATAATGACAGCACTCCAATACACCACCAGTTTGTGTATAGCCTGTGGCCACGTTCACACTGTCAGTTTTTGGGATTGACAACCGCATTTACTCAGGTGTGAGTCTGGAAACGTCCCGTTCACACAGCAGCTTACAGTCGCTTTTTGAATACTGTCTGTATGAACGTGCAACTGGAGTCAAGCCCGTATGCCTTACGAGTAACTATAGCAACAGTGACCAAAGTAATATCAAAGATGGCAACATGCATAAAACTTAAAGTCTTAGCACTTTCTGACATGACAAGAGTTCAATGGAGCCAAGAGTTATTCCATCAAATCATCATTAACTGACAGCAGCTTTTAAATTTGAGTGGAGAGCGGAGCACCCTGGTGACAAAAATAGCATATGCTGGTAGGTATGTTTTGATGCTGGGATGCTGGTTAGCTATGTTTTGATGCTGGTTTATGCTGGTCCTTGACCAGCATTTGAGCCGCGTGCAGAACACAAAACTGATGGGAGGGAGCGGCTCTGGTGGAGACTGTATATAAAACTTTCAGATGACATGCAGCTCATTTCTTCCTCACTGTAAGTTACCGAAACCACACATGAAAGCACGCAACACAGGGTAGACGCGCGTTTTGTTTGTTCTCTCGTACTGAATGACGTGTCAGACAACTAGTTGTCCAGTCCTGTGTTCTGAGAATGCAGTTGTGAGTCCTGAAAATTTACAGGTGTGAGTTGGGTTATAGAATACGGTTGTCACACCTGTAAATAACCATACTTTGTGTGAACACAACTGTGTTAAGGACTCAAATATGGTATTGACAGCCGTATTCTGCTGCAGTGTGAACGTGGCCTTTGTGTAGCATGATGTGAGAGTAATTCAGAGAGCACCTTGTCCTTAATGAAAGGAAAACATCTGACCAATTTCAACTTAATTTAAAGTAGCTACTTTGCTGGCATGATTGCGTTTACATAGCTAGCTACATTTGACCAGTTGTACCGTAAAACGAGTCACATGACCAGGGTCAAATATTTGTTTATTTGATGAACGACCTAGAAATAAATCAGAACACTAAATATACATATATATATATATTTTTTTAGAATGTTTTATTGTTACCTTTTTTTATAAAGTTTACATGAAAAACAAAGCTCAGATTTTCAATATAGTCTAAACTTTTGGACCCCACTGTGTATATTACACTTTTTGATGGAATAATGACAACAAAAGAAGCTCTTTCAGGTAAAAACTCTATACCTGCTAGAGGAGAAGATAGATTTAAGTGTGTTTATCTGTATGCTTGCAAAAGGGGTTCACAACAACTGCTAAACTCATATAGAAAGGAATGATTAGTTATCTTGGCAGCGTTTTATATGAAGCCCATAAAATACTGCTTTCTCAAAGCCTAAGCCTTCAGCTGGATATATTGAATGCAAGACTGCCACATGGTCATTGTTACCAAAAGCCATTTTTCTCCTGGTTTCCATTCCTCCGCTCCTCTCATCCCTCTTTCCTCCTCTCCTTTGTTCGTGCTTGACTTGTTTTCCCTGGTGTTCTTATATGATTACAGCGTGCTTGTTTACTGCAAATATGGCCCATCTCTATATTTTGAAGAAAAGTGCAGAAGTCCTGTGGATATTGTGTGTTGTCCCTTTATTTTCCTCACATCCTTCTCTTCCATTTCTTTTCTGTCACTTGCACCGCAAGTATTCACACACTTGACACCGAGGTAAGTCTCCTGATGTATGCCGTGTATCTGAATGTGTATGTATATGTATGTGTGTGTGTGTGTGTGTGTGTGTGTGTGCCAAAGCATCAGGATTCTTTCAGGGACCTCTGCATCTGCCTTTCAAATAGATTATCTCTCTCTCTCTCACCTTCACACAGATAGGCAGAACATCTATACATATTAAACATGCATGCAGACTACATAACCACAGATGAGTGTATTACTGAGACACAAGGGCAATCCATTTCATAGGTGGATAATTGGATCTGTCTTTGCAGAATAATTATAATCTAATTCATTCCAACTTCAAGCCTACCACTTGAGTGCCTTGTTTGTGTGGGTATACGTGTGTCTGCGTGTGGCACATTATGATAGTGAGAATGCCTTGCGTGTCAATACTGCGTATGTGCGTGTGCATCCGTTTGAAGGCTGGAATTTCATTTCAGCAAGCTCTTGATTATGAATGGCTGGACGATGCCGCAAGGAATTACTCAGTCACTTGACTGTCCGAGTCTCATGACAGCTAGTGTGTGTGTTATATATGTCCCTGTGTGTGAGGGAGATAAATGGAGGATTCTGATGACCGCACCAGACCTGAAAGAAAAAAAAAAATCAGCTTCTATTCTATAACATAGATTCGGGTCATGTTGATGGAATATTCCAGGTTTAATGCAAGATAAGCTCAGTCCACAGCATTTGTGGCATAATGCTTATTACCATAAAAATGAATTTGATCTCCATTTATTTAAAGGAGCAAAAATCTGGGTTACAGTGAGGCACTTACAATAGAACTGAATGGGACCAATTCGTAATTAGGTAAAACGTTACAATAAGGTTGCATCTGTTAGCATTAGTTAACTATATTAATTAACAAGAACTAACAATGAAAAATACTTCTAAAGAATGTATTAATCAATGCTAATTCTAGTATTTACTAATACATTATTAAAAGTTGTATCTGTCAAAATTATTTCTTTTTAAATGATATTGTAGCTTTATTAAACGACATTAAAAAGATTAATAAATACTGTATCATGTATTGCTCATTTAGCTAATGTTAATGCATTAACCAATGTTAAGTAATGAGACCTTATTGTAAAACGTTACTCATAAATGCATAAAAAATGCTTACTAACCTTTTCTATTTAAAGTTATATTTTGCTCCTTTTTTTAAAAAGAGGGACAAGTCAAAATTATTTTTGTGGCCATTGGTCATCAACATTATGTACTGAAGACGAAAACTGCGTTAATAAAGTGTTCTCCCCTGCAAACAAAAGCTCTAACTTGTTTTGACAGAGCTAATCAAGCATTCAGAAACCAAATGTCCTTAAAATGAATCGCTAGCCTTTCCTAGCTCTGTTTCAAGACTAGATTTACTTCTGTTATATTTGACAAATCTGCCAAACCCTTTGGGTCTCGAAGGCTGTGAACAACACAAACAGCTGTAATATAAGCCTCTGAGCAAAGGTCTAAGTTTTTCATGAGGGCTCTGAACCAATCACCATCAGGAGGGCAGGTTCTGCTGGTCGGGGCGGAGTTTTCTAGACTATTTAAAGTGCGGCGGTGCAAAGTGTTAAGAGAATCCAGTGTACCTAAGAGGACACGTAAGGGGGAGGCGAACGCGTTTTGTTTTGGAGACCTTGCGGGATACACACAGCACAAGCACCGATGGAGAGAAGGGACCATTAGCCATAGTCCTGGGGAAATACGCAGGTATGCGTCCGTGTTGTGAAGTTATTAACGAGAGCTTCGTGAGCAGTTCAACATTGACTCGCCCTTTGCCTCTTTGTGCCGCGCTCTGCGCGACTCGCTTGTTTACGCGCCCAGGTGCGCGTGGTTTATTGTGTTGTGAGGTGACTTACTGTGGCCGTGTACCTAGACAGCATTTTTGGGCGCGCCAGAATAATCCTTGTCCGCCTCTCTAGTATGACACTCACATAACCCTTTTCTATTTCAGAAGCAGTATTCCATGTCTCTTCTCTGCCCTGTTATTGATGGGAAACCAACTGGACCGGATCACCCACCTGAACTACAGCGAGCTACCCACCGGGGATCCATCGGGCATCGAGAAGGACGAGTTGCGTGTTGGCGTGGCGTATTTCTTTTCCGATGAGGAGGAAGAGCTGGACGATCGATCGCAGTCGGACAGCTTTAAAGACAACAACAGCCCGAGCAAAGACGGTCCGGTTGCGCTCAACGAGATCGAGTACTCGGCGTTCTGCTGCCAGGAATGTATATACTCCAAACTGCGAGAGAACGAGGACCTGAATGTTTATTCGGTGAAAACTTTATTGACCATGTGCAAACCCGGGGATCTACTGGAGTTAGTGGCCAACGCACAACCCCCGCACTGGGCGATCTTTGAAGGGGAGGACCAGGTTATTCACCTCTACAAGGGGGAGATCCGCAAGGACAGCTTGTTTGAGATCAGCTGCGGTCGGCAGGGCAGGATAGTGAACAATCGGTACCGCTACCGACCGCTGCCAGCTGATTTGGTGATGCAGAACGCGAGCGGGCACGTGGGGCTCAGCAGCGGCGAGATTTGCTGGACGAACTCGGAAAGTTTCGCAGCCTGGTGCCGTTTCGGCAAGCGGGAGTTTAAAGCGGGCGGGGAGGCGCATTCGGTCGAGCAGCGTTACTTTCTCAAGGTGCACCTGTCCGAGAGCACCGCGCACACGCTCATGTTCCGCAGCCTGGAGGAGATGATACGCGAGAGACGGCGCGTGGACGCCAGCGGCATTCTGAAGGAGCTGTCGCTGGTGACCGGCAAGGAATGAGCGCTTGGGACTCTCTGCATGCCTTGAGCAAGGGCTGCTTACCTATATTTCAGGACTTTGGGAGGGTTGTGCGTATTTGTGTGAACATGTTTTGGCAAAGACAACGCCCCTTTTGGTTGTGCGAACCGATGGCCCCACTAAAGTCACCCTGTACCTTTAAAAAGGAAAAAGATAAAACATAAGGTGAGCCCTCATCACAGATCGCCCATAAACCGATACAGCCCCCTCAAATTCGCACCCGAGCCCTGCTGCGGCAGATGGTGACCACGATGCGTTCATATGTCTGTGGCAAGCCGTTCTGACATTCATTCCTTAAGACTAACTAGCATTTGTTTTTGTTACCAACACTCATTATTCACCAGTAACTATCAAACAGTGTCTAGTATCTCTTCCAGTTAAATAGAGACCAGCAGCGCCTATTCCAATTGTTACTAGTAACATTTTAATCGTGCTAGTGAGAACTATAAAGAAGCCATTCTGACTAGTCATTGCATATAAGTGAAAAGCAAATGTTACTGGTGAGATGAAGAATGTTACATGTAACATTTGAAATCAATAGGTGCTACTATTTGATTAGTAGCTACTAGTACCTAATGAATGGCTACCAGTCAAGCTGGAGTTGAATAGTTCATATGTGAACCACAGATTCAAAATTCGTACCAAGTATTAATTAGGGCACTAGTAAAATCGAAAAAGACACTACTGAAATACTTCTATTTAAAAATAAGTACTGGTAACCTAAAAGTATACACTAGTTAGATTAAAGGAATAAAGGTAAAACGGCTTGCCACATGTCTCCAATTTGACTGAACTCCAGAGCTTTAATATTAAACGTGGAGCTCCGTTATTGCGCATCTGTCCAGCTGCATTAGTTCCTCCACAGGACCCCTGCAGGCGACAACACACGAGCCTTTGTTTTCATTCTGTTACCAACAAACGCAGCGAACATTCTTCTGTTTTTGGAGTCCATATTTTTGTATTTCAGTTAGTACGTTAAAAAAAACTGTTTTTATTTAAATAAACGTAGATTGCCCTATGAAAACTGCCTTGGTCTCTAGCTCTTTTTCATACTGTTTTGCCTGCGTAAAAATGCAATAAGCGAACACGTGCTGGCTGAGGCAGTCTCACGCAAGCGCCTAACCGATGCATTATAATTCACACAAGAACCTTCTGTAGTGTTCACAGTATCGACCATTCCTTCATTTGATTTTTGATGGATTTATTTCCCGCCAGCAGGGCAGTCGTTTGTTATCATTGCTGCATTAGTATGCCTTATGGGCAGCTGTTGATGCATGGAGATGGTGTCCTTTTGTTCCTGGCTTGTTATGGTTGATGATCATCAGCATGTTTCTAACTCTGGAAACATAGGAGACACTTCAGTCGCACCTGCAAATATTTCATTCTGTATTCCGTCTATGTAATTATACATATCAAGTTTATGACTGCTCTAAACCATACATCCAAAGTAACTGCAGTCTCCATTTTTGGCTGCAAGGTTTGCATTAAGTAATGCGAGAGCTGTGTATATGTGTGTGCGCATAGACACTCTAGCACCAGTAAATATGGTCATGCTCTGTTTGCTTTCCTATTAGAGGCTGTAGGCTGCAGCTGGGATCATTTATGCTTTATGTTCAGTGGGGCTTGATTGGCCCGCAGGTCTGTGTGGCTGGACCCTTTACAGAGCTGGTGCTGGCCAACACTAACAAGTCATTCTGAAAATAAGTTTGTACCTAATGCAAGGCTGAAGTCCATTTTTTAGCAGGTTCACCTTTGTGCTGCATGTTATGAGTTTGTCAAGCACAATGGGCTTATGGATTTACATACTGAACTGACAATCATTTCTGCCTCTACTGTTAATAATTTAGTTGAATATTTACTAGATTTAGTAGGCTAGTTCCTGTAGTGTGCACATTCTTTACTGTTTATTCTTCGTGTGACTATTCCAGGTCAGACTATTAATCTTATGTCTACATCATGCACAACACGTTGTGTCAGGTGTGTCAGTTTGAGTCGTTAATATGGAAAGCGGAGCGATTGTGCAGGTAAATGAATGAAAACAAGTGGGACAGGTTTCTAACGGCTTGGGAAAGACTGCTCACAAAGCGTCAGATGAGTTCATTGTAGATGTTACAGACAGGCAAAATTACTAAATGACTGCAGCAAATTTTCCTGTCTTATTCACAACCTAGTTTAACCAGATGATTAATGTGATAAAACAGTGTTGCGTTAAATTTTTTTTTTTAGTGCAAATGAAGCCAATTTCACAGAAAAGAGGCACATTATGTTATTTGTCTGGCATCATAAATAATGTGCTTTACTGTCCATTGAAAGCAGTCATTAAACAGCGTTATTAAAAATAGATGGTTGTATACATTTGCCATTGTTTACGGCAGAAGTAATTTATCAAATTACAGAGAATAACACTATAAGCAGGCTTTTATATCAAGCACATTCATATTGGTGGAACAATGCTGTACAATCACCGTAAAGTCTGTCAGATCGTGGTATTCCGAGGCATTTTCCACCACATAAAACTTAGTACTGCCCTGCAAGCCTTGTTAGTATGTACTTTGACACTGTACTGACAAGTACGGTTGAGAAATCCCAGACATTAACACTCACACGCTCATTTTCTTTGGCTCAGAACATGTCATCGCCATTGTCTCTCCACCACATTGTTGTTCACCAATCCCAGCAGCCCCAGTAACCCAGTTTTTCGCTAGACGATTTGTGGGATCCCCTTCCTTGACATTACCCCCACCCCCGCTTCATTTTCCCATTCTCTGAGCCTGACAATCTGTCACCTGTACCAATTGTTTTTTTCTAATGCTGGAAATTTAGGATAGTGGGGCAGCGGGCTATATGTGGAGAATGAGGACAGGAGTGAAGGAGCGATGGGCTGAGGGAGTAGATGTTGCCAACATGAGTTGAACAGAATATCTTTAGCCTGAAACAAAGTCTGCCTCTCAGTGATATGCCATATGTGTGCCGTCCTGTGTGTGTATGTGTGTGTTTGTCACACTTCGTAACCTGTTACTGGGGAAACCTCAGCCAGTCATTTAGCTTGCGTCTACTGAATATTGTTTTACTTGAAGCATGGAAAGAGGATGAATGCATATCTAGTGTTTTTAAAGGAGAGCTTGTTGTTTTTGCATTGATTAAAGAGCGGTAATGCACTTGCTTATGCTGAGGGAGAATTATGCATAGCATCTGTGTTTCTCAGAAATCCTGCTTCTCTTTCAGACTCGATTGGATATTCATTTAAACCAACGGGCTATCTGATAATCTGGCCTCAGGAGTAAAGGAGGAATTTAGTGTGTGTGTGTGCACGTTTCTTTTTGTCAATTACATTTCACAGCAGTTTTAAAGAATTTGTCTCGATCATCTAATATTGCTGAAATGAAGGTTTTTGGTGCACTAAGAAGAAATTACCTTGAGTTTTTGGGAGTAATATTCTGGTCCAGGAGTGTTGCTAGACCCTTTTTCCTGGGGTACAAGCTGCAGTGAAATACCACGGTGTAGGGTAGAACAGGGGCTAAAGGCACCCCGGGGTAAAAGGCGCCTTTGATATTATTTTCCTCTAAACCACTAGATGGCAGAAAAACATGGCGTAGCTCTTTCCAAAATATCCGCTTTTCAACATACACGTGTAAAATTGTCTGAACCTTGACGCGATCGTGGGCAGCAGCGCAAAGTCGATTCTGCGCTTACTTGATCTAATATTTGACGTTTTTAATGTCGTAGATGTAAGTAGCAAAAGAGAATCGCTAAAATTATTCAATATATCTTGAGACAAAGGTCTTTTTAATGATTTTTAGATTTAAGATAATTAAAACAGCAGTTTTTAAATAACGAAAGAATATATAAGTATGATATTTGGGCTAAAAAGTGCCCCTGCTGTTGGGGCTAAAAGGCACAATAATTAACATGATAATTAATAGAAGGCTGCCTTTTTTCAATTTGTTGACATGATGTTGTTAGATTCAGATGGTAAATATCATATATTATGTTGGGTGTCCATCTTAGAGATAATCACCATGTTTAAAATGAAACCATAATATTTAAAAACATACTATTAATCATATCGTATTATAAAATATTGTTTGTTGTTACTACTGTAAATCTATATTTAATTATTATGGGATCTCCTTCAGTGCTATCAGAATCTTTACATTTTAAAATGATTCTGTTTCTGTATTTTAAAATGTTTTATATCAACATATTTTACAGACCATATATTTATTGAATAAAAAAATAACTTTATTTATTAAAATAAGTAGAAAATAGTACAAACCTTGCTAAAGTGATTGTTTTGAACGAGTATTAACTTATACATTATTTTAAAAAAGCACATTATTTTAGCTAAAGTATTTGTATGAATACTGTGTGCCTTTTACCCCATGCTGCTGAGCCTTTTACCCCGTGTGTGGGGTAGAAGGCCCCCCTTGCCACCTCATACATTTATGAAATTTTTATACAAAATAAACAACTTGTATGATATATTTTCACACAAAATCTGTTGCTCCGTAAGTGTGTTTATCTGCAATCATACATTTTGGGCACAGTAAAAAGCACTTTTTGTTTTTTTCTTAGGGGGTGTCTTTAGCGCTGTTGTACCGTACCAATAAAATATTGCGGTAACACTTTACAATAGGGTTAACAAATGACAAATGTTGCTGAAAAAAATTGGGCCAATTGGACTGACGTATACTGACTTGTGAATCATTTTATCTGGTAATATTTCAGCAATCAAGTCTTGTATGTTTTCTATCAGCTGTTTAGAATCAGAACTAGCAAAGCCAGAATCGTGAATAACTCTTTTGGTCTAATCCGTCAAATGGGTTAGCAGAAATGTCTGAAATCGTTCACTCAGTTTGCTTCCTTTGGACAGTTCACACACACACTGACATGTTTGCAGTGGTTTCTCACACTGAAATAGTAACAGGATATTTTATAAGATACTAAACAACAACAACAACAAAAAAAGCATTGGATGAGGTGGATCTTCACCTATAATCCATTGTAGAAAACAAAACTTGCAGATGTCTTCTATTGGTTGTGTGTGCAGTTTATGAGAAACTGTGCTGCAAGTAAAAACTATTTATATCAACTCATATCCAAAACAGTAAAAAGAAAGAAATTTGATCGGTAGCCTATGTTGCTGTTTTTTAAAAAGCATTCATGTTCATTTGAATCATAGCTTTTAAATGAAGAATCAAAGCCACTGTGAATCGCTGTTGTGGACGAAAGTAAATGGAAAAACTGAAATGTGCGAGAGATCTCTCAGTCTCTCTAACAGGTTTAGAGCAGTTTCAATAGTAATTCAAGTATATTATTGCAATGTATTGAATTGTAAGATAGTTGGCTATATTTCAATATTGTTTTGGACCTTCCTTGAAGTACCTTCAAATACCACACCATGTAAATACTGTGGTTTATAAATATGTGATCATTCAGTACTATGCTAGATATAATAATGTGCCAAAAATGGTCTGGGGTGGGACTATAAGGCCCATCCATATATTCCTTCCCCATACAGATGAAGATAATCATCTTTAAATCTCTATAGCACATCCATAATGATTCTGTACTGCTAAGGGTTCATTGAGATGGACTCACTGTAGCAGGACGTAGTGAATCGGTCAGAGCTACAGTGTATAGGGGATCCTTAGAGAGTAGATTAGACTCTAGGTCATATCATATTATAGGCTCTTTTTATAATGCCACAGCATAATGCGCCACATTGCAGAATTCAGCAAATTCTGTTTCACGCTTCTAAGTGAGAGACCGCTGCTGGCTGTGAAAGAGCGCTGTCTGATAAAAATTCAAGCAGAGTTCCAGAAAGCATCTACAATGACTCAACAAAATCAACATATAGTGTGCGAGGCGAACAGCCAGCTAAGACTTGCATTTTAAATAGCAGAAAACTTTTTTTTTTCCCTATCGATCATCACATCAGAGCATGTGCACCAGACCTGTTCTGAAACCCAGAAACGGCTGCTGGACACCGTCTGAGATGTTGTGCCACCTGTAGAACAATGAGGTAGATTGTTTACGCAACCCCCAACAGCCTCATTATGTTAATGCTTTGTGTTCTTGTGCAAGTCCCTGCGGACCCCGACAGTCTCCCCCGCTCCCTTTCTTTTTATGTTTACTCGGCTCCTACTAGGCTCACATCGGCTTATGCTGGGCCACGCCAAAGTTCTTGGTCTGTACCCAATTACTGCAAAAGTGTTCGCTCCTCTTGCTGTCTCCCTCTACACCGTACAGTGAACACGGACAGCAATGGCATGGGAAAAACAACTTGCCTCATGAAAAATGACAGCTCTCCTTTAAAAAAATGAAGCAATCTCTCACCAATCTCTCTAAGGTTTGGATCAGAAGAGGTCTGTTTCTTTTGTGAGGTGAACTGAGACTCTGTGTAGTTTTGGCTGGGGAAAAATGGAGATTTCACAGCTGCTGCTGATGGCGAAGAGAAGGGTTAGTGTGAGACACTGTAGCATTGTAGATTCTGGTCCTATAAGAAAGTAAAGTCACATGAGATCTAATATCTTAGTCGTTTCTCCTATAGACAGTAATAAGATTGGATGGAGAGCAAATGGAGACTTCTGCTTGTGCTTTTCAGATTTTTTTTTTTTCTCCTGACAATGTCATCTCAAAGTATTTTTGTTCATACAATCAAAGTCAAAAATGTTATTTTGGACCCCATTGACCTTTTTATTGTATGGTGAACAGTTGAAAGTGTGAAAGTGTTCCACAGAAGAAAGTAAGCCATACAGGATTGGAACAACTTGAGGGTGAGTAAATGACAATGACAAATGACAATTTTTTTTTTTTTTTTTTCTTCAGGTGAACTGTCTCTTGAAGTCCACTACCAGAACAACAATTTACAGATAATGTACTCGCCCCCTTGTCATCCAAGATGTTCATGTCTTTCTTTCTTCAGTCGTAAAGAAATTGTGTTTTTTGACTTATATTCCCAGCCAAGGAAGAAGGGTCTTATCTAGCGAAACAATCTGTTATTTTCATTAAAAAAAAATACATTTTAAATACTTTTGAATCTTAAATCTCATCTTGTCCTGCTCTCCCTGAACTTTATGTATTCTGGTTCAAGACAGTTAGGGTATGTCGAAAAACTCAGATTTTTTCTCCCTCAACTTCAAAAATAATTTCAAAATCATCCTACATCGCTGCAGAAGTTCCGACCCAGTGTCTGCAAAGTGAACATGCAAAGAAGATCAAACACCCTTAACAAAAAAGGTAAAACAGCGATATATGATGATTTTGAAGTTGAGGGAGAACATGAGATGGGAGTTTTTCAACATACTTTAACTGTCATGAACCGGAAAAAAACACAAGACGAGCGTTTGACATTAAAAGTATATAAATTGTATTTTTATGAAAATAACCGATCGTTTCGCTAGATAAGAGCCTTCTTCCTCGGCTGGGATCGTTTACAACCACATTTGGGATCATTTGAAGCCGCATTTAAACTTTTGAAAGTTCAAACTCTGGGCACTATAGCAGTCCATCATATGGAGAAAAATCCTGAAATGTTTTCCTCAAAAAACATAATTTCTTTACGACAGAAGAAAGAAGACATGAACATCTTGGATGACAAGGGGGTAAGTACATTATCTGTAAATTGTTGTTCTGGAAGTGGACTTTAATGCTATTTTTGACTAATGTAAGTAGAACACACTTGACACTTTATGTGTGAGTTGTTTTTAGCGCATTTAAAAAAGAGAGAGAGAAAGAGATGTATCTTTAATTACACTGTTAACAAGAAGTATTATACTGAAGCCAGTTCCACATCAATTTTTATATCTCTTTATTCTTTACTGCATTTTCATTTGTTTGCAATTGCATGTCTCCTAAAGAATTCTAGGAAAAATGCTGCATCATGCCACGTCGTAATGTTCATTGGAAATACGTGCCTCTATATACATTTCTGCAAAATTGAAAACTCCAGTTTCCAGTTGAAATGAACACTAGAAGCAGTAAAACTGACAACTTTTATTCCTTTTCCCACAACAAATGATTTACACACAGTTTTGTTTAATAAAGCCTACTTTTCATATAATTACTTGCAGAATATTATATTATGGCTACAAAACATTCCTGTGATATGAAAACTGATACTTCTGAATGTTTTCGTCATGTATACAACTTCATATGCATGAGTTTTCTAATTCAGTAGGTTTGCTCGGTAGCTCACGGGATATGGCATTGCACATGAGTGATGAAGCGCTCCAGTATGAACCTCATTAAAACAGCTCAAATCCATGTCAAGAAATAGCACAGTTGCCTCAACTAATGCGTATTTATATCACTTTTGCATATGTTAACACTTTCGGTTAGGATATTTCCAACATGACAGAGCATTAACCTTTAGTGACACTACTCAGATATTTGAATTCTGAACAGCCTCAAACAAGGTTGCCAGGCTTTCACAACAAAACCTGCCCAACTGCTACTCAAAACTAGCCCAATCGCGTTAAAAATTGCATTTCGGGGGATAAAATACACGTTTTTTTGTCGGGGTTCCCCTGGCAAATTTGCATTTCAGGGGCTAAATATCACGTTATTGGGGTCAATTCAGCCTGTGGACATCAAAAACAACCCGCTGCAACAGTGTTAAAGTAGCCCAATTCTGCAGGAAAAGCGCAGAATTGGCAACGCTGGCCACAATGCATACCTCAAGCAGCATAATAAAAACGCAACAATACGTGCCTGTACCAACGTAATAAAATCGTGCCATAGTCACGTATTGAATGTGTGTTTTAGTGCCACTCTCTGGACATTTCACCTTAAAACTGCCGCTAAACGTGCAGTAAGGTACGTAATTATAGTATTTCGGAAATGTACAGGGGTTGGACAATGAAACTGAAACACCTGGTTTTAGATCACAATTAGTATGATATTGGGCCTCCTTTTGCAGCTAATACAACATCATTTCATCGTGGGAGTGACAAATACAAGTCCTGCAAAGCAGCCAGAGGGATTTTGAGCCATTTTCCTCTTGCAGAACAGTGGCCAGGTCACTATGTGATGCTGATGTGGGAAAACGTTTCCTGACTCGCTCCTCCAAAACACCCCAAAGTGGCTCAATAATATTCAGATCTGGTGACTATGCAGGCCATGGGAGATGTTCAACTTAATTTTCATGTTCATTAAACCAGTCTGTCACCAGTCTTGCTGTGTGTATTGGTGCATTATTATCCTGATACAGAGCACTACCTTCAAGGTACAATGTTTGAACCATTGGGTGCACATAATGAAACTTTACACTCTGCTCTAACTGGTGTAATGTACAATAAGTGAAGATTGGGCACCAGACAGCGCAAATATAGCCATGAAACCTCCAATACTATATTGGTGAGTGTTTCAGTTTCATTGTCCAACCCCTGTATATAGAAGCACGTATTTCCAATAAGCCTGGGTTGTCATAATTACTGATGACAAGACATTCTACTTGGAGTCGTTCACATCCTTGGACTCAGAATCACACTATCCATGCCTAAACATAGTGCCTAATTGAATCTAAGGTGGTCAGATGGTACAAGCAGTGTTGGGCAAGCTACTTGGAAAATGAAGTGAGCTAAGCTAACATTTGCTCTTCATTAAATAAAGCTTCACTACACTAAAGCTACAGCCCTGGGAAATGTAGAAAGCTAAGCTAAAGCAACATGGCAAAAGTAATTTACTACATCTAAGCTAATTTTTTTTTTAAAACATTTTTATATTGAACCATCATCATACCAAGTCAATGCTCAATGATCAATAAAACTGTAAGTCAAGCAGAGTTTGTTTATTCAATAACTGTTCAAAACCAATTTGGCAATAAAAAGAAGTATCATGTACAGGGGCGGATTTACCTCATATTGTGACAAAAAGAAATTTTTGCTGTCAGCTGGAAACCCTCATTGGTAGTTGGTATTGTGGCTTTATTGTATACAGATACATTTATATAAATAGTATATATGGTATATATTATATAAATGGTAACACTTAAAGCAAGGTTCACACAAGTTATTTGGCAGTGACTCAACAGTTCAACTCAGCAGTTATATTTCTGATTTCGGCTTGTAAAATGTAGCTTTTCTTGATGCTACCGTGCTACTTGATCAAAAAAAGAGCTTAGCTACAGCGACGCTACCACCACGCTCCTGAGAAATGTAGTTAATAGCGACACTACTGCCCATCACTGGGTACAAGTTGTAGCTTTCAGAAAATACCCAGTTTACAAGTTGTAATTATGAGTTCTAAGAGAACATGACTGCTTTTTGCAAGTTGGTATCTTGTAATCACAGTAATTACAACATGTCGTCCCTAACCTGTATGACTTACTTACTTCTGCGGAATCGAAATTTAAGAATATCCAGGCCACTCTTTCAGTATAATAAAGGTAAACGAGTAGTTGAGCTGTCAAAGTCCAAAATGACAAAAACTAATGAAAGTTCCACAAAAAATTAAGAATTCAGAAGAATTCAACCACTTTAATAGTGCTTTTATAGTGCTTTTTGACAGTTTTATTCACTTTGATCATATGAAATAGAATGGTCAGGATTCTTCTACCTTTTTTTAAATCACTTTTTGGGTTCCAAACACACTAATTTAGGATGGCATATGACTAAGTAATGACAGAATTTCCATTTTTGAATGAGGTGTGTTTTTATTTTTTTTCAGTTTAAATCTCCTATAAAACTGCAAGGTCTGAGTGCTTAAATTTTTCCGTGGAGAGTGCATCTACATACAGTATTGAGCATAGCACTGCTACTAATATTATACAGTTTTAATTGGTTTTGTCGCACTCAAATGTTGGCAAAACAAATCAACAGGAAACTTAATTTAGCAGTTGGGGCACACCGGCACTCTCAGACACACGCAGTCGTGCCCATAACTTTCCATTCCTCCTCTCATATTTCACCTGCTCTCTCTGTCTGTGAGTTAATGAGAGAGTCAAGAGGTACAGGATTAGATGTTCTGCTCTCTCTGCTGGACTGAGCACAATACCATACCTTTGTTTCCCCTCTACTATCTCACACTCTCCCATTTTTTTTTCCCAGGGTTTGATACATTTTGGCACATTTGCTCTGCATTTATTAGCACAGCTAGATATTTGCCCCCTCCCCTTTCACATCTTGTATTTCTCCATTCTTAGGCTTGTTTGCTCTTTCTGCCTAAGCCAATCACACACGTTACTGCCTTGGCTGTGATTTAACACATATCTCATGCCTGCCATCTAATGCTTGCACAAACATCTAGCCTACTCGTAACGCCCATTCGGCCTGCTTTTCCCCTGCTCTCATTTTCCCTGGTTTTCCTCACCTTTAGTTTCTGCATGTCACATGCTCAGCTCAACCTTTCTCCCCCTCATTCAGTGTCTCGCTTCATTGTCTCTGTCCTCCTTCTCCTCACCTAAGCACTGCATTTATTTCTCAGCTTGACCGTCCTTTGACCGGGAGAACTTCCCCCTTGCATTTTATCAGTTGCTCCTCCATAACAGCAATCACACACCCCTCAGGTGTCCCCTGCCTCTATTTTTCTCTCAGCACATAATCATCAAAGTCACAGAGACAAAGTCATGAGGATGACATGGCTTGATTGGAGATGGACACAGTGAGAGAAAGAAATGTGTATTTACAAAGAAAGTTTTTTTTGGCCTCTAAAAATCACACCTGTATATCTATAGCTGTGCTTGTTAGTTTTTAAACCTATTCATTTTTTCTCAGTATTGACAAATGATGTTCAGCTCTATTAAAGGGATAGTTTACTCAAAAATGAAAATTCTGTCCAAAGGGTTCCAAACCCTAAGACCTTTATTCATCTTCAGAACACAAATAAAGATATTTTTGATGAAATCTGAGAGTTTTCTAGCTGTATATAGACAGCAACGCAACTGACACGATTAAGACCCAGAAAGGTAGTAAGGACATAATTAAAACAATCCATGTGAACAGTGGTTTAACTGTAATTTTTCTGAAGCTACAAAAATACATTTTTTAATGGGACAGTTCATTTAAGTAAATAAAACTAATACAGCACAACCAGTTTAATCCAATTCTTGAACAAATGATTGAATTAGTTTTAAGTAATCAAATACATACAGTGCAACCAATATAGGCCAATTAGTTAGTTAGTTTGTTTGTTTGCACTGGAATTTTTTTAAAGAGGTCATCGAATGCCCATTTTCCACAAGTTCCCTCTCTTCCGTGGGGTGATGAGCCGATCTCCGACGCTGTAAACTTTAGCCGCATTTAGCCACGAAGCTTGCTAACTAGCACATTTTTAGGAAAAGCGATTTGCAAAGATTGATTAAAAAAAAAACAAAAAAACACTCACTTCTTTTGTAGGTGAAGATGGTTTATGGATCATTTGTGCAAACAGATGCATTTAGGTAGTTGGTAGGGGATGCATTCCCTTCAAAAACAAAAGTAAACCACTGCGTCTTCAGTGGCTCAGATGTCAGGAGTAAATGACGACTGCTATGTTCATTATTACATCCAACAAAAAAAACACCTCATTCGCTTGGGAGACATTCCTATCTACACAGTTGAAACAATTGCAGTCGGACTGTTCACAGCTCACTCAGGGAGGGTCTAAGGTAAATGCCAATGTCAATCAACTATCGTGGGAGGGGCCTGTGCAGAACTAAGTCATTCTGCCAAGAACAGCCTGATATGACAAAGTGATTATCGAGGATTTTAAAAAAAGCACTGGGTGAATTTTTAGCATTATAGGGTGGATGTGTACAACCACTGCTGAAACACGTTTATGTTCAAACAACATGTAAAAGTGCATTTTGCATCCGATGACCCCTTTAAAATGTTCTTATTACTGAAATAGTCAAATAATGAGATAATTGAACTCTTTTGTCCTAATATTTATTTTGTGACAATATATGAATTGAGTGTTGGGGAAAGTTACTTTTAAAAGTAATGCATTACAATATTGCGTTACCATTTAAAAATGTAACTAATTCCGTTACTTAGTTACTTTTTATGGAAAGTCATGCATTACATTACTTTTGCATTGCTTTTTAAATATGGACAAAGCTTGCTTGTTTGTTTTTAATATAAAAAGTTAGATTTTTAGCAAAGGTAAAAGCCCTTTCAGACCAAAAAGTGAAATAAATAAGCCTAATGCTGAAGGAAAAGTGAATTCACGTCTGTACAGTAGAACTGTAGGAGAAGGAAGTTCAACACTCTTCAGCAATGAGAAAAATGAAGCACAAATGTTAGTTAATCAAAAGTAAGTTTTGCTTATGAACTGGATCAACAAAGGTCAGCACCAAAGACATTGGTTAATAAAATTGTATTAAATACATAAAGGAAACAAAAAGTAACTGCCGTAACTTTCCATTACAGGGCTCAACGCTAAGGATTTTTTCTACTGGCCCGTTGGGGTGATTGGTTCAAATTTTTACTGAAAAAACAAACAAAAAAAAAAAAAAAAAAACAATAGTTGCTGTTATTATTGTTTTGACCCATGTTATCTTTTATTTTAATAAATAAGCTTATATGACATCAAAATTTTACATACCAATTAAATTGCACAATTCTCGATTCCAATTTCGATATCACAGCAAAACCTACTAACCTAACAAATATAAAGTTCAAACATTATTTGTTTGTTCAAAAATTATTTTATTAGCATTATTATTATAATTTTTTTTTTTTTTTACAAATGAAACGATGCTTAGTGAGAAACAGCAGACGGACTGAATGAACGCAAATGATACAGCGTTTCCATGGTTACCACTGTAAACAAAGCAGCGCCATGATTATGAACGCAACTTTAAATGCATTATAGAGGTAAATGAAATGAAAACGCCATGTAAACCTTTCTTAAAACAGTCCGTTCCCCTCAGAGATCCATTAATATAAACCCCGTTTCAATATTTAGGATATTATTTCCAATATGTCTCGCATTGTGAACTGTGATCTTGCTCTGCCTGCTAACGTTACAGTATTTTTTCCCTTTTTGCATTCATCTTCAGTGTCTCTTGCCTCTGTTAACAGATGTTTAAAAAGTTCGTAATATTTCCACACACATGACATTTTAAAAAAATATAGGGAGGAGGGGAAGAGGATTAGGGCCAGTGACAGATTCGTCAACTTCCGAGCGTCTTTCACGCTCCTTATTGTCAAGCCCTGCATTATTATGTGCTGGCCTACTCTGCAGAGGAACCCCACTGTATTTTTTGGCTTAGGATGAACTCAAATGGTTCATTACACCAGATTTACACATAGAGGTATAATGCAGGAACAAGGTACACTAGGAGCTAAAAGTCAGTTGAGGACACTAATGTCTGCAAATGCAGTGTGTCCTGTAAGCAATAACAATCATTTGGAACTAAATTGCCATTTTGCAGAGTGGACAAAAGAGGTGTAACATCAGCAAAGGTCCTCAGGACCCCTACTTTGTGACGAGGCGCAGTTCAAATTGCCTCCGTTATGGCAGTGTTCTCAATTACTATGGGCTGAACGGTTGGATGCCTCTGACTCTGAGCAACACGTGTGATTCCGTAATACTAGGTCTGGCATTAAGTGTATGGACTGCACTACGGTTGGTTATCAAAGGAAGCTGCAGGGAGTCTGATTGCAGAGGTTTGGGTTGAATGTATCTAGTGATGTAACCAAGAGCCTGGCTTTGAATTATACATGACTGGAAGACTGAAACCTTCACAAGAGAAGGCTATAAACAGTCACACAATCAGTATGTATAGCAAACCTGTAACTTTAAAACATTCTGCACAAAAAATGACTGTTTTCACACTTTGTACACTTTCTGACAGCCAGCTGTTTGGAAGGACAACAAAAGTTTACTGAAACAGAAAACCAGGATGAATTATGTTACATGCTGCAACAGTGTTCTTGAGAATGGAGAGTGACCTGCAGCATGCTTTCCTCCCAAAGTCCAGAGAGTGTGTGAAATATTCATGCAGCACAAAATGAATCTAAAACAGAGCCCTCATACATTCTGTAAGCAATGAACTGCATGGAGAGACAACACAGCTAAATTAAAATTAGGCTCTCTGGCCCTCTGCTCTGTAGTCATGGCCTTCTGTATGTCGACCACATTATGCCACAGTTCAATATTTCTCTCAACAGTCTGCTGCTGAATATTATAATAGCTGAATTTCAGGCAGCCTGATGCATCTGTGAACTGAATGCGAAACCAAATGTTGACCATGTGATGTAAGAATTATTCAATCCCATATAAACCGACACTTTACAAACATACAGACTTAGTATGCATCTTCTGTTGTGAATAGCATGTTGTTTTTTTTCCTCAAGCACATCTTGTTCTTAAAAGCCAAAGTCACGTACAATGTTGTCTTTGTCCACGTCCTCAGCTTTCATCACCGCCTTCTACTTACAGTATGAACACAAGCACTTACTATACACAAAAACACACTCTCACGGTCACACTCACGTCTAAACATACAGACATATTACACCAAGCATATTGAATTTCCTATGATGAAGACAAGAGCATCACCATGGCAACGTCACAGTACCTCTCCCTTCCACTCTGGCTGTTTTAAAAGATGAGAGGATGGAAGACAACAAGAGAGAAATAGAGTTTAAAGGGATGAGGGTGGTCAGTGCATCATTTCACTGATAACTGCTGCCTGGAGGCTTCTGTGGATTATGAGGAAAGCTAGATGCATGAAACCTACTAAAATACGTGCTACTCTCTGAAGAACAGCAAGCCTGAAGCGTTTTGAATGCATGGACATGCATTTAGAGTTTAAAGGGACCGTCTACCACAAAATAAACATCGTCTGTCATCATCACTGTGTGTTTTTTAAAATCACTCACACTGCTTGAACATTCTGTCTAATGTCTATTTTTGTTTTCCAGAACAAAGTAAGTCATACAGGTTTGGAACAGCATGAGGATGAGTATTACAGCACAATGCCAGAATTGTCATTTTGAGGTGAACTGTTCTTCCTAACATGAATCTACACACTACATCCATCTTAAAGTTAAATGTGGAAAAAGATTTCAGTAAACAATCATAAATGTGTGCACACAGGCTGTATTTGAATGCATAATGCTAGCTGGAAGGCAGAAGACAATGAAAGGGGTAGAGTAAGAAAGCTCTCGAGGCAAACTTCTGCATGCAGCGCAGTGATTTTATCATGCCCCAAAACAGACATTAAACATTCCAATGCACAGTAAAAGCAGAAATGTGTTGAATAGATGCAAAAACATGCAGATCGGAACAATAGGAGTAACAATTTTAATTTTAAGAGAGCTAGTCTCTGATAACCTCAGTGCTAAAAAAAAAAGAGACTCTTTCTGCATGTTACATGATTACACCAGTAGGTGGCGATAAGTGACTGTCTTTACGAATTAGTCATTGATAGGAGTCAATGACTCATTCGTATAGACAGTCACTCATAATTAGTTCATGAATTAATTATGAATTAAGTCTTTGAAAATATTTCACAAATAACTAAAAAGAAAGAAGCAAGTAACACATTAAATTAAACATGAAATTATGAAGACAGGAATAGCATTATCTTGTAAAACATACTCCACTAATCTGTTTTATTATTTATAAAATCTTTTTTTTCTACATATATCTACAGTGTAGATATTTATACTCATCTCGCTCTCATCTCGCTCTTCTGAACAACACTGATAATTGTCTGCATCCAAAACTGCATACAGTTGCCTTGCAAAAGTATTCATACCCCTTCATTTAACGGAGTAGTTCACTTTCAGAACAAAAATGTTCAGATTATGTACTCACCCCCTTCTCATCCAAGATGTTCACGTCTTTCTTTCTTCAGTCATAAAGTGATTATGTTTTTTGAGGAAAACATTTCAGGATTTTTCTCCTTATAATGGACTTCTATGGTGCCCCTGAGTTTGAACTTCCAAAATGCAGTTTAAAAATGCAGCTTCAAATGGCTCTAAATGATCCTAACCAAGGAATAAGGGTATCTAGCGAAACAATGTACTTTTATTTACTTTTTAACCACAAACGCTCGTCTTGGCCTAGCTCTGCGTAAATTGTGTGTATTCCTGTTTAGGACAGTTAGGGTAGGTTGAAAAATCTCATCTCAATCTCAAAATCTCCCATCTCATTTTCTCCTCCAATTTCAAAATCAGCTAGACCAAGACAAACGTTTGTCGTTAAGAAGTTCAAGCTCGGGGGCACCATAGATGTCCATTATATGGAGAGAAATTTTCCTCAAAAAACGCAATATTTACAACTGAAGAAAAAAGACAAGAACATCTTGGATGACAAGAGGGTGAGTACATTATCTGTAAATTTTTGTTCTGGAAGTGAACTACTCCTTTAAGTTCTTTATTTCAAATAAAAAATTTGCAAAGTTGTTACAGACCTATTTTGTGCTTTGTCACTATGGTGTATGGAGTGTAGATTGATGTGGGCAAAAAAGTAATTTAAAGCAGTTTAACATAAGGCTGCAACAAAAAAAAAATGAAGGGGTATGAATACTTTCGCAAGGCACTGTGCTTCCCTACTATTTAATAAGCAAAACATTATATGAACAGAGTAGTATGTCCACATTTACAATATTCATTCGTAAGGAAAGTCCCTGGATGACCCATTATTTCTGGCGAGATTCTGAAGCGTGCATCTGATGGAAACTTTACAATCCCATGAAGCCATAGGAGAGGATTTGTGAATGGCAGTGAAGCAACGCAACTGACACTTGTAAGTCACCTGATAATGACAACATGACAAATGTGGAATGCCTGGGTTACATTCTTACTACACACATTCATAGAACACACTTTTTAACGATCACAAAGTACTTTTTTATTTAAAGTCCCCATGAAATCAAAATTGAAGTTTTATAGCTTTTAGTATGAATTTGTTAGTCTTAAGGTTATCTATAATAGCGTGCTCTAACAATGACTAAATTCACAAAACTTACAGTCTCTAACTTACGTTAATACGGATCAACGATTTTGATGATATCACCCTGCACTTCAGCTTCTCATCAAACATTCTGTCCAATCAAATGCTCTCTAGAATCTGAAGCGTCCCGCCTCCTACACTATAAGCAGACACTGAAGCTGCAGCTGAAATTGGTCATTTGTTCACAGAGTTAGTATTTTCTATATGGAGAACGGTATATAGGGGGTAGGAAATGATTCAGACAGTGTAAATATGCTTTCCATTGGGGCGAAAGAAGTCTGGTTACACGCTGTCAGATGAACCGCCACTGCACGCACACACAGTATGCTCAGCTCCGGAGATGATAGCACGGAGCAGATCACATGCGTGAATCGGCGCAGACCATAAAACTTATCAGACCTATTTGAATTCTACACTAAATACAATATTTTATAGTGATATGGATGAGATTGTGGCTGTCATAGGCTGTCAAATGCGGCTTTACCGAACTCAACAGCTCTGGCCCAAGCTGTGATATAAATGAAACGCTAATGACTATTTAAAAAAGGGTCTGGGACTGCTTGATATGTCCCACCCTGTCCTCCTGTTTTAGTTGAAATTACATCCACATGTTTCAAAGCACTTCAGCGGACCTTTAAAAGAAGTACCTATTTAGAGTGTGATTTTGGGACGCAGCCACTGTGAATCATTAGATCATTTACTCACCCATTTTAACAACACTGATTGTTTGTTGCCCAAAGACTTTGATTTCGATTTCGATCAATGTTGGCAAGATTTTAAAACAGTATCACACTTACAATCATACTGTTGGTCTGAATATCTGCACAACTGTGATTAAAATCGTTTTCAATACAACAGCACACCTGCTTGTGTGATATTGTTTAATTATAAAACATCACTTCTAAAACTACTATACGACATTATAAAACAACAAGCCAATCTAAATCTGCATAAAAGCAAGATCAAGAGCTCTTTGAAATACCAGTATGTGTGTGAAACTGTAGCCTATTGAACTGTTAGTTCAAATGTCTTTTTCGAAGACACAGCATAATAGACTTTGAATTTGAGTGTGTTTGTGTGTGTGTGTGTGTGTGTGAGAGAGAGAGAGGAAGGGAGAGAGAGAGACAATGGCTGCCCAGAGACTGTGAAATCTTTTGGCTTTGTGTATTCCACCTTCTGTCTCTCTGTGCACACAAACAGCTCACTTAAGCATTGATTACATCTCATTCTGCCTCTTTAAAGCAACTCTTTTACAAGCATAATTAACACTCTCAAAGGGGGACACTAGGATAAAACATCTGTTGTATACACGGCCAGAAGAGTGAATGACCGATTCATCTTCTCCATGCTGTCAGCCTGTCAGTAACATCCCCTAAATGCAGCTACTCAATGGACATAATAATCACCATGCAAACTGTATCTACTGGGTTTAAGAAAGACCTCAGCGAGGAAATACGACTTCAATATCTCTGTGCACATCAGGGTTATTGCATATAACGGCTTTGCAAGCTATTTTGTCTTATGCATGTCCACAGCCCAATCAGTAAGACTCTTCAACAACACCAAACCAGAAAATGTTTTTTCCCTCCTTTTTATACTATACTACATAGCTATCATATAGTATTTAAAAATGCATTTAAACTAAAAATAATAGATACTACAGGTGAAAATCAGTTTCAACAAGGAGAATCCTTTCCTTTTAATGAGACACCTGAGCAGATTTGTCTTTCACAAGGTTTAAGGGAAACTGTATTTCATATTATATTGGTGTGAAAAGGAAAGAAGAGAGAGTGAGATGAATAAAAATATTTTACACTGAAAAAAAGATTTTTTAAATAATAAAACAGATTAGAGGAGTGTGTTTAAAAAGAGAATGCTATTTCTGTCTTTCTACTTCATAATGTCATGTTTAATTCAATGTGTGACTTGTTTCTTTCTTTTTAATTATATGTGAAATTTAGTAGCAATTTCTGAGTAAAAATAGTTTCAAAGACTTAAAGAGGACATGACATGAGAAATCAAATTTGCCTTGATATTTAGGCATATAAGAGGTCTTTGTACCATTAAAACATCTACAAGTTTTATATCTTAAAATGTCCTCCTCGTTATAAACAAAGCATTTATTTAATCAAGCTCCAAAATGGCTCGTTTGGATCTGAGGTACAAGGTGACACCATTTGCATAAACTCCTCCACCAGAGCAAGACATAGACAAATAGTCTTCTTCTTACCAAAGGTTCCGGCCACTGGCGTTCAGTCGCTTAAGGGCTGATCACTTCGACACACTAAATGCGAGTGTCGTGTCGCATCAAAGCAAATAGAAATTACAATCACTGCCGCTATCTTGTCTATACTGGATACAGTATACAGATTTATGTTCACTTTCTGACACAGTCTATGAGCTTAAGTCTGTCATCAGTAGGACAAATGGAGTGAAAGAATGTTAGCTTTATTATTTTTAATGGCATTCCGGATTGTGTCAGAGGATTGTTCGGACTTCGGAGCATGTTGTTTTATAAACAAGGCACAGTGTTATGGAGAGTTCACAAAGACATTTGTTGAAAGAAAAAGCAGTGCTAGATCTGACTGCAGCTGCATCAAAAACGGTAAGTAAATTATTTCCTAATGCTTTGTCTAGAAATGACTGTTTTATTTTGATTATGTTGTCAAAACACTTATATGCAATAGCGAGGGGGTGTTGATATTGTTTCATATGCAATGATGTTAGCCAATCATAACAGTGGCTGATTACTGACTGAAGTCTTAAAGGACCCGCCCCTTAAAAACAGGTTGTTTTAGACAGAGGGTCAGAATGAGGGTTGAAAATATAAATTTTTCACATATTTATTTGTTTTTGTGCAAAAAAACGTATTTATATTATAAATAAACCTCAGGGAGCATATTAAAATAATTTAAATAAAAATCCATGTCATGACCCCTTTAAAAGAGAAGTCCAAAAAAACAAAAGAAGTCCAAAGAACAAAAATTTGTCATCCAAGATGTTCATGTTTTTCTTTCTTCAGTCGTAAAGAAAATTGTTTTTTGAGGATACATTTCAGGATTTTTCTCCATATAATGGACTGGTATGGTGCTCCAAGTTTGAACTTCCAAAATGCAGTTTAAATGTGGCTTCAAACAATCCCAAATGCGGTTGTAAACGATCCCAGCCGAGGAAGAAGGGTCTTATCAAGCGAAACGATCAGTTATTTTCATTAAAAAATACAATTTAAATACTTTTTAATCTCAAACGCTTGTCTTGTCTTGCTCTGCCAGAACTCTGTGTATTCTGGCTCAAGACAGTTAGGGTATGTCGAAAAACTCCAATCGTATTTTCTCCCTCAACTTCAAAAATCATTTCAAAATCATCCTACATCGCTGCAGAAATACCGACCCAGTCTTTGCAAATTGAACATGCAAGGAAGATCAAACACCCTTCACAAAAAAGGTAAAACAGTGATATAGGGCGATTTTGAAGTTGAGGGAGAACATGAGATGGGAGTTTTTCGACATACCCTAACTGTCAAGAACCAGAAAAAAAAAAAAAAATAGAGTTCAGGCAGAGCAAGACAAGATGAGCGTTTGACATTAAGTAGTATATAAATTGTACTATTTTTATTAAAATAACCAATTGTTTCGCTAGATAAGACCCTTCTCTATCTTTTACAACTGCATTTGGGATCGTTTGAAGCCACATGTAAACTACATTTTGGAAGTTCAAACTCGGGGCACCATAGAAGTCCTTCTTCCTTGGCTGGGATTGTTTACAACCGCATTTGGGATCGTTTGAAGCCACATTTAAACTGCATTTTGGAAGTTCAAACTCAGAGCACCATACCAGTCCATTATATGGAGAAAAATCCTGAAATGTTTTCCTCAAAAACTGAAGAAAGACATGAACATCTTGGATGACAAGGGGGTGAGTACATTATCTGTAAATTTCTGTTCTGGAAGTGAATTTCTCCTTTAAATCATAATTCATTTATGATCTAATTGTATATATGCATATATATATATATATATATATATGCAATAGATATATAGATAGATAAAATGAGGGAGAGAGGCTGCATGCTTACATCACACGTGACTCATTTCCATCCTCACAGACTGCAGTGATACACTTGCAGCTGAAATGGATTACGAAGAATTAAGATACACCAGGAGAAAACCATCTGTGGAAATATGAAAACATTGTAAATCATGTCAGTCTCATTGAATTATGTAGTATAAAGCAAATGTCTTATTACCATAGTGGAGTAGAGGCCAGAAGTGAAATATTGAAATGGAACAAAAAGCAAAAGGAGGATGAAAACATTTTCTGTGATAGAGGTGCCAGGAAGTGTGAGAGAATGAAAGGCGAGACCCCTCATCTGCCCTGACCTTGAGTAATTGTGTGTTTGGGTAAATAAGCCATCCGGGACTAATCAGTGTGTAATTGTATTTGCGGGTGTATTAGGCTGCTGTGTACGCGGAAGGCTGGAAGGTGCCATGTGTGCAGCCCACTGCTCTGACCATGTCACTGTTTCCATTAGCAACCTGTCACTGAGGGTCCCTCATTGTGTGTTGCTGCTTCCGATGGGCAAGATGTAGAGAGTGTCTGGGTCGCTATGGCTACGACCGTCTGGCGCTGAATCATCAACCTCTCCCCTGCTGGAACGAATTTGCATACAGAACTGCCAACCTTCACTTTTTCCACAGCAATCAAAAATATCCACGAGTGCAGTAATCCCATCATTCGGCACGACTTTGACTGCTCCCAGCATCAAACGACATTCTGCACTATTTTGCCCGGGTGAGTCAATTTGGCCGGGGAAATGATGCAAAGACTGCTCGGTAACACATCTAGAGAGGGAGATTTGAGGGAAAGAACATATTTGTAAACATGAAAAGATAGAATATGACCTCAAATAAGTCACCGGTCTGATCTATACTGAGAAATCACATAACATTGACACATACAGCAGCTGTCTCAACACAGCAGGAGGGGCACATGGACCTTACAAGACCAATTAATCAATGAAAAACTTTAATTAGTGTAATCTTTGCCCTCACTGAGGGACAGGTTAAGAAAACGTGAAGGAGAGGAGAAGGTAGGTGTATTCACCAGTCGTGAAGGATGAGTGTGTGTACGGACATTCACGTCTGACATGTGTATTGAGGTAAATGGTTCTCAACAGCTTACACCCAGTGAAAAAAAGTATACTCTTTTTTTTTTTTTCATAGGAAGGTCTGAGAAGTATGGAAGCCCATTTTTGCCACTGAATAAAAAATAAAATAAAGGTAATTATAAGCTATTTCACAATTCTGACTTTTTTTCTTGCAATTGCGTGATACATACTCGCAATTCTGACGTTTTTTTTTCCTCAGAGCTGTGAGATGTAAACTCGCAATTCTGACTTTTTTCTCAGAATTGCATGATATAAACTTTTTCACTGGGTGTAATTCCAAGATGTAAACTTGCAAATTGTGAGGAAAAAAAGTCAGAATTGGGAGATGTCAACTTGCAATTGTGAGAAAAATCAGTTGTAAGATAAAAACTTGCAATTACTTTTTTTTTTTAATCAGTGGTGGAAACAGGCTTCCATAGGGTGAAGAGTTTTGCAAAAAAAAAAATAATAATAAAATAAAAAAATTAGGAAGCAGCATGGTTAAAAAAAAACAGTGATTTTTTTTGCAATCAATTTTAAAACAAAACTATTATTTTCAGCAAATTTCAGCAGTTTATATAATCTAATTTTTTTTTTTTTTTTTTTTTTTTTTACAAAAATGCATTATGTTGGAAACTATAAAGCTTCAATGTGACTTTGGGATCCTACTTCGAGTCTCAGCTTGAGGTCCTTTTCTGATCTTGTTCCCCTCTTCCCTCCCACTGCTTCCTATCTCCTCTCTCCCTGAATCCTGTCAAAAGCAAAAATACAACAAAAAAAATGCTACCCCAGAAATTAATTTAGCTGGAAAATGGCATATGAAGCGAAAACTGATTGGTTTGCAGTTTTTTCACTTTCTTATTTTCATATTCTGGCAAATATGAAATCCAATGAATAAGCCTATTTCTCATCTGACTCATCGCATAATGATCTATCATTAAAATGTTACTAGGGCGCAGCAGAACTTTACTGGGGCAAAAAAGAGTCTAGCCCCCATACTACACTTCAGTTTCTGGCCTGACTAAAGAGAGGAGATCTACGTTGTCTTCACAGATAGCACACACAAGAACCACCTGTTAAGAGTCAACACAAAAAAACATCTATCGACTGGCTCTGTAATTTAATCAATTGCCACTCTTGGTCAGATTCTATTGTCATTGTTGGCGATAAAGTCACACAGGTGATTTCAAAGGTGGAATATCTGTTGCGTATTCTATGTTAAATCCTATTAGCGAGGTTAATACTATTTATCAAGTTCCTCAGCACACACAAACACACACATACACACACACACACACACCTGGAGGGAAGCCAAGTGTGAAGTGTGTGAACTAGGCTATATACTGATACTGGGCAAAGGTTCAATTATCCACTTGAAGCAAGGATTCAATTGGCCTCTTGAAAAGGGAAACAATCCAAGCCTCAAATCTTCGTCTTTCTCCTTCCCCCCCCGAGGCCAATCCATTGGCAAGGATTAAAACCCCTGCTTGTCTCTTCCCACTGGTCTGGACATCTGAGCAGTTTCTTGCCAGGATGTGACTGAATGTTAAGCTGCCGAGATTAAGTCTCTCACAGCACTTGTTGGAGGAGCCTTGTAGGGACTGTTTTGCCATCTTGTACGAGCAGCTTACAGAAGCAGATACTATACGCTAGGGGTGGAGTCGGAGTGGAGTTTCCACAATCCAGTTTCACCCCTAGGCTAATTTCACTTCATTAGCTCGGTAAGTGCCTTCGGTGGCAGATCTCGAGCAGGAGTTTGAGAGTCCAAGGTCTAAGCGTGTGTGTACTCCAAGGCATACGAGGACAGCTGGATGCTTCTTTTTCGACAATTACTCGACTAGAGTCACTAATTAAAAGTAAACATGCAATTGCATTAGCTAAACTTAATCGCCACATCTAATTAGCAACACGCTCCTGAACGAGGCACCAGGCATGTGGACGCTAATAGGCAATATAGCTGGAGAAATGTCATAGCTTTGTGGCCAGTCTTTACCCTGGACTTTTCGGAAATATACGGTAGTGTTTTGCTCATCATCGCTCAACAATTACTTAATGTGCAATTAGACAGAAATGTCACAGGTCTCTCGTGCCTTTCTGCCATTATGTGTCTAATGCATGCTTTGATTAGATGCTTCCAGGCATGATTTTCTGCAATCCTCAACAGGTCTTTACCAGAAGGTCAACTCACAGCCAGCATTCACAGGCCGAACAATGGCTCTTTGCGAGAGCGAAGAATGGCACAGGCTCAGTGTTTACGTGCCCTCAGAAAGTAATTTTTGTACAGTGCTGTAGTGCTTGATTTGCATGTTTCCTGGATTTGAAGCGCATTCGAGGCCTTATTCGACTCAATTTTTGGGCCTTTTTGCTGCTTTACATTTCAGACGTGGATAATTATCTGCTCAGAGATTTTTCCTGCTGCAATTTATTAAAAAGCCAATTTGACCCGGGAACACAGGCACTCTGCGTGAAATCTGGATCGGAGGTTAGAAATAGCTTTTACATTAGTCTGTGAGTTTCCATACCAGCGAAATCCCCGCCACCTAATTCTGAGGTAAATATTGTCTCACATAACATTAATGAAAGCAAACATGCAAAAAAACGAACGTTTCTCACAAACAAACACACATAAAGTGTTCGCCGGCGCGTATCTGTTAGAAGCTGAGTGCTTTTACCTCATCAAGTGAGAAGAAGTGGCTGCTCTCTGCCTGATAAGAATTTAATTAATTCAATTTGTGAGGCCACTCTGAGTCAGCGCAAATCTCCGCATAACTTCTGAATGACAATAAAAACGAACAAATGGTGATTGAACGCCTCTAATTTGTGTTTGTTTATGAAAGCTTTCAATGCAGCAGGGGAACGCCATATCTTTGATTTGGAAGCTCACAGTGATAAGAAAGGAAAACAACACATTAGAGTCAACTTTACAGTTTAATCCCATATGATTTTTGTTTAAACCTTAACTACAAGCATTATGGAGGCAATGTTTAAAAAGTTCAGTTTAATTTTCTTGCATAAAATGGAACTCTATAAAAGTTGTTTTCTTTTTTTTTTTGGGAGGTACTGTATGCTACCTGGAAGAAAAAAAAATACATTAATTTGTCTTTGAAATTAAATAGTCTTTGCTGATGTCAGAATACTAAAAACCAACTGCTACATGACAGATAATAATAGAATTCGCCTGTAGGTTAAGGTTTTCTTAAATTTTAATTTCATATTAGTCATGGACAATACGAATACATCTGTAGTGGCTCCATCGTTTCTTTGAAAAATGCTCTTCTGATGGCAGCTTTACAAGACATAAAAATCTGACCAACAACCCTTCATGATTACTTTTATTGTCATTCTGTTTTTGAAAAGCAGAGAAAATAGGTTTGTTATCTTGAGGCAACAATGTGCAGTTGAGTTTTCCGAAAAATGCAATTTGTAAAGACTGCATTTAGGCCACATTCAGACTGTCAGTTTTTGGGATTGACAACCGCATTTACTTACAGGTGTGAGTCTCGAAATATCCCATTCACACAGCAGCTTACAGTCGCTTTTTGAATACTGTCTGTATGAACGTGCAACGAGTGTCAAGCCTGTATTCCTTACAAGTAACCATAGCAACACAGACCAAAGCAATATCAAAGATGGCAACGTCCGTAAAACTGAAAGTATTGCCGGTTTCTGACACGACATAAATCCAATCTAACCGCAAGTTCATTCATCAAATCATCATTAACCGACAGCAGCTTTTAAATTTGAGTGGAGAGTGGAGCATTTGAGCCGCGCGAAGAACGCAAAACTGACGGGAGGGAGCGGCTCCGGTGGAGACTGGATATAAAACTTTCAGATGACACACAGCTCATTTCCGAAACCACAAATTAAAGCACGCAGCACATGGTAGACAAGCGTTTATGCAGTAGAGCAGCTCTCTGGCACTGAATGACGTGACAGACATCTAGTTGTCTAGTCCTGTTCCGTTCAGACAGCGCCTGTGTTCCAAAAATGCGGTTGTAAGTCCTGAAAATTTACGGGTGTGAGTTTGGTTATAGAATACGGTTGTCATACCCGTAAATAACCGTACTGTGTGTGAACGTTACCATATTAAGAACTCAAATATGCTATTGACAACCATATTCTGCTGCTGTATGAACATGGCCTTCCTTACAGGTGTGAGTCTCAAAATGTCCCGTTCACACAGCAGCTTACAGTCGCTTTTCGAATATTGTCTGTATAAACATGCAACAGGAGTCAAGCCCTTATTCCTTACAAGTAACCATAGCAACACATACTATATTTACAGGTGTGAGTTTGGTTATAGAATATGGTTGTCACACATGGTAAATAACCATACTGTGTGTGAACGTAACCGTATTAAGGACTCAAATATGGTATTGACAACCATATTCTACTGCTATGTGAACATGGCCTAGAAGTACTTCAGAAAATTAAGCAACATCACACAGGCGTGTGCTGTAGCACTAAATATCAGTACGACTGTAGATGCAAGGCTGAAAATGCATGGTTGTGCATCTAAAACACCTGGCATGTTTTTGAAGAGGTGTTTTGATGTAAATGGACAGGTGCAGAGCCTCAGGATAGTGATGTACAGGAGTTCACACAGTTCAAATGTGAGACTGCACTCTAGTGAGAAAGAGATCGAGTCTCTGGGGTTGACTGGAGTGTGAAATCAGTCTCTGACTGTTTTAGGATTCACGGTTTTAGCAGTTAATTAGTGTAAGAACACAAACATACTCAGATTCACACCAATCCGCACACCTCGAATACAGCAATTATTGCACAAACATTCTACCACATCTCAAAACTGAACAGAAATACACAACACAAAACACAAAAACAGTCTGTCTCATACACACATGCACAGTTAAGGCTTTAATTACTTTAGTACTTGCCTGTTATGTCTTAAAAACGCTTCTGTTCGTGTGTTCTCTTCTTTCTCAACTTGTTTAATAGTGCCAGTATCATATTCACACAAACACAAAAGAAAAATGTTCCATTCTGGTCAGTGTTAAACAGTGTTATACGTCTTGCTATTGTTAAACTTTACAACCTTTACAACGAATCAGAATTTCTTTTATTTGCCAATACTGTGTGTCCTCGGTCACACTGACAATCTGCTCCACTTTGTTTCTGCAATCATAAACACCATAGACACAATTCAATACAATGAGTTTATGTAGGATAGAAGAGCAATATTGAGTGTGCAGGGTCATGCCCAGGTGGGAGGTACATTCAATAGTCTTTGTGGCCAGGTTCACTGTTTTAGATGAGTAGATCTTAGCAAGGGATGGAAGCTTGCAGCCAATTACTTTTTCAGCACACTTGATAATGCGCTGTAGCGGTTTCATTAGCACAGTCACATCAGATGATGACAGAAGATGTGATTACACTTTCGCTTTCGATTACACTTTTGATTAATCGCCTGTGTTTGTATCAATCCTTGGATAAACGTATTTGGAAAATAAATAAATATTAATGCAAAATGTAAATGTGCTCAGTTGTGATGCTATGAATGAGTGAATCTCATTCCTTCCAGTCTACCATCTATTACCACTCTGATGCTACATTTGACTACCCACAAATCCCTGGGAGTGACGCCAGCCAGAAAGTGCTGTAACTAAATGAGCTCACCCCAGGGTCACTCACTCACTCACACATTCAGAGATCCCCATCACACTCTTTCATGTCTCAGCCTCTCGCTCTCACAGCTGCTTTAATTACCCCTCTGCTCTCATGTCTCATTTTAAAACTTTGCTTACAGACAGGAATCGAAACTCCAGCAGCAATCGTTCTAAATTCACCAGGCTCCAGAATTTGCAAAATTGAAATCACATTATTTTTAGGGCCTGAGCAACTAAACATGCTTGAAAATTCATGAATTTTGCACACAAGCCAAAAGTGGTGAAAATTTACATCTGGTATAGGTTTCAGAAGTGGGTGTGGCAAAATGGCTCGATAGCGCCACCTGTAAAATTTCATTGAAGTGTTCCTTGAGCTATGTTTCACATACATGTACAGAATTCTGCAGACCCATGTAACGCACCAATACCTACAAAAAATGTATTTCGGTACGAAGTCCGAAACCCAACAGGAAGTCCGTTATTTTGAATTTTCTCTGCAAGTTTTTTGCCGTTTTTGCCATTTTCAGGTGTTGTATTTAAACAAACTCCTCCTAGAGATTTATTCAGATCAACACCAAATTTGATGTAATCTAATGTAAAGCCTTTTGTGAAGTTAAATTGTGAAGATCTTGAGTTTTCTTTGAAGGAAGTGTCTGTGGCGCCCTAACAAACTTCAATATTTCACTATGAAACAGCAAGTTGTTATAATTCAGGCATACAATGTCTGGTCTGCATTAAAATTCACATGTTTGATAAGAGTCCTGTCCTTAACACATACCCATGACCATTTAGTTATAGTCATAGCGCCACTTGCTGACAACAGGAAGTGGCATGTTTTACGTTCTAACAAACTCCTCATGGAGATTTTAGTGACATCAACATTATATTTGGTCAGTTTAATCTAAAGGCCTTTGTAATGTTAAATTTGCAAAGGTCTTGCTTTTCGTTAAAGGTCGTGTCCATGGCCGCCTGACAAAGTTCAATGTTTCGCCGTGGAAAAAATCATTGTTGTCACTCCGTACAATGTCCAATCTACCCCAAACTCCACGTTCAACACGAGTCCAGCCCTGAACACATCTTAATGCCAATATTCCATTATAATCATAGCACCACCTGCTGGTAACAGGAAATGGCTTCTTTTACACTAACTTAAAAATGCAATGTCTGTTCTGCACAAAACTTCACATTTAGTAAGAGTCCTGGTCTGAAGACATCTAAAGGCCAATATTCAGGTATAACCATAGCGCCACCTGTTGGTGACAGGATATGTCATGCTTTATACTAACTCGAACATACCATGTTCAATCTGCAACAAACTTTATGTTTGATCCTGTTTAAGTCCTGGCTTGAAGATATCCACATGCCAATATTTATTATTAGTCATAGCACCACCAGCTGGCAGAAGTTTGACACATATAATTGACTTTGACATATTCCTCCTGTATTTACCACTTTAAATGCATACGGCGCAGTTGCACTTCGGGTGTCCCGTGTTCGAATCCCGCCTCGTGGGCCTTTCTCGATCCCACCCCCTATCTCTCTCGCCCACTAGGCTCCTGTCAATCTCCACTGTCCTATCTCCAAAAAAAAAAAAAAATTGCATATTGCACCATTCGCTGTTTTCCTAAAACCACCCTTTCAATACTTTTTTTGTGCAAAGTATACTACAAATACATTTACATATTTAAGTGCTTAAAGGAATAGTTCACTCAAAAATGTAATTCTGTCAATAATAACTCACCCTCATGTTGTTCCAAACCTGTAAGACCATCGTTCATCTTCAAAACACAAATTAAGTTATTTTTCATGAAATCTGAGAGCTTTCTGACATTTGCATAGACAGCAATGTAATTACCATGTTCAAGGGCCAGAAAGGTAGTAAGGACATAGTCCATGTGACATCAGTGGTTCAACTGTAATTTTATGAGCTTTTTACAGAATACTTTGTGTGTGCAAAAAAAACCAAAAATAATTATTTTATTCAACAATTTCTACTCTTCCATGACGGTCTTCAATGTGCATTCATGAGAGTATCACAATGCATTACAGTTGAACATAAAAAATAAATTGAAAAAAAAAAAAAATAAAAATAATAATAATAATAATATATATATATATATTTATTTATCCTAGACACACTTCAAACGGTAAATTTTCCAGTAAAAATTTATTTTGGTGAGTGTTAAATCTGGACTCTGTGTACGGCTCTCTTCTCATTTTCTCCTACAAATGTTTTCTTTCTTTGTGCTCTCTTTCTATTGCTTACACAGTGTTTCTTGAATTTATAACTTGTACCATTAAAGCGCATATCCTGCAGCTTGTGCGACAGCAGACACTTCCGTACATTCTGACAAGTGGATTTAGATTCCTCAGTGTTTCTCGCAGTCTCTGGGTCATCAGGGAGATGGTCGAGCTGCAATAACGAGGTAACAAGATGACACCTGCTCTGGCAGCCATAGACACCTCTTACACACACATGCAAACTATAATGCATATACACACATGCTCACACATACCACAACTCCAACTGGTCACTCTAATGGCAGCACTGGGAATCACTTCACATCTCTCAAACCAGTCCTTGCAGTAAAAAAAAAAAAAAAAATTGTGTAGCCATGGCAACTGATCAGAGATTCAGCTGTGGCTGTAAGTACCTGGACAGCTAGGAGAGTACTATGAGGGAAAAAAAAGTGTCTCTCATGTAGAAATACACACACAGCGCTGGGGTGATAACAGGTCACAGGCTTACTGACAGAACGGGCGCTTTTGGGTCACTGGTATGAATAAGAGCAAATATATTCTATACATTCCCATAAATCTGTGTCTTATACAACTGAAAGCACATTTTAGTCCAGCTTTACACTATGTGTAGTGCTACAGCACAACAGACAGACAAACAGACAGGCATAAATAGATTAAAAAGTGTATAAATCACTCGTTTTACTAAAGAAACACTGTCCAATAGTGACACCTGCAGGTAAAGTTAGAGGGGAATCCGTGTCTCTCTTGCCTCCCCCAAGCCCATTGAGTTTCAACAAACCCTTCAAAGCATGCCGTGAAAAAAAACAAAAAAAAAAAAAAACAAGTATAAGTTTAATTATTTTTGAAATATCCATGAAATGAAGACACCTTAAAATGACAAGAAATTGTATTGTGCCATCTCGGGCTAATGTAATTTATTTTATGACTATTTTTCTACCTCATGTTTTGATATCTTTGTCAACACCGATTTCATGGAATGACCTGGGGGTAACTGAGATGCAACGCTGTTTGATAACCGCCAGCGAAAGGAAACACAAAGCACAAAGCAAAAACAAAGCCCACTAGACAGTGACCATGTGCTGATTCTGAATGTGTCTCTCGTTGACAAAGGAGTATAACGTTACTTTAAAGGCTTGCACATTCAACTGTTTGCGAAATGGAGCTTTGTGCTCTGGTATCCTACCTCTCTCATTCGGCACAAATCCAAATATTCCATAATATTTCCATATTTGCGATGTATCCAAATGCTAAACTATTATTCAGTATGTAAATTATAGGCTTTGTACTTCAGTTGCGTTTTGTTCATTGTATTTTATTTTGATAAAGTACTAACTGCGCTGTCAAGTTAGCAATGCTGGAAGCCTGGAACTGATATGTTTTGTGTGTGCGATTACTTAAACTGTTTCCTTATACCAGCAAAATCAACTTAAAACACTGTCATTTATTGTCTTATAAATAATGCATCACTGTAAAATGATATAGGATGTCAACAAAATAGGATTTCACTTTCTGCCATTTGAGTTTCCTTTGTCACAAAAATGAACTGAAACTCAGCATATATAGGCTACGTTACGTGTCACAGTTTTTTCCCTTGTTTATCTGTTAACTAAATCAAATATATTTCAAGTATTTATAGATAGATAGATAGATAGATAGATAGATAGATAGATAGACAGACAGCAATAGAGCACCTGGATGTTCCACATTGCTACTGGCAAAATTCTATGGACAGATAAATCCAAAGTTGAGGTGCTTGGGGAAAAAACACAATGTGTGGAGAAAAAGACGGAGCACACTAACAGCTAAAACTCTAAAAGTGTGGTGGAGGCACCATTATCACCCCAGGGCCTGAAGTGTTGGCTATCATTGATGGAAAACAATGAATCCCCAAGTAGCTAATCAGGACATTTTGCAGGTCTGCCAATTGAAGCAACAACATAGTTGGGTGACATTATGACCCACAGCACAGAAGTAAAACAACAACAGAAATTCTCCAACAGAAGAAAACTTTTTTTGACCTGAACCTGATTGAGATGCTTTAGCGTGACTCCAAAAAAGTGATCCACTGCAGACAACTCAAGAACGATGCAGTACAGAATTCCTCCTGACCATTGTGGAGATTCGATTCGCCATAGGAAATGTTTGTGCTGCCAAAGGAGGGTCAAACTGTCATTATATCCAAGAATTCACATACTTATTTTCACTAGAATTGTACACACAGTGTATTCAATCAAGATATGAACCTAGTCCAGCAAGATAAGACATTTTTATCAAATTCATGTATAATAAATCTCCAGCAAAGTTAAAATGGACACCTGATGTTTTCTGCTTCTCTCTACAATACAAACATATGGAAGAGAGGATACTTTATTTTTGACTCACATAAATTCAGTATTTTTCCATCATAGCCGCTGATCCATGCCATTTCTGTGAATCATACTGATTGATAAACCACATTTGCAATCAAGGTAAACAATGAGTAAGCGCTGGAAGCTTAGATGATGCTTTTCTGAAACACTTCCCTACCAGGGCCGCGGTACCATCGCTATAGTTACATAATGCATTAGAATCACTGCTAAAAGAGAATAATCTCCTTTGCAAGAATAATCTCTGTAAAGAAACTATACAGAATGGTACAATCTAAGGTATCTCTGTGAGTAGTGCTTGTGTAAAGTTCTGTGAAATGTGTGTATATGTGTGTATTAGCTTCTGAAGACCTGCTGTGCTCTCTCTCAGCCTCTCTAATCTCCACTGTTTCATGTCTTGTCAAGTGGTTTCCCTCTCATCCCATGAGCCCTTTCTCACTCTCTCTCACCCTTATCTTGGTCTCTCTCATCTCTCTACCCCTGTACTCCGGTGCAACGACGTCTCTCATCCTTTCATTCTCTTTCTTTGTCTCTGGAGGGGTTCAACAGTCTGACAGCAAATGTGTGTAGAAAAGGATGTAAACACACACCCTTGCAGAAAAAGACGTACCCCCTGAGAGACTCATGAGGGCATGGGGGTAAACTAACAAGATTTTCCAGTATTCGCCAGCTTTTCGAGGAATTTACTTGCTTCAGTTACAGTGTTAATGAAATTACTGACATAAAACAATAAATAAACCAAAAAAGTTGGTCTGTTACAGTTTAACCAACATTTTGTCAGCCAAAATTATATTCTTGTTTCCACTTTTATCCTGCTGTTATTTCCAGTTTATTAATTTTCAGGGACTTTTTCTATTTGGTTACGCTACACCAGTAGGTGGCGACAAATGACCGTCTTTACAAGACTTTCGCTGCATCCGAAATTCAATACTTTCCTACTATGGACCTTGTGTAGCCCCGCCCCTTTTTAGCGCTGGGTTTGTTGTCTTCTGTCTTCGTGTTGTATTTCCACAGTGATCTCAGGGCTTTATGAATGAACTTCAAATTTCCTAGTCTACTGACATTTGTTTTAAACATTACAGTGCTCACGATAACTTTCTTTAATACATAAATCCACTTTACCAGCTAAATCACTCTCAGACAGCGATGCCATAGAAATATACAGAGCTACCGCACAAACGATTCAGAGACAATATTCTAATAATGGTGACACCTGTTTCTCTGGAAAATAAGTTCAATATAGTATGTGAAAAACAGTACGCCAAAAAAGTAGTATGTCCAAATTCGTGGTATTTGAAGAACAATATGCAAAAAGTTACCGGATGTCTTAACTTACTAGTTCCGTCGGGATTCTGAAGTGTGCATTCGATGGACACTTACTATCCTATGAGGAAACGGGAGAGGATTTATGAATGGCAGTGAAGCGACACAGCTGAATCACTGAATCCAAAACAGTGTTTGGAAAGGAAATGAAGTGGACTACGGAACACCTAAAGAGAATAAACAAAGCCACGACTAGAAGGCAAGCTTGCAACCATTAGCCGAAAAACGGCTAAAGCTCACGCTTCCGGTCTGGCAGTACGTGGGAAACGAGACCAGAGGCCGTTGTTTTAATGAATGTCAATGGAGGAGGGGCTTCACTAAGCTGAATAAACAGCTTTTTAGAGGAAATGGTTTATCATTTATGAATGGACAGCCTGCTAATCTTCTAACCTGCTAATCTTAAACATGTTTTACACTAAACAATACTTTTGTACTTAATTTATACTTTTATAAGAAATAACTTTTAAAAAAATAACTTTTATAAGAGAAGTCACTGACTTTTTGCGACAGGTAGGATTCAGCTTATGGCACTTCCCATTCACTCCTATGGTCTCCGTAAACGATGACTGAGTGTTGCACAACTCTGACAGAAATTCAAAGATGTCAATGTGATTGGTTACTAAGGTGCGTTCACGCCATATCGGAATTCCCGTAATTACGAGATTCCAACTTGTAAAAGGCGTTCACGTCCTCGTAGAACTCGTAATTACAACTTGTGAACTGGGAGTCTTCTGAGAGCTACGACTTGTACCACATGACCACTGTACCACCTGACCAACATAGGTTCTGTTTAGGCGTTGATAGTGTTGCCATAGAAAAGCATAATTCCGAGTCTGAGGACCTGAACAGCTCCGAGTAGAACGTCACATGTTGTCATCTCGAAATTACGGTAATTACGATATGACATGAACGCCGCATGACTGTTACGCTTTTTTCCAATAGCAAGTAACTGATGCTGCAGTCACGCCATATCGTAATTACTGTAATTTCGTGGTGACAGCATGTGACGTTCTACTTGGAGCTGTTCACGTCCTCAGATTCGGAATTATGCTTTTCTATGGCAACACTATCAACGCCTAAACAGAGCCTACGTTGGTCAGGTGGTACAGCGGTCATGTGGTACAAGTTGTAGCTCTCAGAAGACTCCCAGTTCACAAGTTGTAATTACGAGTTCTACGAGGACGTGAAAGCTTTTTACAAGTTGGAATCTCATAATTACGGGAATTCCAATATGGCCTGAATGCACCTACAGACTCTGATCTCCCTATAGTAAGAAAATCTCTGGAATAAATACGAGATGGGAGGAAAAATATATTTCAGTGCTTTTTTTTTCAGTTATATTGTTGGGTATTTATACTGTATAAACATTTGTGGCATCAGGGAGCTGCTATTTTTATCTGGGGCATTGAAATGGCTTTTGAAACTCACTCGCGTTTTACTTTAATTTTCGAGATTCACAATCACGCCCCTATACGTACTACCGAGTGGCAGTACATAGCACACATTATACAAGATGAGATGTTTGCCAGTGATGCTCAGGATCTGTAAATCATTCACCATCATCCTATCAGTCATTTCTCCTTACTCTTTTGGTAAGTAAAATTGTATGTGCGGTACTGTAATGTAACAGGCTACCGCTAGCAAGTGGCTAACCATGTCCATTTAGTAGCAATACTGATTTATTAAAGGGTTAGTTCACCCAAAAATGAAAATCAGACCATTATTTACTCACCCTCCAGCCATCCTATGTGAGTATGACTTTCATCCATAATAAACAGTGCCTCACACGGCTCTGGGAGGTGATTAAAGGCCTCCTGTAGCGAATCGATGCATTTTTGTAAGAAAAATATCCATATTTAAAACGTAATAATCACTTTAATCTAGCTTGCACCAACTGGTCGTACACGGATGCAGCTCTGGACGGATGACATAGGACGTTGGTGAACAGAAGTGACGGACGTGAATGCGCCGTGGAGAGAGGTAAACGCAGCACTGGTCACGATTAGAAGTACAAAATGAGGATTTGTAAAGAAAAATGTCAGAGGATTTCAATATAAGCCACAAGGAGACTGGTTTTCCTTTGCTAAAGTAAGAAAACTTTGCTTCCTTTGCTCCTGTAAACATACATTGGTTTGTGCGAGTCCTACGTCATCCGCCCGGAAGGGCTTCCGCGTACGACCTGTTGGCGCAAACTAGATTAAAGTGATTATTACGTTTTGAATATCGATATTTTCTCATAAAAATGCATTGAATTGCTACAGGAGGCCTTTATTCACCCCCCGGAGCCATGTTGACGTGGACTTGGACTTAGACTTGTTTTAGACTGATGAAGAGAAACACACACCCATGCCGTTCTAAAGCTTGGAAGTGCCTGGATAATTTTTAATATAACTCAGATTGGATTCGTATGAAAGAAGGAAGTCGTATACAACTCGGATGCCTGGAGGGTGAGTAAATAATGGGCTTATTTTCATTTTTGGGTGAGCCATCCCTTTAAGGAGCAACATACTACTACAGTCTTTGCCTAGAAACGCAAGACAGTTGGTTCTGTTTTGAATGCACTTGGAACTGTTTTTGTGGCGGAGCAGTAGTATTTGGTCTAAAATATACATTGTTTAATATTAACTTACTAAGTATTATACATTAATATCCACAATATTAGTTGTGGGCATTATCATGGCTGTGAATACTTGGAACCCGACACACAATTCAATCTGAATGAACCACAAGTGAATATGACATGATGAAATATTGATTAAATTTAATGAAATTTACATCAATAGATGAAAACAGCAAACAAAACTATCAAATTAATACCACTGAGTCACCGCTGTTTTTGCAGTCCATGTTGTCCCTTTCAGTTCATTTCCTCCCGCACTTGTTTCCCTTGTTAAGTGCACAGCAGTCCTGTGGAGAGGAGTTAAATGGCTTGTTTGATAGAGAACGATAACCTTTCTACAGACCCGCTGCATTAGTAGCATTCTTGGCTTCTCTCTGGTTCTCTTCACCCCAGCACGACGCTCACTGAGTCAAGCTGAAAACCTCCATTTATTCTCCTTGCTCACCTCTGACACGACAATTAAACCATTTTGTATTCTCTCTGAATCCTGACGCTGGCTTTTGAGTGAATAATTTGACAAAGAAAGCAATTGTGTAATAATTATCGAGTAGATGGAATGAGAGGCGCTTCTAAAGATAAACTAATCTTGCTGTCAAAGCCCACTCTCCACAGGTTAAACCCACATGAACATCCTCATTTCAAGCTGGCATAATAAAATGTGGAAGAACATACCTGAAAAGATGTCTGTTCCTCAAAATCCAGTATCAAAGGGAGAATCTGACACATTTTAAGATCAAAAGCAGAACACATCTGAAGTTAAAGGATTGTTCCAGGTTCAAAACAAGTTAAACTCTATCTACAGAATCTGTGACATGCTGTCGATTAACACAGACAATCATTTCATATCTCACTTTGTAAAAACAAACAATAAACATGGTTACAGAAATGCACTTATGATGTAAGACTACAGGGCATGGCTTTTTGTAGGCTTTAAAAGCATTAAAGTATTCACTTTCCATAAAAATGTAAGTTTTAACTTGACAATGTAATTATGATACAGATGCAGATGGTGTGGGTGGAGGTTGCTCCATTTACAGTCAAAAGTTTACATACACCATGCAGAATCTACAAAATGTGAATTATTGTACCAAAATAAAAAGGATCATACAAAATGCATGTTATTTTTATTTAGTACAGATCTGAATAAGAGATTTCACATAAAAGACACTGTCATATAGTTCACAAGAGAAAATAATAGTTAAAAAACGTTATAAAAATTACCCCGTTCAAAGGTTTACATACACTTGAATCTTATATTCTCTATAACAGAAGGTTCAAATGCTCACTAATGCTCTAAAAGGAATGCATTAAGAGCTAGGGCGTGAAAACGTTTTGAATTTAAAAATTAGGGTAAATTTAACTTATTTTGTCTTCTGGGAAACATTTATCTTCTGTAGCTTCCAAAGGGCAGTACTAAATTTAAAAAATATGATATTTAAGCAGAATAAGAAAAATGTACACATCTTCATTCTGTTCAAAAGTTTACATCCCTGGCTCTTAATGCATCTTTTTATCTTCTGGAGGATCAGTGAGTGTTTGAAGCTTCTGTAATAGTTGCATATGAGTCCCTCAGTTGTCCTCAGTGTAAAAAGATAGATCTCAGAATCATAAAGTCATTGTTGGAAAGGGTTTAAATAAACAAAAAGAATTTGTGGGATTGGAAGGAATTTCTGAAGAACAGCAGGCAGTTTTACTGGTCAGGACAAACAAGGGACGCATGAACAACTATCTAGGGCTGTCAAACGATTAATCACGATTAATGTAAATGTATATTTTTGTACAAATTATTTTAATTTATATATAACAAATTATATAAAAAATATAATAAATACATATACTTGTAAATAGGTCTAAAATATATACATGAATGTGTTTTTATTTATATATACATAATAATTACACACAGAACACACACATATATTAGGCAAACTCAGATTTTTATTTTGTATGCGATTAATTGTGATTAATCATTTGACAGCCCTACAACTATCACAAAACAACACAAAACAAACAAACAAACAAACAAACAAAAAAAACAGCTGTGGATCATTAAGGTGTATGTAAACTTTTGACTTTTGACTAAATTATGTCACATTTCCTTTCTGGTATCCTTGTGTTTATTGTACAAAAGTTACAAGGTTTACTGGTAATTTGGACCCTTTGAGTAAGTGGTGCTGTATGCATTGTTAAACTTTTGATAAGGACAATAGACCTTATTAGACTACAAAATTGCGTTTTAACTAACGTAACTTAGAGGGATAGTTCACCCAAAAATGAAAATTCTGTCATTAATTACCCTCCTATCGTTCTAAACCATAAGACCTTCATTCATCTTCAGAACACAAAATATTTTCGATGAAATCCAAGAGCTTTCTGACCCTGCACATACAGCAACGCAACAACCACGTTCAATGGCCAGAAAGGTAGTAAAGGCATCATTAAAATAGCCCATGTTACTTCTGGGTGAACTCTATTTCTAGAAATACGATTGTGATTTTTACAAACTAAGGGATAGGTAATCAACAGCATGTCATTGTCACTTAATTTTTTTTCAACTTTCAACACTCTTACACTCTTTCACAAAAGGTTCTTTGTGGCAAAAGAAGGTTCTTCAGATTATAAAAAGGTAAGAAAGAGATGGTTCTTTGTGGAACCAAAAATGGTTCTTCTATGACATTGCTGTGAAGAACCTTTTGAATCACCTTTAGTTTTAAGAGTGTAGTCCAAAAACAGTGGATTCACCAGTAATCATTCCTTCTGCATCTTCTTATTCTTTCACGGGCACGCTAACATCGATTGAGCCATATTACACCTGACAGTTAGACAAACTGATTAAAACCCGCTTACCTTTTTGGATAGCTTCAACACATACATCACACTTCAGAACTGATGGCAGGTAGTCTTTAAGTGCAAGAAAAAACCTCTCCTGAAATATATGGCTAAGCTAAAACACTGTCAGTCAGCGTAATAATTGTCTTTGCTAACCCTAATGAGGTTCACAAACAAATAGTGGTTGTTTCCAGTGAGCTAATGCTTTCAATTGCAGCCCATTATTCAATCAGCTCTGTTGGGACTGTAAGTCACACGCTATCTCATATTTATGCAAAACATGACTGTCAGCCTCATCGTCTCATAGGCTGTTATTATCATTATGCGCGGCGTAAGTGTGCCAAATTAATGAAAGCTGCCTCTCGCCGTCTAGAACGTTGACAGCCACCTAATGATGAGGTGCCGTCTACCTGTAAGCTATGGTGTAATTATTATCTCCAACAGAACACACACTCTCACATTCACACACCGTGGAGAATGATGGTGTAAAAACCTATTCTCAAAAACACAATCACACGGCGCCTGTTCCCCCTCTCTGGTTTTATTTGCTGATGTGTAATAAGGTCCACAGGGCAACTCGTGCGTGTGTATCCGTCTGCGTTTTTTTCTGCGTGGATCCACAGCACAGCAGAGTTCAAAAGTTCACCAAAATGGGGACTCCTCAGGATTAGGCTTGCAAACTGTACTGAACTCCTCAAACAGGATTTAGATGAGCATTGTGCAGTCTTGGCAGTTTCTCCGAAGCACTCTGCCATAGCATAGACATGGTTTACAGCTCTTTACGATTAACGCAATGTTCTTGCTGTCTTAAAAACATAATGCAAGCTGTATGTAAACAGTTGCAGGTAATGTAGACAATGTTCCAAAAGATACTGAATGCTAATTGTTTCCAGTCTGAACCTCTGAATATTCAGCCAACGCTGTCTCGCGCTATCACACGCATGTGGTACAGGCAATTAATCCGTGCTATAACTCAAACAGTGGCAGAAACAACATCACTTACAATTATGAGTCATGATAAGGAGAGATAATGACTATGCGGGTGTTTATGCTACGGTATATTTGCTAATCATAACATGCGTTATGTATCTTCCTCCCTTGACAAAGACTCTCATGGGGGCGAGATCGCAATTTACAGCCTGCAAATAAAGCGGAGATCAAACAGGACGGCAGCAGCAGTCCTTTCAGGGATTGGAGTCTGTGTAGAATTAGATTTCTACACTGAATCAAACTCAATTTAGATGATGCTTTTTAAAGTAAATTTGAGTGATGCTGGCCTGTGTAAACATAGACTGTACATCACACATCAGTTGTGTGCGGAAGTGTTCTGAAATGAGGAGTTCTCAAATTCAAGGAAAGTCACATTTTCTTGGTTAAACAGTACTTAAACTCAGAAAAAGAAAACAAACAAAAAAAAGTATATGTAATCAATATTCTATTTATTAAAGCCAAGTACGAATCTCATCAAGTTCAGTTATACTGCCTGCTGTTTTTCAGAAAAATCCTTCAGGTCCCACTAATTCTTTGGTTTCTCAGTCTTTCAGACTGAGGACAACTGAGGGACTCATATGTTCAAATGCTCACTGATGCTTCAGAAGGAAAAACAATGCATTAAGAGCCAGGAGTGTAAACTTTTGAACAAAGTTAAATTTACCCTGATCTTCAAATTCAAAAAGTTTTCATCCCCTGGTTATTAATGCATCGTTTACCTTCTGAAGCATCAGTGAGCATTTGAACCTTCTGTAATAGCTGGATATGAGTCCCTCAGTTGTCCTCAGTGTGAACAGATGGATCTCAAAATCATATAGTCATTGCTGGAAAGGGTACAAATACAAGAAAATGCTGAAAAACCAAAGAATTTGTGGGACCTGAAGGATTTTTGAAAAAACATCGGGCAGTTTAACTACTGAGGACAAACAAGTGACTCATGAACAAACTGGTATATATAGAACCCACATTTAACCACTCAAAAAGTGTAGTTTGACCAGGGCTTTACCCAAAGTTGAACATTCTTAGGCCCCGATCACACAGAACGTGCTTTTGCAGTGAGAGGCGCCTTTTTTTGAATTGTTTTCTATTGGCAGTGAACGTTATGCGCGCTGTTTATGCGCCGCGGGCGCCTCGCGTTTTTGCCGGAGCGCTCTGAGCACCTGAAGTTGAAAAAAGCAACTCTGAGCAGAAAAGCGCCCGACGTCATCGCGTTTTTTTCCATTGTCCAATCGAATAAATGGAGAGGCGGGCCTTCCGTTGTGGTGACGAAAGTTTTACCGTTACTTAAAAAGTCTAGAGACTGCAGTGACGGAGGAGAAACTTTTGGTGACTATCGCAGGTTACCCAGAGCTGCATTTTTTTTTAAGGTTTTTGCTGATATGACAATTTACTTAACAGCTAAAAACCAACGATTTTAGAGCCCTCGCACTATAATCCTTTGATTAGATTGACAGGACGGCTGATTTGATGGTTGCCTAGCAACATAAAAAACCGCAACGCACTGCTCTTTTTTTAAAAGTCACTAAAAAAGGCAGTGCGTTGCGCCTCGCGTTTTCAGACGTAAAAAACGCGTTCAGTGTGATCGGGGCCTTAAACTGTCTGCGCTGAGGAAAAAATGCCCGAACACAGCGTGAAAAACGATCAGTGTTCGGCACGCTCCTTGTGTTTTGAAAAGCTAGCCACAGGAAAAAACGATTAGGTGGACACGCGGCCCTAGAAACAGCCGCTAATGAGGCATATATATCTAAAAGCAAAACCCATTTTAAGTCAGTTCACTGGTGGCCATATTTGCAATGCGTCCAGGCAGCATATTTTAAGCATGCAAAACTCCAACTGCTGTCTACTTGAATTGGTAAATACCACAATCTCAAAAACTGCTTGGCAAACTCAGCAACAAAATCTGTTTTGTAAAACCAATGCAGATGTGCAGTACTGAACATGCATCTATAAGAACGAGATCTTCTGATAGTATCTGAAGTGATGCAATGACTTCTCTGTTAGGTGTTCTTGAATGTGTGTGCTTCACATTATTGCCACAATTTAACATTCAAATTCATGCCTGTTGTCCCAATGCCATGGGACAAGTCGGACACCAGAGTCTAATAGTTAAGGGTAAGGGGTCTTCTCAGATGAGTATAAGAATGGTATTAGTGAAACATGCCTAAGCAACACCACTAATAATAATAATGGTGTTTTAGGCTGCCTGGAAACACATTTTTATTGTATTTATTTTTTTAAATTGTAGCACATAATATGCTGAGGATATTTCAGGTGAGATATTACAGCCAAGTACAATCATATATTAAAAACAGCTGCTGTACAATTTGTATTAAACCCACAGATGGGTGCTTGGATATTACCTGTTCACATTTATCTTGAGAATGTATTTTTTTTTTGTTACTGTTAATACTTCGTTGCCTAAAAGGTGCAGTGCACCAAAACAGTTATAAACAAAACAGATAATTAAAGCAAAATAAGTTTTAAAGTTTTAATGTTTTTTATTGAGCACTGCAGATACATTTGCCTTAAGTACATAGATGAGTCACACTACCGCTCAGCTAGCCAACACAGGTTGCGGCGCGTCCGCGTGCGTTAAAACAATCACGCGGCGAGAGTCAGCCTGAAGGCCTAATCTGTTTTCTTCAAAAATAATTAATAACCCTACAAAGGAAAAGAGCAAAAAGTTGTGTGTGGAAACGATCAACCGTGAAGTCGCACATACATACACGCGCAAAACACTCTGTCAGCACACATGCGGCGTTTTCAATTCCGACTCCGGCCTGTAATGATTATTAGCGCAGGCTAGCGTGACCAAACAGCCGAAGTAATGTAATTACACCCATGTCACCGAGCTTCAGTCAGGAGAAAGAAACCGACAGCGAGAGAGAGAGAAACGGGAAGGTGATTTGAGTCCATTGCCAGCGGGAAGAAGTCCTGAACAAACACTGTATGAAGAGGCTAATTATAACTGATATTTGTGATCTGGATTTGGTGCCAATGTCCACTTTATATTCAGCTGAGATTGACTACTTTTCTTCATTGACTGATTGGCCTACAAAAATATCTTCACATAGGCAGACAGGCACGATCTTTTGCGTGTCAGTCTGTATCCACACGTACACCTCAAAGCCATTTTTTAATGACAGAGAGGGCGCTGTTGAAGGTGAACTGCCCTGGGTGGGATCCTCGGTAGGACAGGAGCAAGGACCCGGCCTCAGCGCTGTGGCCGGCCTGGTGGAGGTCACGTGCGGCCTTCTCCACATCCCATTCCCCTTGAGCCAGCATGTGAGAGACCAGTGAAGAATACAGAGCTGTGTCTACACAACTGATCAACATCCCAGCATTCAACAGCAGAGACAGGAGCTCAGAGTCACACACCTCTTCAGTCACCTACAAAGAGAGAGAGAAAAGAGAAAGAGAAACAAGCCATGAGAGGCAGGCAAAAAAAAAAAAAAAAAAAAAAAAAAATCAATTACAATAAACACTCCAGTGCGACAAACAATCTGTGTGTGAGCAAACTTCCACCTTCACCCGAAACACAATATATTACGTTTTCCATCTTATATAAACAAGTAATTGTTATAGCAATACTTTAACTTTACTGTGTTAATATAGACACAACAAAAAAACATTCTATAACCTGACTGTGACTGTTGTTTTCTTTTTCATTCCTCGGGCCGTTTTTACCCATGTATACAATTTGCTCTTGCTGTATTGGAAAATACAATACATGTATATATTTATACAACAGTTCTTTCTGGTCCTCAAATCTGATTGGCTGAGAGGAGTGTGATATTCTAGCGATATCAGAACTCTGCTTGTATTTTTCACAGTGAGTGTCATGGCGGACACCCAAATACACTATAATTTTAGAAATTATAGGGTCATTCTGTGTCCAATCAACCAAATTTCAAAAACTTCCGCATCTCAAATTTTTGATTTTGCTAATCTTTTCTAAAGAAAGATAGACATGTATAGTGATAAAAGCCTAAATATTAAATGTCATGGATGAATATTTACTGAGTAATCCACTATTTTGTAGAGGGGGCAAAATAGCAATTCTCGGCTGAGATTCAGAGGCAAATTACAGGGGGTTAAAATGACTTCAGAAAGATGGCAGCATAATGTTATTTTTTTACACAGAGATTGGTTTCTTAAAGGAACACTCTACTTTTTTTTGAAAATAGTCTCATTGTCCAGCTCCCCTAGAGTTAAGCAGTTAAGTTTTACCGTTTTCGAATCCATTCAGCCAATCTCCGGGTCTGGCGGTAGCACTTTTAGCATAGCTTAGCATAGATCATTGAATCTGATTAGACCGTTAGCATCTCGCTCAAAAATGACCATATATAATGACAATGTTTTTCCTATTTAAAACTTTTCACGCTTTTGGTATGGTCCATGGTACGGCAGCAAATTCCTTGATTATTACACTGAAATGAGAGTATAGTTCCTGGCCATAACGACCTAGAAAATTGCCACTTTTCATTTTTCGTCCGTCTTTGTACAAGATGTAACTACAGAAGAGTCAAGTTTTAAATAGGAAAAATATCGAAACTCTTTGGTCATTTTTGAGTGAGATGCTAACGGTCTAATTGGACTCAATGATCTATGCTAAGCTATGCTAAAAATGGTACCGCCAGACCCGGCGATCAGCTGTTTAAAAGTGGAGTGTTTCTTTAAGAAGCAATATCTAAAAGAGCATTAAGATATCTTTAAAACTTCTTGAGTTACACACATGCAAACTTTGGAGTAAAAACTTAAAAAGTGTTGTTCCCCCATTTTTGAATGGTCACCATTGGCACATAATGCAACAAAGATTGCTAAAGTCAACAGATTTTACTAACAGAACTATTAATCTCTGTGTAAAAATAACATTATGATGCTGCCATCTCTAAGAAGTCATTTTTACCCCTTTGTAATTTGGCTCTGAATCTCAACTGAAAATTGCCATTTTGACCCCCCTCTACAAAACAGTGGATTACTTATTAAATATTAATCCATGACATTTAATATTTTGGCTTTAATTACTATACATGTCTATCTTTATCCAGAAAAAATATTAGCAAAATCTAAAATTAGAGCCAGGGACTTCTGGTCGAGTTGATATGGAATGACCCAATACTGTTTTTGTGTCACAGAATGTAGTTTTTAGGCAAGAATGTAATTGTTTAGACTTTAAATATGCGGTTTGTTAATAAAGATAAGGTCAATTTGAAAATTTGCTTCAATGGTTTTGTAGATGTGAGCTAAAAGCAACAAAAATTATTAATTCATTTAAAAAAAAAAAAGACTGACGACAAAATTTAAATTGATATTGTTTATGCGTGTAATTTTTCAACTTTCTATTCATCAAAGAATCCTGAAAAAAATAATTATGGTTTCTATACATTTTAAAGTATACTAAAATAGAAACGTTTTATTGCAAATAGTAATTATATTTCACAATATTACTGTTTTTGATCAAATAAATGCAGCAATGGTGAACTAAAAATACTACTTTCAAAGTAATAAAAAAAAAAAAAAAATGTAAATCTGCCTAAACCTTCAAATGTACTGTAAATGTATATATTGTTATAAAGAAGCTTGATGCCCCAAATTGTGTTACTATCATATATTACTCATATTAAAGTTAAACTATATGCCATTAAGGGAAAAATATTAAAACATCTATTGGTAATTGGTAATGAATACTTGTGGAAATATAAGCATTAAATTATCTTTGCAAATAAAACAGATCTAGAGCTTGAAACAGATATTTTGAAAACGTCATTATTTGCCTATATATATATATATATATATATATATATATATATATATATATATATTTATATATACAAATATTAAATGTACCTGTTAATTTAACTTACTCTTTTATGAACACATCTGATACTATATTTTATCACTTAAAAAAACCCTGATAAAAACCATCTTACTAAACCAATAAACCTGCCATAAAAGCAGCTATTAGACTTAAAAACAGACTAAATCTTGCCGCCTCCAGCTCAGAATGGATCTTAGAGACTCACGCCTGCCCGTCCCCTGGGCACACTATATTCTGTTTATCTGTGTTATCTAGTGGCCATGTTGCACTTGCGTGTCTGGAGGAGGTCATATGCGATATAAATGAGCTCAGAGTGAGATGTCCCACCCTTTGTGACCCCCGGCCTGCTCGGAGAGACCAGGAGCACCTCTCTCGTCTTTTCAGCATAAATTATTCAACTGCCGGCTTTAGAGGTGGAGAACACAGAGGAGCGGTACTGTAGGAGTCAGCACAGTGGAAAATCAATTATGTGCTAAATTTGATTAAAGGCGAGCCCAAGCCAAAAGATATGATGCCCTTTGACTGCGTGTGTGCGCGTCCTTTATATTAAATGCGACGTGACATTAATAGTGGATATAAAATACTCAAATGCAGTTTATATATACTGTACTGACCTCACACAAAGGTGCCTATGGAATGAGTTCAGATTTACAGTGATCTAAAAGACATACACATGCACATACACACACACAAAACACGGGCAGTCACATTAGTGAAACTTTGTGGACAAAAAGGTCAATTTTCTACTGTCAATAGTGTAGCGATGTACCAAGCACAGCTTGCACAGAAGTCACTTTCAAATCAAGCAGCTTTCAATTACGCCAAATCCTCAATTGCATTTTGCCCGTGTTGAGTAACTGGCAAAATACCGGAAGTAGTGCAATCCATGGAGAATTCGAAAAATCAAAATCACAAAACTATTGTGAATTGACAAACGCTACAATTCAATTAAACAAATATATGCGAAGCATGTTTACTAACTGTGCTTTAATTATTTACATGCGTGTGATAAAACATGCATGTCAGAGCATCTCCGTTTACAGTAAATGCTTCTTCACACAAACTGTTATCATTTACATGTGTGGAGCGTCTCAAACTCCAACTCTGCATACTGCTGTGAGTTTATTATAACGTTCATCTGGGAACGCAAAGTGCGCCATTTCATCAGATTTGTAAGGTAAATCATTTATAAACCTAGGCAAGTGCAGGAGAATACATCAGTATCTTTCTCAATATGCTAACTGTTCACTGCAGTTTCAAAATAAAAGCTCAAACCCTCACTTATTTTGATGTCCACATATTCAAGAAATGACAGCGGTTGTACCATTTTTGTCGTAATGAAATTGAAAAATATTAAAGATTAAGCGGGCATTTGAATTAAATGTTCTTTAGTCAATATTAAACAAGGATTAGATCTTGCCGTAAAGTGTAAAAACAATCGTCAGGCCCTTGGGGCCCCTGTGCAGGCATTTGATATAATACATAATGTACATTAGTTCTATTGCTTATAATACATTACACTGTAAAAAAAAATGTGAATTTAACAATCAAAGACTATAAAAAATGCTAGAGTAAAACCCTGTTAAATGGTTAACGGTAAGTTCCCCTACTATATATGGTGAGAAACTGTACTGAACATTGCATGTAATTTTACAGTAGTACACCGTTTTCGGAAGTGGAAAAAGAATGTAAAATTTACAGTGAATAACCGTAAATTGACATTCCCAGAATTTCCTGCGTTACATTTTAAATTTGATGTTTTTTTTGTTGAAATAACTATGTTTCTTCTTATCAGTTTTGTTCATTAGGATTGTATGTTACATCTGATGTTGTTAAATTAATGTTCATTGCATTATTTCAGTTTCATGTGTGTTACCATTATGGTGTTTAATGTTTGTGTGAATCACCTTCTATATATGTTAGCATTTAAAAGCTGCTTGTGATGGGATTTTATATCAGTTAATGAAACTACAGTATTTTTTATGGTAAAATTCTGGAAACCACAGCTGCGTTTTTTTTTACTGTAAATTTTATGGATTTTTTTTTTTTTTTACAGTGTATGTATTTTAACAGTTTTGTTCAATAAAGCCACATGATGACTTGCTTTTGATACTTTATTTGAATTAATTATTAGTGACTCACTGCTTTTACACATGTTTAAATAATAGACTATTGTTAGCCCAGGTCTATTTTTAATTTAAAAAAAAAAAATCGGATTACTCGATTAATCATCAGAATAATCAACCGATTACTCGATTGCTAAAATAATCGTTAGTGACAGCCCTAGCTGTGAATCCACATGACCAACTGGAGCCTGTTGGGTAATCTTTTGACATTCCCAATTGTGTGGACTCCTTTTGAAATGACTGGATTTCGCAATGGTAAACAATGGTAAATGTACCCACTACATTGTTTCATTTCATCCTCTATATATACATTTATGTCTACAAATGAAAGGGAAAAATAAAGCAATCGAGAGAAGGAAAGAGAGACGGTAGATAATCAAAATCCTCTGAGAGATACAGACACTACAACTACACATAATATCAAAGATCATGGGCATAGTCATCCATTTATGCCTGCTTATCAATTGTCTGTAATTCTGTGAGAAGCCAGATTATTAACTTCTTAGAAACATAAAGCACACTACACTAGTCAGGTCTTTAAAAGCTGTTTTCAACCATTCAGTATGTGATGGATAATGGAAAATATTGACCGTCATAATTCTCTACATCTGTCGTTACATCAATCCATAGCTGTAGTTGAGAATATTTCATTCAAGTCCAAGTGAAGAACAAGAAAAAGAGTCGAGTTTAAAATACTGCATTTTACCAAAGCAATGAAAGGATCATATAATGTATAATGTTCTACATTTTAGTTACAATTAATTATTTTGACATTAAAACTATTTACTTTTTTGTCATCTCATTTTTTTGTCTTGTGTATGCCACTGTGAATTTCCCAAGCCGTGTGTAGTTTTTCACTCTTATTTCTTCTTTCCAGCCAAGATGTCTGTGGAGAGCCGTTAGAGACAGCACAGACGGAGCTAAAAGGTCGAAGAACAGCAAGTGCAATGTGAGAGAGCAAGAGAGAGTGAAAAACAGAGAGAAAGAATGTGTTAGAGAAATTGAGAGAGGTGGATGGAAGGAGGGAGGGAGAGATGGAAGAAAATAAGAGGATGAAAGGAAAAGGGAAGAGCATGGAGAGAGTCAGAGCTAAAATGTCGAGCGCTGAACTGTGAAGAAAGATCGGCCAGCTGTAGAAACCACTTCATAAAGAGGGAGAGAAACAAAGAGAAAGCGAAAAACAGCATGAAGGAGAAGAGAGCTGGCACCCGGCCTATAATGTTTCAAATGCATGCCGATGATAAAAATGATGTGGCTTGTGAAAAATCATTTGAATTTTTCTTCATTTGAAAGGAATGAAGATGTGAATATGAGAGAGCAGTAATGCGCTGTTAAGATATTCTGCTCATCACCTCCTTCCAACAGACGGACGAGAGCAATCCCTCGTTCTCCTTGATTGGAACTCCATTTCTGATCATTTCAAGGAAAAAAATGAGAGAGAAGCAATAAAATGAAAGAAAGAAGAGATGCAAATAGCACTCACTTATACACCAGCTTATACTGCATTTTGCACACCTGAATGTAAGTCGGACCGGGTAAAAATTGTATTGTTGAGAGAAAAAATACAGATAAATTGCATCTCTGTATGAGTCACATTTTATTATTAGCTACATTTAGGGATAAATGTTAAATACGTTTATATAAAAGTATAAAATAAATTACAGCGCCATTTATTTCAAAACAACATTTATTATAAAAAAACAAGCCTAGATGAATTTAAAGTGAAACTCAATTATCGGCGTGTAGGAAATGCACATACAAATAGAGTTCATGTGCCTTAGTTTGTCAAAACAAAACAAAAACTCTGTTAAAGTTGAATGTGAGGAAAGAAAAAAACTGAAACCCACATGATAAAACACCAGTCATGTCTAATTTGCCAACGTTGACCAGTATTTACCATCAATAACCAAATTTGAAAAACATAAAGAGAATTAATGACTTTGACAAGGAAAATATCTATAGCATTCTTCTACTTCACCACTTGCAATGTCAACTCAGCAATGCTAAAACACCTTGATAAATTAATAAATTAAAACTAGCGCTGTCAAACAATTAATCGCAATTAATCGCATTCAAAATAATAATTCTGTTTCCGCCACAGAATAAAAAATAAAAAAGGTAATTGCGACTTTTTAATCGTACAATTTTGACTTTTTTTCTCGCAATTTTGAGTTTACATCTCGCAATTCTGACTTTTTTCTCAGAACTGTGAGATATAAATGCACAACTGCGAGTTTTAAGTCACATTTGTGGGATATAAACTCAAAATTGTGAGTTAATATCTCAATATCGCAATTCTAATTTTCTTTCTCGCAGTTCTGACTTTTTTTCTCAGAATTGTGAGATCTATGCACAATTATGAGTTATAAAGTCCAGATCAGAAGAAAAAAAAATACTTCACAGATTTGCGAGTTTATATCTTACAATTCTGACTTCATTTCTCAGAATTGCGAGTTTATATCTCAGGATTCTGACTTTATAACTCACAATTGCACCTTTATTTCTCAGAATTGCGAGTTTATATTACGCAATTCTGACTTTATTATACAAACTCGCAATTCTGACTTTTTATGTCAGAAATGTGAGATAAGTCGCAATAACCCTTTTTTACATTTTTATTCAGTGGCGGAAACGGTCTTCCATAATACTGTGTATATTATGTATATATAAATAAATATTAAATATTAAAATATTTACATGTATTTACATGTATATAATTTTATTCATATAATTAATATTATATATAAATATATTTAATATGTAAACATTTTCCTAAATATATCCATTTATATGTGTGTATTTATATATACATAATCAATATTCACAGCACACACACATATATTATGTAAACAAAAACTTTTTTGGATGTAATTAGTCTTGATTAATTGTTTGACAACACTAATTAAAACATAATTAGGATTATTTAAAAAACAGAACGAAGGAACTGAAGAAGGCACATTAGTGAGTGAGGAAGGAATAAAGTTCAAAAGAAAGTAAGAAAAGAAATAAAGAAGGAAGTAATAAGAGATGGATGTATGGAGGAATGGGTGGATATATTTATGTATGGATGGCCAGCCAGGAGTTGTTGGCACGGAAGTGAGTATATGTCAGAAATGGAGAATGAGAAAGACAGTGGATCTGTGCAATTGCTCTCTTCTGGACAGACAAGCACAGAAAATGAACAGAATGAGACGACGGCATACAGATGGCATCAAAGCCTTATACTATATTCAGCTACAGGTGTGTGTGTGCACAGTCATGTATCTCAAATCTCTTTTATGGTAATTCTTCAAATATCTGCTGTTGTATTATGTATGTGGTGTTGTATTAGTAATACATACTTGATGAGCAGTGCTTATTGATCCACTACTGCAGGCATTATATGCAGTATTTTTTTTATTTTACAATATTTATTTTTGTTGTTCTAACATACTTTTATTAAAAAATTAAGAATAACTGAATTATAATAATTCTGCATTTACAGTGGCATTCAAAAGTTTTGGAACCCCTTGAATCTGTGAAAATATGAACAAATTTAACAAAGTAAGAGAGATCGTACAAAATGCATGTTATTTTTTATTTAGTTCTGTCCTGAGTAGGATATTTTACATAAAAGATGTTTATATATAGTATAAATAGCTGAAATTATTAAAATAACCCCCTTTAAAAGTTTGGGAACCCTTGGTTCTTAATACTGTGTGTGGTTACCTGGATGATCTATGACTGTTTTTTTTTTGTTTTGTGATGGTTGTTAATGAGTCCCTTGTTTGTTCTGAACAGTTAAACCGAGCACTGTTCTTCAGAAAAATCCTCCAGGTCCTGCAGATTTTTCAGTTTTTCAGCATCTTTTGCATAATTGAACCCTTTCCAGCAGTGACTGTATGATTTTGAGATTCATCTTTTCACACTGAGGACAACTGAGGGACTCAACCACAACTATTAAAAAAGGTTCAAACATTCACTGATGCTCCAGAAGAAACCGCAATGCATTAAGGGGCGGGGGGTGAAAACTTTTTGAATTTGAAGATGAAGGTAAATTGTACTTCATTTGTGTTAAGTTCACTGACACATAAAAAAGGATCAAGGATATAGTAAAGTTTCATTAACGTATTTCCACTGTGGTCCTTGCTTTAAAAGAGTGTTCCGGGAAACATGTATCTTTTTTTGCTTCCGAAGGGCAGTACTAAATGAAAAAAAAAAAAAAAAAAGATGCTTCAACAAAATAAGAAAAATTTGGACATCTTCATCCTTTTCAAAAGTTTTCTAAAGTACTAAATACAAAAATAACACGCATTTTGTATGATCTCTCTGATTTTGTTAAAATTATTCACATTTTCACAGATTCTGCAAGGGGTTCCCAAACTTTCGCATGCCACTATATTTAATAATAAAATGTTGATTATTATTAAACTGAAAATTAATATTTAATTCACTTAATTGCATTAATTAAGGGGGTAGATTAAAATTGCCATCATTTACTAACTCTAATGTCATTCCAAGACTGTAAGACCTCTTCTCCAGAACAAAAAAAGAAGATTTAAAAAAAGATTAGGGCTGGGTTTTGACACAAATTTTACAATTCAGTTTGATTCTGATTTACAAGCTTGCGATTCGATATGGATTATTTTGGATATATATCAGGTACAGTACATGCCAAACTTTTAAAATATAGATAACAGATATAAAGTGAATCAGCTGGTACTACATTTTTACTTCAATTAGTTTTTTGCTGAAATATAAACATTTAAATGGTTGCTGTCATAAAAGGATTTATTCAAACAAATGAAACATTGAAGAACAGTAAAAAAAAAAAAAATAATAATAATAAAAAAAAATAAAAATAAAATAATAATAATAATAATAATAATAATATTATATATATTATATATATATATATATATATATATATATATATATATATATGATGAATATGCTATATGGTGCATATATATAGCCAAATGCTCCTTTTTCTAGCTGATTAACAAGTTTTTGGTCACCCAAATATGTTTTTTCTGAGGTAAATGTGACGTTACATGACATTATTTACAAGCTGTTATACTGACATTGTGCAGTTAATATACTGAATAAGCATGAGACAGGATACAGATTTCAGTAAGTTGTGCTCTTACTTTTAACATATCTTTGGACATTTGTTCAAGTTTATTTCATGCTGAAACTGGTATTAAAGCAGAGGAGATGATCAATTCACGTGCCGCTTCTCTTAAACTATAGCGCTACAGCGATCACTCCAAATTAAACCGCGCCAAAACAACATTGTTGTTTCATATCAAGAGCAAAAAAGCACAAAGCTTATTGCTATTTTTTGGATGGGAGGTGCGCTACAATGTTCCGTTCATTAACTCAAAACAGGCTACGCTAATCGATTCTTGGAACTTACAGGAAAAGTCCACTTCCAGAACCAAAATTTACAGATAATGTACTCACCCTCTTGTCATCCAAGATGTTCATGTCTTTTTTTCTTCAGCCGTAAAGAAATTATGTTTTTTGAGGGAAACATTTCAGGATTTTTCTCCATTTAATGGACTGATATGGTGCCCCGATTTTGAACTTCCAAAATTCAGTTTAAATGCGGCTTCAAACGATCCCAAATGCCAAATGATCTCACCCGAGGAAGAGGGGTCTTATCTAGCAAAATGATCAGTTATTTTCATAAAAATTATACAATTTATATACTTTTTAATGTCAAATGCTCGTCTTGTCTCGCTCTGCCTGAACTGTTTTTTTCTAGGTCATGACAGTTAGGGTATGTCGAAAAATTCCCATCTCATGTTCTCCCTCAACTTCAAAATAGTCTTATATTGCCGTTTTACCTTTTTTGTTAAGGGTGTTTGATCTTCTTTGCATGTTCACTTTGCAAAGACTGGGTCTGTACTTCTGCAGCGATGTAGGATGATTCTGAGATGATTTTTGAAGTTGAGGGAGAAAATACGATTGTTTTTCAACATACCCTGTCTTGAACCAGAATACACAGAGTTCAAGGAGAGCAAGACAAGATGAGCCTTTGAGATTAAAAAGTATACAAATTGTATTATTTTTAATGAAAATAACCGATTGTTTCGCTAGATAAGACACTTCTTCCTTGGGATTGTTTACAACTGCATTTGGGATCTTTTGAAGCCGCATTTAAACTGTATTTTAGAAGTTCAAAATCGGGGCACCATATCAGTCCATTATATGGAGAAAAATCCTGAAATGTTTAACTCAAAAAACAATTTCTTTACGGCCGAGGAAAAAAAGGACATGAACATCTTGGATGACAAGGAGGTGAGTACATTATCTGTAAATTTTTGTTTTGAAAGTGGACTACTCCTTTAGCAATCGATATTGTTTCATGAAAATGAGAATCAATTCATATAGAGAAACCAATATTTTTAACCCAGCCCTAAACAAGTTTCAGTGGGATCCAATGATGTTTGGGCCCCAAAATATCTACTTGTGTGTTCTGCAGAGGAAAGGTTAAACAGGTTTGGAACAACATCATTATTGTAAACATACATCACTAGGAAAGAAGAAAGAGTGAGTAAATTTACCTCTGCCTTCCAAAATGCCAAAAATGAACTTGTCAAGCTGAACAAACAATATTTGATTGAGGCTGAATATATTGCTCACAACAATCAGTGGTCCGAAACATCAATTGCTGCCAACAAATGAAAATAAAACGGCTTGATTTTTGTTATGGGGAAATGTCCTTTAAAGGCCCCAGCGGTGAGGTTAATGAAGCGACTTTGATCACAGTGGAAGTCAGAAACTCGAGCACACACAGCCATAAATATTTCAGACCATAATCTTATAAAATCCCAGATAAAGGTAAACCCACTGATCCAGAATAAAATGCTCCATACTCTCTAGGGTGGTCTTTCGTCTCTGTGTGTGTGTGTGTGTGTGTGTGTGTGTCAGTCTGGTTTGTTAGTGGCGTTGCATCTGTGCAAGACGAACTGATTAAAAGCATAAATGTGCACGAACACGAACATGTTTGTTTTTCTATCACAGTAGTCACTTCTATTGACCTGCTGTTTTTTTTATAGTGAGCTAATGATATTTTCTATGCTCGAACCCTACCCTCTTTTCATTAAAACATTATTTAGTTTATTAAGCTATTTTGTTGTGGGGACTGTTGGTAAGTGATTCAGTTTTCTTCTATCCCTGTGTGGACATTTTGTTCTCACACAAATAAAACAGCACATTAACACGGCCTATTTACAAATCCACATAATGCTCTCGCTAATATCTGCTAATGCACACATGGAATACGGGAAGAGCTCGTTAAAAATGTATGTTTTTGATTCAGTCTCATTTTGTTTTGTTTTTTGTCTTTTGTGCTGGTTGCAGTGCAGCTTTAATTGGAATGACGGAGGGTGTTTGCCGTCTCATAAATGATGCATGCTTGGCTTTTCTTTTATCATTTAAATCATAAAGCTGGTTTGGATCAGGACAGAGTAGGACGAGGAGCGGGTCCAAAACACCACTGGGTCTCTGCAATACCGCTTTCAGAGCAGCCCTCCTGAAAACACCTAGCGGTTTTATTATTACAGGCGACGGCGGTAAAGGAGGGGGTGGATTAGAAATATATAACCACAAACTATTACCCGCATATTGGAGTTCAGCAAAAATCTAATTAGATGTAAATCAGAGAAGGTAAAACCGAAGGGAGGTAGAATACAGATTCAAAATCACAGAGACTCATTGACAAGTCTGGTCCACATTGTAGTGTATTCTGGCCAAGAATCTCCTACTCAGGAAGAGACTGAAAAGTAAATGGATCAACAGTTTATTCTGAGTTCACCTGCAGTTTAGGGAGTTTAGTTTAATCTTAAACAGATTCAGAGGCTGCGCTGCAAATAATCTTTCGCTTTGACAGACAGCTTTGTATATTTTCTGTCACACGCTATTTTTATTCATCAGATACTGTAACGCTTGATGTTTTAATGTGACATTAATCTAACAAGAACATCTGTGGCAAAAGTTCTTTTTTTAGTTCTACCATTTGCATGTTGCAGCTTTTTTGCCTCTCTGAAAAAACTAACAATGATCAATATAGCATTTATTAATCTAGGATAATGTTATTTCTACATACACTAATACAAATTATTAACATCAGTTATTGAATTATGAATACACATGAAAGAAAAACTGTTATACAATGAATTAACATTAAGCTAGATTAATAAATTCTGTAAACGTTTTATCGTTAATGATACCTAATGCACTAACTATTCTTAAATTGCACAGTGCAATCAGTTTATTTTCTCTTGTTTACTTCTAGCACTTATTAACTCTTTCCCTGCCAGCTTTTTTGATAATTTTCACTAAAATTTTATGGCCCCAAGAATATTTTGTTGTATGAATATCTGAACATGCAATTGATGAAAATAAAGAACAGAACCTCTACTTTTAAACAAACAAAAACAACAAAAAAAACTTTTTTATTCTAGCTTCAAGCATTCTTTTTTTTTTTTTTTTAAACAACACTGGAATGTAGGTAAGTTTATTTAAAAAAAAAAAAAAACAATTTGAGCAAAAAGCTGAGAAAAATCACATTTTTATCAAAGACTACATCTGGATCATATTAAGTATGCAGTAGATCACCCAAAGCTTTACAGTCGTATACCACTTCCCGGATCTACATTTTACTTGGTAATATTAGGCAGTTTTCATTTAAATGCTGTTTATTGTTGATGATCGCATTATTTTTCACATGCATCTGCTTATATAGGATTGTTCGTCTTCCTGTTTTTGATCAGAAGATTCTGGACTCATTCAGGAGATGTGTAATAGCGAGTGTATAACAATAAAAATGTAGAAGCTCCGGGAGTTCTGTGTTTGGCGGGGAAGTGTTGTCTTGTAAATAACAGAAAATACCACATTTGGCGGGGAAGCACAGTCTTGTAAATAACGGAAAATACAGTGTTTGGCAAGGAAATGTTGTGTAAATAACAAAAAAAATTCAATATTTGACGGGGAAATATTGTTTATAAATAACCAAAAACTCTGTATTTGTCTCGTAAAAACAAAATATTGCTTTTGGCAGGAAAACATCTTGTAAATAACCGCTTTTGGTGGTGAAGCATCTCATAAATAACAGAAAATACAGTGCTTTTAGAACTGTCTCGTAAATAAGGGAAAATTCAGCTTTTGGCGGGGAAGTGTCGTCTTGTAAATAACAGAAAACGCTGCTTTTGGCAGGGACACGTTGTCTCGTAAATAATACAAAATTTAGCATTTGGCGGGGAAACATCTCGTAAATAGCGGAAAATTCAGCATTTGGCGGGGAAGCGTTGTCTCGTAAATAACAGAAAATACCACATTTGGCGGGGACACGTTGTCTCATAAATAATGAAAAATTTTGCATTTGGTGGGGAAACGTTGTCTTGTAAACAACAGAAAATCCTGTGATTGGTGGGGAAACATCTTGTAAATAGCGGAAAATTCAGCTTTCGGCAGGGAAGCGTTGTCTTGTAAACAAACGGAAATTTCAGCGTTTGGTGGGGAAGCGTTGTCGTGCAAATAACAGAAAATACAGCATTTGGCGGGGAAACATCTCGTAAATAAAATTCTGTGTTTGGTGGCGAAGCGTTCTTGTAAATAACAGAAAATTCAGCATTTGGTGGGAATGCGTTGCCTCGTAAATAACAGAAAATACCACGTTTGGCAGGGAAACGCTGTCTTGTAAGTAATGAAAAATTTAGCATTTGGTGGGGAAACGTTGTCTTGTAAATAAAAGAAAATCACGTGTTTGGCGGGGAAACATCTTGTAAATAGCGGAAAATTCAGCATTTGGCGGGGAAGCGTTGTCTCGTAAATAACGGAAAATACCACAATTGACGGGGAAGCGTAGTCTTGTAAATAACAGCAAAATTCAGCATATGGCGAGGAAGCGCTGTCTCGTAAATAACAGAAAGTCCTGCATTTGGTGGGGAAACATCTTGTAAATAAAGGAAAATTCAGCATTTGGTGGGGAAGCGCTGTCGTGTAAATAACAGAAAATACCGCATTTGGCAGGGAAGCATCTCGTAAATAACGGAAAATTCCATGTTTGGCGGAGAAGCGTTGTTTCATAAATACCAGAAAATTCTGAGTTTGGCGGGGAAGCGTTGTCTTGTAAATTACATAAAAAGCAATCAGTGTTTGGGGGAAGTGCTGACCCGTAAATAATGGAAAATTCCGTGTTTGGCAGGGTAAGAGTTAAAATACTGTAACTGAGAATTTTTCGGAAGTAAATACAACTGTTTAAAAGTTCAGATGTAAGATTTTTAATGTGTATGAAAGAAATCTCTTATTCTCCCCCATGCTGCATTAATTTGAGCAAAAATACAGTAAGAACGAATATTGTGAAATAATCCTAATAACATTTAAAATAACTGATTTTAACTCTTGTAAAAACTGAATTTTTAGCAGCCATTACTATGGCCTTCAGTTTTGTGTGTGTGTGTGTGTGTGTGTGTGTGTGTGTGTGTGTAAACCATGATAATTTTTTTCAGGATTATTTAATGACTAGAAAGATGTACTATTTATTTATTTGAATCATCACTATTTATTTGAAATAGAAATCCTATAAATGATTTAACTGTCAGTTTTGACCAATTTAATGAATTCTTGCTGAATAAAAAAATAAATGTTTTTTTTTTTTTTGTCAAAAATATATATATATATATATATATATATATATATATATATATGATTATTATTATTATTATTTTATTTTATTTTTTTTTTCCTTATCTGTGGAAATGTGTAAAATCTGGTAAAGAAAAATGTTTGCCAACTTCTGAACAGACAGATAACACAAGACACCACAATAGTTGTTGTAAAAGGAGAAAAAATTAGGAAAATGATAGGAAGCAAGAAAACTATAAAGGCTACCTTTATACCTGTGCTGAGTTGACAATATCCCTGAATCAATAAAGACAAAAACATTGTTTTTTAAGTCGGAAATTGTTCTAAAGTAAAGGTAATGGACTGAGAACTAAAGACACATAACGGTGCAAATGTTGAAGTGCCAACAATTTCCCAGCGAAATAGCTTCTGGGAGATTTTGCTGAACGCTGGCATGCCTGGAGATGGAAAGAAAAAAAGAATGACCCTTTTAAAAATGGCCTATACCAAAGTCATTCAGCCGAACTGTCGACTACTGTCCCTTTCTTTCTTCACATTACAGGCCCATTCATTCACATTTCCTGAGCTGTGATTTCTTGGAAAGACCAGGTCTATACACACAATGAATCGAGCGAACTCCTGCCGAGAAGAAAATTAAGGAGTGATTGTCTTAATGGTGGACTTCTTACATCTCTAGGGTCAAATCTTCACAGTCTGACAGATTCTGACATCCGGTGTTCCTTTCCATGCGCGTTCTTGCTTTAAACGGTCTAATTGAAGCTGTTCTGTCGGTGAAACAGTGTCGCCTGCACAAATGTTTTACAAGATTATTTCAATAGCAAGACTGACAAGGCTGACACACAAACAAATAGATACATGCAGCATGACTAGCATAATTAATAACAGGCCACTTAAAACTGAAGAAAAAAAACATATAATAAAGCAACACAATAACCTACATAATCACTTCATAATTTCCCCTCTATTTTCGATTGTTGTTCTTAATTAAACAAAATAATCTCCATAAAAAACAACCTCATCACAGAGAATAATAAAAGCCATGCTTATTCAACATGATTCATATTCCGGAGCAATAAGTCCATTATAAAACACAAGCTTATTATGAGCGGGAACAATGCGCATCAGATCGCCCAATACAAACAGAGACGGGGCGAGCGGTATATAATTGCTCCCGGTACAGAAAGCCACTTGAATGGCACTGATGAGTCTATTCAAATATAATCGGTGAGGAAAAAGGAAGCACGGGGCCTGAGGTGTGACCCAATATGTGAACTGAAGGAGTCAAAGATGAAAGATACTTGATTACTTCTGTAAAGATAACGCATGTTGCCGCTTGTCCCTGTGTAATGACATCACCGCTTGGAAGTCCTCGTACGCAACATGAGCAGAAAGGGGTTGAAAAGAATTAAGATGTTGTCTCGAATGAATTATTCAACGATGGTAATGTGGTTGAACATCAGCAGAGGTTTTAAGCTTGCTGGAAGAGTGCTGAGCAAATGAATTTACGCAAAACGACAATAATAATGAAAAAATCTAACATAATGACAGCTGCAACTGCTCTTCTGAGAATGCAGCAAAATGTCAGGCTTTCAGTAAGCAACAGTTTAGAAGGGGAAATGAGGACACGCTGTGTGTACGTGTGTGTGTGAAGGCTGGAGTATGGCAGAAGGGTTACTAAATAAATCAATGTCTTGAGCGTTCAGAAGGGAGTGCCCTTGTGAAGCAAACTCCCTCTACCGCTGAAGTCAGATTGTGCTGATAGATTACAACATGATACACTTACTGGCTCCCATAACAGAAGAACAAGAAACAAACAAAAAAAAAAAAATTCACAACATTTGATGAATTGTCATGTAAATAAATGTGATTAATGGTAAAACTAAAAAAATGTATAATAAAAAGATATACATTTGTTCAGCTTGACAATATTAATATATAGTTAAAGGATTTGTAAATATATAATACACAAAAATAGAATGATAAACACTATTTTAAATACTTTCATTTTTATTTGTATTAATTTTTTTTAATTTAGTCCTAGTAATTTTTAAAAATTAAAAATTATTATTGCATTATTAAAGGTGATTTAAAACGCATTATTTCAGTTACATAATAAACATAATAATCAGAACCAAAACAGATTTTATATATATATATATATATATATATATATATATATATATATATATATATATATATATATATATATATATATATATATATATATATATATATATATATATATACATACACAGTACTGTGCAAAAGTCTTAGGCCACTAGTATTTTCACCAACAAAAAAATGGTTTTAAGTCAGTTATTTCTATCTTTTGCTGTAGTGTGTCAGTAGGAAATATCAGTTTACATTTCTAAACATTCATTTTGCCATTAATTGTAATAATCCAGTGAGATTTCTGTTTGCGCAAGGAGTCTGACAACAGCCAGTGCTCCACACAGAGATCTGATCTCACCATCATCCAGTCTGTCTGGAATGACATGAAGAAACAGAACAAACTGAGACAGACTAAATCCAGAAGAACTGTGGCAACATCTCCAAGTTGCTTTAAGAAACCTACATGCAAAGCTACCTGAAAACTTATGCGCAAATGTACCTAGGGCAAAAGCTGTTTAAAAACGCAAATATGATTTACCAAATGTTGATTTAATTTAGTTAATAGAACTTAATTGATAAAATCTATTTATGGCATTATTTTTGACAGCATCCTCATTTTACAGCATTTTTACACAAGTGCCTAAAACATATAACAGTACTTTGCAGGTAGGTTTCTTAAAGCAATTTGGAGATGTTGCCACAGTTCTTCTGGATTTAGTCTGTCTCAGTTTGTTCTGTTTCTTCATGTCATTCCAGACAGACTGGATGATGGTGAGATCAGATCTCTGTGTGGAGCACTGGCTGTTGTCAGACTCCTTGCGCAAACAAAAATCTCACTGGATTATTACAATTAATGGCAAAATGAATGTTTAGAAATGTAAACTGATATTTCCTACTGACACACTACAGCAAAAGATAGAAATAACTGACTTAAAACCATTTTTTTTGTTGGTGAAAATACTAGTGGCCTAAGACTTTTGCACAGTACTGTATATACATTTTTTATTATTATTTTTTTTTTAGCAGTTATGAGCTGTAATGGCATGGTTTTATTCTGGAAAAGGGGGCGGGGAGCAGCAGCTCATTTGCATTTAAAGAGCCTGTTTCTGCTTCCATTCAAAACATACATTTTCAAAATTATTTAATAAATGATCTGTGGGGTATTTTGAGGTGAAACTTCACAGACACATTCTGGGAACACCTGAGACTTATTACATATTGGAAAAAGTGGGAATAATATGTCTCCTTTAATATTTTACATAAGTAATATTTCAGATATTTACAAATGTTTAAATTATTTCACTTTGGAGTCCAAATTCGTCTTAATAGTATTTTAATGTTTAAAATATTTCTTTGGGGTCCTCTTTAATCTCGGTTTTTGCATTCACACCAATGTTTTTTTTTTTTTTTTTTTTGGGCTGAGACAACCTGAATATTATATTGTGGTAATATATTTTTGTCACTGAATATTAAAATATTATGTACAAGCAATATATATCTGTCTCAAATTCTTCACTATTTTAAGGCAATTCCTTCCATAACATTGAAAACTAAATAATATTACAATGAAATAAAACCTGAGGGCTATTGTTTACATATGTTCAAGTCGAAACTTCTTGCCTCGAACCACTTGTTTAAAATCTTTCCTGCTAAACACAGACTTTCCCATTATTTATGAGACAACATTTCCCAGCCAAATATGGAAGTTTTTGTTATTTATGAGACAACGCTTCCCCACCAAATACAGAAATTTTGGTTATTTACGAGACAACGCTTCCCTACAAAATATGAAATTTTCCGTTACTTATGAGACAGCGCTTCGCTGCCAAACAATGAATTTTCCATAATTTACGAGAAAACACTTCCCCGCCAAAATACAGAATTTTCCGTTGTTTACGCGACAACACTTCCCCGGCCAATACAGAATTTTCTGTTATTTACGACTCAATGCTTCCCTGCCAAATATGGAACTTTATGTTATTTACGAGACAACACTTCCCGCCAAATACGTAATTTTCCGTTATTTAAGAGACAACACTTCCCTACCAAAAAGTGAATTTTCAGTTATTTACAAGACAACGCTTCCCTGCCAAAGCCTGAATTTTCCGTCATTTACGAGACAACACATCCTTGACAAATATGGAATATTCTGTTATTTACAACACAATGCTTCCTTGCCAAATATGGAATTTTTGGTTATTTATGAGACAATGCTTCCCCGCCAAATACACCATTTTCGGTTATTTACGAGTCAACACTTTTGCCAAATACAGAATTTTCTCTGTTTTCACTATTATATGCTTGGGGGCGCTATTACGTATCTCCTGACTAAGTCCAAAATATCCCGATCAATAACACAGGCGAGGAAGACACAGAAACATGCAATCTCATATGTAAGCAGATGCATATGAAAAGAAAAATGCAATCAAAAATAAACTGCATATATATTAAAACTACCTAAAGTTACTGAATGAAATTTCGATCCAGGAAGTGACATAAGACTGAAGCTTTGGGGGTGCTGATTGAAGATACTCATCTTTGTTTTGATCATCATACTGAATATGATCTATATGTAGTATTTGATAAAATGCGATTTTCTAAGCTTTTTGCTCAAAATGTTGCTTGTTTAATGAAACTTACCTTCCAAGTGTTGATTAAAAAAAGAATGCTTGAAGCTACAATAAACCAGATTTTTTTTGTTTGAAAGTAGAGGCATTGTTCTCTATTTTGATGTATTGCATGTTCAGCTATTCATACAACAAACTATTCTGGGGCCCATGAAATTTTAGTGAAAATGATCAAAAATGCTGGTGGTGGCTGGCAACTTTTTTCAAAAATGCTGGCGGGGAAAGAGAAAAAAGAGAGGAAAAAAAAAAAAAAAAAGTCAACAACATACTCAAATTCACCTATTCCTTTCTTCCTTTCCTCCATCTCTGCCAGGTTTGGAGATGAAAGCACATCACCCTTGCCCCGAGAGAAGGAGATTACCCTCATTTTAAGTGAGCTCTTCTCAGTTTCATGGCTTTATCTGATCTAGAGTCAGTGAGAATGTGAGCTCTAATTGATCCTTCTGAGACACAGCTTATCCAGTCAGTTCCCTAGTCAGTTTTTGGGCTATGATGAATTTTTAGGTGAACCCTAACAGCATCGCGGTGAGCCGTGGTGGTAGTGTAGCGGTTCAAGCTGTGCTCTATGATCAGGCTATGATAAGGGACCTTGTTAAAAACAAACTTCAGTCACTCGTTCTGAACGGTAGGATCCTTTGGAAAGGATATGCAAGTGCACACAGTCATGGGTTTCGCCAGACTTTCCCACGTTACTCCATAGGTGTTTATGAATACTGTTGGTTCTTATTGCTTCACAGCTGGTTAATTTACTACACTAGCTGACATGTAAATGTGGGCTGTCATATGCTAATCTATTCATCTAACTGACTTCAAAAAATTTGCAGCAAGTTCAGAAGACTCTTATTTTTAATAAATGTATTGGGAATGAAGTTTTGAAACTCTCATTTCGAAAGATCAAGGAAATTTTGATTTCTCAATATCACCCCTTCAAAAGGTAAAAAAAACATAAAAAATGTGTTGCTTTTGGTTCGTTTGATAATGCTTTCAGTTAAAGAGTGTAGTACTCCCGACTCTTTTACCATATTTAATTCTGCAAAAGTATGCAGATCCATTGTGTAAACACATGACCTGTTGAGACTTCCACCATTATGCAGCTGAAAGGCATTTAACACTTGGCTTATACCAGGGAATTGGCACAGAAATTAACATACAGTAAGTTGCTTTAGATTAAAAGCATGTAGAAAAATGCAAATTAATCATGTTTCCAAGGTCTCTTGGAAGAGTCTACGTGTTTAGTTTTAATGTGTAGCTATTCCCACAACAGCCATTGCTTATCTAGCCCTCCAGCAGACCTGAGAGGATAAATTAAGTGATGGTGCTGTGAGGGCTTGGCTTTTATCTGACCCGCAGTCAGTGAGAGATAGAGGTTACGGTCAGAGGCAAGCCTGCTCTGATAGCACATATCTGATTCACAGTCACTTCTGGTGTCAACAGTCAGTTTAGTTTAATTGAATCCACATTACTAGTGACAGCGGTGGCTAGCTGACAAGAACACACCCTTGACCGTTAGATTTATCCAGCAACGGGTCGGGAATGATATCCTGTTTTTTTCATTATTGCTGTTAACACAAAGGACAGGAATACTTCAATTATTTAATCTGGAGGAAATGTTTAGAAAATGCTGAATGGACACGGGCCAGTGAATAAAATGACATGGTTAGACTTTAAAAGACTCTCCAATCTGTGATTTTCTCAACTATGTTAAAGGATTAGTTCACTTTGAGAATAAAAAATTCCTGATGAATTACTCACCCCAGTAAAGTCATGTTCATGTCTTTCTTTCTTCAGTCACCCTAACTTTTTTTCATAGTTGTTTTTAAAAGTATCTTTTTGATTCTTTTAAAAAGTGAAGATACTTTCTTGGTAAATTACGAAACTTTATGTAAAAACGTGTGTCCTGCATTTTTCATATCGCTACCGAAACAATGCATGGTTTAGTCTTGAGGCGAATGCGTTCAAAAGTCTTAAAAATCTGTGTGTAACTTTCAGGAACGTCACTATTGAACATCTTTTTTTATTCCATAACATTTAGTTTTTATCTGTGTACCACTGTTCATAACTGTGCTGATTAGCATCTTTGAGCTAAGCTCAAAAGTATCTAAAATTGTCACTACTGAAACAGTCACTACCGAAACATCTGGTGGAGTGACATCTTTTTTTTGGGGTGTTATCCTACAGAACTGTCGCTACCAAAACAGTCAAGACCAAAACATGTCATCACTGTTTCGGTAGTGACAAAAGGGAACACATAATCCTCATATTTGGGGGAAATAAACAACATTTTTGTACAGTTATGCAATTTTAGTATGTTTTAGTAGTGTTTTAGTAAGTGCTGTCACTACCAAAACATGGATGTTTTGTCAAAAATAAAGTATACTGAATTATCAACTAAGATAGCATGATAGTTTTTGGTTCAGTGTATATTCAAATGAATATATCCTTAACTTTAAAAACAGAATGATCAGCATATTGCCTTTTACAAAAAAAAATTGGATTCAACATACAAAGAATCTCATAAATTACACTTGAAATATTGTTAAAAATGTAATTGTTATGGATTTACCTCTAAAAACAAATTGTAATAAATAGCAAAAAAATATATTTACAATCTTGATATAAGCAAAATCCTAATAGGTCAATATTAGTACAATATGTTTCAGTAGTGACAAATTTGGGGAGAGGACAAATATTCCAAAAATTTTTAACTGCACAATTACTAGAAATGTGTACCTTGGATATTAGAAAATTAGCATACATACAATTTTTATTATTTTTTTTTTTTAGAAAAAGACAGTTTTTTTTAAGATGTTTCCAATTCTGACTTTAGACCAGTTCTGTATGACCAGTTGTTTCGCTAGACAAGACAGTTATTCCTCGGATCGTGTAGAGCTCTTTGAGAGCGCTGGCTCCCACTGAAGTCCACTATATGGAGAAAAATCCTGAAACGTTTTCCCTCAAAAAACTTAATTTCTTTCCGACTGAAGAAAGACAGACATGAACATCTTGGATGATATGGGGGTGAGTAAATTATCAGGAAATTTTTATTCTGAAAGTGAACTAATCGATTAACTTCAGTAAAACCTTTCAGAATTTAATCAAAAAGAAGACTGATTAAAATTCATCAATACTGTCAACACAGCCATAATTAAAACATACACCTCTACTGTGTTGAGTGCTGAACTGGAAATTGCAAAGTCATGGATTAGATTCCCAGAAAACACATAATCAAGCAAAAATGTGGCTGAAGTGAATTCTCAAAAAGTCTACTTTGTTGTTACCGAGCCATCTGCAATATTGTGGGACGTCAGATTTGGCTAGTGATAAAAACAGATCAGAATGAGACTTACATCAGTGATGTTTTTGATCTGATCCTGAGTCAGTTTGCGCAGATGCTCATCCTCGCTCTCTGTCATCAACTTCAGAGCGGGCAGCCTAATCCCAGCATTCAACAGCAGAGAGGAAATGTACCCAATGCACTAAAATAAACAGAAGTGAAGTGTGAACGTCATGCTACAATCAACATAGCAGAGCTAAACTCACAGTAACAAGTTACAGGAAAAGCACAGATTTATTCCAAAGATTCTTTTTTTTCTTTAAACATGCTATCAGCGGCGTTAGTGTGTAGTGATGATGACAACCACACTCTTACCTGTGGGTTAAGTTTGTGTTTGGTTGGGTAGAGTAAGCGACACATAGTTAGAACCTCATTCCCCATGTTGATTTGAGAAAGGCTTGAGGAGTGTGCAAGCAGGGCGGATATAAGACACACCCAGGGGTTCTGCTCCGTTTCCAACCTGTGTAGAGAGAGACACATGTGTCTGAATATGTTCAGAAGACCAATAAACAAAAACAGGCCAGTGCTAAAGATGTGACATAAGAATCATGAAAGTTTATGCGGCATCGTGAAACTTTTAATAGGAAAGTGTCTGTATAATGAAAAAGAAATCCAATCATAATTATCACGGCATATTACACGCGTACAGCTATAAAACAGCGCATGTGCTTATCTCCTGACTTCTTATGAGAGATGAGAGGAGCTTTCTAACAAACTCTACAGCCGACTGAGATAAACACACAGAATCATAATCAAATGCAATCGCACACACACTGATTCCTCTCATAATTGAGGTTGGCCTTTCATACACACAATGTTTTCAACAGTACTGTAGATAATAACACAATCCACAGTAATAGAGACAACGAAGAACCTGGAAAACAAAATTACATTCATTACAGTAGTTAAAAAATACACAGATTGGCTATGAAAACTTCCTTAAAGAAAAGGCTCATTAAAAAATGCTAAACTCTCTCATTTACTCACCCTCATGTCGTTTTTAAACCCATATGCTGCCGTTTTAAGACAAAAGGAGAATTTTAAAGAATCTTCACCTAGATCTTCTCTATAAAACAACGATTTTAACTATAAAAGCACCATAAAAGGTGTCATAAAATGGTCTATATAACTCATGCACTGCATTTCATGTCTTCTAAAGTCATAAAATGAAATTTAAGTTGAGCTGCTACAGCTCTCAAATCACAGTCACTGAAGCAGGTTTGGCACTGTGGTGTTTGGTTACAAGAAATGCGAAATCCAATTATGTTTGATATTAGTGACATCCAATCTATGCCATTACAATATTTGATTTAGTAGACTTAAATCATACAAATCTATCATTTGAATTTCGACGATTATAGCATATTGGACATGTAGACCACTTTTATTATGTTTTCCTTTTTTATTTAACTGGTCACTATAAGATTTAACAAAATTCTCATTATGTATTTCATGGAAGAGCAACCACATACAACAGCAAGCTTGGAATGACATAATATTAAGTTAATAATAACATAATTTTCAGTTTTTTACTATCTTACATATGGAGACTACATGAATGTAAATTAAAAGTATCACCAGAGAATAATTTAAAGGGATAGTTCACCCAAAAATGAAAATTACCCCATGATTTACTCACCCTCAAGCCATCCTAGAAGTATATGACAAATAATATATATTATATGTGAAATGCTATGTATTATATGTGACTCTGGACTACAAAACCAGTCTAAAGTAGCACAGGTATATTTGTAGCAACAGCCAAAAATGCATTGTATGGGTCAAAATGGCCAAATTTCCTTTTATGCCAAAAATCATTAGGATAAAGTAAAGTAAAGTAAAGATCATGTTCTATGAAGACATTTTGTAAATTTCCTGCCGTAAATGTGTCAAAACTTAATTTTTGATTAGTAATATGCGTTGCAAAGGACTTCATTTAGACAGCTTTAAAAAGTGATTTTCTTATATTGTGATTTTTTTTGCATCCACAGATTCCAGATTTTCTATCCTAACAAACATACATCAATGGAAAGCTTATTTATTCAGCTTTCAGATGATGTATAAATCTCAATTTCCAAAAAATGACTGGTTTTGTGGTCCAGGGTCACATATATACATACAGTATATACACATATACATGTATATAAACATGTACATATATATATTTAAAATGCAAATGCCTCTAAAAGCCATCTTGGTCAAAAATGAGATACCAATACTGAGTGAATGCTCTCTACACATAGTATATATTCATCAAGTACTTTCACTTCAATAGCGCTAAATCCCAGCCTCAAACCATTCAGAAGTACCTCATTTTAAAGTGCTAATTTTAAAGAAAAATGAAAGTTCTGGCTCTCCAAAGTTATTTATCTATCTTTTCACACTGAGGACAACTGAGGGACTCATATGCAACTATTACAGAAGATTAAAACGCTCACTGATGCTTCAGAAGGAAACCCAATGCATTAAGAGTCAGGGATGAAAACTTTTTACATTTTAAGATCAGGGTAAATTTAACTTATTTTGTCTTCTGGAAAACATGTAAGTATCTTTTGTAGCTTCTGAAGGGCAGTACTAAATGAAAAAATGATGTTTAAAATGATATAATATGAAAAATGTACAGAACCTCATTCTGTTCAAAAGTTTTCACCCCCGACTCTGAATGTATATTTTTTTTCCTTCTGGAGCATCAGTGAGCGTTTGAACCTTCTGTAATAGTTGGATACGAGTCCCTCAGTTGTCCTCAGTGTGAAAAGATAGATAAATAGCTTTGAAGAGCCAGAACTTTCACTTTTCTTTAAAATTAGCACTTTAAAATGAGGTACTTCTGAATGGGTTGAGGCTGGGATTTAGCACTATTGAAGTGAAAGTACTTGATGGATATATACTACTTGTAGAGAGCATTCACTCAGTATTGGTATCTCATTTTTTACCAAGATGGCTTTTAGAGGCTTTTGCATTTGAACTCTTCATATATATTTATACATCATCTGAAAAAAACCCCCAAAAAAACAGCTGTGGATCATTTAGGTAACAACACAGTATTAATAATCCAGTGTACGTTAACTTTTAAACGGGGTCATTTTTATAAATTCAACTATTATTTTCTCTTGTGGACGATATGTAAACGTCTTTTATGTGAAATAACTTCAGGTCAGTAATCAATAAAAAATAACATGCATTTGTATGATTCCTCTTATTTTGGTAAAATAATTAAAAATCTGCAGATTCTGCAAGGTGTATGTAAACTTTTGACTTCAACTGTAAGCCAAGAGGAGACTGGTTTTCCTTTGCTGTAAACAAAACTTGATTCTTGTGAAACTAGCATATTCTCACTGGAGCTCATGCTATGCCTACATCCTACGTCATGCGCTGGAACGCCACTCTGTCGTAAATTCATGTACGACAGTTAAAGGAAGCTAGAGATTATGGTTTGTAAAGTTTTATATATGGATATTTTTTTTATAAAAACGCATCAATTCACTTCAGAAGGCCTTAACTGACCCCCAGAAGTTGTGTGGAGTACTTTTTATGATAGATAAATGCACTTTCTTGGACTTCAAAATCTCAACCGCCATTCACTGTCAAATATAAAGCTTGGAAGAGCCAGGACATTTTTTAATATAACTCTGATTGTATTCATCTGAAAGAAGAAAGTCATATACAAGCAATAGTTAAGGAGTAGTTCAAACAAAAAGAAAATTCTTTCATCATTTACTCACCCTTGTGTCATTCTGAAACTGTATGACTTTCTTTCTTCTGTGCAACAACAAAGATGTTTTAAAGAATGCTGGTAACCAGCTCTGGTGACTATTGACTTCCATTGTATAAACAAAAAAGTAATCATCTTTTATGTTCCACAGAAGAAAGAAAGTCATAAACGTTTGAAACAACATAAAGGTGAGTAAATGACAACAGAAGTATCCCTTTAAGATTCTACAAGCAAAGGCTCTGCTGAATGAAACCTGTGAAATCTCTAATGGGAAAAACATTAGAGATACTTTAAAAGTATCATGGTGCGGTCGGTGTCATGTATCTTCTAAGAAAAGGCTGCCACCCAGAGCTCTGCGGTGTGTCGATTTAAATTGATTTCCATTCGGATGGCCTTTTCTGGGACTTACTAAAGCAAGACAGAATGAGGAGCGACAAGACAGGTGTTCAGGAGACAGCAAATGTGCCATCTGAATCTTAAGTGATGATACACACACCCGGTGCACTGCGTGATCACAAATGGCGCACATGGTCACCTGTGAACTTCTGTGAATACATGAATGTATAGTCCAGCTCTCTTTTATCCTCTCTATATTTGGCTCCCTATCACACTCACCTTTTGTTTAAATGCCAAAGAGCATAATTAGAAACACACACAAACTCACATTAACACACACACACACAAACGCTCTGTGCTCTTCTCTAAGAATGTTAAAGGAGAAGTCCCCTTCCAGAACAAAAATGTACAAATGATTTACTCACCCCCTTGTCATCCAAGATGTTCATGTCTTTCTGTCTTCAGTCGTAAAGAAATTATGGTTTTTGAGGAAAACATTTCAGGATTTTTCTCCATATAATTGACTTCATTTGAACTTCCAAAATTCAGTTTAAATGCAGCTTCAAAGGACTCTAAACAATCCCAGCTGAAGAAGAAGGGTCTTATCTAGCAAAACGATTGGTCATTTTCTTTGGAAAAAATCTGTATACTTATTAAGCACAAAAGCTCGAGTAGCACCAGCTCTGGGATGTCCACAATGCTACGAGTGACTGGTCATTCTTGAACGATTCGTTAATGTTGAACGAATCTTTAATGTGACTCGGGAAGAACGAGTCATCTCGGAAAGTGATTCGTTCAGTCGCGCATACGCAACATCCTATTAGGTTCTGTACTGGAATTAGTTCACCTGTTTCGAGTCTTCAGGTTTTTCAAGTCGTTCGTTCATCTTATGGGGCTGTCCATCTTATGGGGCAAACTCCATCTTATTTTCTCCTACAGCTTCAGAATCGTCCGTCATCGTTGTACCTTTTTGTTTGTAAACAGCGTTTGACTTGCACTTTCTTAGTCTTTGCGCGTTCCCTTTGTAAACACTGGGTCTGTAGTTCTGCCTACGTTCCACGTGACCTTTCGAAGTGATTCAATAGTACGTAGTGTCGTGTACGCGCATCCCAGAGCCTGTGTTACTTGAGCTTTTTTGCTTAAAAAGTAAACAAATTTTTATTTTCCAAAAAAAATTATAGATCGTTTCGCTTCTTCCTCTGCTGGGATTGTGTAGAGCCCTTTGAAGCTGCATTTAAACTACATTTTGGAAGTTCAAAATCGGGGCACCAATGAAGTCCATTATATGGAGAAAAATCCTGAAATGTTTTCCTCAAAAACCATAATTTCTTCATGACTGAAGACAGAAAGACATGAACATCTTGGATGACAAGGGGGTGAGTAAATTATCTGTGAATTGTTGTTCCGGAAGTGGAGTTCTCCTTTAATTCAAAACTCTTCACACAAACAAAAAACATCAAGCTATTTAAAAACGTGGCACAATGCATAATCAGCCAGCTTATATTCTGTTTCTGTCTATTGATTCAGATACGTAACGGCTCTCCGATCATCAACACATATTCTGGCAGCCACGACTTTAACCTCAAAAACTCATTCAGTTATATAATACACAACAATTTACCTCATCAAATCTACAATCACACTTAATGGTCTAATAGCACTCCAATTCAAAGACATTTAATGAGAAAGCAGCTTGATTTTTATGCATATTGAAGAGAAAAATCTTTCTGAAAGAAAATGCAGAGATGAAGAACAACAGAAATTCATAAGGATATTATTTTGAAAATAATAAAAAAAAAAGCTTGTGGTAAAGTGATTGCAGGTCTAAAATGATTGGTTTTTGATTGGACAGTCATAGCATTTGGACCACTAAACTGTATATTTGACTCCTGTCCCTGGCAACCAGTCTCGTTTTTAATTACATTTTATTTATTTGTATGTAGTTTCAGCTGGTTATTATTTAAAAATCAACACTTGCAGGATGTTATTATTTTGTGACAGTGACCATTAATCAGTTTTTATAAGTGAATATGGAAAAATTGACTGTCAACACCAAAGTCTTACCTGCTCTTGTCAGTCACTGGTGGCCACGCCTGTAGGAGGAGCATAAGGTGTTGAAACTCCTCCCATTTATTGCTGGACTCCAACAGTTCCAGAAACAACGAGTTTCGCTTCTCCTCGTTTTCGACATCTTTCATCTCACACTGAAAAAAAAGGAGGGAAGCAGAGAGAGAGAGTTACATGTCTTTTGTACTTTTTGCAGGGGAAATAAAAATTTATATAATTAAAACAAAGGGGAAAAAGAATAAAGAGCTGTTAAGTCATGATGTCTTTTGAAGGCCAATTCAGAATGCTAATTTGACAAAGGTTCCCTCTGGAATGACTAATGAGTTTTTAAAACAGCGTTTTATGAGTCAAATCTGTGGTTAACAGTACTTGAACAGACTTTCACATTTTACATATTTTTCTAAAACCTAAGCTATGCAAAACCATACTTTAAATGTTAATCTTTAAAAAAGCAATTTTAAAACAACTTAGTACATAAATACGAAATGTAGGGCTGCACGATCAGCTGCCGTCAGTGATTTATGGCTCTGTGTATTAATTGCCGCTCCAGCTGAATGCACGTGATGGAGATTTACTACTAATCACAGAACTGGCTTTACTGACTAAAAGCGCATGACAATCGCATGCGATTTATCGTGTAGCCCTAACTAAATGTCTACAAAATGCTGGACAAATTCAATAACTGGTATAGTCATTACGCAGCAACTTTGAGGCACACAATTTTTAGGTGTGACTGTAAATAAAGCAACGTTCAAAAGCTTGACGAGGGTAAAAGCAACTTAAATTAGCACTTCTTCTTAGAAGAAGTCTAATAAATGGTAAAACTGATAGCTCTCAATTATACTGTAATGTTGAATAGCTATAGTAAATGGGAAATATTAGGAAAAAAAAGAAAAATTTCCTAGATACATCAGTAATATTGTTATCAGACAGTGATACTCACCTTCAGTCATAAAAAAAGATGCCATTAAACAAATATTAAAAATATACTGTCCTTGTTGTTTCTACATTAATTTGAAGATTGAATGTGAAATTATTGCAAAATAAAAGTATATTTAAAAACTTTAATGTTAGGTGGGATTAATCGTGATTATTCCTGATTAATTTCAGGAAAAATGTGTGATTAGTTTTTTTTTTTTAAAATTGATTGACAGCAATAATATACAGTGCCTTGCAAAAGTATTCATACCCCTTCATTTTTTTTTTCTCACGTTTTGTTGTTGTTGCCTTGTTAAACTGCTTTAAATTCTTTTTTTTCCACATCAATCTATACTCCATGCACCATAATGACAAAGCAAAAACAGAATTGTCACAACTTTGTAAATTTATTAAAAAAAAAAAAAAAAAAAAAAAAAAAAACTGAAATAAGTATATTGCACAAGTATTCATAACCTTCACTCAGTACTTAGTCTTTTTGAGTATGATGCAACAAGCTTTGTAAATCAGAATTTGGCAGTTATCTGCCATTCTTCTCCTCACCTCTTCACCTCTCAAGCTCTGTGAGCTTGGATGGGGGCAGATGCACATTTTTAAGGTTTCTCCAGGAAGTTTTTAGTGGGTTCAAGCCCAGACTCTGGTTGGACAATTCAAGGACATTCAGAGTTGTCCATAAGCCACTCTTGCTGTGTGTCTAGGGTCATTGTCCTGTTGGAACGTGAACCTACTGCACAGTCTAAGGTTCTGAATGGTTCGGACTGGGTTTTCATTAAGGCTCTCTCTAAATTTTGCTGTGTTGAGCTTTCCTTTTACTTCAGTCTCAAAGGTTTGCATATTTACTGTATGTCTCCCAGTCTCTGCTGCTGAAAACCAGCCCCACAGCATGAGGCTACTACCACCACACTTTACTGTTGGGATGGTACTCTCCAGGAGATGAGCAGTACTTGGTTTCCTCCAGCCATGATGCTTGGAATTGAGGCTCATCAGACCAGAAAATCCTGTTTCTCATAGTCTGAAGGATTGTGTTTGTGAGAGACCAACTGTGTTTTCATGTGCCTACAACTGAAGAGAGGATTGAGCTTTGCCACACTGCCATAAAGCCCAGATCGGTGGAGTGATGCTTGCCCTTCTGTAGGTTTCTCCCATCTTCACATATGATCATGGAGCTCAATTAGAATGACCATCAGGATCTTGGTCACCACTCTAACCAAAGCCTTTCTCCAGAAGGAGTCCTGGCTGTTTCAAACTTCTTCCATTAGGAGTAGTGGAGACTACATGCATCTGTGACCCTACTGCCCCAGATCTGTGGCTTGATGCACTCTGTTTCTGAGCTCTACAGGCAGTTTTTTTTTTTTTTATCTCAAGGCTTGTTTTTTGCTCTAATATGCATTTTCAGCTGTTAGACCTTTAATTAAGACGTGTGTGCTTTTCCAAATAATACCCGTTCAATTGAATTTGCCACAGGTGAACTCCACTCAAAGTGTTGTAACATCTACAAGCAGCAATATGAATGCTCCTGAGCTAAATTTCAACTGTCCCAGATAAGGGTATGAATACTTATGCAATGGAACAATTTAAGTTTTTAATTTTTAATAAATTTGCAAAGACGTTAAAAACTTGTTTGTTGCTGTGCCATTATGGTGCATGGAGTGTAGATTGATGTGGAAATTTTTTTTTTTAAAACAATTTAACATAAGGCAGCATCATAACAAAATGTGAAAAAAAATAAAATAAAAAATGCAAGGCACTGTATATATTAATATCAAAATTATATGGGAAGTTAACATTAACCACAGACTCATTAAAACTTCCTGAGGGAATCCAGGGCTTGAAAATGCTAATTCTCTCCTTGGCTTTTAGAACTGTGAACTAAACAGCTACATACCAAGCACAAGACTAAAATGCATGACCATACAGTAAATATGCAAATCTTTGAGACTGAAGGCAGAAGATAAAGTATTTGGCTTATCAGCTAATCATAAGCCAAGACTAAATCTGTGAGAGGCAGAACATCTTTCAGGCTACAGCACTAAAAGGTAAAGACAGCATGTTTACAGATGGAGAGAGCTGGCAGGAGAACGCACAAATAGCAGAAGGGCTAAACATGAAAAGACAAAGCAAGCGAGATGGAAGGAGAAGGAGAGAGGGCTTGAAACAGCTCGACTGGCGTGCACACACACACACACACGCACACACACACACACACACACACACACACACACACAAAGAACGCAATGACTTCTATGGCAAAAGGAGTGAATTCTCCCCTGTGGTGACTCTTATTCTTGTTCTTCTCCAAAAGAGGGAGGCGGAGAGAGAAAGTAATTAATTTCCCTTCAGTGCAACGGGAGCGCAATTTAACAGCTGAGAAAATGTCTGATTTCTGAGGGGAAAAACAAAAAAACAAAAAAAAAGTCAAAAGAGCCATTCCATGCCATGGTACCAGCATGCTCCAAGAAATGACAGAAAATAGCTGAAATCTCAAGGGGGCAAAAAAACAGATCAAAATGACTGTGGGGAAAGATTTAGTTAGAGTAAAACTAAAGGATATGGCAACTGATTTGTTTTGCCATTGTCTTGAAGATCATAAAACACATGTAATATCCGTCCATATGTGCCTATCCACAGGCCAGTAACACCATGTCCATCTGAACAAACACTTTTTTAAAAATCTTCCTCATATTTGTGAGCCAAGTAGACTATAAATGCAATTTAACATGCAAAAACAAAATAAAACAACCCAACCCAACCCAACCCAACACAGGACAAGTGGTTTGGAGAATGGATGAGAAAATAAAATGAAAAATATGCAACATTTTCTAAAACAAAACATATACATAGTTGCAACTTCTGTGAAATTAATTTCAATCATTTAGGAATAGGCCATATTTATATACGAAATGAACGAAACAAATGCAACAATTTCATCATATTGGCATGAATGTCTCTAATTCCCACACTTCTTTTCACTCTCTCTCGCCGTCTCCTGTCTCACCGTTATTCACTGATGTGAAAATCAATTACGCTGACACCTCGGCCCGAGTATTTTCAACACCGTAATTCCATTCGACCACCTTCCTACACATTCAGACGATTAATAACCTGCCTATTAAACCTATTACAGCCAATCATGTTTGACCTACATTTATTATGATCTGAGAATAACCATTGAGGCAACACCTAAACGCAGCATGCTTTCAGGAGACCTATCAGTCTCTCTCCTAATTGGGTAAAAGAAGTTGGCAAACCAAGGCCCTGCAGTTCACGGACCTCCAAGACTCTTCAGTTTTCTATTAAAATGTTTTGGTTAGAACATAAACAAAGCAAACACATATTAATTGGCCTGAATGGTGTTGCTCGTTCAATTGAAATACTAACACAAAAAGAGATAGCAGGCTGGGGTTTTAGCAGAGAACACTGCACTTCTCTGAGGTTAAATGAGGTTATATGTCTAATACTCTGTTAAGCTTCATCGATGTCCCTGACGATGTTCTCAGTATAGATGGTGTGTTGAAAAAAAAAAAAAAGCTATTCGGTGACAAAGTATTACAACAGGTCAAATGGTTCCACTGGCCTTCTAGAATTCCCCTAGGGAGACTAGTCAGTGCACACTTCGTAGAAGATATTCCTTAACTAGAAGAAACACTCATGACTGTGTGTATTCGAAAGCTATGGCAGACATTTCTACGCTTTATAGGGGATATCAGAAGCAAAATTCAGCTTTACGTGGTGTTTGCATATGGAACATGGACACTAGCACCCTACAGTGACAAAAATCTATTCACTTCTTTTTTTTTTATTCCCAAAAAATCTAAACAGCCTCAATTATCAAGCTGTTTTGACTTTCTGAGCATTATGACAACATACTGCTCAGGCTCTGTCCACGACCACTGAAGGACTGTCCCGTATTTGCATTTTTTCCACCAGTATACCAGTTATATACTGTCCACCACTTTCTCCATGCTCGAGCAGCTGTAGCGACAACATCTTGTAAGCAATGCAGGTGTTTTGTAGTTGGAAGTAAAAGTAAACATAAAAATCTTCATTTTCAGACCTAAGTTTGTTTATGTCTGCACAAATCATTTTACTCCAGACTGCTTTCTGAACAAGGGACAATTCAAGGCAGGTTTTGCTAAAACTCTAGGATGGATCAGTACCCACACTTTGTGATCCAGCTGCACCTCCAGAAGAATTAAGATTATGATTATTTAGAGGGGAGAACCAGAAAGGCGTAAGTGATATTTCACCAACTTTATAGGAGGGCCAAAACAAAAATTTACCATAGTTTGATCTGATTCCGTGTACTGATTTCAGTCGTTTATAATAAAAATTTGTACACTCATGGATGACGGTAAACTTTTGCCAGTAGAAAGAGCTTATCAAGAGCTTTCAATTGATATATCTCCATTTCACGCAAAATGTCATTTACTCCCTTCTGGTTCTCACCCCTTGATTTGCAAATCGCCTTTCTTCTTCCATGGAAGAGAGGGGTGGGGTGAAAAGAGCTCATTGTCATTTAAAGACACATGCACTGAAACAGGTCACTGTGAACAGAACTGTGTTTGACAAGGTAAGAAAGGTGTTGTTTTACATGACCATTGTGGAATTTTAATCAAAGCATGTTTCATGAAGACCCTAAAGAATCATACCAACTTGTGAAAAATGTGTATCTGATGTCCCCTTAAAAAATAACATTACATAATATGAAACTGCAAACCTGCAGTGTTTTGGAAAATGGAAAACAAAACAAAAAACAAACCAAACCAAAACCCCAAAAATAAAACAATACGAAGCAAAACAAAAACTAAGCCAAACCAAATCCAAAAAACTAATCTAAACAAAAAACGCACCAAAACAAAAACAAAACAAATGAAATCAAGCTAAAAACAAACAAGAACAAAACAAAAACAAACCAAACCAAAATCTAAAAAAGAACAAAACAAACAAAAACTAAACCAACCAACCAAAAAAAAAACAAACAAACAAACAAAAACACTAAAGAAAACCAACCAAAGCAAAACTAAAATAATACCCATTGGGTATATATTAAAACAAAATCTAAACAAACCAAACCAAAACCCAAGACAAAACAAAAACTAAACCAAACCAATACCAAACCCAAAAAAACAAAACAAAAACTAAACCAAACCAAACCAAACCCCAAGCAAACAAAACCAAAACCAAAAAGTAAACCAAACCAATACAAAACCCAAAAAAACAAAACAAAAGCTAAACCAAACCAAAAACCAAACCCTAAACAAACCAAACCAAACCAAAAACTAAACCAAACCAATAAAAAAAAATAATTAAATAAAAAACAAACAAAAAAAAACAAAAAAAAAAAACCCAAAAAAAGCAAAGGAAAACAAAAAACACAACAAAACAAAGCCCAAACAAACCAAACCAAAAACTAAACCAAAACAAAAGAAAAACCAACCCCCCCCAAAAAACTAAAACTAAACCAAACCAAACCCAAAAGACAAAACAAAAACTACACCAACCCAAACCAATACAAAACCCAAAAAAACATAAACAACAACAAAAACAAACAAACAAAAAAAGAATCAAAAACAAAACAAACCAAAACCCCCCAAAACAAACCCTAAACAAACCAAACCAAAAACTAAACCAAACCAATCAAAAATAAATAAATAAACAACAAAAAAAAAAAAACAAAGGAAAAAAAGCAAAGCAAAACAAAAAACACACCAAAACAAAACCCAAACAAACCAAAAACTAAACCAAAAAAAAAAAAAAAAAAACCAAACAAAACCCAAACAAACCAAAAACTAAAAATAAACCAAACCAATACAAAAACAAAAACCAAAAAAAAAAAAAAAAAAAAGAACTAAAAACAAATGAAACCAAAAACAAACCAAATCCAATCATACACACACAAAGAAAAAAAAAAAAAAACTAAACATAAATTCATTGCAAAGCTATTCTTTGAATTGAATTAGGTTGAAAAAAATTACATGAAAAGTAATTGGACACTTTCTGTAGAGCATGATATTTCAGCAGAGACTGGGGTTTTAGCAGAGAACTTTGCACTTCTCTGAGGTGCTACTTTAAATGCCTAATCCTCTGCCAAGCTTCATCGATGTCCTTGACAACGTTCTCGGGTGTAGACGGGTCGAAAAACCCATAAGCTAATCAGTGACAAAGTCGAAGAGTTCCTGTGACCATCTTCACCTTCACTTAAATGCGGAATTCCCCTAGAGAAACTAGTCAGTGTGCACACTTAGTAGAATATATGCCTAAACCAGACACAATGACAGCGTGCGCTAAAAGCAAAGCCAGACAGATCCACACCATAATCACCCACACACACTTCTGAGAGAAAGAACGAGAGAGACAGGGAGGTTAGAAGAGGACAAAACACAGAATAAAGCGGGTCTGTTTCGCTGAACTACGTCCACGCACATCAGCGCGAGGGCAGGAGGGAAAGATGAGAATAAAATAATATGACATATCCTCCGCCCTCCCGTATCCCATCATCCTTTAAAACAGACCCCAGGGGAGACGAAGAGAGCCCGCGCTGGTGCAACCATTCTCCCTGCTTCAGAGCATCTGCCCACGCCGCCAAAAGACAATCTGCATGTGTGTGTGTGCGGAGGGGGATCCTTAGACAAATTGAATGAGTTTGCGGCGGTGCCATCAAGCTACGCCACACTTCAAGGCGTCCGCCCACTCCAACGCTCCCCCACCTGCAGGAAATCTCCCTGCCACATGCAGACACACAACAACTGCACATTTAAGGGTTAGTTAGTCCGTGTGTTTGGGCTCGAGTCCGGCAGTGTGTGGAAATTCTCATATACACTGATTTGCGGTGTTGGAGCAAGTTGCTCCTTTTAACTCTGCTGGGCTCCATTTCAGCCTGTGACAGCTAATGGTTGCCTTCCCACACACATAAACATACCACTCCAACCGTGAGGAGCTTTTAGTTAAATAGCACCGAATAGTAAAAGGCTGCCTGTGGAAAGGAAAAATCATCTTGAAGGAAACATAAAGGGCTTCTTCAGTTGTTTTGCCTCATCTATCTAAACGCAAAAAGAGAAGACAGTTAGCAAGACGGCACTGACAGTTGCGGCTCTCTGGATGCTGTAAACATCAGAGATGGCTGGCTGGTAATTACCAGCCTTTAACTGGACAGAACAAGAGCGGGTCCCTTTTGTTTTACGACACGCTCGTACTTCAATGGCTACAAAGCTTCTAATCTGTCAGGCTGGCGCTGGGAAGGAGACAGGAAGTACTGTTGGCGAAGAGGAGATGGATCTCTATTGATCACTGTAGTATTTAGGCACAATAAGTGCACTGTGACAAGCCGAATCCGCTTGTGCTTGTGACTGTTGTTATATTTAGACATGCTAGCTAGCCCAAATGTACTTGCGGGCTTATGAATAGGTTTACACATCAATGCATAGGCATAAAGAATTGGACACGCACGTGCACACGCACGCATTCACAAACTGTCTAAGCTTCCCGTGTTGCTGAGGGGCAAATTGATCTGAGAGCCAACAGACAGCCACTCATCAGGAGGAGGAGCGAAAGAGAAGTAAAAAAGGTGGGTGTAAAGAGAATTCCAGGGTATAAACACCAGCTCTGTTTTTTTCTGAAAGGAAGAGTACAGAGGAGATCTCTCTATCAGAGAGAAAAAAGCTGAAGACGGGCAGCTGCACACAACTCCCACGTTAGCCTGTGCCGGTTAGTTCAGGTCCTGGATTCTGATTGGTCTGTAAAGCTTTTCAGTCATGCTAAAATACATCTTGACAATGATGAGTTGAACAGCTTTGATGAGTTTCAATGAGAGCTAGAGTGATAGATTGAACTATAGATAGAACAATATAGATGGACACAAATAATAGACAGAAATAGAATGAGTATGACTAATAGACAGAAACAGAACGATAGATAGACATAGAACAATACATAGAATGATAGATAAGATGATAGACACAGACAGACAAACAGAAATATAAAGAGAACGACAGATTGAGAGACAGAATAACTCAAATCATAGACAGAACGATATACAGAGAGATAGAATGAATGATAGAACAAACGATAGACATACAGATAGACAGATAGATAGATAGATAGACAGACAGATATAGTTAGAATGAACAAATGACTGAACGATAGACAGAACAATAGATTGATATAACGATATATAGATAGAACGATCAAATGATTGAATGATAGATAGATGATAGATAGATAGAACAATATCGAATGAATGATAGAACAATCGAATGATCAAACAAACGACTGAACAAATGACTGACAATGACAGACAGATAGACAGAACGATACAGAAAGAACAATAAATAGAATGATAGATAAAGCGAACAAATGATCAAACAAATGACCAATAGAACGATAGATTGAACACACGATAGACAGCACGATAGAATGATAGAACGACAGATAGAGCGATCAAACGATCAAATGATTGAATGATAGATAGAAAAATATCGAATGAATGATAGAACAATCGAACGATCGAACAAATGACTGATAGGACGACAGACAGAACAAACGAACAAACAATAGATAGACTGACAGACAGACAGAACGATATAGAATGAACAATAAATATGGAATGAATGATAGAACGATAGAACAATAGATAAAATGGTTGAGCGATCAAACAAATGATCGACTGAATGACAGACAGAGAACGATAGATATAACGAATGATAACTAGATAAACAGATAGACAGAAAGATGACAGAACGATATAGAATGAATGACAGAACGATCAAACGAAGGATTGAACAATTTATTGATAGACTGAAAAAATGAACAAACAAAAACGATAGATAGATAGACAGACAGATAGATAGAATGATATACTGTAGAATGATAGATAAATAGAATGATAAATAAAGCGATCGAATGATCAAACGAATGATCGATAGAACGATAGAGCGATCAAACGATCAAATGAATGAATGATAGATAGATAGACAGATAGAAAGATATTAGGTAGAACGATATCGAATGAATGATAGAACAATTGAACGATCAAACAAATGACTGATAGAACGACAGATAGAACAAACGAACAAACAATAGATAGACTGACAGACAGACAGAACGATATAGAATGAACAATAAATAGAATGATAGATAAAGTGAACAAATGATCAAACAAATGATCAATAGAACGATAGATTGAACATACGATAGACAGCACGACAGAATGATAGAACGACAGATAGAGCGATCAAACGATCAAATGATTGAATGATAGATAGAAAAATATCGAATGAATGATAGAACAATCGAACGATCAAACAAATGACTGATAGGACGACAGATAGAACAAACGAACAAACAATAGATAGACTGACAGACAGACAGAACGATATAGAATGAACAATAAATATGGAATGAACGACAGAACGATAGAACAATAGATAAAATGGTTGAGCGATCAAACAAATGATCGACTGAATGACAGACAGAAAACGATAGATATAACGAATGATAACTAGATAAACAGATAGACAGAAAGATGACAGAACGATATAGAATGAATGACAGAACGATCAAACGAAGGATTGAACAATTTATTGATAGACTGAAAAAATGAACAAACAAAAACGATAGATAGACAGACAGATAGATAGAATGATATACTGTAGAATGATAGATAAATAGAATGATAAATAAAGCGATCGAATTATCAAACGAATGATCGATAGAACGATAGAGTGATCAAACGATCAAATGAATGAATGATAGATAGATAGACAGATAGAAAGATATTAGGTAGAACGATATCGAATGAATGATAGAACAATTGAACGATCAAACAAATGACTGATAGAACGACAGATAGAACAAACGAACAAACAATAGATAGACTGACAGACAGACAGAACGATATAGAATGAACAATAAATAGAATGATAAAGTGATTTAATGATCAAACAAATGATTGATAGAACGATAGATTGAACAAACGATAGACAGAAAGATAGATAGATTGATAGATAGATAGACAGATAGATAGAAAGATAGATGGATAGATAGATGGATAGACGGATATGGAATGATAGAACGATAGAACAATAGATAGAATGGTTGAGCGATCAAACAAATGATCAACTGAATGACAGACAGAATGATAGATAGAACGAACGATAGCTAGATAAACAGAACGATATAAAATGAATGACAGAATGATCAAACGAAGGATTGAACAAATGATTGACAGACCGAGAGACAGAAAAAATGAACAAACAAAAATGATAGATAGATAGATAGATAGATAGATAGATAGATAGACAGATAGATAGAATGATATACTGTAGAATGAACGATAAATAGAATGATAGATAAAATGATCGAATGATCAAACGAATGATCGATAGAACGATAGATAGAAAAAAAACGAATGATAGATTCTGATAGACAGATATCGAATAAAAGACAGAACGATCAAACAAACAATCAAATGAATGATTGATAGAATGACAGAACGAACAAACGATAGATAGATAGATAGAATGATCGAACGATCAAATGAACAATCGATAGAGTAACAGAATGAACGACAGATAGAAAGATGATAGACAGAATGAATGATATTGAATGAATGATAAATAGAACGATTGAACAATAGATAGAACAATTAAATGAATGATTGAACTAATGATCGATAGAACAATAGACAGATAGAACCAAAAAACTATATAGACAGACAGATAGACAGACAGATAGATAGAACAATCAAATGAATGATTGAACTAATGGTCGATAGACAGATAGAATGAATGAATGATAGAACCAACGAATGATCGATAGAACAATAGAATGATAGAACAACAGAAAAATAGATAGATAGACAGATAGACAGATAGATAGAAAGATAGATAGCAGTGTCTTTCAGTATCAGTTTCTTACTGGTTCATTGCTGCAGCACAACACATCCTTGTGTACTAACCAAAAGTGAACCCGCATATGCAAGTCCTTAGTAGTATATCCAGAGTCAGAGTGTGTTTTTAGGTAGCTTACACTGGTCAAATTCAGGCCGACCCCGGTGGGATTAGATCATAAATCTTTTCAAGGCATAACTACAGACGCACAGTACCTCTGGCCTCCAACCTGGCCAAAGTCAATTACAACGCTCAGCAATTTTCTGAGACTGATCTCAGTCCGTGCCATTGGCCAAGAAAACAGCCAAGACAGAAAACGAGAGAGAACAGATATCTAAGAGCTCGAGCAAACCAGGCAGATGTGGCTCATATAAAACCAGACATTTCATCTTCCTCTGATTTCCTCTCCATAACACCACTCTGAAGAGTATGTGCAGACAGAATACCAGGAAATGAATAATAAATAGCTTATGCATTATGAATAAATTAAGGCCATCCTGAGCTCAGAGCAGGGAGGAGATGCAGGAGATGAGCCCTTAAAAGGGATTACTCCATAATTAACATCTTGTTTTTCTATTTATCAAACGAAAGAGATTCGTGGTGGAACCGTATAAGCTTTAGACTCCGCCGGGTCGTGGACTGAGGATGAAACAGTCAGGATGAGGAAAGACTCCGCTGGGCCTGAACATCAGAGGAAGGGTGAACCACATGATGACTGCAAACTCATCATACAGGTTCAGTTTGAGGTCTACAAACATCTTTCAGTCAAAAACAGACAGAAATCCTAATGCACCTTTGAAGGGCTTTAACTCCTGGATGTGTTATGCAACACACCTATGAATAACCTGCAGAAATACCTTTATTAGACCAGTATGAATTTACATGCTAAGTTGGTTTATTCTGGTTTATGCTGTATAGTGCTAGTCAGGCGCAAAAATATCTTAAAACCAGTACAGAAGTGGTTTTGAACAGCAAAAATCTAAAGGGTTCAGAACACCAGAATACCATTCCGAGGTCCAACGTTCAAACATGTAGTTGCTAATAATAATAATAATAATAATAATAATAATAATAATAATAATAATAATAATAATGATGATGATGATAGTATTAAAGTGTGCAAATCATAAACTGTATAATTTGTATGATAATAATAATAATAATAATAAGAAGAAGAAGAAGAATAATGATGATATTAAAGTGTGCAAATCATAAACTGTATAATTTGTATGATAACAACAACAATAATAATAATAATAATAATAATAATAATAATAATAATTATTATTATTATTATTATTATTATTATTAATCATCATCATTAACAACAACAACAACAAAAAATAATAATTATTATTGATATTACTGTTTATTTAAAAACAAATGAATACATGGAATGTATTCATAATAACAATTATAATAATAATTATTATTCTCATTATTTATTATTATCATCTAACAAATAATAATAATAATAATAATAATAATAATAATAATAATAATTATTATTATTATTATTATTATTTATTATTTTTTTTTTTATTATATTATTAAATAATTAACAACTAAGGCCCACTTAAAGCTAATGGAAATGTGTAAATTGAGTAATACATTTATTATTAATAATATTATTAATTATATATAATTATTAATTATATATATTAAACATTACAGGTTGTTTAAAAATAAAATACATTAATTTCATTATTTTGATTCATGATCATATCTAATTATTATTTATAATGTATGGTTTTCATTTATGATTTAAATTAATATTTATATAATATAATATAATATAAAAATATAATATAAAAATATAATATAAAATAATATAATATAATATAATATAATATAATATAATATAATATAATATAATATAATATAATATAATATACAAATATTTTAAAAATGACAATAATTTAATATTTATTTTCTTCATTATTAAATATTGAAGGGTGGCTGACAATACAGAAAAACAATTGCTAACACTTTAGTTTAGGGACCACTTCTCACTGTTAACTAGTTGGTTATTAGCATGCATTACTAGCATATTGACTATTTACTAGTACTTATAAAGCATATATAAATGCCTTATTCCACTTAATCATATTTTACCTTACCTTTTGCCTTAATTCTACTCCATAAACTTAACTTTCCAAACTAACTATTAATAAGCATCAAATTAGTAGTTTTTTGATGCAAAAGTCAATAACAGTTAGTTAATAATAATAGTAAATAGTGAGAACTTTGCCCAAAACTGAAGTGTGACCAAAAAAATAAATAAATAAATAAATAAAAAAATAATAAACAAACTACATATTTATAAAGATATGACCTAAATCAGACTTAAACTCTGGTTGCTTGCACATAAATGTGTCTAATCCTGACTGAAAATTTCTGACTGGAAAAGTGCTATTTTAAATACATTTGTATTAGGCAGGAACCCATCTTGGTTTTATGGCTCAAGGGGCCTATAAGGTCAGTGTTGAGTACAACTCATTGCTTTCATTCACTGAAGATGGAGTGATGTCGCAGGAGGGATGAAAGACAGAGTGGAAATGTTGAGCGGACGGAAAGAAAGCAAGAAAGAGGACTGGGAGAGAGGAGAGGAGGAAGAAGTGTCAAGCCTGGCCTTTGGAAGGAGTATAAAATGTCTTATTAATATTCATTGACCTACTGCCTAACTTCCACCGTTTCCCCTGTGCCCTGCCTAAGAAGTGATAGAGGTCGTTCGGTTTAAAAAGACAGGAGAGGAAGAGATGGGGAGGAGAGAATCAAGAGGCATAAAAGCAGGAGCCAATCAAGAATACCCGGTGCATAAGAACAACTGAACCTCTGTATCCAAAAGAGGGAGATTTTCAGGTAATGTGGACACACACCCACACACACCACATCCTTTTTCGCTCTGTACAAAGACGGCGGCTCCTGGCTGGAGGGCCCTTGAGTTTCCAAAGAATGATACTCCAGGGCGTAATCTCCGTACCTCTTCAGCGGCCTGTGATGTGCGCTCTAGCATGGCGCTGCATGCTTATGTCAGTGAATGCATGATGTCGGTGCAGAAGTGTGTGTCAGCATGACTGCACGTGAAAGCCGAAGGGATCTGATGTCTGTGGATCTGTTTGGAGCTTTGCTTCTGAGAGTTTACAAAGATGATACAGCAAGAATATAAAAAGAAGGTCTGGCAGCTGCAGTCTACGAGCTGGATCTGGTCATACGGGATATACAGGAATTTTCCCGCACTGAAAATACAGAGTTTACATAAATGACCACTGTATATGAAATACTGACAGCTATTTTTATAAGCCTAATCTCAATGCATTGGGTTACACAAACTATGTAATGTGAACCACACTTACAAAACCAGGCGATACCAATCAGATTAAAGCAGCAATGAAACGTGAGCTAGCTTTTGGCTTAATTTAAATAGTTCTGACAGAAACTAGCTAAAAATATCAAACAGAAATAATGTTTGTCCAATAAGTTTGAAGGGAAAGATGCATGGCGAACCGGACACTTGCTTGCAGTGGTTAGATCAGAAAGATCTGGACTATCATTTGGACTAACCAGAAAAACTTGTTTGAACTTTCCGTATGTTTTTAAATTAGTGCGGTCAAATCGATTCATCGTGATTAAATCGCGATTAATCGCATTTAAAAGTTTGTGTTTACATAATATATGTGTGTGTAGTATATATATTTATATGTACATATAAACGCACACACAAACATGTATATATTTAAGAAATACTTTTATCATGGATGCGATTAATCACGATTAATTGAATTGAAGCGTTATTTTAAATCTTGTCAATTATTGCAGTTTTTGTGGAATATAAGACATAATACTAACAATACTAACAGCTCCAGATGCTTAGATGATTAACTATAACTTATATTTCCTAAATAGACTACAGTTTAAATGTTTGGGGTCAGTAATATTTTTTTAATGTCTTTGAAAGTTCACCCAGGCTGCTTATTAGATAAAAAAAAAAGTAAAATATTACAATTTAAGATCAATCTTGAAAATAGCCACTTTTTATTTTTGGTGAAACCATGATACATTTTTTTTTTTTTTTTGCAGCATTCTTTGGCAAATATAAAACTGAAAAGAACACCATTTATTTGAAATTGAATTTAACCAACCCCAAACTTTTGAACACTAGCCTATATAAATAACTTATAATTCATACAAAATTTATATATACACACTATTACATAATTGACAAATTCTATGACAACTGTGTACGAATGCTACCAACACGGACAGAAACCTCCTCAAACATTGATCTTTTTTGTTGTAAAGGCGCAGAGCAGAGGTTGTCTCCAATAACACCAAATCACAGCTCACCTAATCCATGTTCACTGCAGCTATAGTATGAAACATCAATATCCATATCACAAAGTGAGAGTGCAAGCATTTGAAAGTACACTTTTACCCTCATATGCTAAAAAGAAGCCCAAGCTTCACTCCAGAGTATCCCTGACATGCTCCCACCTGGAAAACATGCATAATGGCATTTAATATTTCAATATTTGAATAATAAAAGCCATTTGTGTTGAGATTTCAGTCTCTTCCACATATTGAATTAATTATGCATGCATATGGGAGGGGTTCATGAATATTCAGAGGACGGTTGAGGAGGTGTACCACTTGAGTGCACTACAAGGTTGAGTGTTTCTGTGAAAAACTATTTGTTTTTCAGCAAACCAACAGTCATTACGTCACTAAACGAACACAGCAGGGGCAAAATCACCACTTTTATGATGATCCCATTCTTTATTTCCAGAACAGCCTGAATTTTTAGTTATACTGTAAGTTTAACAAGATTCTGGAAACATTATTGCACTTTGTCCAAGCCAAATGCAGCACATAATAACAAGTCACAAATGACTTCTGTGCAAATGTGACCACAAAGAGCAACAGGGCATTTTATTGATTACTTTGTTTTTCCACAACATCATGCCAGATAGCCCGTCCCCCTAAAACTCAACCCAAAATTTATTTTAACATAACGATCAAATGGGTTTTGATTAGGGATGCACAGAATTGCTGAGAATTTGTCTCTTATCAGAAGTAACAAAACACAAATCTCTTTGCAATTACTGGATGTGAAGTGTGCTACAAATAATAATTGGTGAAGGAAAAAAACGCAGACCTGGCAACCCTGACTTGAACTTTTTTATTTATTTATTTATTTATTTAATGAAATTATGTTCAACAGCCTTGAACTCTTGCCTTGAACAAATATTTTCTTCACATGTGAGTTGCAGTCTGTCACGACTTTGATTTGACAGTTTTGACCGATAGGATTTTACGACGCCGTTTTAGTGCCACGTTTATAAAGAAAAAAAAAAAAATCTAAGATTAAGAGCTTAATGTTGTAATATTCCAAGCCAAAATACTACGAGAATAAATCTAAATATTTTGAGAATAAAGTCAAAGTTATGAGAATAAAGTTGAAATTACGAGAATAAAGTTGAAATATTTCAAGAAAAAAAACAAAATGTTTCGAGAATGTTCTCAAAATATTTTTAGAATCAAATAGTCAAAATTACTAGAATTAATTTGTAGCAATTACTAGATTAAAGTTTTATTTTGAGAGTATATTCTAGCCTATTGCTCAATCAAATGGCCCAGATTGGGAGCACAGGGAGGAAAAAGTCTTTTATAGCAAAATACAAACAATATGTCTATTATAATAATGTGTTTTTCACTCTTTTTAATGTGGACTGACAGATCGTTGTATTTGCTTCAGTTTAAGTGCCACACAAGTTAATCATCTTTCTAATTACAGACATTTGTTTCATTAAATAGGCTATGTTTTTTTCCATGCCTTCTGATGTTCCTTCATTTTTATATCTTGCTATAAACTTGAAATAAAGTGGAAAAACATTTATAATTTGTATTTTGTGATAAAATTGACAGAATTTGAAAGCTGAGCTGTGTTATAATAAAAGCAGCAAAGCAAAGCTGGCGTGCTGCAAATAAGGAATTAAAGACGTTAAATATTATGTCCAAACATTTAGTATATTATACCGTGAATAAAACAGCTTGTGAATAGTCAATGTTATATAATATAGATTTTATTCTCATAGAATTTCAACTTTATTCTCAGAATATTTCAACTTTATTCTTGTAATTTTGACTATCCTTGTAATATTTTGACTTAATTCTCGAAATAGAATCTCAAAAATGAAAATTCTGTCATTAATAGGCAATATAGGCTATACTCTCAAAATACTATAACTTTAATGTAGAAGTTTTAAATTCTCTAAACATTTTGACTTTATTCTCGTAGTATTTTGACATTATTCTTGTAATATTTCAACTTTATTCTCATAATTTTGGCTTTATTCTTGAAATATTTCAACTTTATTCTCATAGCATTTCGACTTTATTCTCATAATATTATGACTTTATTCTGGTAATATTACGACTTTATTCTCATAATTTCAACTATTCTTGTATTATTTTGACTTAATTCTCGAATTAGTATCTCAAAATGAAAATTGTGTCATTAATAGGCAATATAGGCTATACTCTCTAAATACTTTAATGTACAAGTTTTAAATTCTCTAAACATTTTGACCTTATTCTCGTAATATTTCAACTTTTTTTCTTGTAATTTCTGCTTTATTCTCGAAATATTTCGACTTCATTCTTGTAGTATTTTGACTTTATTCTCATAATTTTGGATTTATTCTTGAAATATTTCAACTTAATTCTCATAGCATTTCGACTTTATTCTCGTAATTTTGCCTTTATTCTCGAAAAATATTTAGTTTTTATTCACATAGTATTTCAACTTTATTCTCGTAGCATTTTGACTTTATTCTCGTAATTTTAGCTTTATTCTCGAAATATTTCGACTTTATTCTCATAATTTTAGCATTATTCTCGAAATATTTCGACTTAATTTTCTCATAATTTCGGCTTTATTCTTGTAGTATTTTGACTTTATTCTCGTAATATTACGACTTTATTCTCATAATTTCAACTTTATTCTTGTAATATTTCGACTTTATTCTCAAAATAGATAGTTCACCCAAAAATGAAAATTCTGTCATTAATTACTCACACTCTTGTCGTTCCAAACCCATAAGACCTTTGTTCATCTTCAGAACACAAATTAAGATATTTTTGATGAAATCCAAGAGCTTTCTGACCCTGCATAGACAACAACTACCACATTCAAGACCCAGAAAGGTAGTAAGGACATCGACATACATCTTAATTTGTGTTTTGAAGATGAACGAAGGTTTTACGTGTTTGGAAAGACATGAGGGTGAGTACTTAAATGACAGAATTTTCATTTTTGGGTGAACCATCACTTTAATCAACCCTGATCACCATTATTGGCCGACACACTGGTGCATACCTAGTTTTGAGTGTGCTGCATGGAAATTTGCCAATTATGCTCGCCTATTATTGGACATGTGGTTATCCTGCTGAAAGTAGACATTAGAAGATGGGTAAACTAAGTAGATGTGCATATGGTGAGCAACAACAATGAAATATTTCCATTTACAACACCAGCCAAAAAAATAAAAAAATAAAAAATACCACTGAAACAAGACAGGATGAATCCATGAATTCATGTTGGATATGCAAAATTTTGACTGCACCATCTGTATGTCAGCACAAATTGAGATTTGTCAGAACAGCAGCATTTTTTGCAATCTGTCCAGCTTTAGTGAGCCTCTGCCCAATGTTGCCTCTGAAAGGAGCTGAACGTGGTGTGGGTCTACTGCTGCTGTGCGTTCAGAGATGCTGTTATTGATGACACCGTCGTAACGGGTGGTTGTTTTCCAGTTACAGCAGAGCTGCCAATGTTTTTGTTTTTCACACCATTGTCTGTAAGCTCTAGAGACTATTGCGCATGAAAATCCCCTGAGATTAGCAGGTTCTGAGACACTCCAACCAGCCTGGAGAGAAGAGGTGGAAATGGAATCTGGAAATGATGCGAGTCAGACTAAAACTCACCTCGACTTCATGGGCATCACAGCTTAACTTGCTGGAGCGTGTTCAACAACCGATAGGCTACACTTCCAACAGCGTCTAGAACGTACAATCTGAGGTAGGAAGGAAATTGTCCAAGTTGTGTGTTATAAAGCACAAAGCGTATGCACACACATTTAGTTTTGCATTGCAAATAACATAAAAAAAAAAAATGATTATGAAAGATAATGGAAAAACGCCACTCATTCTCTTTCTTTCTCAGCGTCTCTTAAGAACGTCTGCATTTCGGCTCAGTGAAGCAGATTATGGCAATTAAGCAAAGATTAAAATAATTCAAATGCTCTTCAGGGATGGTGAAGAACATATCACTGCTTCATAGTTTTCTTTTCAACACACAAAAAAGCCCCCGACAGACAAGAGCGATTAGTAAAGCACTTATTTAACCGAGAATATTGAAAACTTGTGTCACAGTTCTCACTTCAGTTTCTGTAGGTTTCAGCTTATGTCCAATTTAGGACTAATGCACGGTACGGCTCAGTGGAGTGAGAAACCATTTTGCTATGTTGTTAAAAACCATCCTCAAATGTTATTAAGAGCAGTCAAACAGTCATTCACGCACTGCTGGTACATATCGACGGGAAACTCAATGTGCTCACCCTGAAGGCAGCAAAGGTCATTGAGAGCGTGGCAGTGTGTTAGAGAGGTGAAAAGTGCCTTGATCACACACCAAGAACAACAGAGTCAATGTAGAGTCACTGCAATGCTTTGAAATCCACACACACACACACGTATAAATGCTCTCTTACACACACTAATCATTTCCCAATGGTCTAGACAGATCAATGCTCTAAACTGCCAACTATGCTTTTCTATCAGCAGAAATGCTTTGAGTTTTGAAGTGTCAAAGTCAATGCTAGAAAGAAGAAGAGAGCTAAATTAAAAGTAAATACCCCAGTTTCACCCCACTCGCTGCAATGCATTGCAACCCTCTATTTTTCTTGCTTGCTTTTTTCTGATTCTTGTGGAGTTGACAGATCAGACTCTTGACCCTTATTTGCTATGCACCGCTTAGCTAGAAAATTATACATAGGAAAGCCCATAAGACTATATGAGAGGAAGACAGAAAGAGAGAGAGCTTGACCTAATCAGAAAACAGACAACCTCTTTTACATACGTTCTACATAAGATTGGCTTGCAGATATATTCAACAGCTGTTCACTTTTTCACCTCACCATGAACTCCTGTGTTTGCTTTTATACAGAATTTTTTTAAATAGTAGTTGTTTGCCTTTTGACAAAAAGGGTCATTTTTCAACTAACAGTCCAAAGTTTATTTGAAAAACTCAGAGAAATTTCTCACTAGTATAATTTCTCTGAAATTTCTTTATATATTTAATGAGTATATATATATATGTATATATATATATATATATATATATATATATATATATATATATATATATATATATATATATATATATATATATATATATATATACATATACATACACACACACAATTGTAAACAAACAAAGATGGTTCAGGATTTTTTTCCCCAGCTCTTTCAAATGTGCATTTCTCAACATACTATGGTGTTATTTTTGCTTGTGTAAAATGAAAATATAATATAATATAATATAATATAATATAATATAATATAATGTAATATTTTTCATATGTAAAATTTCATTACATTAATAAATCCTCAAATTATTATTGTGTTATTTTTATTATAATATAATATAATATAACATCATATTTTTCATATGTAAATTTTATTACATAAAATAATCCTAAAAATGATATGGTGTTATTTTCTTCTTGTATAATCTAATATAATCTAATTTAACAATCTAATATAATCTAATACATGTCTTGTAAAATATAATATAATATTTTCTAACATAACATAGTATAATATAATATTTCTTGTATAATATAATATAAATATATATTTTTCAAATGTAAGATTTTATTAAATAAATAAATCCTCAAATTATTATTGTGTTATTTTTCTGCCATATATAATATAATATAATATAATATAATATAATATAATATAATATAATATAATATAATATAATATAATATAATATAATACAAGTTATATGAAAAATGTAATTAAATAAATCCTCAAATAATTATTAAATTAATAATATTATTATCTAATTATTGTGTTATCGTTCTGTTAATAATATAATATAATATAATATAATATAATATAACATCATATTTTTCATATGTAAATTTCATTACATAAAAAAATCCTAAAAATGATATGGTGTTATTTTCTTCTTGTATAATCTAATATAATCTAATTTAACAATCTAATATAATCTAATACATGTCTTGTAAAATATAATATAATATTTTCTAACATAACATAGTATAATATTATATTTCTTGTATAATATAATATAAATATATATTTTTCAAATGTAAGATTTTATTAAATAAATAAATCCTCAAATTATTATTGTGTTATTTTTCTGGTATAATATAATATAATATAATATAATATAATATAATACAAGTTATATGAAAAATGTAATTAAATAAATCCTCAAATAATTATTAAATTAATAATATTATTATCTAATTATTGTGTTATTGTTCTGTTAATAATATAATATAATACAATATAATACAATATAATAAAATATAATATAATATAATGCTAGCTAGAGATGTGACAAACATGCCACTACTAATCATGTGACTAATTGTGTCACGTCACTGAACAAACTTGAACCCTGCATCACCACCGCTCCACCAAACTCGCAGGCACCAACAGCTGTACCACAGCTCCAACAAGACTCCACACCTGTTCATATTCAGAGATGCAGAATTTTGTTAATTTCTCTTTTTGTTTGATGAAACACCACTTGACTCAGTTAAGCTGCAAGACCTCACTGCTGTTAGCATGATTGTATGTGATTAGCTGTTCAGGCAGACCCTCACAAAGGCGGAATGTGCTCCTCTTAGCTTCAGAAGAAAAGAGATGAAGAACACAGGCACAAGTACCTGGAGCATAATTAAATATTAAGTCGGTTCTTTGATTTATGCAGAGCCAGAAGCCAGAGATTACCCTGTGCTCTCAATGTACAGCTGATCCAAATCCCAGCGCTGGGGGACCAGAGTTTGATATTCTGATCCCGTCTTAAAAGGACAGACATTCAGATGAAGGGACACGCACTCACACTTACAGCACAGAGGAGAAAACGGAGATCTACCTTGATCAAAGAAGGTAGAAAACCAAATGAGCTGTCTAGTCTGTCCAGAGTCACTAAATGAAGTCGTAAACTCAGCTTAGACAGGGCCAGTCATAAAACCTAATACTTCTGCCCTGCTTGGTGTAGTATTCAGTAGATCTCCAAACTAAAAGCTACTTACAATTTAAAGCAGTTAAACCACAATAAAGCTATTAATTTGAAAACGCAACAATTAGCTACACAATTTCCATGATTTCTCTGACTTCCCATCACTTAACCATCATGACTCCCGCAACCCCTGCAGCCACATACAGTATGAGCCCATGGAGCTAATGGAGCTCCAGGCCAAGGACGGAGGTCGTTGATGGATCACGGCTGTCTGCGTGTGATGAGGTGCACATAAAACCCACTGTATCTTCTCAGCGCTGGCATAAATCTGTCACAGGTAAAGCAGTTTCCATATATAGCCCAGGTTCACTGTGTTCTTGATTCCTGAGAACATTACGTCAAAGCTGAGTCACCTTTAAGACATGGAACACCTGAACTCAAACCTCTGGAAACATGAACTCAGACCTGGTTAATGTCATGTACACAAGTAGGACATGCTCCAGAATCAAAAGCCTTTGCTGGTCCTGGAACAACAGACAACCAGTGCTCAATGATTTTAGGAGTACGATAAGGGCCTGGAACAACACTGTTCCCAGTCTAAATGCACTCAGACCTTGTGTTCCTCTTTATTTTTGATGACGTAATGCTGTTGGGAGAAAGTCTGCACTGGTGCAGGCTTGGCAAGGTGGAAATGACAAATAGTACACCCTCTGGTCCTGTGAACTTCTCGATTGACAGGAATGTTGTTGAAGGACTAATCGAATCATACTGTGCCTTCTCCTGAAACGGTAACCTTTTCCCACTCACTCCGATTACTTCCATCACACTTTCTTCAACACTCCTCAGAACTCTTACCTATTCCCCAGACTTCCCTCCTAGAAGCTTTGTTTCTGTGTTAAAAATGTCCAAATTTGAATTCACTTCAACAAACCTATGGTTGAATTCTGAATAACATAATAGCACACTCTTGGCCTAAGCTTAAAGGGTTAGTTCACCCAAAAATGAAAATTAGCCCATAATTTACTCACCCTCAGGGCATTCTAGGTGTATATGACTTCCTTCTTTCTGATGAATCCAATCCGAGTTATATTAAAAATCATCATTTCCAAGCTTTATAATTGCATGGGCAGGTGTTTCTCTTCATCAGTCCAAAACAAGACCAATAAAGTGCATCCATCCATAATAAAAAGTGCATCACACAGCTCTGGGAGGGTGAATAAAGGCCTCCTGTAGCGAATCGATGCATTTTTGTAAGAAAAATATCCATATTTAAAACATAAGAACCACTTTAATCTAGCTTGCGCCGGCTGGTCGTACCTGCGTTGCGTTCCTTTGCAAAAGTAAGGAAATTGGCTTCCTTTGCTCCTGTTAACGACATTGGTTTTCATGAGACTCAACGCCGATGTCCTACGTCATGCTCCCGGAGCTGCTTCTGTGTACGACCAGCTGGTGCAAACTAGATCAAAGTGATTATTACATTTTAGATATAGATATTTTTCTTACAAAAACGCATCGATTAGTTACAGGAGGCCTTAATTCACCACCCGAAACCGTGTGAGGCACTTATGGATGGATGCACTTTATTGGACTTGTTTTGGACTGATGAGGAGAAACACCTGCCCATGCAATTATAAAGCTTGGAAAATGCCAGGATAATTTTTAATACAACTCCGATTGGATTTGTCTGAAAGAAGGAAGTCATATACACCTAGGATGTCTGAAGGGTGAGTAAATTATGGGCTGATTTTCATTTTTGGGTGAACTAACCTTTTAATCTTTAATCTGCCTTCACTAATACAATCATAGACTCTTCATATCATATACTAAGATGGTTTGTTTTACGATTAAGCCCAAAGTATACTCGGTGTACAACAACACAGACACAAGGTAAATGTTGAGACAAAACGAGTCTACTAGGTGGTACATCAGTCGAAGTCGACCACTTGCGCTCACTTTGTAATGTGAAGTAAAAACCTGTGAAAAAAGTTAAGTAAACCAGGGCCTTTATTCCACCTTTTTCTTCCCACAAGAGTGGGTGTGGCCGTTTGTAAATTTTATGGGTGTGGCTTCCAGTCTCATCTACATCCAGCTATTTTTAACTGTACAAAACAGCTTGTTTTGCTGCTTGATATTGCAAATTGTTGTGTCTTACCATATTATTTTAATGCATTATCTTAATTATGAACACACTGGTTTGTAGTGCAAACAGTTATGCTGTACTGCACGTTGCTATTCTTCTCGTTATTTCCCTATAGCGGATAATGAACCGGAAGTTTCACCCATAGGCTTACTTCTGCGTTGAGGAAAAAGGTTGATAGGAGAAACTGTAGTGTGCAGTAAATCCCGCCTTCTAAGGCAAAGTCCTTGCGGCACTGCGGATGCCATTAGAAGCTCCGCTTCCTATAAAAACACTCTGTGTCCTCAAGTAGATTGGAGTAGGTTGTGCATGCCTAAAATAGATGCCCAGAGGCATTGCAAATATGGCCGTTGAGTGAATTGACTTTTCTTGAAAGACACTTTGATATAAAGTCAACAAAAATAGAATGCTAGAAACTAGAAGAAATTGAAGGAATTAGAGGTAGAGGAATTCTCACTAAGACCTTGGGAAGTTAATGCAGGAGAGTACAGCAAGTGAAACTTACTGACACTTGAAGCCTGTGAAGCACGACATGATGTAAGCGTGGCCCCGGGCTGCGCCGGGAAGGCGGGGCTAATGACAGAGGAGAGTGACACGTGTGAAAGACAAGAGCGCTCGTGACAGACCGAAGCTGACACACTGCCAGTGGGTCTGATGTCACATCACGTTGACATTTTTAAGACACAAGTGTGTGTGTGTGTGTGTGTGTGTCTGTGTGATTTTTTTTTTTTTAAGAATAGTCAGAAATCTTACACCAAAATGACACAAAATGCAAACACACATATATAAGTGCAAATATGAACTTAAAAATTAAAGGAATAGTTCACCCAAAAATTAAAATTCTGTCATTAGTTACTCACCCTCATGTCGTTTTCATGTCGTCAATTTTCATTTCTGGGTGAACTATCCCTTTAAGTTTTCGATGAAAACAGAAATATATATATAAAAAAAAAAAAATTTAACTGACATGAAAGTCAAATAATATAAAATAATAATAAACACTAAGATTAGTAAAAAGTAAAAATTAACCTGCATTAAAATAATCAAAAGTGACAGCAAATACTTTAGTTTCAAATTAATTCTATTAAATTTATATTATTCTATTTCAATTTATCACAGAAACCTGAAAATATGCATCACTGTTTCCACAAAAATATGAGCAGGGCAACTGTTTTCAACAATGAAAATAAGTTTTTTAAAAACCAAATCAGCATATTAGATTGATTTCTGAAGGAGTATGCGATACTGAAGACTGGAATGCTGAATGGCTGCTTTGCAATCACAGGAATAAATGACATTTTTAAGTATGTTAAAATCAAAATCAGCTGTTTTAAAAATTGCTACAATACTTCACAATATTACGGTTTTGACTCAAATTTTGGATCAAATAAATGCAGGCCTTGGTGAGGATAAGAGACTTCTTGCAAAAACATAATATAATACAATATAATATGATAAGTGTTGTCAAAAGTATCATCCACAATACCACATGGCTTTCAAACGCTCCCATGTGCGTGCTCGGTGAAGAGCGTGAAACGCTGATCATTGTATCAAATCACAGTCATATCTGTTGAACGTTTGAACACTCAGGCCAATCAGCGGTGTTTAAGAACCCATTTAAATGCATTTAAAGTGGCAAATATAGGAGGAATATGTCAAAGTCACTTGAATATGCCAAACTTCCTGGTGCTAGCTGGTGGCGCTATGACTATAACAGAATATTGGTGTGTAGATGTCTTCAGGCAAGCACTTTTAGCAAACATTTGAAGTTTGGTGCAGATGTATGTTTGCATGGTATGTTCAAGTTAGTGGAAAGCATGACGTATCCTGTTGAAAACTGAATATTGCCCTTTAGATGTCTTCAGGCCAGTACACTTACCAAACATGTGAAGTTTGGTGCAGATTGGACATTGCATGTTTAAGTTAGTGTAAAACAAGTCATTTCCGGTTGCAAGCAGGTGGTGCTATGATTGTAACGTAATATTGGTCTTTAGATGTGTTCAGACCAGGACTCTTATTGAACGTGTGAAGTTTGGGGCAGATCAGACATTGTATGGCTGAGTTACAACAACTTTTCCATGGCGAAACATTGAAATCTGTCAGGCTGCCACAGACACGCCCTTTAACGAAAACTCAAGATCTTCGCAATTTAACATTGCAAAGGTCTTTAGAGTAGACTGACCAAATGTAATATTGATGTCATTAAATTGCTATGTGGAGTTTGTTACAGCGTAAAACATGCCACTTCCTGTTGCCAGCAGGTGGTGCTATGGCTATAACTGAATATGGGCATGTGTTCAGGACAGGACTCTTATCAAACCTGTGAATTTTAGCGCAGATCGGACATTGTATGCCTCAATTAACAACTTCCTTCTTTATAACGAAACAAACGAAACAAGTTTGTCATGACGCCACAGACAAGCCCTTCAACGAAAACACAATTCTTCACAAGAAGATCTTCACAATTTAATGCCACAAAAGGCTTTAGATTACACTGACCAAATTTGGTGTTGATCTGTTTATACCTGTAGGAGGAGTTTGTTTAAATACAATGCCTAAAAATGGCAAAAAAAAAAAATTAAAAAAAATGCAGAGAAAATTCAAAATAACAGACTTCTTGTTGGGTTTTGGACTGCCTGCCGGTGGATTTTTTTTGTTGGTATTGGTGTGTCTACCGAATTTTGTACATGTATGTGAACCGTAGCTCGAGGGGCACTTTGAAATTTTATAGGTGGCTCTATTGAGCCATTTTGCCACACTCACTTCTGAAACCCATTTCAGATTTAAATTTTTGGCATGCGTGCAAAATTTTATGAGTTTTGGAGGCCTTCAAAGGAGGCCTGAGCAATTCCACTGGTGCTCGGGCCCTAATAATATAATATAATATAATATATTAAACAATCTATATGAACTAAGCAACCTCACTAATTGACTTGTACCTAACAAGAAGGCTTCAATGTGGTACATTTAGCTCTTCCTCTGTAATCAACAAATAGCCAAATACGCGCACACACACTCAACTGGATAAAGACATTAAAACAGCAGTGCTAAACACAGGCATATTAAAGCATGCACTCCGGGGGGAAACGAAGACCTTGTTTTAATGACCACATTAACCCTAGTCATTAAGCTTGTCTACGGTTAAACACACACAAACACATGCACACACACCCTCCCCATTTAACCTAAACACTGACGGCTTCTTACCATGACAAATGAGTCCAGATTATCAAGTCAAGGGACCATGGCAACGATAACATTCCATGTCTGATCCCAAACACACATGTGTATACATGCATGCCAACATCCTCAAATTCATTTGCACTCATTACATCAATAACTACTTCAGAACACAAGTAAACAAGGGAGTCTGGGACACGGATAGCTGCCAAATAAAGATTCTCAATTCCGACTGACAAAGCTGCTGTCCTTTGCCAAGCGAACAGTAAGCACTCATAGGGATTGTGACATTTTGTTGCCGTTAGGCTAAGACGGATGGCTAAAATTAAGAGACAAAAATCCAGGGCCTTGTGCCATCGGGATGAGGATCTGAACACAAGTCATTGCAGTGCCAAAGGGGTAGAGATCGTTTGCATAACGCAGGCAGAAATTGCCAGGGAAATGTAGATAATGCAGGTTCATTTCAAGCAAATGTCTTTTAGAAAAACATTTCGGTAAGGTCAAATACATTTATGAGAAAATCTGCAACATTAGTAAGTTGTTCCAGAGTAGTTCATGATTTGTCAAACATGACATTCAATAGCATCTTATCAGGCTTATCAGTGCCACAGAATGAGAACATAAGCCATGACAGGCCTTGACCGTTTGACAGCATCTGTAACATCTGACTGACCGCAGACTGGGTGCCACTTCCTTGGTGGGAAATCAATAATAAGAATCAATGATAGAAGAAGCAACAGACAAATACAACAATCAATCTTTTTGCAATCACATATCACAAACACTTTTACAATGTTATGTTTCAGTGAGCTATTACTGTAGCTATCATAATCTAACAATGAAATCGTGTTTAAAAAAAAAAAAAAAAAAAATGTTTATCATTAATGTTAAAGGGATAGTTCACCCAAAAATGAAAATTACCCCATGATTTACTCACCCTCAAGCCATTCTAGGTGTATATGACTTTGCTCTTATAGACAAATGCAATCGAATTTATATTAAAAAATAACCTGGCTCTTCAAAGGTTTATAATAGCAGTGATTGGGTGTTGAGATTTTGAAGCAAAATAAAGTGCATTCAGCTATCATAAAAAGTGCTCCACACGGCTCCAGGTGGTTAATAAAGGCCTTCTGAAATGTAGCGATGCGTTTGTGTAATAAAAATATATATATTTAAAACTTAATGAACCATAATCTCTAGCTTCCGCTAAAATCGTAGATGCGTTTATGAGAGATTCCAGCAATGATGCAGGATGTAGGCGTAGTGTAAGTTCCGGTCAGAATATGCGTCTCGTGAGAAGCAAGCTTTGTTTACAGCAAAGGAAAACCAGTCTGCTCTTGGCTTGTATTAAAGACCTCAGAAATTTTTCTTTACAAATCCTCATTTTGCACTTCTAATTTGTGACCAGTGTTTTGTTTTGCTCTCTCCTCTGCACTTTTGCATTCGTCAGGGTTTAAACTGGGCTTGACATTAACGCTTCACTAATGTCGGACAAAACCTGATTCAAACATCAATAACCAAAAATAACTAGGCAATCACCAAAACACAAGTATTATTCTGATTACATTTAGACTAAGTGGCGAATAGTGGATTTAGCTACTGTATATAATGCATGTACTGACGTTGCGCTGCTGAGGCGAGGTGAGAAATCAAACAACGCAACACAGTAACAGCATGCTGAGGTAAAAATTTATACAGTTAGGCAACAGCACACTACGTTTTCACCCTCACGATGAATAAACAGTTCAATAAGCAAGTACAAAAATATTAGTCACTTACATTTTAGGCGCAGTATTGCAGACTACATTTGTTGAACAAATCGGTTGAGTCAAAGTTTCATTAACACATGCATAAACATCTGATGGATAAGCCATCTGAAGGAATCGTTTGAACGAATGACTCAATGACTCATTCATAAGATGCTTACTTGCCGTCACCTACTGGCATTTTAATTTCGTTTAAAAGTATCATTCTATCATATCTTATTTGTATATTCCAAAAAAAAAAAAAATCTCATATTTTTTCAGTATAAATTATTTAATTGATAACATATAGATAACAACAATCATATTATTGAAATTGAATTAGAGATCAAATGTAAGAATTTGAAATGAAAGATGAAGTATTAAAGGAGATGTCCACTTCCGAAAACAAAGTTTAACATGTAATGTACTCACCCCCTTGTCATCCAAGACGTTCTTGTCTTTCTTTCTTCAGTCGTAAAGAAATTATGTTCTTTGAGGTAAACATTTCAGGATTTTTCTCCATATAATGGACTGATATGGTGCCCCGATTTTGAACTTCTAAAATGCTGTTTAAATGCGGCTTCAAACGATCCCAAATGCGGTTGTAAATGAGTCCAGCCGAGGAAGAAGGGTCTTATCTAGTGAAATGATCGGTTATTTTCATTAACAAAATACAATTTAAAAAAAAAATAAATAAATAAAAAACAGTCCAGGCAGAGTAAGACAAAATGAGCTTTTGACAATAAAAAGTATATAAATGGTATTATTTTTATGAAAATAACCGATTGTTTCGTTAGATAAGACCCTTCCTTCTCAGCTGGGATTGTTTACAACCGCATTTGGGATCGCTTGAAGCCGCATTTAAACTGCATTTTGAAAGTTCAAACTCGGGGCACCATATCAGTCCATTATATGGGGAAAAATGCTGAAATGTTTTCCTCAAAAAACAACTTTACGACTGAAAAAAAAAAAGACATGAACATCTTGAATGACAAGGGGGTGAGTACATTATATGTGAATCTTTGTTTTGGAAGTGGACTTGGCCTTTACGGGGGGGGGGAGCCCTCTATAAAGGTTAAAAGAAAAAAAAAAAGACAAGATTTAATATAATTTTTTTTTTTATATGTCACAACTGATGAGTATATTGCTTCAGAATAAATCATATTTGCAAAAAAAATATTTAAAAAAATCTCGTAAATTTCGTGAACATATGTACGACAGTTAACATAAGCTAGATGTTATGGTTTATAAAGTTTTAAATATAGATAAACGCATCAGTTCACTTCAGATGGTTTGTATTAACCATCCAAAGACATGTGGAGTACTTTTTATGATAGATGGATGCACTTTACTGGACTTCAAAATCTCAACAGCTATTCACTGCCATTATAAATTAAACATCTCTGTCTCTTGTATTCGTCTGAAAGAATAAAGTCATATACACCTGGAACAGCTTGAGGATGAGAAAATCATGGGATAAATTTCATTTTGGGCGAACTATCCCTTTAATTTATACACATATATATATATAATATTGTCCATATTTATTTTATTTTCATTTGAAATACATAAACTAATGTTAATTTCTTTGACTTGAAATGCCAAAATGTTTTGGTATACGCAAAAATCGAAATTGTTATACAAGTACTCTAAATAACTGCTGTCCATGATACTATTTATTTTAAATTCTATAATTACTAATTCATACAATATTCATCATTCACAAGTCCACATTTGTGTTCGTTACTTACATTTATTTTGATGTTTTGCAAATATATAGGCCTAGCTTATATTTAAACTTATGAATATAGAAAATCTATACCTGCATATTTGAGAGCCTAAAGTTTAGAGTTGATCTTGGGGTTCACCTGAATAAACTCAAGAATCCTATGTATAGGAGTGACCTGTTTTGAGCATAGAGGGGGAACAAGGCGTTGAGTTGACTGTCAAGGCAATTTGTGAAAACGAAGGAAAAAGTGCAACCTCAACATGGCAGCAAAAAAAAAAAAACACACGCCTCTACAGAATTTCTCTACAGCTACAATGATTTCTGCTGAGGGTAAGTATGTGTCATTGTATAGGGGAACCCGTCAGCAATTAAACCTGATGGATTTAATTGAGAGAGTTGTCACATTCCACTGACAGTTAGTGAAAGAGACAAAAAATCCAACCACTCTCATTCTGTCTGCAATCAAAGTCATTTCCTCAATCAGACAACCGAGCAATAACTATCCTAGCACTTTCCATTGCTCACACGCGCTGCTTCTTTCTTTTTCTACGAGCTTTGACGTTTCCTCTCGGTGAATTTGAAAGGACGGCCCCTATTCTGCTTTGATAAAGTTCAACAATGCTACCTCGTACATCAGGGAGATAAACACCACCGCAACGCAGCAGAAGTAAACAACAACAGCTCAGTAAAACACGCAACAGAACAAACAGATTCGAGACCTGAAACGCATCCCCTGCTTGGCAGCAGTAAAGTCGCGGTTGCCATGGTGCTGGGCAGGATGGGCCGGTGTGCGAGTTAGGAGATGATTAGTTTGGGATACAGGGGGTAGAAGTGTTATATTAACAGGCGCACGCACGCAATCCTGTGGGCCTGAACGAGCACAATACAAAAACAGAGAAAAGCAAAAATACTCAGATATCGACATAAATAAAGACACACGTACACCTGGGGCTACTAGTTGATAACCAGACTCCGTGGCTCGTGATGTAAACCAGCGTCTGCTTCTCAGCAGACTCACACCCGACGCCAGCGTTCCGTGGCCTGATGCCCATCGCTCAGGGCACACAGGCCCGGCTCAGCACTCCCAATCAGGATTGAGGCATCTGAGTACGTGGCCTCCGTTCGAGGACTCCATGCCTCAGTGAAATACAGCCAATCCTCTTTCCCTTCCCTCAATCTGTTCATTTTAATTACTCCTCCTCCTTCAGGGCATGACTTCTCATTACAGCTCCCCTCATTTCCTTTCCTTTTTCACATCACAATAAAGACACAATTAATTCATTTCATTGAGGAAAACAAAGCTATTGCCGACACTGGAGACCCAGTGTAGGGATATGGCAAACAATAGGAAAGGAAGCCACAATTGAGACTTTTTTTTTTTAAAGAAGTAAAGTGATAATCTGTGGAATTAAAGGTTAGACTTCTTCCTTAATATTCAACATGTTCTGAATCCATGAAATGCTAAAAATGACTCTTTCCAACCTTAAGCTTGATATTCTGTTGTTTACCATTAAATAGCGCTAATCAAGGACTTATAGGAAACTGGAACTACTTACAGCAATCTTGAGGGGCTCTTTTGCGTTAAACCCCTGAAGATCGAAAGTTGCATTTAATTATTCTATTAAACAATTGGCGGCGTAATCCTCTTAAAATGAAACCAAACATCTGATAGCGTCTGCTTATATAAATATTAATTTGCATGATTAAAGTTTAGTGAAAGAATGGATTATGTGATTCGGTGGGAAATGGATTAACAGCATGTATTTTTGTAATGTGTGTTGAGGTGACTCTTTACTTCATGCCAGACAACTAACTAAAGAACTATAATGGAGGTATATTAATTAGAAAAGTCCTTGATTAATTAGTTCTGTCTACTGATCTATGCATCTTTTCATCTATTTGTCCATCCATCTATCCATTCATTCATTCATTCATCTGTTCATCCATACATTTGTCCATCCATCCACCCATCCATTTGTCCACCCACCCTCTCATCCATCCATTCATCCACTCTTCTGCTTGTCCATCCATCCATCCATCTGTCCATTCATCCATGTTTCTCCATCCATTAATCCATCTGCCTGTCTGACCGTTTGTCCATCATCCATCCATCTGTTCGTCCATCCATCCATTCATCCATCCATCTGTTTGTCCATCCATCTTTTCATCCATCCACTCGTTCATTCACCCATCTGTTCATCCATCCACCCACCCTCCCACCCACTCATCCATATGTTTGTCCGTCCATCCATCCATCGTCCATCCATCCGTCGGTCCATCCATTTGTTTAACAATCTGTCAGTCCATTCATTCATCCGTCCATCTGTTTGTCCTTCCATCTGTTCATCGATCCGTCCATCCATCTACGCATCTGTTTGTCAATTCATCCATCCATCTGTTTGTCCATCCATTCATCCATATGCTTGTCCATCCAATTATCCGTCTATCCGTTTGTCCATCCATCCATCCATCCATCCATCCATCCACCTATCTGTTTGTCAATTCATCCATCCATCTGTTTGTCCATCCATTCATCCATATGCTTGTCCATCCAATTATCCATCTATCTGTTTGTCCATCCATCCAGCCATCCATCCACCCATCTGTTTGTCAATCCATCCATCCATCCATCCATCCATATGCTTGTCCATCCATTTATCCGTCTATCCGTTTGTCCATCCATCCATCCGTCCATCCATTTAACAATTTGTCAGTTCATCCATTTGTCCATCTATCTGTTCGTCCTTCCATCTGTTCATCGATCCATCTGTCCATCTACCCATCTGTTTGTCAATCCATCCATCTGTTTGCCCATCCATCCATATGCTTGTCCAACCATTTATCTGTCTATCCGTTTGTCCATCCATCCATCCATCCATCCATCCATCTATCCGTCCGTCAGTCCATCCATTTGTTTAACAATCTGTCAGTTTATCCATTCGTTCATCCATCTGTTTGTCCTTCCATCTGTTTATCGATCCATGCGTCCATCTACCCATCTGTTTGTCAATCCATCCATCTGTTTGTCCATCCATCCATTCATCCATATGCTTGTCCATCCATTTATCCGTCTAACCGTTTGTCCATCCCTCTATCTGTTTGTCCATCCATCCACCCGTCAGCCCATCCATTTGTTTAACAATGTGTCAGTCCATTCATTCGTTCATCCATCTGTTTGTCCTTCCATCTGTTCATCGATCCATCCATCCATCTGTCCATTCATCCATCAATCCATCCATCCATCCTTTTTGAGATTAGTTTATTGTTACACAAATGAAGCCACATTTCTTCTTTTAACCATTAAGAAAAAAAAAAAAAAAAAAAAATATATATATATATATATATATATATATATATATATATATATATATATATATATATATATATATATATATATTTCACTGTTTTAATCATTTCACTTTGGATAATGTACAAACAAGCTCCCACTACTTTAGGCGGATCTGAGTGGCAATGAACATTATAATTAAATTATGTTCAGCTAGCATATTTATCTGATCTTTTCGACTAGTAAACCAAAAGTTCAGCAAGGAAAATCAGAAGGTCATTCTCCTGCGAAAAACACTGACAGATTTAGACTGAAGAGTTTCTTAGTTCTTCTGTATGTTCAACTCTTGAATTTACTTCAGTTTCTCTGGTACATACAGACAGACATAGAACACCACATAAAATGGCAGAATGACATGCTCACATCCCCAAAGCAACATGAGGTGAGGCCAAAGAGCATGGCTAAGCAGGCAATCGGCAAACCCTGGACCAAATACACCTCATTCCTTCATACACACACACACACACACACACACACACACAACGACATGTGAGAATAGTCAAGCAATTCCTATAAGCACATGCTAACTCGCAAAGGGCTGCGCTGTAAAATGAGATTACATTCACAGTGCCTCACAGAGGAAATAAGCTAATACTGAGTCAGAGATGTGGGAATGTAATAATATTTATGTGTGAAGTGTAAATCGTGTTTTGTGCCAGTGTGGGTATATGCATATTTTTCACCTTTCTGTTTGGCCAGCAGGCTTTCAGAACGGCTTGGCTCCTGAAGAACACCAGTAGGTGGATGTCTTGATCACTGAGGCTGAACGAATGTTCGAGGATCTGCAGGACCTCAATTCGGGGTCGTACGGGTTTAGAATCGTCCCCACAAAAAGGCCGTAACCATGCCAACATGTCCTCAGATGTTACCATTGTCCCACTGAAACAAATGAATAATAACATTACATAAAATCAGGAAAAATATGCATTTGTCTTCTTTATGCATATGCAATTTAAAAGTCTGGGGTAAGGTTATTCATTTTATTTTTTGGAAAGAATTTTTCTTTTTTCCCTAAATAAAATTACTTTCATTCAGCATGGATGCATTAAATTGAAAGTAAAGAAAGTTTTTTTTAAATTTCATAGATTATATAAAATGTTATAAATTTTATAGTTATAAAGTTAGAATTTCAAATTATATTGTGCATTGAAATGTCAACGTAATATTACCGATAATATAATTATATTAAATACAATTATATTAAGTAACAAGTAACAAGCTTGTTTACAAAATTTAACATCGTAATTGTCAAAAATGTGCACAGATTTTATTACTCAGAATAAAATCAAATATTCAATCTTAAATATTTAAATCTCAAATGAATCTCTTTCATTTTAATTTTATAATGTTACTTTGTTTCACATTTTTAATGTGCTAAAATTTGGCTCTAAAAATACGACTGAACGAGTCTTGTTTGAAGCAACCATTAAAAGGTGACATATGGACATGAGGTTGTACATCAATTTCATTTTCGTTGTTTATTAGGCTAAAGAACTATTTTCATTACTATTTTGACACTTAATTGCTTACTGTAATCATCACTATTAACAAGTGTAATTATTTATTGAACAATGGTTGTACTATATACTTCAACTACCAACTTATGGCTCCCTTTAAGGTCAAATGGACAACACTGTTTCAATAATAGTAAACACTACGAAACAAAGGATACACCTACCCGCTCTGTACATTAGTGTGCACTGCTGCAACAATTCCTTCCAGCACCTTCAAGGGGTCTGCATAATCTTTCAACGCGTCCTTGTCACCACTGAAAACAAACACACACACACACATACACACACAGCTTGAGTTTTGATTCAATGTCTTGAGGCTTTTAAGTGGCTTTACGGCTGCAAACATTGTGCGCGTGTGTGTGTGTGTGTGTGTACACTGAAGGATGGGATTTTCACACTGAGCAATCTTAATGCTCTTCTGCTGATGTTCTAGCTGCAGGGCTCCTCCCTTCTCTTCTGGCCTTGTCTGTCTCCCTCCATTAAAGGTGTTTGTGTTATGCTTTCATGCATGAGGTTGCACCGCCTAATTATGTTTCTATTAATAATTGCTTTGTATTTTTACGCCAACATTCTCTTATTTCATTTTTTACCGCTGCAGTAAACACTTTGTCAGTCTGGTGTTAAATAATCTGTGGCCTCCAGAGGCTGTTCTTCAGAGGCATCTTCTTCTCCAAGATGTCAACAAAAGCTCTGTTTTGCAGTTTTCTTCAGTGCTGTTGCTGTAGGATAGACTTCACCTTCTCTCTTTGGTTAGGTCAATATAACATGAGCGATGCTTCGCTGGGAATGACAATTTTCCGTTGTGCTGCTTCCAAAACATTCATGTTTTAACATCTTTTGTATAATATATAATATTATTTACTTCAGCTGGAATCCCACAACTGCGTCAAATCACAGTCAGTGAATGTGTTGTAGAAAACAATAAGTGATTTATTTTCTTCAGACTTTAATTAGCGGAGCGCTAGTTGGGACACATTTTCCTGCTTTGCCCTTGCTGTAATCTGCACAGCAGCCCATTTTTGTGCTACAGCATCATTAAAATGTTCATGTAGTGTTAAATTCAAAGAATTGCTCTGACATTCCTCTGGTACTCTGGTTATAAGAAGTTTAGAGGGCTTGTTTTTAATTCCAACATGAATTCTCTTTCAATCATCTGAAATATTACATTCTGATTGCAATACTATTATAATAATCATACAAAGATGTCAATGACTTTTCTATGATATTAACACTTAAAATATTCCATGTACAGAAGTCCAATATCATTCAAAAGTTAGGGGTCAGTACGATTTGTTTGTTAAGGAATTCAATTAAAAAAAGGATTTTAAAAAAATCTACACTGCCATTCAAAAGTTTGGGATCAGTAAGATCTTGAATGTTTTTTAAAGAAGTCTCTTACTGATATGCTTATCGAAGTTCCATTTATTTGATCAAAAATACAAGAAAAAAAAAAGTAATATTATGAGATATTTAATATACTTTAAAATATAATTTCTTTCTGTGATGCAAAGCTGAATTTTCAGCCTCATTACTCCAGTCTTCAGTGTCACATGATCCTTCAGAAGTCATTCTAATAAGCTAATTTATTATCAATGTTAGAAACAGTTGTGTTGCTTAATATTTTTGGGAACTGTGATACTTTTTTCAGGATTCTCTAGTGAATAAAAACTTTAAAAGAACAGCATTTATTCAAAATAGAAATCTTTTCTAACAATATAAGTCTTTATTATCACTTTTTATCAATTTAACACATCCTTGCTGAATAAAAGTATTCATTTCTTTCAAAGAAAGAAAGAAAGAAAGAAAGAAAGAAAGAAAGAAAGAAAAAAAAACATTTACTGACCCCAAACTTCGAATGTTACAAAAGATTTCTATTTTAAATGAATGCTGTTATTTCAATGTTTTATTCATCAAAGAATCCTGAAAAAATATTGCAGGTTCTAAAAGATATAAAGCAGCATGACTGTTTCTAACATTGATAATAAATCAGCATATCAGAATGATTTCTGAAGGATCATGTGACACTGAAGAATGGAGTAATGATGCTGAAAATTCAGCTTTGCATCACAGGAATAAATTCTATTTTAAAATATATTAAAAAATAGAAAATCACTATTTTGAATTGCAATAATATTTCGCAGTATTACTGTTTTTTTTCCTGTATTTTTAATCAAATAAACACAGCCTTGATGAGCAGAAAAGACTTCTTTAAAAAGCATTGAAAAACGTTTGAACAGCAGTGTATTTCAAATTAATGCTAATCTTTTTAACTTCATATTCATCAAATAGCCCAGAAAAAAATATCCCCTTTTCCAAAAAATATTCATCAGTTTTCAACAAAAGAATACTTAAAGTTTTTAGAGCATCAGCAAATTAGTATTATTTCTAAAGGACCATGTGACTGCTGAAAATCAAACATATTAAAACAGAAAACAGTTATTTTAAACTGTAATACTATTTTACAATATTACCACTATATTTTTTAACTTAAGAGACCAAACCTAAACTTTTGAACGGTAGTTTATACAAACCACATCACTCTAAAACTATCTAAATGTTAATAAAGCAGATATTAACTGCAATCCATTTTTTAAGTATTTCAGCACCCCTTAGTATGCAAGAGTTTTATCATCAATATTATGATGCAGACTGCAAAAAACGTAAAACCTTGCTTTAAAATTCACTAAACGCAAGCACACACACACACACACACACATATATACACCGGTGTCCTTGGAGGAACACTGTGTTTCCAAAGGATTATTTATACATGAAACGTAACCATAATCTTTTACTCCCCAGATATAAACATCAATCATGAGCAGCTTTGTAGACCACAGATTCCACCTCCTTTTAAAAAAAGATTTCTGACTTCTTAAAAAAAAAAAAGAAAAAGAAAAAAACAGACAGCAAGAAAGCTGAGTAAAGCCAAGAATACAGTTTGATGAAATAAACTTCACAAAATAGTTTGACAATTCCCAGTGCCAAATCATTTCATTGTTAATGATTCATTTGCCCACCTCTGCAAACCAGTAATTAGCAGCAGAAGACAGGAACACGCTTCAGTTTTAAGCAATTACCTAGAATATGAATCACTCCAGCAGAGGAAAAAAAAAAAAAAAGAGGGAGGCTACGTTTGAATAAAAGCAAACTGTAATCAATCTTAATTTCTCTGACCATCGTTTTCTCTGATTCAGGAGACCTTCACTAATCCTGCTTGATTACGGATTGAGCTGAAACGTCTGATCAACACAGACTCATGAAGCAGGATGACTAATCAGGAGGTGCAGAAAGACGGTTCTCGCTCTTTGACGGTCTTGGAGATTTAAAAAAAAAAAACCTTTCAGAAGTATTTGGCTAAAAAAGGCCTATTCACAGCACACGCAAAATAAAAAAAAACAACAAATAAGTGATGAAAAGCAGGGATGTATCAATACTAAAATTCTGTTTGATTCTGAAAAGTCCTATGCCATCTGCTTCAAAGTAACTCTCTCGTTAACGCGCATCCGACAGTTAGTGAAAGCTAGAGATTACGGTTTATTAAGTTTTAAATATGGATATTTTTCTTCAGAAGGCCTGTATTAACCCCTGGAGCCGTGTGGAGCACTTTTTATGATGGAGGGATGAACTTTATTGGACTTCAAAATCTCAACACCCATTCACTGCCATTATAAACCTGAAAACAGTGCTAAAATATTAAATCAAAGATTTGAAATCTTATATATGGTATATATATATATATATATATATATATATATTATATATATATATATATATATATATATATATATATATATAGATTTCTATGTAAGTACCGGTAATTCTGATTGGGCTGAGGCTGGTATTTTAGCGAGTTTGAGGTAAAAGTATTTGATGGACGTATAATATGTGTCAAGAGCATTCACTCAGTATCATTATCTCATTTCTGACCGAGATTGCTTTTAGCTGGTTTTGCATCTGAACTCTTCATATATATATATATATATATATATATATATATATATATATATATATATATATATATAAAAATACAGTGCTGCTTGAAAGTTTGTGAACCCTTCAGAATTTTCTAAATTTCTGCATAAATATAACACAAACCATAAACAGATTTTCACACAAGTCCTTAAATATGACACAGAGAATCCAATCAAACAAACAAGACAAAAATGTATACTTTGTCATTTAGTTATTGAGAAAAATGATCCAGTGTTAAATATTTGCAAGGTACAAAAGTATGTAAATCTTTGCTTTCAGTATCCGATGTGACCCCTTTTTGTAGTAATAATTGCAGGTAACGTTTTTTGTAACTGCTGATCAGTCGTGCACAACAGCTTGTAGGAATTTTAGCCCATTCTTTAGTACAGAAACACTTGAACCATGTGATGTTGGTGGGTTTCCTCCTAAGAACTACTCGGTTCAGGTCCTTCCACAACATTTTTATTGGATTAAGATCTGGACCGTTCCAAAACATTACCTTTGTTCTTGTTTAATCATTTTTTTGATAGAATGACTTGTGCGCTTGTGGTCATTGTCTTGCTGCATGACCCACTTTCTTTTTAGATTTTAGTTCATGGACAGATGTTATAAAATTTTCCTTTTGAATTTGCTGGTATAATTCAGAATTTATTGTTCCATCAATGATGGCAAGTTGTCCTGGCCCAGATGCAGCAAAATAGGCCCAAACCAGGATACTACCACAACCATGTTTCACAGATGGGATAAGGTTCTTCTTATGCTGGAATGGAGTGTTTTTCTTTCTCCAAACATAACACTTCTCATTTAAATCAAAAATTATATTTTGGTCTCATCCGTCCACAAAAACTTTTCTCCTATAGCCTTCTGACTTCCACATGATCTTTATTAAACTGCAGACAGGCAGCAGTGTTTTTTGGAGAGATGTGGCTTTCTCCTTGCAACTCTGCCATGCACACCATGGACTCATGAACTTCAACATTAACCAATGTAAGAAAGGCCTTTAGTTGCTCAGAAGTTATCCTGGGTTTTTTTGCAACCTCAGAAACTATTATACATCTTGCTTTGGAGTGATCTTTGTTGGTCGACCACTTCTGGGGAGGCTAACTGTGGTCTTGAATTTCCTCCATTTGTACACAATCTGTGTACAATCTGAGATGGTTTTGTAACCTTTTCCAGCCTGAGCAGCAACAACTCTTTTTCTAAGGTCCTCAGAGATCTCCTTTGTTTGTGCCATGATTCACTTTCACAAACATGATTAGATTTTAATAGATCCCTGTTCTTTAAATAAAACAGGGCATAAACTGACACCAAATTATCATCCTATTGACTGAAAACACTTCTGAACAGATATACTCTAATTTCACCTTCAAATTAGCTGCTAATCCTAGAGATTCACATACTTTTGCAACTCACAAATATTTAACGCTGGATCATTTTTCATAATAAATTAGTGACAAAGTACATATTTTCATAATTTGTTTGATTGAGTTCTCTTTGTCAATTTGAAAATCTGATGAACTTTTTGGTCATATTTATACAGAAATATCGAAAATTCTAAAGGGTTCGCAAACTCTTAAGCAGCACTGTATATCTCCTTTTTTTCCCCCCATTTCATAATGCAACTTTGTTTCACATTGTTAAAAATGCTAAAATGTGATTGAATGGGCCTTGTTTGAAACGTCGGTAAAAAGGCAATTGGCATGTAATTGTACATCAATTTGATTGTACTTAGTTAGGCTAATTAACTATTTTCACACATCAAAATAGTTCATCCAAAATAATATTAAAATTTCATACCATACTGCCTTAAAAACCTCAAAATAAAAAATACATTTTGGGCACCACAACATTATAAAGTACAATAAATAAATAAATATCAATATTAATCAAAATTTTGAAATATTTTTACCATTTAAAATAACCGTTTTCTATTTGAATGTAATTTTCCCTGTGATTTCAAGCATTTGTTTGTTTTAGCATCATTATTCCAGTCACATGATCCTTCAGAAATCATCCTAATATTCTGATTTTATGCTCAAAAAACATTTATTAAAACATTTTAAAATGTTTTATTAATAACATTTAGAATTTTTCCAGGTTTCTTTGATAAACAGAAAGTTCAGAAGAACAGCATTTATCTGAAATAGAAATTTTTTTGTAACATTATACAGTCAGGTCCGTATATATTTGGACATTGACACAATTCTCATAATTTCAGCTCTGTATGGCACTAGAATAGATTTAAAATGAAACAAATCAAGATAAAATTGAAGTGCAGACTTGAAGCTATGGAATTACAAGCATTTTTATACAGACCCCCCATTTTCAGGGGCTCAAAAGCAATTGGACAAATAAATATAATCATAATTATATTATATTTAATAATATTTTGTTGAGAATCTTTTGCAGTCTGAAACTCAGGGACATCACCAGAGAACAGGTTTCCTCCTTTGTGATGCTTTGCCAGGCCTTTACTGCAGCTGACCTCAGTTGTTGTTTTTGGTGGTGGGGCTTTCTGCCTTTAGTTTTGTCTTCAGCAAGTGAAATGCATGCTCAATCAAGTGGAAATCAGAAGATTGACATGGCCATTGCAGAATATTCCACTTTTTACCTTAAAAAAAACCTCTTTTGCTGCATGTTTTGGGTCACTGCCCATTTGTACTACGAAGCGCCACCCAATCAGCTTTGCTCAATTTGACTGAATCTGGGCAGACAGTATATCTCTACACAGTGAGCAGCTTCTGTCTTCTGTCATGTCATCAATAAACACCAGTAACCCTGTGCCACTGGAAGCCATGCATGCTCATACCATTACACTGCTCCACCTTGTATCACAGATGATGTTGTATGCTTTGGATCATGAGCTGTTCCGAGCCTTCTCCATACTTTTTTATTCCCGTCATTCTGGTACAGGTTGATCTTAATTTCAGCCGTCCAAAGAATATTTTTTTCAAAGTCTTCTCTTGATTGTAGACTTCGACAGTGACATGTCAACCTCCTGGAGAGTGTTCTTCACTTGGCTGGATGCTGTGAAACGGTTTTTACCATGGGATCATCCAATCATCCCCTACTGTTGTCCTCTGTGAACGTCCAGGGCTTTTAATGTTGCTGAGCTTACCAGTGTGTTCCTTTTTTCTCAGTTGGCCACTCCTAATGTTCCTGCTATCTCTATGATGGATTTCTTTTGTTTTTGAAGCCTAACAATTGCCTGTTTCACTTGCATGGAGAGCTCCTTTGACTGCATAATGTGGGTTCAGAGCAACAGCTTCCATATTCAAATGGCACACTTAAATTACCTGCTTAATTGATGTAGAAAAAGATGAAGGAATAGCCCACAACTGTCCATGAAACAGCTTTTGAGTCAACTGTTTAATTACTTATGGTTCTTTAAAGGAAGTACATATTAAAGAGCTGTAATTCCTTAACCTTTTCTCCAATTTCGATGAGATCATTCTTATATTAAAGCTCAGAGTGGGCACTTTCCATTTTCATTATATAACTGTAACATTAATATGTTTTGGTTCGATTTAATTTTATTTTGCTTTGATGACATGAATAAATTACATTTTAAAATATATTCAAATAGAAAATAGTTATTTTAAATAGTAAAGATTTCAATATATGTGACTGGAGTAATGATGCTAAAAATTCAGCTCAAATTTCTAAATTTTACTGTTTTTGCTGTGCTTTGGATCAAATAAATGCAGGCTTGGTGAGCAGAAAAGACTTCTTTAAGAACATTAAAAATGTTACTGTTCAAAAACTTCACTGGTAGTGTACTTGTAAAAATGCTGAAAATTAGAATGCACAATTAAATATTCAACACTGGTTGACTGGTTATATAAACACATTTATATATACACATACATTTTGCTTATCCACCATTATGTTACTGACTAATATTTTTTTTTTTTCTTTCCACAAGAGGATCTAAACGGAAATCCTCTGAGAAATATTTGGCTGCATAGCTGCAAGATTCAATACTTGAAAGTTGCTGATTGAGACATAATGTACCACCAAGTCAAATTATCAATCATAGAACCAGTCTGTCCAGACCTCTGGGCTCTTAAATGTTGGCAGTTTGGTCTGAAACCTTAAAAAAACTGTTAAAATACCTGCCTTAAAGAGTTTTACAAGTTGTGGTGGAACATCAGAGATTGGTTCAAAAAAATCTAAGCTAGCACTACCTGCTCTCTCTAAATCGCTAGTATTACTAAGGACACAGTGTTATTAAGACCCAGCCAGCAGGGAAGGTGGTGACCTCCTAAAAGCAGGAGATGAAAGCTAAGAAAAAGAGAGAAAGTGAGCTGTAAAGGAGAGAGATGAGAGGCCAGGGCAGAGGCCAATGCTGTGTTTAACTCAATCAAGCAAAAACACATCCAGCTTGACACAGGTTAATAGAGGTATACGCCATAAAGACAGTGACAGAGAGAGGGAAAGAAAGTCAGAGAAAGCATTACTAGCAAGCGTATAAAACAGACAGAGAGAAAATGAGGGTGGTATTAAGAAAATGACATTCTGGCGAACTGCAGCACATCGTACCTGAGAGCAGTTATGATTCGCTCCATTGCATCCTGGACTATGCTCTTCGGCGACAGGTTGCTTGTTCCCACGGAGACTGCGAGCAGCTGCTCGATTCTTTCGAGGGGCTGTCCGTCCATGGCCATTGTGATGGCCAGATGGCGCACCTTGGATTGCTCAGATCTGGACAGGTCATAGATGCGACTGTATTTCTGCAAGAGCTCCTAAAAAAAGATATAAACATCAAATCATGCTCAGAAAACATTATTCTCTCTTGAGACACATACAGTAGCAGTATACACACTGTAAAAAGTTTTCACCAGTTTCCACTTAGAAACATAAGTATAGCAGGTGCCTTAAAATTTTAAGTTAAAGGAGAAGTCCACTTCCAGAACAACAATTCACAAATAATTTACTCACCCCCTTGTCATCCAGGATGTTCATGTCTTTCTGTCTTCAGACGTGAAGAAATTATGTTTTTTGAGGAAAGCATTTCAGGATTTTTCTCCATATAATGGAGAAGTGGCCATAAAATTTCTTTACGACTGAAGACAGAAAGACATGAACATCTTGGATGACAAGGGGGTGAGTACATTATTTGTAAATTGTTGTTCTGGAAGTGGAGTTCTCCTTTAAATCAACTTATAAGTACAAGTCATTTAAACTCATTTTATTGTAATGAGTTAAAATAACTTGTAGTTTTAAGTTGATTTAACTTAAAATGTTAAGGCAGCTGCTAAACTAATGTTTTTAAGTTGAAACTGGTGAAAACTTTTTACAGTGCAGGGTTCATACAGATACTGTAAAATAAAATTCCAGGACTTTCAAGGACTTTTCAAGCACTACTTTTTTGACTTTCAAGACTTCCATCAGAGATCTCATTTATGGTTTAATATTTTCTACTGTTAAAGAAAAAAAAAAAAAAAAAAAAAAAAAAATCACAAAACCACTCCAAAGTCCTGATCTGAATCAAATGATTCACGATCCGTGCTCCTAGGTTTCGATCTAAAGCAAAAGATTCGCAAACCCGCTCTAAAGTTACAATCTAAATCAAATGATTTGCAATCCACGGTCTGAAGTCCCGATCTGAATAATGATTTGCTAACCATCATTTCAGATCAGGACTCGGAGTGTGGATCGTGAATCATTCAACTCGCGGAATGATTCAAGAATCCGCTCTGAAGTCCTGATCTAAATCAAATGATTCGCGATACACAACTTGAGGTTGCGATCTAAAGCAGCTGATTTGCTATTCGCAAAGTTCCAATCTGAGTCAAATGATTCGCGAACCACCTCCGAAGTTCTGATCAAAATCAAATGATTCGCAATACCCGACTTGAGGTTGCAATCTAAATCAATTGATTTGCAATATGCAAAGTTCTGATCTGAGTCAAATGATTCGCGAACCAGCTCTGAAGTCCTGATCTAAATCTAATAATTTGCGAACCAGTTTAGAAGTTTCGATCTAACTTCCCGATTCCCGATATGCGACTTGAGGTTGCGATCTAAATCAACTAATTCACAATACGCAAAGTTCCGATCTGAGTCAAATGATTCGCAAACCAGCTCCGAAGTCCCAATCAAAATCAAATGATTCACGATACGTGACTTGAGGTTGCAATCTAAATCAATTGATTCGCAATACGCAAAGTTCCGATCTGAGTCAAATGATTCACGAACCAGCTCCGAAGTCATGATCTAAATCAAATGATTCGCGATACGCAACTTGAGGTGGCGATCTAAATCAAATGATTCGCAATATGCGACTTGAGGTTGCCATCTAAATGAATTGATTCGCAATGCACAAAGTTCCGATCTAAGTCAAATGATTCGCGAACCCGCTCCGAAGTCCTAATCTAAATCAAATGATTTGCAATACGCAATTTGAAGGCCCGATCTGAATCAAATGATTTGTGATACGCGATTGATTGGATCACCTTGAAACAGTGAATCATATTGCGACGCAATGGTTTTTAAAATCATTACAAGCCATGTCAAAATTGGAAAATGATTGTTCTGGTTTTTTCTAGTGAATCAGTTGAAATGAAAAGAAGTCACGAGTTTGAATCAATCAGAGTGGTTCCAGCTTAAATGACTCACTCAACTGATTTGGTTCATCTGTTCCTCATTTTGCGTCTTCAGCCACGTTCACACAACACTGTCAGTACTACTACTGGTTTAGCTCGATAGTTCTATGACATAAACTGAAATAGGCAAAAAATAAATAAATAAATAAAATTATGATGTTTTTTTAATTGCGTAATTTTGCTTGAAAAGTAAACACTTATGTCATGGATACACTGTCTTTCAATAATTCAAGCACTTTAAGTACCTCTTCAGAAATATTGCTTTTTTTAAAAAAGGTTTTCTAGGCCTTACATTACAAAAAGTCAAATTCAACTACTTCAAGCACTTTAAGCACCTTGTACGAACCCTGACTATACCAGAATACAAGGAACAGAACAATTTATTTGGTTGCTAAAAATCGTGAGGCACAAGCTTGTCTCTCTCTCACACACAGACACACACTTACAAATGTGGTTTACGGGGACTGCCCATAGGCATAATTGTTTTTCTACTGTATGCCCTTCCCCAACCCTACACCTAAACCTACCACTCACAGGAAACTACTGCCTACTGAATGTCAGAAAGCTCTGACATTTCATCAAAAATATCTTCATTTGTGTTCCGAAGATGAACGGTCTTATGGGTTTGGAATGACATGAGGGTGAGTAATTAATGAAAGTATTTTCATTTTTGGGTGAAGTTAGTTGCTACTTTAAGTTAGTGACTCTCCTACACTGGTAGGTTGCAGGCAGCAAGGCAGCTCGAACTGAGATTTACACTGCAGTTTCCACCCTCGTGCACATTCCTATGGGAGCACGTTGTGTGACACGGTGAAGCTGTGCCGGTAATGAGATGCGGCAGTATCTGCTCGATAAGTGCGCACTGTAAAAATGAATCCATATATTTCCATATACAAATGGCTCAATGTGTGCATTTAAGAAACCACAGGCTGACATGGACTGCCTGCTGCTATCCTGGAGACAGGACACCAGCTACAAACCTGCCAATCTATCACAGCCACTGTCACACAGGTCACGAAAGTGAGAAATTGTGAAGGACGAGGAAAGTAGCAAGACAGAGAGAATAAAAGAGAGAAGAAAGGCAAGTAACATGGGCACTTACTGTACATAATATTTAAGGACCTGCTTACAGTTAGTATCCGTCTTAAATGATCAAATCACAAGAGGACAGTAAAATTTAGTACATTTTGTATGTGTGTTGAGAAATTACCTCTTGGCTCGTCTTGAGTGACAGAGGGAAGGAGTGGCTCAGAGTCTCTAGATGGGCAAGAGACTGCTGTATGTGAGTGAGGGCGGAGTCAAAGCTGGAGGCGGAGTTTTCACTTCTGTCATCATTACCCTTTTTCTTACTCTTCTCACTAATGCCTTTTAAAGCCTTCTGCGCACGCTTGGTGATCTCCAGCCTGGTCGCTACAGACAGCTAAAAACAGACAGAAAAAACACATGAAAGAAAAAGAAGAAAAAAAATAAATAAATAAAATTATATATACAGTGTATATATATATGTATACCATTCTGGGCCTTGAACGTGTCAACAAATTATCCCTTTTATATACACCCATTACAAAGTAATATACTACTATAGTGACTTTTTAAAGAAGTCACTTATGCTCAGTAAGCCTGCATTTATCTGATAAAAAAAAACACTAAAATTAACTGTTTCAATTTAAAATATTGTTTTTCTATTTGAATACATTTTCTGTTTCAATACATAAAAATAATCCTTTAGAAATTATTCTAATATGCTGAATTAGTGCTCAAAAATGTTTCTTATTATTATCAACACTGAAAACAGCTGTGCTGCTTTTGCAGAAACTGCAATACTAGGGCACTATGAAATCTTTATTTTATAGTTATAACTTTACCTTAAGTTTTATTTTTTCCCAAGTTCAGTTTAATTTTTTTTTTTTTTTTTCAAATTCTGTGTTTTCCATTTTAACTTTTCTGGATTACGTTTTTTTTTTCTGTTTAAATGGTTAAATTACAAATTATTAAACAAGTAGTATATCTAATTAACTGAAATCAGGAAGCGTAAACAGTTCCACAATTTTTTAACCAAATTCTGTTTTCCTTTAATTTTCTGGATTCCATTTTAATAGTTTCATTAAATTTTAATAATAAAAAGCATCTGTAATTTATTGATTTTATTAAAAATATATATCATTTACTGTTATTTCAGTATTTTCAGAAATACTGTTTTTATTTTTTTCTGGTAAATATTCCTTAAAAATAATGGTTTAATAATAAGGTTTATTAGTAGTGGTCCTATCATTACATTAAGTTTTTTTTTTTTCTGTCACCTTTTCAAGTTAAACTAAACTTCTGTTTTGATGGGTTGCTGTGAAGATCTTTAAGTTTCTGTTTGTATATAAAACAAGTTTTTTTTTTTAAAGAAATGGTAAAAAGTTCATTAAGTGATTTTAAGAGGAGTTTTAGAGATTGTTTAGATTTTCTATTTCATTATAAATGTCTATAAACAAACAAACAAAAAAAGAAACAATGCCACTTTATTATATTGACATTGAATTATATCTAAAATAAAGTATTTAATTACTATGCGTGTGTTCAGCACTTTTAACAATAAATTGATTAGTGAGGTGACCCCATATAAAAATGCTCAAGCTTTTTTGCTTATAACAATAATATTCAGTCAGCAATGGGCTGTTATTCTGCTGCATATCTACTATCACAATCCCCAACAGTAATGATGTCGCATAATTCGGTCTCATCCCATTTCTCATCCAGATTCATCTCGGTGAAAACACTTCACATGCCTGGATTCATCTCACACTGTTTACCTCCAACACTCCCCTCCCACGCTCTCCCGCTGTCATTTACGCACACGCGCACGTACGTTAACTGTATTTACTCATGGTTCACACACACGATCTACAGCAGAAGCATGGCAGATGTCATTGGTTGTTTTTCCCTGTGGTATTCTTGAGCACCGAATCAATGCCGCTCTCACCTTAATGGTGGGAGTGGGTGTGTGTTTATGGCAATGAGCATTTGTAACTTGCTTTCTGCAAACTCTAATCATTATAACATTACATCAACATAACAATCATTACAATAACATCATCGGAGCACTCCAGGGGCCACCGAGCATTAGCGATTAGCCTTTTGATTACAGAGGCTCATTTAGGATGTTTGCCACAGGGCCATGCGTATGTGTCTTTTTTTGTATGCACGTGGATGTTTAACTTGCAGGCAGAATAAATAGAAAATGAAACCATCTGTGAGAGACAGGAAGACATGAGAGGTGCCTAAAATATCAAACAGCACTTAATAGGCATGAACATGTCCAGAGAAGCCTGTGAACATACCATACACATGTGCATGTGTTGATGTTAATGATTCATGTTAACTGGACAACAGACTATAAAGGGAAATATATCACAGACTATTTTATTGATGTCCTTACTACCTTTCTGGTCCTTAAAAGTGGTAATTACATTGCTGTCTATGCAGGGTCAGAAAGCTCTCAGATTTCATCAAAAATATCTAAATTTGTGTTCTGAAGATGAACAAAGGTCTAACGGGTTTGGAACGACATGAGGGTGAGTAATTAATGAAAGAATTTCCATTTTTGTGTAAACTATCCCTTTAAACATTGTCAATCTGGGCACTGTGCTTCACTAAGAGTCTGGATAATATGGGTCATTGTACGTTAGGGGTACAATTAGAATTTGACAATGTGAAGAAAAACGTTTTCCTGTTTCCCAAAACCCCTAAAATATAAATAAAGGTGATCGGTAGAAATGTGTGCATAAAATTCCATCTATATTTGCTACTGTCCACCATGTTACTTTTACTGGGTAACACAGTTGACAGGTAACTTAGTTGACATTTTTAGCATTTTGGGCCTGCACTCAACATGGAAGCCTAGAACTACTGAGCATATGGTATGTTTAGAAATATATTTTTATATATAAATTGTCTTGTTAAAATTTGCAGCAATAATACTTGTATTAATGTAACACTGTTGACAGTAAATTAATCCACACTACACACAGATTTGCTAGTTTAACCAATATTAGGGGAAAGAGAGAGAACATAACCTATTGTTTCGTCCATGTGCTTCTAGAGGAAATAGTTGGGCACAAATAAAACAAGTTATATCACTTAATAAACACTTATTATTTTTGAAGCACACACCCAAATGTCTTGATAACCGAATCTAACTGAAGGCAAAACTATGAAATTAATTTATATTTGAGGAAATTTTCATGCATAAATGCAGAGTAGAATGAGCAACTTTACAAAATTCGACAGCTGAATACCAGGGCTGTATGTGATATGAACATAATTTCTGAACAAAAGATATGGCTTTTTCAACATATAGTAGTGTGATTGGGAAAAATATAATTGTGTACTAAAAAATTAAGCATCAGGGCTTTATATTGATGAAAATATATTAAAAATATACTTCACGGACATGAGATATACCCACAATTATGGAATGGCCCATATATTAATTATCACTTTAAAATGGCATTTTTAAATGGACAAAGTGGCCAACTGCTTTTTTTTAGTTACAAATACATTTATTGATTTGTTTATTAATTAGTCCATTTAAATGGACTAAATTCATATGTAACCCGTTAAATGTAACAGAAAAACAATAAATAAATAGACATGTATAACTACTTATTTGATTCATGTTTAAAACATTTGTTAAATATTACAATAAAATAACATATTAACAAAATGATTTTAATTGCACTCTTCTTTGCTGTTTTAAATACATTTTTTATTTGCCAATTTAAAAAGTGATTTATTTACAGATTTATTTTAACATAAAATAATCGATAATCCTTTTTTTTTTTTTTATTTAATAAGTGACCCTCCTAGTCCTCTATTAAGCTGTCAAATGAACAGGAAGTAAACTGAAATAAGTCAATCAGTTTGACTGACAGTATTTGAAATAAAAACACAGCTTTTTTTCTACATACAGACATATTTATAACCTTGTCTTGTACTCTTTGGCATTTGTCTTTTTTTTAAAGTTTGAGAGAATTTTGTAAGTAGAATTTTGCAGCCCCCCCAAAAAAACATCAAAACCCACTCATTTTCTGCATTAGACCCACCTTATTGGCTGCTTCAGGGGAAAAGGTAATGGCATCCAAAAAGTTAACAGAATCCACGGGCAGAAGTCGGTCAAAGTATTTGGCACAGGTGTCATAGGCGTGCAAGAAGTCGTGATCACTCTGGGGGGCTTTTTTCAGCACATGCTGATCCCCTTCCCAGAACAGTTTATGAAGCCAGGTGGCATGTACAGCGCTAGAGGTAAGCGGTTCACCTCCCTTCTGGGGGATTCGAGGGGCCAGTTTGGAGATTGACAGGACGTTCTGGCTGGTCAGTACCGGCTCCAGAGCTTTCAGCGGATCGGAATCCTCATCAGTCAACTTCTTATAGTCCAAACCTAAGCAACAAGACAATTTCAGCTTCAGCATTATATAAAATACAGACTGGGGCTAGTTGTCACACTGCAGAGAATATTTCTCAGGGAGGGTTTTTTTTACTGAATATGATGACCTTTTGAGACCATGTTGTCACACTATAGTGGCAAGTCGTCACTATGTGAAACTGAGAACACTCTCTCCATCTCTACTAATCCAAAATATGAGACATTTATTACAGTTTCAAGCTTTTATGTGGTTTCTATTTGTGTCAATCAATGTGAATAGGTGTAGACTTGGCATGCCTCCAGGATATATAGAGTCAGACAGAAAACATTACATTGACACACAAGGCCTCATCAGGACATTAAATATTGAAACACCTGCCTCTGAGAATGGGCCCATCTCACGACAGGGGCCAGAAGGGCATTCAACACACACCTACACTCTAGCAGAAAGATGTGGGGAAAAAAAAAAAAGGTGCTATCTCTCTCCCTTGGGTTGTGGCAGATGCTACAATCTTTACAGGACTGAGTCTGGGAGCACGTATGCGACAGAGTGTGTTTTCGGTGCCTACTAAGTGTGAGTGTTTAAAAGGAAAGATATCGGTTGAGACGGGGGAGAGTGTGGTGTGAAAACTCTCAGACAAACTCCCTCCTGTCCTCTGAAAACACTCACTGTAAGACTATCAGGTTTACAAATGTCATGTGAATGAAAAGACGTCATTAGTTCTAGCTCTTTTCAGAACTGCAGTGCTTTAAGCAATTTTTTAAAGATATTTAATATTTTATTTTTAATGGATACATGCACCGGTTGCGAATCTGGACAAAAACATTCACACAAGTACACAACTCTCATGTAGTTACGAGTACCATTATTACATGCAGTGCCACAATCCTGGAGAGAGAGAGAGAGAGAGAGAGGTAGCTAATGAACTCATTGAAACCTCACTACATGTCTTACGTGCTTCACAATAATCTTTCTTTTCTTATCAGAAAAGAACAAAAATGTATTGTATGCGGGCTAATTAACATTCCTCTATTACTTCCATTGGCACCCTCGCAGCTCAGCGACCCATTTCCTGTTGTCTCAGCTGGAGAGAGATGTGTCATTACACGGGAAATTTCTGGTTATGGTGTTGATTGACATGCTTGCGAGCAGGAGCTGATTTACCGCTTCATTTGCGCTACCAGGTCGGCTAGGTATCGATTGAATCCTCTTTTCTTTACAACGATTTTACAGTCATTTCATTGCCTGCTGCAACCAATATTTTTGCAACACAGGCTTTGTTCACAGTGCAAAAAAAATTCTGATAATTTACTCACCCCCATGTCATTCTTTTTTCAGTTAAAAAGAATTTAGCATTTTTAAAGGAAAACATACCAGGATTTTTCTCCACATAGTGGACTTCAATAGAGATTAAAGGGTTGAAGGACCAAATTTCAGTTTCAATGCAGCTTCGAAGGACTCTACACGATCTCAGCCAAGGAATAAGGGTCTTATCTAGTGAAATGATGAGTCATTTTCTAAAAAAATTTAAAAATGTGTCTACTTTTAAACCACAAATGCTCGTCTTGCAGTAGATGGACTTCACGCATTAGGTAATCACATTGAAAAGTAATAGTCGACTAACCGCTAGTCGACGAGAAGAAGCTTGGTCGACCAAAATTTTATTAGTCGCTTATTTGCAGAAATAAAAATCCACAGGAAGTGGCGAAGTCAGGCAATCGGTGACGGACCGACGTGTAACGGCTGGTCTATGTGGTAATATAGTATATCAGACAGGACATCCAAATGCTCAGCTATCATTCATCGACCTCAAGTATGGCTTTTCATCTGAAAGATGCAAGTAGTAGCAACTTTACATGGTAACCAAATCTAATGTTAACCTAGAAAAATGTGCGTTATTGAAGTGTCTGTGCGACTCTACGTTTATTTGTGTGCACTCACAATAACAATGAAACGTTGCGCTTTTGTAAAATAATGAAAGCAAACAGGATGCGCTTTCTGCCGTCTTGGTCTCTGTGAACCTGAGCGCAAAACTTTGAAACTCCATGCATACTTGACTTACAGACATAAAAAAAATATATCTACAGAGAGCGAAATGACTACTTTCAAATGAACCAACTCAAATGGAAAACAAATATTCTTTGATTATGTAATCCGTATGAAACATATAGGCGCATCCACTACTGTTGCCGACTTCATCTCTTAAGCCGAAAAGAAAGAAAGTGCTAGTTTATTAACAAAATATTACAACGTTAATGCAGTCTCCTTGCTGTTTTTCCCTGACACATTCATAATTATTATATCTGCCAGTGCGCTGTGGCAAGCTTTATGCATGCGCTTGAATGCTTATTAAGCTATGTAGACAATTAAAGACTCATCAGTATGATTTATATGGTTTATTAATAAACGTGCGACTAATAGTCGACTAATGCCTAAATTGAAAGACTACTAGCAAACAACTTTTAGGCGAGGACAGCCCTATTGGAAAGGTTACGCATGACGTAGGTGGAAATACCAACCCAGTGTTTACAAACCGAACACGCAAAGAAAGTAAAACGCGTTTTCCAAAAAAAGGTAAAACAACAGACAAACAGACGAAGAACTGACCACGCCTGACCTTTCCAATGTGATTATGAAATGCATGAAGTTGTAGACGCATATCGCAGAGATAGTGCAAGATGAGCATCTGTGGTTAAAAAGCATATCAATTTTTGCTTTTTTTAGAAAATGACAGATTGTTTTACTAGATAAGACCCTTATTCCTTGGCTGGGATTGTATGAAGCTGCATTAAAACTGCAATTCGGACCTTCAACCTGTTGGTCCCCATTGAAGTCCAGTGTATGCAGAAAAATCCTGGAATGTTTTCCTCAACTGAAGAAAGACAGGCATGAACATCTTAGATGACATGAGGGAAATGATGAAATCTGGTTTGTTTGTTTGGACTTTTCCTGTCACTCACCAATGGCGACGGCTTTGAGCTTCTTGAGGAGTTTGAGGTGCGTGTCGGGCTTCATAGCAGATTGGGGAAAGTAGTTTGCGCAGCTGCAGTTCTCCAGAAGAGTGAAGTAGAAGAGGAGTCGGAGCTGGTCGGTTCCGGCTATGCTGGGGTACACATATTTAGTCATGTGTGTGTAGAATGACTCCGGGTTTGTCTTGAGAGTCTCAAACAGGCCCAGAACCGCTGTCCTGTCCTCGATGTCTTTGGTGGAAAGACTGGAAGGTGAGAGAAACGAGACAATCAGTCGTCGTAACCAAGGAGCAGTGATCACTCAACCTTTGCAAATTGCTTGTAGAGAATCAATTAAGGCAATGCACAGGCATTTTTCCCCCCAATCGTCCCCCGAATCAGAAGAGGTACATTAAGGTCGTTGTTAATATGCTGTGATGGCCCACTCGTGCTGGAGAATTGATTTTGTTTAATCTAAAAGAACTTCGTCAAACTACTTAAAGTCCATTAAACTTTATTCACTGTGGTTTGACCACTTCCAGGACCAAAAAAAATAATTATTTTCGAGTAGTGAATTATAGCCTATGGCAAGCGTTTACTGACCCACCATAAATCTGATGTCAGGTTTGGATTCTATGGGTGTCATGTTTTATGTTAGCGCTGCTCTGATTTCCATAATTTATCTCCACGGTGACTTCATAAGCAGGCGTGCGGACTGGCCCTCCACCTCGATCTAATTGAATGGCTTTTCAGTAAAGATAAACAGCTTTACTGCACCACAGAAATATCCCATAGCAATTCTGATGCATGGAAATGTTTTATAGAGTTGGGTTATCAATAAATTACTATGCGAACCTTCAATGACTGCCAAGTCCATTTATCCAGCAGGTCTGCTGATGCTGTACGTGAGGGTGTAACGTGTGAGAGGGAAGGGGTTGGAGAAAGAGTTGTAGACAGAAAGACAGGAAAAAGACATAAAAAGCATGCTGACTCGCAAAACAGGTCTGGAAATAAAAGATGGAGTCAGATAAGTGGGTTGCGCAGACCTCCACAGGGGCAGAAAAAGGCCACTTAAAAAAAAATTCCAATGTTGTGAAAAGCCTTTGCTTCTGAATTTTCTGAGTTTGCGGATTTGTAATATTGTTTTGGCATTTTTTGATTGTTTTGGACAATGCAAGATGACATGTAAGCAAGTCTATAAGAGAATGGTTGAAAAAAAAAAAAACTTAAAGTTTTGGAAAGACAGCAAATTCTTCACATAAAAAATGCAGGAGGAACCTGAAATGTGCTCAAAAGTCTACAAACGGCATAAATGCAAAAAGAGAAAATATACATAGCTACAGTAAGTATTTGGGTGCTATTACTGCTGCTAAATGCTTTCTTTAATAGATGCATGAAACATGTAAATGTAAAAATGCATTTAATGTAAATCTGTTTTCAGTTCACTGTTATACATTCATAGGCTCTTGTTAAAATTCTAATTACATTCAGTGTAAAATTATGCAAAAATACACAGGGAAAACACACCCCCAGTCAAAAGATTTTTTTTTTAAAGAAGTCTCTTCTGCTCACTAAGCCTGCAATCCAAACTACAGCAAAAGCAGTAACATTTTGAAATATTTTTATTATTTAAAATAACAGTTTTCTATGCGAATGCATTTTAAAATATAATTTATTCCTGTGATTTCAAAGCTGATTTTTTTTTTAGCATCATTACTCCAGTCACACAATCCTTCAGAAATCAGTCTAATATTCTGATAATTTCTTTTCTTAAAAAATTATACTGACTCCAAACTTTTGAATAGCATAGTGTATAATGTTACAAAAAACTTATTTCAGATAAATGCTGATCTTTGGATCTTTCTATTCATCAAAGAATCCTGAAAAGAAAAAATATATATACATTGTCAATGATAATAATAATATTAATAATAATAATAAAAAATGTTTTTTGAACAGCAAATCAGCATATTAGAATGATTTCTGAAGGATCATGTGACACTGAAGACTGGAGTAATGATGATGAAAATTTAGCTTTGATCACAGGAATAAATTACATTTCAAAATTTATTCAAATAGAAAGCAGTTATTTTAAATAGTACAAACATTTTACAAAATTATTGGTATTGCTGTATTTTGGATCAAATACTGTAAATGCAAGCTTGGTGAGCAGAAGACAATTCTTTAAAACAACATTAAACTCTTACTGTTCAAAAACTTTTGACTGGTAGTGTATATATCATTTACTTTCCCATTACTTTCTATAGAATATCAGAGGCATAAATCCCATGTTTCTATTGTTAGGACTATGATTTTTAAAATCCAATAAAAATCACTATAAAAATATGTATTTGTTAAATGACTAGAAGGGCACTTTTAGATTACAGAACAAACAGGTTTGAGCCCCTGTGGCATCCCTTGGTGTGCATAGGGCACATACAGGTCTCAACATTTGTGTAGGTAAACACTGTTCCTCCATGTTCTTATTGTGTTACAGCTAATCATATTCGGCGTTAATGCAACAAAATGAGTGAGCTGCAGGCTGCATGTGGCCATTTGGACAGAGCCCAACACCTATCCATTGTCTACAGAGCGTAACCCCTATGGACCTTAACTCATGTTTAATGGATACGACTATACTGGCTGGAGGCACGATGTCCTGGGGCCAGAAAGAGAGACAGAAAGAGCAATGCTGAAAGAGGAATGCAAGACAAGCTGGAAAACAACAACAGCCCAGAACAAAGTGAGGAAAAGAGAAAGAAGATAGCAGAGACAAAACAGGTAGGACAGAAATTACAGGAAGGAAATGCGGCAGGGGAGAGATAAAGAGAGGGAAAGAAGAGCCTCTGACTGCAGTCTGCTTATTAACACAGAATAACTGCTTTTAACAGGATCAATACTTCGCTAAACACAGCAGCCATTAATCCTGTCTCCTGCTGCAATTACAAACCCAAGAACGGATAAAGGGTGTGTGTGAGAGACACAGAGGCAAAGACTGAATTCAAACTGAATTCTTCGTTCAAGGGCACACTAAGGCACTATCACTGACCCTCTTTAATAGATACGTTATTATGTAACGAACTGTTCTGTCCTCTAATTTGATTGGCCAAGTGGTGTTCCAAGGGTGCCGACAGAGTCCTACAGCACTGGGACATTACAAAATAGAGTATGTGAGCAGTGCAGAGCAACACTGAGTGAAATTGTAATGAAAACCCTGGAATGGATCTGGAGTGGATACAGTTGCAAAAGTATTCATACCCCTTCACTTTTTTCATGTATTGTTATGTTGCTCTCCCCCCCCCCCCAGTTCCCCCCCCCCCCCAGTTCCCCCCCCCCCCCCAGTTCCCCCCCCTGCTGTGCCATTATGGTGTACAGAGTGTCGAAAAAATGTGAAGTGAAAAAATGAAGGGGTATGAATACTTATGCAATGGAATGATTTAATTTTTTATTTTTAATAAATTTACACAGATGTTAAAAACCTGTTTTCTGCTGTGCCATTATGGTGTACAGAGTGTAGAAAAAAATGTGAAGTGAAAAAATGAAGGGGTATGAATACTTTCGCAAGGCATTGTATATGACTGAATTATTTTAACAAGAAGATTATTTTTGCTCTCCTCCACTTACACTTTTTACTCTATTCTACTGTCAAGCAATGCTTAGACTGACTTGCAGCAAAGATCGACGCTGTGGCTTTTTTTGGAACCAGAAGGAGAAAAAAAACAAAAAAAACAATGGACGCCTACGTCATCCGCTGGAATGCTGCTCTCTCATAAACGCGTGTATGACAGTTGGCGCAAGCTAGAAATTACAGTTTATAAAGTTTTAAATATGGATATTTCTAAACACAAATACATTGCTTCGCTTCAGAAGGCTTTTAATAACCCCTTCCGAGCCGTGTGGAGCACTTTTTATGATGCATGGATGCACTTTCTTAGGATTCAAAATCTCAACCACCATTCACTATCATTATAAAACTTGGAAGGATGGACATTTTTTAAATATAACTCAGACTGGATTCATTCGAAAAAAAGAAAGTCATATATATCTAGAATGGCTTTAAGGTAAGTAAATTATTGGGCAGTTTTCATTTTTGGGTGAACTATCCCTTTAACTAGTCAAATTTTGTCTGAAATGTGGCTTGAAAAATTACTTTATAGTAACATCATGTTTACAGAATTGTTGTAAAACCAATATCACATTGCAATTATGCTGCTGATCTATATATTAATATCAGGGCTCACATTACAATATTATACAATATATATACTGTACACACCGTTTCAGCTTTGGTAATTAAAAATTAAACATGTCAAAAATTACATACAGGATACAGCCCTGTTGTACCCCTTCTCTGGTTGAAAATTAGTGCAAACCTCCGTTTGATGAACAAAATGAAAAGGAAGCAAAAAAGGGCATTTGATGCCAACAAAATGTCTGTCCAATTTGAAATAGCAATTATAATCTGGCTCGAAATGCATTCAGCTATAGCAGCTAATGCATTATATGGCAGTCAGTGTGGGGTCTTCTACTGAATCATGAATTTGAAAACTGGAATAAAAACCCATCTGAAGCCATTCATGCAGTGTCCTCAGGGTACATAGTGGACCTAACAAAGCACGCTGGGTAGAACAAGGTCAAAACCCTACAGCATATTAATATCTAAAACTGAGTGACCACTACCATACTCAAGCTCTCAAAAAGCAAATTAATTCTGAGAAGAGCCCATTCATTCAGGTGGTCCAAAGCATGACTAAAATGACTAACAATAATCAGGCCTAGTCAAATGATCAGTGCACAAATAATAATAAACTGACTAAAACAACACAAAGGAAATTGCAAACAGAAATTGGCCTCAAACAGAATACATATGATCCTGGACAACAAAACCAGTCATAAGGGTTAATTTTTGTTAAATTGAGACATCAGAGATCATCTGAAAGCTGAATACATAAGCTTTCCATTGATGTGTTGGGATAGGACAATATTTGGCCGAGATGCAACAATTTGATAATCTGGAATCTGATATAAAAAAAAATAAAAATAATAATAATAATAATAATAATACTAATAAAATCGAAATATTGAGAAAATCGCCTTTAAAGTTGTCCAAATGAAGTTCTTAGCAATACTTATTACTAATTAAAAATTAAGTTTTAATATATTTCAGGTAGGAAATTTATAAAATATCTTCATGGAACATGATTTTTATCTAAAATCATAATGATTTTTGGCATAAAGGAAAAATCTATATTTTTGACCCATGCAATGTATTGTTGGCTATTGCTACAAATATACCCATGTTACTTATGACTGGTTCTGTGGTCCAGAGTCACATATGACAACAGAGAACCTAAAAAATACTTATTGCAGAATAAACAATCAGGATGGCAAAGGAAAATGGTAAATAAAACAAAACAAAATAAAATAAAATAAAAAAATAAAATAAAATCATGCATATCAATTGCATGAATTAGATGCCTTGCACAAGAAGTCAGAAAACAAACAGAACAGTGTTTATTTATTTTAAGCTTTCACCTAATTTACTATTTAACCTAATTTTAGGATTTCTTTTATTATACGTAAGTTTAAAAATGCTTTGGCAATACATACCATCTCAAGCTAATTGGAAAGGAACCAAATTAAACTGTTCATATGAACTGATTTAAATCAAATGGAATCAAATGTAAAGTCCAAAGCAAAGCCTATTTGAGTCATTCCAACCTAAACCAAATGCAACCATTTCTATCCCACCCAATTAAATTTAGTGACTGTTTTAAAGCTCACTTACTGTATGGCACAAGAGTTTTAACTGTTTCACATTACAAGCTTTTATGTATCAATAAATCTGCCTAAAAATCCGCAAGATGCTTAAGAGGCCAATTTACCACTTGTAATAAAATACATCTAAACATTTACATAACTCTACTGTGCCTTGTAACAAACAAAAACCACCAGGAAAAACAAAAAACAAAAAAACAAAGAACTGGCCCGTTTTCAATGCCTTTGAAATTGCATTATATAACCATATCATATGCAAATCATGTAAACTGAATAAATAGCATAAATGATGCGAAATTTGTGTTTACAAATCCTCATCAGTCAGAAAAGCCTTTTTGCTGACAAATTAGCAAACAGAAACTGCAATACAATAAAACTTTTGAGTAATTGCCAAAGTTGCTCAAACGCCCTCCGGTGCCATTTTCCTTTGATAACATCTTTGATGGGGGGGGGATTTCAGAGAGTTCATGTTCTACACAGAGCTACAAAAAAACCAAGCCAACAAAATAAAACAGAAGCCTTGGGGATGCTAATGAGCATGCAAGGACTTTCACAGGCGAAAAAAAAAAAAAAAAATTTAAAAAGAAAAAAACATCACATTCACAGTAAATCAGTTTCACCCAAGCAATCTGTACTAAATAAGCAAAGTCAAATGAGTGCATGTTTATGTAGAGGGAAGGAGAGAGAGAGATATTCAGGGTGATTAAACTCTGTGAGAGATGGAGAGGGAGTTGATTAGACCAGGCTTTGAACAATGATTCAGCGACAAATTTACCGTGCAGCGAGCTCAGGAGAGGTGGCACGCTGTTTGTGCGTGAATTTTTTAAAGCCTTATAAAACTGACTACAAAACTATTTCAAAAAAAAACAAAGAGCCTTCTAGCTTTTGCTACTAAACTGGAGGTCTGGCAAATCTCACAAACCGATCGCCTGGAAGCCAGCCTCTGCAATCGATCCGTGCAATCTTCTGTTTGCTTCTCTAAAGCACGAGGGTCACGAGGTTCTGACCTGCTGGGGGCCCTCGCGTCGAGGAAATAAAAACTGTTACTAGTGGAAGACACTGCTTCTAACTGAGGTTTTGCAGGCTCAATCCTCTGAGAAAGTGTGTAGTAAATCTTAAGTGTGAGTGCTGCTAAAGTCTGCTGAGTGTGTGAAAGCATGAGCGTCTTACCCGCTATCAGTGAACAGAAACTCAAGGTGCGTCATGTGAACTTCCCAGAGAGGGATGCTGTACCGCTGTGCCAGAGAACGAGAGATCCCATACACGCTCTCATCCAACGTCCTAGATAAACAGATGAAATGAGAGAACGACAGATAGATGGAATTAGACAGACAAACTTCTTTAGAACACTCAAGCTTCATTTTTTAATTACGTAAATTCAGTGTCTCAATCATTTTAATAATGGCCAAATTGGCAGCCCATCAAAGGCCAGGCATAACATATTCCTTAAAATCCAGACCTGTCTTGCTCTGAAAGAATGATTTGATCTTTTTTCTGGCTGTTCTTGCAAATCAGATCTGCCTTGAGCTGCTGAAACTTCATTCTGCAGTTCCTACAGTAAGTATTGGACGTCGCCCAATCTTGCTAGACCTTAGTCACCCCAGACCTGTGATTCCAGTTCTGCAAAGCCAGAGCTCTCAAAGTTCCCAAAATCTTTTTGGATCAAAAGATCAATCCTGAAACATGAGCTTCTATTCCAGAGACCAACGGAAAGTCATATTCAAAGGACAGACTGATTAAAAGGTATAGGATGTGTGTCATTCTCTTTCAACTCTGGACACATTCATTGTGAATGCTAAGCGTCTGCAAAGTTGTAATCTAGGGAAAAGGTCACTTTACAATTTTCATGTATGTTACATTAGAGATGACATTACCATAGAGCTGGGTATCAAGTTTTTATATTTTTTAGGCACCAGCTGAATTGCCTCAACACCATCGGGAATCGAAAAACGTCTTGTCGTTCGGTACCAAATTTCGATACCTAAGGGGTTAATCTCATCAACATCAGTGAGCCAATAGGCATGCAGTATGCTTAATGTGTCGAAATCAAGAGCTGGTGATTGGCTCTGGTGAGGCATCAAGGAAAACGCATGTTGCGTATACGCATCATGCTACATAAGACGGTTTATAAGATTTACACTATGCCTTTACTCAAAACCACTGAAGCCTTTTTTCCTCAGAATTGTGAGATATACTGTAAACTCGCAATTTTGAGAAACGAAATCAGAAATGTGTGATACAAACCCGTAATTGAGAATTAAGCTATTCAGTAGGAAGTGAAAAATACAGTAGGAATTCTGAGAAATAAAGTTGCAATTCTGAGAAATTACGTCAGAAATGTGTGATATAAACTCGCAATTGAGTTAAGTCAGAATTGTGAGATATAAACTCAGAATTCTGAGAAATGAAGTCAGAATTGTGTGATATAAACTCACAAGTTATAAAGTCAGTTACAAAGTCAGAATTCTGAGAAATAAAGTCGCAGTTTTGAGCAATAAAGTCAGAATTGCGAGATATAAATTCAGAAATAAAGTCAGAATTGTGGAATATAAACTTACAATTGAGAGTTATTATGTCAGAATTGTGAGAAATAAAGTCAGAATTGAGTGATATAAACACAAAAAAAAGTCAGAATTTGAGAAATTAAGTTGCAATTGTGAGAAATTAAGTCAGAATTTTGAGAAAAAGTTGCAATTCTGAGAAATAAAGTCAGAACTGTGTAATATAAGCTCACAATTGAGAGTTATTAAGTCAGAATGGTAAGAAATAAAGTCAGAATTTTAAGAAATAAAGTTGCAATTCTGTGAAATGAAGTGTGAATTGTGTACACTCACAATGAAGTGCACACTCACAATTGAGAGTTATTAAGTCAGAATTCAGAGATATAAACAAAATTCTAAAAAAGTCGTAATATAAGCTCACAATTGAGAGTTATTAAGTCAGAATTCAGAGATATAAACAAAATTCTAAAAAAGTCGTAATATAAGCTCACAATTGAGAGTTATTAAGTCAGAATGGTGAGAAATAAAGTCGTAATTTTGAGAAATAAACTTGCAATTCTGAGAAATGAAGTCAGAATTGTGTAATATAAACTCACAATTGAGAATTATTAAGTCAGAGTTGTGAGATACAAACAAAATTCTGGATTCAAAAATTTCAGGAACACCTTCTAATCAATAATCAAATTCTGATCAAATATTAGCCTTCCCATTATGAGACGATATTTGACTCCTTAAATTGATTTACAGGAAATTTAGTTTTTACCTTTGTAAAATTTTTTGTCAAATTCAAAAAATTATATTTATATTTATAAATATATAATTAAAATTAAAATTATATTTATAAGCTTTTTTTTTAATTTCTAATTAAAACAACAGAATAAAAACAAGTAGAATAAGAATAAGTTACCAATCAAATGAAATTAGTATAAAAAAAAAAAAAATGTACTACAGAGGTGGCACAGAAGAACACAAAAGTGGCTTGTAGGTGTATTTTCAGATGGTTTAATGAGGATCAGCGGTCGCATGAGTGCAATGAAATTCATAACTTCATGTTGAGGTTAATGTTTTATATATAAAATTTTGAATATAGAAATATTAAATGATATTAAATGATACATCAACCCGATCACTTTATTTAGCATTCATGTAAACACTACAATCGGATTCATCAATCGGAATTAAATCAGTCAGATTGAACCAAAAATTGTACATGTAAACAGAGTTGTGTTCAAGGAATCAACATATGTCTGTGATACACCGTTTCATTTAGTCTTTGACAGCGCATATAGGAAAATTTTTGAAATAGCACCATTCTAATAAAAAAAAATACAATTTACATTTATTTCAAGGACCTATATTTGTTTTCAAGTACTTTCCAGACCTTGAATCCATGTGTCTGATATTCAGGTACTTTCAAGTACTTCCAAGAAGCGTGGGAACCCTACTCGCAATTCTTTATTTTTTATTCTTTAGTTTATATCACACAATTCTGAGAAAAAAAGTCAGAATTGCAAGTTTGTATCACAATAACTTTTTTTTTTATTTATTCAGTGCCAGAAACAGGCTTCCATACAAAACACACTTTAAACCACCATCGACAGTTAGTATTAACTTCCAATTGTGATTCAGCCATATAATGTTGCTGAAACATGCTGTTTGTAGCCTTTGATATCAAGCTAATCGCTATACCTTCTCAGCATTTCTCATGCAAACACCCTGTATTGTTATGAAAATAGGGGAAATCTCATCAAAATTATATAATGTCGTAATCATGTGTTTATTAGCTTCATGTTTGATCCATAGAAATGTTTTCCTAGGTTCTCTTCTGTACAGAACTGAACATACAACTAAAATAGACAAACGCCATCAGAGACAGGGCAGGTTATGAATGTGTAATATAACTGACATATGAGCAGCGAACAAGATCCTCTGAGTCAGAACAGCAATTGTGAAAGAGAAAACACAGGCAGACAGGCAATGCTCGTTAGTAGATCAGTGGAAAAATCAATAGAATTGAGATTCTGTCTGAGCTATGCGTTTTAAACTGAAAATGCACTAGTGTAAACATAGGCTAAATGATGTGGAAACTGAAAACTATTTGAACTTTATTAAAACTACAGTAGTAAACATTTAAAGTGGATCAAAACCTTTCATCAAAGTTGTCCTAAAACCTAAAAAATACCCGTTCTTGTCTTAGGACAACTTTCATTAACTTTTTTAATCCAATTGTTGACTACTGTATTTGAACTGATTTATTGTGTTGGTTACATTTTGTTCCTTTGTGAAACCAAAGTTTTTTGAGGTAATGTGTAATGCAATCTTGTTAAAGCCAATTTCATAAAATTGGTATCAGAAAGGTCAAGGTAGCGGTATCGAAAAACGATTCCCAGCTCTACATTACCATTACTCTAAAATGTGAAAAATATTAAATAATAATTTAATCAAAAAATTTGACTGGTAGACAGGCATACAGTACTTACTCAGCCAGGCCCAGAATAGTCTCTTTCTTGTACAGATTGTCGCTGCTAAATCTCTGGACATCGACTCCACGGCCGAGTCCCTGTAGCACCTGAGCTTGGGTAAAATCTGTCAGTCTCTCACTGTATAGTCTCAACTGACCAATCAGGGCCTGCAGTTCCTCATCCCCCCAGTTACATCCAGCGTGGTCTGTCACATGCTTGGTCACAAGTCGAATAAGCTCCCTAGGATCAGCCTAGACGGAAACAAAAATCAAAGAATCAATACTGTTAAAAGGAGTAAGACTGCAACAAAAGTGCTTAACTATGCAAGGTAGAATCCTTCTTGGCACATCCTCTCCATGAAAATAAATTGTACAGTAACAGCATATATACATAATGTATTCAAACTTTTTATTTCCAGGATTAAACTAAATTGTGAATCTCACACTTCTCGACCTGTACAGTATACTGCCTCCATTACCACTGTACACCATTGTAATAGTTATGCTAAGTAAGAATTTGAATTCAGTGTAATCTAGTTTGCCACGAGGAGAAATGAACAGGTTAAGAGCTTTGGCAGAAGAACAGAATCTGGAATGATTACTCACTAATCTATATGGAAATTATTATAACAGACTGTGATAATGGGAAGCTGTGTGGGATTGTGTATTATTGAACTTTGACCGCTGAACAGCACATGTTCTGAGCTGACAACACACCAAGTATAAAAGACAGAAAAAAGACAGTTTAGCGGTAAAGAACGAGGTACGAGAAAATAAAAAACATTAAAAGAAACGGAGCACAACGACAGACAGTCGTGTTAAGGAAGATAAAGCACAGAGCGGGACAGAAGGATGAGAGAGAGATAGAAAAAACAGTGGAGCGAGAAAAAGACACAAGGAGTGGTATCTAGGATGAACTAGTTTTGATTTTAAAAACTGTTCATTGTAAACAAAAATATAATATTAACTACAAGGTAAGACTTTAGTTAAGGGACCGACTCTATCATCTAGTTGCTTATTAGCATGCATATTACTAGCATATTGCCTGTATATTAGTACATATAAAGCATATATCAATGCCTTATTTTGCAAGGCCATATTTTAGATCCCTTAATCCTAGCCCATACCTAAATTAAAAGGGATAGTTCACACAAAAACGAAAATTCTGTCATTAATTACTCTCCCTCATGTCGTTCCAAACCTGCAAGACCTTTGTTCATCTTCAGAACACAAATTAAGATATTTTTGATGAAATCTGAGAGCTTTCTGACCCTGCATAGACAGCAACACATAGTGGCAAAAACTAAAATAACAACTTTATTCAACAAATCATGAATAGCGACTGACACAGAAGAGAAAAAGACATTTTTTTTGTTTTCTTTGTGCACAAAAAGTAATGTAACATGGAGTAATTTCACAATGTTCTTACTGCCTTTCTGGGCCTGGGAATGTTTCAGTTGCATTTCTGTCTATGAGGGGTCAGAAAGCTCCCAGATGTCATCAAAAATATCTTAATTTGTGTTTCAAAGATGAATGAAGGTCTTACAGGTGTGGAACGACATGAGGGCGAGTAATCAATGACAGAATTTTCATTTTTAGGTAAACTATGCCTTACTAACTATTAATAGGCAGCAAATTAGGAGTTTATTAAGGCAAAAGTCATAATAAATAGTTAATCATGAGAATCGGTCCTTAAACTAAAGTGTGACCAAAAATGGTGATATTGGTAATATTAATAAACTAATAATTATATTTAAAACATTTAAAATAATATTAAATATACTACTTTATGTATAAACATCTACAGTATATATTATATTCAATATTGTTTATAAGATGTAAATTAATTTAATCAACAAAAAAAAGCATTATTCTTTATAATCACTAAAATTTGTTAAAGGTACTGAGAGCTGCACAGATTCTATGTTTTCAAGTTTTAGTCATTTTGTTATGTGCTTTTGTCATGTCTGTTTATAATTATATTTACTGTATTTTTATTTTAGTTTAAGTTTTAATATTTTTAGTACTTCAACATAAACTTTTTTCAGCTGGTTGCCAAGTCAACTTTCACAATTTATTTATCCATTTATTCATTTATATTATTAATTAAAGGGTTATTTCACCCAAAAATGAAAATTAGCCCATTGTTTACTCACCCTCCACGCATCCTAGGTGTGTATGACTTCCTTCTTTCAGACAAATGCAGTCGGAGTTATATTAAAAATTATTCTGCCACTTCCAAGCTCTATCATGGCAATGGGTGGGTGTTTCTCTTCATCAGTCCATAACAAGCTCAATAAAGTGCATCCATCCATAATAAAAAGTGGTCCACATGGCTCCGGGGGGTGAATAAAGGCCTCCTGTAGCGAATTTTGCGTTTTTGCAAGAAAAATATCATTATCTAAAATGTAACAATCACTTTAATCTAGCTTGTGCTAACAGTCGCATGACGTAAGACGTCGGCGTTGTAAGGAGCAAAGGAAGCAAAGTCTCCTCTTGGTTTTTATTGAAATCCTCCGACATTTTTCTTTACAAACCCTCGCTTTGAACTTCTAATTCGTGACTGGTGCTTTGTTTACCTTTCTCCATGGCATGACCGGTAGATTAAAGTGATTATTACGTTTTAAGATATGAATATTTTTCTTACAAAAATGCATTGATTCACTACAGGAGGCCTTTATTCACCCCCTGGAGCTGTGTGAAACACTTTTTATTATGGATGGATGCCCTTTATTGGACTTGTTTTGGACTGATAAAGAGAAACACCCGCCCATTGCCATGATAGAGCTTGGAAGTGCCAGGATAATATTCAATATAACTCTGATAAGATTCGTCTGAAAGGAAGTAATTCTTATACATATAGGATGCCTGTTTTTGTATTTTTGGGTGAACTAAACCCTTAAGTTTTTTTTTTTTTTTGTTCTATTTTAAATGATCAAAAATGATTTTAACATCATTTTTACATCAGTATTTTCACAATGTTCTTACTGCCTTTCTGGGCCTGGGAACGTTTCAGTTGCATTTCTGTCTATACAGGGTCAGAAAGCTCTCAGATTTCATCAAAAATATCTTAATTTGTGTTTCAAAGATGAATGAAGGTCTTAGGAGTTTGGAACGACATGAGGAATAATGAGTAATTAATGACAGAATTTTCATTTTTGTGTGAACTATCCTATCTATTAGGAATTTATTAAGGCAAAAGTAATAAATAGTTGATAGTTAATAGTTAACAGTGAGAATTGGTCCTTAAACTAAAGTGTGACCAAATACAATTCATCACCCCCCTTTATTGGACTTGTTTTGGACTGATGAAGAGAAACACCCTTCCATTGCCATGATAGAGCTCGGAAGTGCCAGAATAATTTTCAATACAACTCAGATTAGATTCGTCTGAAAGAAGGAAGTCATATACACCTAGGATGCCTGGAGGGTGAGTAAACAATGGGCTCATTTTTATTTTTGGGTGAACTAAACCTTTAAGTTTTTATTTTGTTTCTATTTCAAATAACCAAAAATGATTTTTATTAGTTTTAATTAACAACATCAAAACTGGTTTATCCTCACTGCAGGCATGTCCTTAGTGTAGTCTGCCAAATATAATTTACCATGTTGGCATTTCCTACTCTGGCTACCTCTACCAACTGACACATGAATCTAGGCACAATTTTACGGTTAGCTGCATTTAAAATACTTTTTTCCCCTGCTGTCCATGACCAGAACAACCCTATGCCTCATTTTTAGGTCACCGGTTGAGAGCCACTGATCTGTGGAATGCAGAAAAGAGACGTGATGGATGGATACAATGAGCATTTGAACCCCTCTCCGAGACAAGCTCTTTCATGATGAAACATCTTTATCCAGCTATTCCCTTTCTGTCTCTGTCTCATACTTTGTCTTTAGAGAGTGACAATCCAACCACAAGCAAGACTCACCCTGTAGCTTATCCGTCAATTCCCATCCATCTTTTGCTTTTCCTTTTGTTCACACCTGCCCTGTGCTATGTGCGTGTGTAATCTGGTTCTCCGCGGCCCAGAATGCGCATGTGAACTATAATAACTGACCCTGTGGCTGATGCGCTCAGAGATACAGGCGAGTTTTAGACGGTAATTACCTCTAATGATGTTAAAAGACCTTTCTGAAGGGGTTAATGTGCGAGGTTCACTGCATATTTGCATGTTTTTAGTCTGCAGTGCAGTAAAATAACAGTCTTATCGCATTTTGCATCCGCATCGCATCTATTTATGCTAAATGTCCACAGGTGTGTGTACGAGAGTGTAGAGGTGGCCGGTTTAGTGGCTTTCTGCAGGGCCTGAAACATAATACTTGATCATTCACACTTTACGATTACAATTTTTTAAATCGCAGATCAAAGTAATGATAACCACGGCATCTAAAATACACTCAAAAGGCTTGGGCGGAAAACTAGTACGTGCTTACAAACACCTATTTAAATATAATGGGCATTCGGGTGGGCTGAATGCGTCCTTGTGTGTGTGTGTGTTTGCTGTAGGCTATGATGAACGGTTGTGTACTCCATGGTTTGTCAGCCTTGCTCTCACCCTGACAATTATGCTAAACAGCGTTTTGATTTCTTTTCTCAAAGACAGAGGCGAACAACTTCACTTCGCCCACCAAAAATCCAGCAGGATGGGGTTTATTTAAAAAAAGGAATTTGTTTAAAGGGATTAAAGCATCGCCTACAGATGCTTAATGCACAAAAAGAAAAGGATAAAAAAAAAAAAATGCACAGTGTTAAAAGGAACATCCATCAACATCAAATAAAAGGCTGATAACTAATCACCGCATCCTCGCTGGTATTCAGAATGCAATATTAAATTACAAGCTCGCGCTGTGTATGACAGACGCAGCACCGGCTGTAAATGCGTCAATCGTTAATAATGTGTTTATCAAGCAACAATATCTCCGTAAGTAGATTTCAAAGACCAAAGGTAGTTTTCTAGCTGTCGTGCCATTTTATAATCATACTGGAGTTCTGTCTGTTATTCCACATTAGCGAATGGATGAGTGGTATAGTATATATGGGGCTGGTAAGTGAAACTTTGGCACTACAAACCCTACGGAGGTGATTCATGAACTAATCAGCCCTGAGCAACACATTTAACCCCAGACAATCAAGGGAGATTAAAGACTAAGCAACAGCTGCGGATGGGATGATAAATGCAGAAAAGTAAGACAGAAAAATGTGTTTTATTACAAATCTTTGACTCAATACTTTTTCACTACCATAGCCAATACTGTGTGACAGATTAGGTAATAAATGCTGTGTTATGTTAGTTTTGAAATCGTATCCATAGTAAATTCATTAAAAAGGACAGTTCACCCAAAAATGAAAATTCAGTAATTACTCACCCTCATGTCATTCCAAACTTGAAAGACCTTTGTTTATATTCTGAACACAAATTAAGATATTTTTGATGAAATCTGAGAGCTTTCTGACCCTCAAAATACAGCAGTACAAATATCCCAGAAATGTAGTAAGGACATCATTAAAATAGTCCATGCGACATCAGGTATTTCAATCGTAATGTTATGAAGCTACGAGAATACTTTCTGTGTGCAAAGAAAACAAAAACAGTGTCAGTTTTGTTTTCTTTGCACACAAAAAGTATGTCATGTGGACTCTTTTAACTGTGTCCTTTCTATCTTGAATGTGTCAGTTGGGTTGCTAGCTATGCAGGGTCAGAAAGCTCCCAGTTTTCATCAAAAATACCTTTATTTGTGTTCCAAAGATGAACAAAGGTCTTATGGAGTTGGAACGACATGAGGGTGAGTAATTAATGACAGAATTTTCATTTTTCGGTGAACTTTACCTGTAAAACTGAATCTACTACAGAAAATTAATAATCAAAACAGAACATTTACTATAATCTGAGTAGAAATTTTTCATTATCACAGAAATTAACCATTAGAATTAACCATTCTATTGCTGTTTTAATCTTTTTTTTTTTTTTTTTTTTGGAAAGTCAGTCACACAGTGTATGTTGTTCTGTACAAAGCCAAAGTCAAGAGTGTATATTTACACTCTTGTTAAAGGGGTGGTTGATTGTGATTTCACTTTTTTAACTTTAGTGTGTGTAATGTTGCTGTTTGAGCATAAACAATATCTGCAAAATTACGAGGCTGATAGTTCAATGCAAACGGAGACAGTGGTACAAACTTCTTTCAACGGAAAGTAGCTAAACCCCGTTTGAAAAGCTGCTAAATGTCGCTAGATGACATCACACGCTAATTAGCATATTCATGATATCAACGAATCATCATCTTGCATCCCTGTGCTCATATACTGCATTTGAATGCAGCCAAATTCTCAATAAAGATCAATGTTTTCATTGATCTATTTTACTTATGAAATAGTGACTGAAACGCGGCCCATTAAGACTACATAACCAGCTCCAGAAAATATTAATCTGCACTAAAATCCTGATTCATAATCACGACATTGTCTAATGAAATTAAATATACATACAATTAAGACAATGGCTGTAATTTCGGCTATACTTGCATGTAAAATAGGTTTTAACTGAAAGCGCCACTCCTATCTGGCGCTCACTGAACAGAGCAGATGCAAACAGAGAGAGAGAGAGAGAGAGAGAGAGAGAGGTGTGTGCGCACTGGGAAAGCAAGACCTTGTGTTTGTGCGGCATTACCGGAGAGTCTCAGAAACAAGAAATGTTTGTCCAAAAAGTCGCTAGATTTGTCCCTAGGTGCTTTTTTGGGAAAAAATGTCTCTGAGGGGGTCTGAAAAGTCACTAAATCTAGCGACAAAGATGCTAAGTTGGCAACAATGAACGGAGATATTGTTTTTTAAATTTATGGCAGTTTAATGCCTACAAAAACGGTTCGTAGGGATTACAACGAGCTACTTCCCGGGTCGGTGACAACAAAACCCCAGACATTAACATAAACCTCGCCCCCGGGAACTTGCAACAAAGGGGGCGAGACAAGAAGAGGAAGAGTTGTTGCCATGTCGTCAAAACTAGAGGTGCGCGAAAAAATCTATTCATCTTTGAATCACGATTCTGTCTTCTAATGACTCATAAGTGGATGGATTCACAAGTTTCAAAATCAATGTTCCAAAGCAGCGGTTCTTAATACTGCTTCTCGTGTCTCCCTGCTCTGCACTGCATCTCTCTATGTCTCTCTCTCACACATACACAGCCTGCTCGAGACCTCCTGCCCCTTTGAGCTTTGGCTAAACTGCATTTTTGGTCCCGTCTAGGAGCCCCAAGTTCGTGATTTCTGCCAAGAGGGACTCGCGATTGTGCCCTCGTATTATACACTTTATGTGTACAGACAGACTGATATTTTTCAGACAGACAGACAGACATAAACAATCAAGCCTAGAAAAAACCCAGTCAACCACCCCTTTAAAATGTATGTGTTTGCAAGTCGGTATATGAAAAAAATTACACTTTAAACATTATGTTAATATGAAATGTCTATGGCCTCATACAAACCGCAGTTTAATTCGGTTGTCAGTTCACCTTATACTCCTTAACCCTTAAATGCATGAATGTTTCACAAATCATTATTACATATTCGGATCTTTAGCAACCCGGACATCCAGCATGGATGGATCTATAGATCAATAGATTGATGTCCAACTCCAAAAAAATGAAGGAGGGAGAGGGTAGTGAATGACATCCCAGGTTGCTAAAGACCCGAAGTATGCATTTAAGGGTTATGTACACACATAATTCACTAAAATACAGGAGTGACAACCGCATTCGACAACCGTATTAACTCCTGGAAAATACAGGTAGTGACAACCTCATTTACAGAAATTCTACGCATTGTGTACAGAATTGAACTGAACAACTAGTTGTTAATGACATATTTAAAATTCAAGGCACAGAAAGGTAGTAAAGACATCATTAAAATAGCCTATGTGACATCACTGGTTCAATCATAATGTTATGAAACTACAAGAACATATACAGGTATTAAAAGCAAAACTTGGTTAACTTTAAATTCAAGGACCTTTCAAGGACTTTCCAGGTCCAATACCCTCAAATTCAAGGACTTAAAGGAAAACTCCACTTCCACAACAACAATTTACAAATAATTTACTCACCCCCTTGACTTACTTGCACTTCCTTAGTCTTTGCGCGTTCGCTTTGTAAACACTGGGTCTGTAGTTCCGCCTACGTTCCGCGTGACCTTTCGACGTGATTCAATAGTACGTAGCTTCGTGGACGCGCATCCCAGAGCCTGTGCTACACAAGCTTTTGTGCTTACAAAGTATACAAATTTTTATTTTCCAAAAAAAATTACAGATCGTTTCGCTAGATAAGACCCTTCCTCCTCGGCTGGGATTGTTTAGACCCCTTTGAAGCTGCATTTAAACTGCATTTTGGAAGTTCAAAATTGGGGCACCAATGAAGTCCATTATATGGAGAAAAATCCTGAAATGCTTTCCTCAAAAACCATAATTTCTTCACGACTGAAGACAGAAAGACATGAACATCTTGGATGACAAGGGGGTGAGTAAATTATTTGTAAATTGTGTTCTGGAAGTGGACTTCTCCTTTAATGTGGGGACACATTTCAAGTAAGAGCAAGGTTACATCATGTTACCTTTTAACGTACATTGTTACAGTTTTCATTAGTGTTAAAAACAGACCAGAAGTTGCTCACTCTAAGGTAGAACCTGGGAGGAATGAAAATTCAAAGGAACAGTGTGAAATGAGTCACTGTTTCATCAGTTTTTGACATTTCGTCAAATTTCTGTTTTGCACAAAGAAAGAATATTCGGTACATCCTATACTGTATTCTAAAATGATCCAATATTATTTTTGCATGGACTTTATTGAAAAGAGCTTAGACTCATGTAATGTTAACGTAACACGTAAGTGCGCATAACTAACGCAAATCAAGCAAGGCAGTATGCACAGGCCACAAAGTGTTGGTGAAATAACACATGAGCGGCTGAAGGGAATAATATGGAATTTTTTCCAAAAAACTTCTTGCACAAAATAAATTCAAGCACTTTCAAGGACCTGTATCTACGTAGAAATTGTTAAATTAAGTCGTTATTTTTGTTTTCTTTGTACACAAAAAGTTCTCTCGTAGCTTCATAACATTACGGTTAAACCACTGATATCACATGGACTATTTGTCCTTACGACCTTTCTGGGCCTTGAACGTTTCTGTTGCGTTGCTGTTTCTGCAGGGTCAGAAAGCCCTCGGTTTTCATCAAAAATATCTTAATTTGTGATCCGAAGATCCACAAAATCACAGGTTTAAAAAGACACAAGGTGTGAGTAATTATTGATAGATTTTTCATTTTTGGTTGAACTATCCCTTTAAGAAACTTCAAAGATCTCTTTGGACGAATGAAAGTAGAAAGCACGCATTTCCAGGGATGCACTGCTTTCATTTCAGACATGCGCTGCTTTCCATTTCAACAGAATCGGAAGCAGAAAACAACACCGGTTACGGGAGAAAACACTTGCTCACTGTTAGTAGGGCGTCACAGTACAACAGGATCACCGACTCATTCCTACACAGAGAACATAATTATGCACTTAGATTTGAAAGAAACATCTTGTTGGGCTTAATTTGCAATGCAAAGCCAGCGCACTGTTTCAGACAGAGCAGAATGCATCCAGAGGCCCGACTGCACGCTCCTACGGACCTACTTGCTTTCAATAACAACACGTACATGTGCTGCCTGTGATAGTGATGATGTCTGAGGGGGATCTGCGTGGAAAAAAAAGGCAGAGAGAGCAAAGGAAAGCACAGGGATGGATGCGCGACGGGCGAGAGGGAGATTATGTGTTACGTGAGAAAGAACGAGGAGGTTTAAATTAAGAGAAAAGGAAGGATAAATGGATTACCATGAAAGAAATAAGTGGAGAGATAGAGAGAAAAGGCAAATGAAGAGACAAAGGGATAAAGACGATGCGTATGTGAAGAGGTACAAATGGCGGGGGCGTTCGAGGCCTGTTGTACAGCTTGTCTGCCACAAGACCGTCTCCTTCAACAAATATCAGCAAACACGAAGCGAAATGTCACTTGGAAAGAGAACAGATGAAAATAAAACACACAGAACATCATATTCTTTCTCTTTCCATCAGCGGTAATGGATTTTCTCTAGCATTTAACCAACACCACACAGAGGTACATTACCATCCATTAAGAAGAGTGTGTTCATGGGGATGTGTGAATTGCCATACGCTGTACAGTAAACACTGGCCACTTATTACCTCAGCTTTTCATGAAAAAAACATTCTTAGTGAACATGTGGGCAGCGTGTGGCCGTGAATTCAGCGGACTGTAACCTTAAAAAGATCTCCGAGCAATCATTTCCTTCCATTACCTTTTGTATTGCTCTTTAAAGAAGAAAGCCATCAATGTTTCTAGTTCGGACGGGAGAGGTATTGAAAAAGGGAACGAGCTAAAATATATATCTTAAGGGTCTGTCATTATTTTATTTCCTGCTGAGGCGCAATCGAAACACAGCTAAAAGGACTTCAAATGGGACCAAATAATAGACTTGTGACATGCCTTATTTGAGTGTGTTTTTTCTGCAGGTGTTTTGTTTATCGCACACTCCCGGCAAAAACCTTGAGCAGCCCTGGGATTAACTGCTGCGCTCAAGGGTGAAACAGCGACACGGGATCTCACTTCACGGGTGCTTTAACGTTTCTTTTTTTTTTCTTGACTTTACACAGGCTCACTCAGCTTGGCTTTTGACTTGAGCCATATAGTTTGGTTGTCTTCGCAGCTGCACTACAGTTCAAAAATTTGGTGTCATTAAAATTGTTTAAAGATTTTTAACGCTTTTATTCAGCAAAGGCTTACACTGTAAAAAACAATTTGTTGAGTCAACGTATAATAATTTGTAACCTTAAAATTTGGCTGCCTTAAAATTTGAAGTTCAGTCAACTCAAACATTTTTTATTTAACTTGAAATGTTAAATTATACTAAGTGACAACTTAGATATTTGAGTTGAATCAACTTAAAATTTTAAGGCAGCTGGGTTACTTACCAATCTGTTAAGTTTAGCAAACACAAATATCTAAGTTGTTACTTAGTACAACTTAACATTTCAAGTTGACTAAACTTATTTTAGTTGACAGAACTTAAAATTTTTAGGCAACAGGGTAACAAATTATTTTAAGCTGACTCAACAAATTGTGTTTTTTATTTTTTACAGTGTATTACACTAATCAAAAATGACTGTGAATAAATTTAATATTGTTACAAAAAGATTTCTACTTCAAATAAATGCTCTTACTTTGAACTGTAAATTATGTAAACCCATTTCCGACACTGAATAAAAAATTTAAAAAAAAGGTAATCGCAGGTTTTTCTGACTTATTTTTTTTAGAACTCAGTTCTGTCTTTTTTTTTCCATCAACATTTCAGATATGAACTCACAATTGCGAATTAAAAATTCAGAGCTGTGACTTAATATCTGACTTTATTTCCCAAAATTGTGACTTTAATTCTCAGAACTACGACAAAATCTTGCAATTTTGAGTTTTGAGTTTGTTTCATTGCGACTTTATAGCACTCAATTCTGAGAAAAAAAAGTCAGAAGTGAGAGTTTATATCTCGCAATTCTGATTTCATTTATCATAATTGCGAGTTTATATCTCCCAATTCTGATGTAATAACTCACAATTGCGAATTTGTGTCACACAATTTTGAAAAAAAAAAAGTCAGAATTGCAAGATGTAAACTTGCAATTGCAAGAAAAGAAGTCAGAATTGTGAGATCATAATTGCTTTTTTTTTTTGGCAGAAACAGGCTTCCATAGTACATTCATTAAATATTCCTGGGGAAAAAAATGGTTTCCACAAAAATGGTAGGCAGCACAACTGTTATCGACAATAATAAGCATAAAACAAACAGTTTTTTTTTACCCCTTTAACTGTTACTCCCATTTTTGAACACAGACATAAAAATGCACTATCCAGACTTAAATCTTTATAATTAATGAATGAAAACATTTTGTAATAAGATTTTGATGCACATTTTCCATGGTAATGCAATGTCTGATTTTAAAATGCCTTTCAAAGGATGAATTTTGAGATTTTAAGTTTTGAGCTGATATATAATTTCTTATGATATCTAAAGCGTGAAAGGGAAAAATGCAAATGAAGAAAGTCTTTTGTGACAGGTCAGAAGGTCAGAACTCATGTTATGATGTAGATTTTTTAAGTGGCACTCTTGGCATATATTAATCTATTACTTTTCCTACATAATTTGTAACACAAAAATATGGTAAAATATCTATTTAGGAGTCTCAGACCTTTCCAACAATGTATAGTTTGTCATGATTAGACTAGGAATTATTTGTAATATGGTGAAGTAAATTTAGGCGTCCCACAGGGTGGACAGTGACAGTTAAAGTGTTAAGCACCAATTACACATATTAGAATGATTTCTGAAAGATCATGGGACATAAAGCTGGAATACAGTGCACAATTTTTAAAACAGATTTTAAAACATTAGGCATCATATCGTTACCAACTTTGTACAAGTGACAGAGGAAAAACTTTCTATAATACACTAAACAATTGAGGATAACGCACGCCCAGACTTTTAAGCTGTTCCGATCACAACCAACTCACGTAGAAATGTGCGCCTTATTGCTAGGAGACGCATGACAAACGAAAACAATGTGTTCTAAAATTGTTTGTTTGATATACTCTGACTGGATGGAATCATAGTCTGAAGCTAAAAAAAAAAATCTGTGACCATCATACACTACACAAAAAAATCTATCAGCTCAAATTTGCAGACTGGCTCTGACTTTCAGCAACTAGCATCAACTTCTCCAGACTGTAAATTGGTGAAAAATCAGGGCAAAAATAATGCATTGTAGTTAATGTAGTTTATTCCAGCCTTTATTTATCCTCATGTTCTTCTGTAGAACACAAAAGATGATATTTTGAAAAACATCTATTTCTTGTAAATATACTGAATGTCATAGAGGTTCATTGTTGTTGGACCGCACTGTTCTTCAAAAGTATATTCTTTTGTGTTCCGTAAAAAAGAAAGTCATACAGGTTTGGAACAACACGATGATGAGTAAATGCCAGAACTCTCATTTTCAGGCAAGGAAAAATGCCACTTTGCATACTGCACACTTGATCTTCCTGGCAACTGTGATATTGTATCTGTGATCTTTGTGAAACTGTGACAGAGTCACAGTGCTGCTTTATGTTTTTCACAGTGCAATATAATTACAAGAATATTTTTGTCATCCAACCTGTTTAGCCCGTAGCTAAGCAGAAAGCTGAAAATTAAGTGACAGCTCTCAGAAACAAACTGTGAAGACTCTGAAACAAACAAAGACAGTTTCAAGCTCACAAGAGCAAAAAGTTTAATGACTTGAGTTCACAGAATTAGCTTGCAGGTTTGGTTCATTAAAACAAAATGTCTTCACACTGCCAATCTTGTGTCAGCAGCAGCCGGGTGTTCAAACTGAAACTTTGTCTAAATGTTAAAATATCATCAAACCACTTCCGACTCTTTCTGTATTTGTCTCCTTTTCTAAGCCATACTTTGTGTACGTATTGAAAATGGATTCACCATTTGTATTTACAATCCATTCCACTTCTTACATGTACTGTTAGAATATAAATTAAGAAAGCAAGAAGCTGTGATTGATTTGTATGTAATGTCTCTCAGTTTCTGTCGACATTCGCAAGCACTGCAATCCTCATCTAATATAACTCATGATTCAGTGCAGGGCTCTACGCTTACATCTTTCACGAGTCAGTCTCAAAAATTTAGGGGAACAGTCAAAGTTCAGTTTTTTTAATGACTATAACATTAGTGTTACAAGCAGACCAAAAGTTTCTCTCTCCAAGGTAGAACTTGGGAGGAATGAAAATTCAAAGGAACAGTGTGAAATGAGTCACTGTTTCATGATTTTCAGGATGATTCCAAACTTTTGAACAAATATAAAAAGTTTCAGTCGATGGAGAGAGACATTTTTTCACTCTGACACAGCACTTTTCTATGGAAGCCTGTTTCCACCAATGAAAAATGAAAAAAAAAAAAAAAAAAAAAAAAAGGTAACTGCAGGTAACTGCAACTTTTTATCTCACATTCTTTTTTCTCGCAATTGCGAGTTGTGGCAATTCTGATTTTTTTTCTCAGAATTGTGAGACATAACCTAGCAATTCTAAGAAATGAAATCAGAATTGCGTGATATAAAATCACAACTGCGAGAAATAAAGGCAGAGCAGCGAGAATTTCTCAGAATTGCGGGTTTATATCTCGCAATTGTGATTTTTTTTCTCTGCATTTTCTTAAGAATTGTGATTTCGTTTGCCGACTTTATAACATGCAGTTGTGAGTTATTAAGTCTTAATATAAAACTTGCAATTCTAAGAACATATCAGTCTTTTTCCCTCTCAGAATTGGACTTTATAACTTGCGGAGTTTATATCTCACAGTTCTAAAAAAAGTCAGAATTTTGAGATACAAACTAGCATTTGTGAGAAAAAAGGACCAAATTGCGAGTTAAAATTGCACGTTTATATCTTGCAATTCTGACTTTATAACTTGCAATTGTGAGTTTATATCTCAAAATTCCGAGAAAAAAAGTCAGAATTGCGAGATACAAACTCACAATTGCGGGGAAAAAAAAAGTCAGAATGGCGAGATAAAAATTGCAAGTTTATATCTTGCAATTCTGACCTTATAACTTACAATTTTGAGTTCATATCTCACAGTTCTGAGAAAAAAAAAGTCAGAATTGTGAGTTTGTATCACGCAATTCTATAAAAAAAAATTCTGAATTGTGAGATAAAACGTTACAATAAAAATGTTTTATTCAGTGGCGGAAACGGGCTTTCATACTTTTTACCAATACAATACGCTAAGCTGTCCATTTAATATGTTTTAATGGATCCATTTAATGTTTTTATAACGGATTATTATTAAAAGCATGAAAGCATTAAGTTTTTATTATTATTACTATTAGTATTTTTGTTATTTAATTTATTGTTTATTTAATGTTAATGTAATCACTAGAAAAAAATGTTTAATTGTAGACATCTTTGTAAAATTTTTTTACCACAATAATTGCACAGTTAAAAATCTGATATTATGACACCCCTAGTCCTAAAATAACTAAAACTGAAATAAAATTAAATATAAAAATATAAACAATTATAAATGTACAATGTATAAAAATATAAATTTAAATGAAATTTAAAAAAAAAAAAAATTAAATTAAAAAAAAAAAAAAAAAACTTTTTTTTTTTTTTTTTTTCTCAAATAGACATTTTTTTTTTTATCTTTTCCAAACTTCATGTACAATTGCTAGACCTTAAAATAGCTCATGTAATATTTATTTTGACCTTCTTAGGTTGACAATAAACATTTTCAGAAAGTTAAGCACTTCTTTGCTCATACTATTTGCTCATACGCAATACTTGCTTGCATTACAATCATCATTAAATGCCTCACTTTAACTGTTCTTCATAACCCCATGCATCACATCACAAACCTGTGAGAAAACTTCAAGACTTGATGTTTACTCATGATCTTTATAGGTTTTATGAAGTGTTAGCCAACTAGCACATAAACGCTGACCTATAATGAGGATACTAGTGCTCATTGTAATAACAAGGTGTTTTTGTGAGTCCGTTGGTCAAGAAAAGCATGGTGTGAAAAGAAGAGAGAGAGTGAGTGTTCCTTCCTTGTTAACTAACAACTCTTAAAGGGAACTGAGAGGAGCATGCATCATTATAACACAGAGAGAGAGAGAGAGAGACAGAATAAGAGGAGACGAGACAAGAGTTACGATGGGAATGAGAGGGAGAGATGCTGAGGTGCAACAGAGGGTGAAAATGAAAGATGGAATTATGATAATGGAACGGAGAGAGCAACAGGAAAAATGAGAAAAGAGGCGTGCAGAGAGAAGATGCAAAAATTCGCACGGAAGCGGTAAAGCGCTGTCATGTGTAATGCAGATAAACCTGAAATATTACAAGAAAAGAGGAAAAGAATGACAACATAGGAGCTGTGTAAAAGAGACGGGGTGGAATCTGCAGAGAAATGGGCAAAACAAAAAGAAAGAAAAAGGCTGATACCGTTTTATCTGTCCGTTTCAAGGTGAGAACTTTTATTGTATCGCTAATGAATTCTGTTCTTGACTCGTGTAAGTGTTTGGAAACTTGCTAAAGTGCCAGATAAAGAAGAATGGCTGTGGAATGGAGGGCGACAGAGAGAAAAGCGTAGGTGCGCGCTTACCCGGTAAAGTGGGCTGCACTTGTCTTTAAAGCAGGGTGCGAGGCGGGAGTAGATCTGAAGAGAGTAGTAATATGCGGCTAACTGCAGGGACAGTGCTGATGGAGGCTGCTTCTCAAAACACGTGTTAGCATCCAACACCTGAAATAGAAAAAGACAAAGAGATGTGTTCACACTCTACTGTGTGTTTATACTGCACACTAATCTGATTTGGTTTCCACAACTGATCTTTAAGAATACTATTGCATATACTGTGCTCCAAAACCCGCTGACTCATTCACTACATAGTGAATTTTAGTTTGTTATATGTGAAAAGAAACACAACTTGCCTCACTAAACATGAAAATGCCACTTTAACTTTGGCAGCCCTAAAATGCTAAAATGAACTAAAGATATTAAACTTAACTTAAGAAATTAAAACTAGAAAACTCAAACAATAATAAAATAAAGGTTGAATAAAAACAAAAATGTAAACTCTGAATAAAATATTCAAAACTATTAGAATCCAGGCAATAAAGTCACAAACACAATACACCACAAATGTCAAACTACATATGGATTAGATCGGTTTGCAAACATCAGATATCACTTGTTATTATAGTTGATTGAACCTAAAACCCTAAAAAAAAGCTTTTTTTTTTTTTTTTAATTTGAAATAGAATATCTTAAAAAATAAATTTTAATTTTAACACGATATACTAAATAGTGGTGTCGATATCAGTTTTGACGATAATTGTGATGTTTAAATAATGCAATATTGTTATCGTGCTAAATATGATGAAATGATGGAAAACCAACACATTTGTTAAAGGAGAAGTCCACTTCCAGAACAAAAATTTACAGATAATGTACTCACCCCCTTGTCATCCAAGATGTTCATGCCTTTCTTTTTTCAGTTGTAAAGAAATTGTGTTTTTTGAGAAAAAACATTTCAGGATTTTTCTCCATATAATGGACTGCTATGGTGCCCCAAGTTTGAACTTCCAAAATGCAGTTTAAATGCTAGAAAAGACCCTTCTTCCTCAGCTGGGATCGTTTACAACCACATTTGGGATCGTTTGAAGTCACATTTAAACTACATTTTGGAAGTTCAAAATCGGGGCACCATAGAAGTCCATTATATGGAGAAAAATCCTGAAATGTTTTCCCCCAAAAAACACAATTTCTTTACGACTGAAGAAAGAAAGACATGAACATCTTGGATGACAAGGGGGTGAATATATTATCTGTAAATTTTTGTTCTGGAAGTGGACTTCTTTAAGTTTTCATGATTTCTATAGATATCGTGTAGATTGTTAATTTTGTAAATTTTTTGACCACAATAATTGTGTAGTTACAAATCTGATATCATGACACCCCTAGTCCTAAAATAAAAAAATAATGTAAAATAAATAAATAAATAAATAAAAATATAATAATAAAAAAAATAATCCTAAAATAATGTATAAAAATATTTTTTAAAAAAAGAAAGGAAAATCAACAACAACAACAAAAAAATCAACATAATTAAAAAAAAAAAAAGTAAAACTTTAACTGAAAGTATTAGATAAAATAGAAAATAAATAATAAATGTAAAATTATTTATATAGTATCTCAATTATACTAAAATAACACTGGTTCAGACCACAAAAAAACAAACAAACAAAAAACTTTAAAATATACGACAGCATTTTAGTGCCACATTAAAAAATAAAAAAATCTAAAATTACAAAATTCAAGTCACAATATTATGAGAATAAAGTTGAAATATTTCGAGAATAAAGTTGAAATTATGAGAATAAAGTCAAAATATTTTGAGAATGAAGTCGGAATTATGAAAATAAAGTCGAAATTACGAGAATAAAGCTGAAAAGTTTCAAGAATGTAAATAAAACTGACAGATTTGGAAATCTGAGACTTCTGAATTTGGCCTGGTGCTCTCAATACAGGCCATTTGCATGCACAACAGACTAGAATATACTCTCAAAATATTCTAACTTTAATCTTGTAATTGCTACAAATTAATTCTCATAATTTTGACTTTATTCTCTAAACATTTCGACTTTATTTGCAAAAAATTACGACTTCATTCTCAAAATGTTTAGACTTTATTCTCGCAATTTCAGCTTTATTCTTGAAATATTATGACTTTAATTTCATAATCTTAGATTTTTCAGTTTTTTAACGTAGCACTAAAATGCCATCGTATAAATAAACCTTTTTAAAGGTGACAAAAAGAAATGGGCCAAAGGGACGTTTGACACTTGCAGTAATGTCCATAACAATCAGGGTGAGTAGTTTGAGTGACTGGATGTCTCAGAAACTCAACCCATGAGGACCATCGAGGCTAAAGCAGTAGAGGAGGACAATGGCCACACTAATGGCGCATCAATTTCAACCCAGCTTCACCTGATAATGAACTGAGAGGCATCACTGGGGATATGCTATCAATTTTAATCCCATCAAGATTTTTTTATTTTTTTTTAGATGATTTCATTAGAGCATGAACCGATCTAGATCAGGAAAATGCAATAATACTTTGAAATGGAGGCCCCGGACACAACAGGACAGAGGCTAACAGGTATTAGACTTCATATTAGATTTTTAGTGACTTTTAAATGGTTTTATCTTTCAATACTGCACGCTTCTGGCTGCAGTGAGAGAAATAGTTATGAAAAGCCATAATCTGAGGCACCAGAGCTCAAGCATGCGCTGCTGCACACATACACACACACACACAGTCACAGAGAGAGAGAATCTGCAAATAGAGCAGTCAGACTCACCTGAGGTAGAGCCAGTAAATAGGCCAGGGCGAGTGTCATATCTTTGGGAAAAGCATCACTGGCCAGCTGAAGGAGCACTGTGGAAATGACAGAGGAGATGGAGAGAGAAAAGAAGGATGAATATTTCAGAGTTATTACTGCCGAGAAGCACCTCCTTGCTGTACTGTTACATGACGTGACAGAAGAAAAAGAGAGAGAGGAAAATGAGCCGCTATGGCTCCCAATGGCAGCGTATAAACCTGAAATGTGACTGTGACAGCAACACTGAGAGTATGAGGCAGATTCACACCCAGAGCGTATTCCTATCCTTAACCAAAATGCCATTTTGAAAAACAATAAGCTACAAGAGGCTGTTCACAACAAAATCTCCTTCACATGTAGACTCAGTTTTAGTCCTAACCACACACAACAAGTAAGAAGCCACAGAATATTTTGTTTTAGTTTGGTGGCCATTTCTGAGGCGCTGCAAGGAACAGCCCCGCCCACCGTGAAATCTAATTGGTTCAAAATACTGGCACTCACAGTATCCACCTTATTTTTGCCGTAAGAGTGGGTGCGCCCATTTGTAAATTTAATGCGTCTGGCTTCTGGGCTCATCACATATTTTTATCTGTACAAAACAGCTCATTTTGTTGCTTGATTTTTCAGATTGGTGTTTCTTACTATATTATTTTTATGTATTATCTTAACTATGAACACAACTGTTTGCAGCGCAAACTGTTTTGCCACTTACTGCACTTCGATATTCTTCTTGTTATTTCTTTATGGCGGCTTGTGAACCGGAAGTCTAAAACATTACCAGAAAACAGCTTACTTCCACAATTAAAATAAGGTGAATATAGGGCCATATGAAATCCATTTTATTTTTTCCCAAATTCCGTTTTATTTTTTTCCTAATTCTCTTTTTTCCATTTAAATTTTTCTGGATTCAGTTGTGTTTCTGTTTTAATATTTTTCTTTTTCTTTTTTTTTTTTTTTGCGGTCTGTGTTTTAGTTTTAATGGTTAATAAATAAACAAATAAATAAAAAGCATGTCTAATTAACTGAAATGATGACAATTACACAATTCACAGTAATTTATTAAAATGTAATAAAAGTTATATTTTAAGGCCCTAATTGAGCTTTTTTTTTTTTTTTTTTACCAAATTCTGTGTTTTCAATGAATTTTCTGGATTCCATTTGAATAGTTTCATTAAAGTTTAAAAATCAAAAACATCTCTAATTAATTTATTTAATTTTTAAAAATTCTGGTAAATATTTTCTTCTAGTAAATATTCCTTAAAAATGTTTTAACATTAATTTTATCATTAACATTACTATCATTATCATTACTATTATCATATCAGTAAGATTTTTTTTCTGTCACGGTTTAAACCAAACTTTTTAGTGTTCGTGTGCAGTGATTAATCGCGATTAATCGCATCCAAATTAAAAGTTTTTGTTTACATAATATGTGTGTGTACTGTGTATATTTATTATGTATATATAAATACACACTCATACACGGACATATTTAAGAAAAATATGCTAGATTTATACATTACATATATTTATATAAAATATTAATTATATCAACAAAAATATATACATGTAAACATGTAAATATTTTCAAAATATATACTGTATGTGTGTGTTTTTATATATACATAATAAATATACACAGTACACACACATATATTACGCAAACTAAAACTTATTTTTGGATGCGATTAGTCACGATTAATCATTGCGCATTACCAGAACTTTAAGACCTTTAAGTTTCTGTTTGTAGCTGATATGACAATAGTTTCTCAAAAGAAATGGCAAAATGCTTATGAAATGACTCTCAGAGCAGTTCTAGAGATGTTTATGTGTTCATGTACTCATATATTTAGGCGGTAGAGGCCGAAAACACTGCGAACATCAAATGCGCTTCAGTATGTGTGTAGTAAACGAAACCGCGCATCTGCGCCATTCATTCACACAGAGACACGCACAACATGGAGGATTCACAGGATTCACATTCACAGACACTGGATACTTAATATTCACTGACTGGATTCTGTGATTCCGTCTGTGTTTTCCGCATTGCGAAATTAGACTCATCTTGAAAGTTATGGAGAACTTATGGTTCACAATAACATACTACATGATTATTTTTGGTGACCACCCTTGACTGTAGGCAATTATGACTCTGTACCTCATTTAACAGTGAACAAAACCTTACAGGGATTGTGGCTAAATTTGATCAATTAGGATCTGACCACAAACACCCCGTGGGACGATTGTAAACACTCATTAAACCCGCAGTAACACACACAAGAACAATGGCTGCAAAGCTAGTGCAGAAACGTTAGAAGGCAGACTGCTGTGCAGACATGTACAGCGCCAGACTCTCAAACGCGATTAGCAGGTGACGCGAGCATAATTTTTCAGGCAGCCCATCAGTTCCCATTTCTCACAGAACTGCAATACAGTTTTGGTTTTTATTCTGCTATTCTGTGCCTGTGATGGTATCAAAGGCGTTTTGCTCGTCAAACAATTCTCGGCAAGACAATGTTATCAAAAACAGCTGGAGCTGAGGGAGTCTTGCGCGTGCAGAAATAACAAAGGAGGTAGCGTTCCTAACAGTAACGGTTTTAGTGTTCTCAGCTGTTTGACTGCTTCTTTTAACACATCCTTCCTCAAAGTCCCTTTAACATTGAAAACTAGAGAGGTGTGGCTTCACACAGCGACGTAGCGATGTTGATCAGAGATGGTGGCTGTCATTATACTTAAAGACTTGGGCTCTGTTCTGTTCTATTCTGTTCTAGTGTGTGTGTGTGAGTGAGTGAGTGTAAATGTATGCAAGAGAGACCAAAAAAAGACTCAAGCACTGACAAGGACTGACACTCAAGCACAGTGTGCATTTAGGGGGAAAAAACTTCCAATCTACACATGTGATGCTGATAGGATGGAATAAATAAATGTAATAAAATAAAATAAAATGAAATATATGATATATATCAGAGGATCTGTCTATGAACAGATACTAGGGATCCGCTGACGAGCTTTCAAATTCTCCCATGTGTATCTGTGTAAGTGCTCGGTGAAGAGCGTGAAGCGATGTAGCCAATCACAGACATATCAGAGGTGTTAAGAATCTGCTCAACAGCACTCAAAATGCTTGTGGGAAATGCTTGTATCTTCCAAATTTTACTTTTTTTTTTTTTTATTTCAGTACCGACTGGCAGGGGCGTAATTTACACTGGAGACCCCGTTTGTGTCCCCCCCCACTTTCAAATTCGTTTGTTAAATTAATGTCTTGTATTGGAGAATGCACGCTCAGCACCACAGAGAATTTGCGCAATTGTTAAAACGAAACCGAAAGTAAAACACGCACATGCATTCAAAAGCAATGTTAATGACCTGCGTTTAGAGAGCGGTTCCCCAATGTGCGCAAATTAGGCTACATAACATATCTAGGCTGTTATTTGTATGTAGGCTATAATAGGTTGTGTAGTTGTCATTTTTTAAAAATGTGTAAAAATCTCGACCTTGTCTCCTTGTGAAATCATGTCTCATCTCGTCTCTTGAATTAAAAGTCAGCGTTAATGATGATCAAACAACAAAAGACGAGCAGAAAGTCACTCCATGCTCTTGACAGAATAGCATTTGTAGCTTTTTATAAGAATTTATGTAGAGAAAATTGTGCTCTACCATCACATTCACATCTATGCAACCAATAAATAAATTACTACCAGAGCACAAAATTGTTTACAATAGCACGTTTTTTCATTTGATCTAGTCACTTGATTCCGCTCTTAAAATGCACCAGATTTTTGCATTTAAATTTAAAATGAACAACGTTTTGAGCAAATCCGGTGAACCAATGATTCAATGGCCCAATGATAAAGAGCCATTTACTTAATTCCTGAATAAATCAGCCATTTGAACAAACTGAATGAACGAATGATTCAATGACTTGTTAATTAAGATATTTACTCCCACCTACTGGTAGTTTTAGCTTCTTATTTAGAGTATCATTTCATTAAAAAATAATTTCATATTACATGGATAGTACACCCCCCCCCCTCCCTTTTTCATGCAACACATTAATGGCTTTTAATTATCAATTGTGAGTAATTTCACAGCCAAACTGAATATACAATTAATATGCATTAATATTAATTAGGTTAATTAATTGCCACATTGTGTATGTTATTAGAGTATAATTTTTAATTGAGTTACAGCCCTAATAAATATATAAATCATTTTTTAAATTAAATATTTTTAAAATATATACAGTTCCATATTATTTATTTATTTGATCCTGCAACTGTAAAATAACAAATGTGTTTATTTATATTTTGTTTATTTACAATATCTAGTAAATATACTAAATATTGTAAATAAACAATATTTATACTAAATATGTATTGCAAATGTTGTTTACATTTTTTTTTTACTTTTCTGTTTAAATTTAATTGCATTTTTGTTTTTCTGAGCAAAAAATAAATATCATACATTTTTCTCTAATTTACAGAAGACACAATGCCGTTCAGTGTAACAATCTTGTCAGGCATATTTACAACAAAAATCAATTTACGATATATATTAAAAGACAAATTACTTTTACCCAAAATACTAATTAGTTGTGATTCTACATTTTTAAAATTTGCCACTATCCTAGGTTTTGCCCATTTGTCAGTAAGAATTATTTACTCATTTAAAACACAATAACATTTAATATGCTCCCTTATTCTTTTTTATATTTTGATATGTACAAGTCAGAATAAGCATGTTGTTTGAATGTTTACATAAATATTGAGTTACACTGAATGACAACATAACATTATTTCAAACAAATTCTGACATTTTATTCTCCAAAAACTTATTTGAAACCTTAAAAGTAGACACTTTAATTACATTTAATGTGCTTTCTATGGACTTTTGTAAATTTCTGTTGATGTGAACATGTTAACATCTTTGAAAAATAATTACATTTAATTTATAGACTATTTGGTAACACTTTAAAATAAGGCTCATTAGTTAACATTAGTTAATAACATTTATTAATCAATGTTAATTTCAGCATTCACTAATGCATTATTAAAATCACAAGCTGCGTTTGTTAACACAAAACTAACACATAAACTAACAATGAACGACTGAATTTTCATTAACTAACATTAACAAAGATTAACAAATAGTATAAAGTGTTGTTTATTGTTCATTCATGTTAGTTAATACATTAACTAACAATAACAAATGACACCTTATTGTAAAATATTACTGAATCGTTTACCCAGCATAAATCAACATAAATAGTTCCATTTATTAATATTTTGGTAACACTTTACAATAAGGTTCATTAGTTAACATGGACTAAGAATGAACAATACTTCCACAGCATTTATTAATCTTAATGTTAATTTCAGCATTTACAAATGCATTATTAAAATCACAATTTGTTTGTTAACATTAGATAATGCACTATGAACTAACATTAACTAACAATGAACAACTGTATTTTTTTAACTGACATTAACAAAGATTAATAAATAGTGTAATAAATTGTTTGTTCATGTAAGCTCATACATTACCTAATGTTAGCAAATATTTTAGTATATAAAATATATATTTTATTGATATATTAATTCCATCCTGCAAGCATAAATCAACATATGCAGTTTTATTTTATTTATTTATGACATTTACTATTGGTATTTAGCATTAATAGTTTTTATTAATAACATGTTTTTCATATAGTACTCTAAATGAAATGAAAAATAATACTGTGCATAGTCAGAAGCGCGAAGCCCAGATGAGAAAGAAAAAAATCTGACCATATCAGCAGCGGAAAGCATCCTTAATTCATAACCTTTAAGCGTTTCACACATAAGCACAGAGATTAGAGAGGACACGAGTGCAATATCTAAACAAGAGCAAAGAACCATGACTGTTCTTATAGGAAGAAGTGTATTCAGCATACGTTTTAACGTGCAGGTCATTAATTTAGCGTTATCAGCCCGACGTAAGCGCTTTCCTTTCATCTCACGTTCTCCCACACGAAGGTGACTTTACGCCTGCCGTGCACAACTGAACGACAGTGACACTGAAGGAATTAAAAGAGAGGATAAAAAAAGGAAGAGGCAAAGGGAGAATCGCTATTTGCATTCTTCCACCAAAGTTCCAGCACCCCTCCCATCACTCCGCATTGATTTTCTCATTCGCCTCATCCATCTTGACGCAAAAGGCCTTGATATTTTGACTAGCTGCTATCTCTCTTGTATCAGGAGGGTGCGCATTATTTACTGCTGTCTGCTTGCGGTGAGTACACATTAATTAATCAATATGACGCTATTCTTCCGGACATGTAGCCAGCGAGTGGTGATACATCAGGGAGAGACGAGGCCAGGCGGAGGAACGGCTGCTACCTGAGAATTTGCCCCGGGGGCAAAAGATTACAGTATTCCTAGCAAGGACACCGCAGCTAACAAGAGCGTGATGAGAAACGGCTGATGGCGGACACTTAAACGGGACGGGTGAGGTCACCAGTCATCGTGATGAGAGTTGATTTTAAGTGCAAATGTTTGTATACCACATGTAAGTAGCACTACCTTCAGTTGCAGGAAAGAGATTCTGTCCCTCGCTGTTGGTTTCAGCCAGCTTGCCTGTCCGCAGTAAAACTTCAGCAAAGTCTTCTTGAGGGGTGTAGTCGTATGAAGAATACACGTCTTCTGGCTGAAAAATTAATACAGGAGAACAAGGGATATTATACTTTGGTTTTGGCTTACTTATTCTGACATTTTTTTGCATAAAGCTTTGAAATTCCACCTAAAATATCCCATCAGTGTTATATTTATACTTTATCACCTAGAAGGCTATAGATAGCCTAGAAGCAGAAAATTTTGTATTTTGTGACCAAATACAATCCACAATGAAATGCTTTTTCTGAGAAAGAAAAGAAACAAAAAGTTTTCTGTACTCACCAAGGCTGCATTTATTTGATCAGAAATACAGTAAAAACAGCAATATTGTAAAATATTACTATATATATTACAAAATATAACATTACAACGTGTATAAATCACTCTTTTTAAAAAAAAAAAATATAACTGTCCAACAGTGGCACCAGCAGGTAAAGTTGCAGCGGGAATTTGCGTCTCGCCTCCACTGAGCCCACTGAGTTTTAACAGACCCCTTAGCATGCCGTGAGTTTGGTGGAGGTTAATTGAGAACGAATGGGGGAAAGTGATGTTTTTACTCCATCGCTATATGACTGGATACGACTGGTTATGTTCGGTTTAGGCGATAATTCCCACCTATTGTGTTTATGCGCGTTCCGCATTCACGAATCAGTCTGAATGAACAATATAACGGGAAGACTAATTTAAACACTAAATATATTAGATATAAACGCTGTTATGTCAAAATAAGATTTGAAATAGCATAAAAACATGATCTGTGGGAATTTTTAGTGAGTAATCAGATTTAAAGTAAATCTTTGTCTGTGACCAATATTTACCGAGCTTTGATAACTGATGATCCGCAAAAATAGTTAAAAGTTATCTATTAAAAAGAACAGCTGAACACAAGAACAAATAAAAAATAAAACCCAACGGTACTTTTTTGGGTACTTTACTCTCTGTATAATAACAAAGACATTTGTTTCAGTGGAGAAAAAAAAAAAAAAAAAAAAAAAAAAATGTTAAAAAGTCCAAAACTCTCAATTTCAACATTTTGGACAATAGGGCTCCTACAGTCTTTTTCTTTCTTTTTTTTTTCCCTTTCATTTTTTGTGTTTTAATTTTTCTGATAATCAAATGAAGGCATTAAATATTTATTTATTTTTAATCAAATGAAAATTAAACCATTTATTTTTGGCAGAGGTTTACTGTTAAGAAAATTTGTGTGAATATTCAATTAAACAAAGTTTTAATAATAACTGTAGGAAATTTTTTTCCACAATTAAGTGGTTAATCTGGTTGTAATATTTATTTTTATCATTTAATTGTTTTATTTAAATTGGCCAGAAATCGAAATATAAAAACGTGCATTATACTGTACAAAAGTAAAGTGAAGTTTCTGTGTGTATACAGTACGATATGATACTAGTTTTCTCAAATGAAACGGTAAAATTCACATGAAATGACTCTTACAGCAGCTCTCGAGATGAAGTTCATGTGCTCATGTCGCAGAGACGCAGAGGCCGAAAATCACCGCGAGCCTCACGTGTGCTTCAGTATTAGTGTAATAAAGCAAAACCGTGATTCCGCCATTCATACATACAGAGCCATGCGGAATATACAGGATTCATATCTATACCGTCTTTTTGCATTTTAATAGTCATGGACATTAGTCCACATCACAATTCGAATTAAGTGACAGACGCAATTTTGATTTATTCATCCAAAAATTTACGAATTCCATTGCATTCCGCTTTATAGAATAAATTCCATTTTTATGAATGGACTCCGTGTTCCCGTCCACGTTTTCGCGAAGGAGAAATTGTAGCCGCGCGTCCATGTAGAGACAGAAATGACATGCCATCATGTAAAGGTAAAAAAATAAGACAATTTAGTTTGTTTCATAAAAGAACAAGGTATAGACCCGTTTTAGAGGAAAGGTAACCTTAAATGACTTTTGTTGTGATCTGGCGCTATATAGAAAATAAAATTTAATAAAATTAACTTGACCTTTATTATATTGCCCCCCTAATATAATAGCAGGGGAAACACTGAGCTTGTGATATCTGATGTACATTTAGATTTTAAATGCATATAGTATACATAATTTTCAGAATTCTTTGATCAATAGAAAGTATTTAAATATTTACTTTTAATTTTGATTCCTTTAAAGCTAATTTTCAGCATTACCCCCTTGTCATCCAAGATGTTCATGTCTTTCTTTGTAAAGAAATTGTGTTTTTTGAGGAAAACATTTCAGGATTTTTCTCCATATAATGGACTGGTATGATGCCCCGAGTTTGAACTTCCAAAATGCAGTTTAAATGCGGCTTCAAATGATCCCAAATGCGGTTGTAAATGATCCCAGCCGAGGAAGAAGGGTCTTATCTAGTGAAACAATCGGTTATTTTCATTAAAAAAAAAACACAATTTAAATACTTTTTAATCTCAAATGCTCATCTGTGTATTCTGGCTCAAGACAGTTAGGGTATGTTGAAAAACTCCACACGTATTTTCTCCCTCGACTTCAAAAATCATTTCAAAGTCATCCTACATCACTGCAGAAGTTCCGACCCAGTCTTTGCAAAGTGAACATGCAAAGAAGATCAAACACCCTTAACAAAAAAGGCAAAACAGCGATATAGAACGATTTTGAAGTTGAGGGAGAAAATACAATTTTTCGACATTCCCTAACTGTCTTGAGCCAGAATACAGAGTTCAGGGACAGTAAGACAAGCATTTGACATTAAAAAGTATATAAATTGTATCATTTTAATGAAAATAACTGATTGTTTCGCTAGATAAGACCATTCTTCCTTGGCTGGGATTGTTTACAACCGCATTTGGGATCGTTTGAAACCGCATTTAAACTGCATTTTGCAAGTTCAAACTCAGGGCCCCATATCGGTC